>CAUJLX010000001.1:9908819-11108819 GCA_963280985.1 Strongyloides venezuelensis
GTATTTAAAAACGAAACATTACTTTCTTAAAGTTTCTTAATATGTGATTAAAAACATTCTAATCAACATATCTATATATATGGATTGTTTCTAAAAACTCATTTTTACCATCTATGGAATTTGAAAATCATTTTTATACATTCGTGTTAATCATATTATAGTTAAACAAGTGGAATAAAAATAACAATATTTTTAAACGAAACATTACTTTCTTAAAGTTTCTTAATATGTGATTAAAAACATTCTAATCAACATATCTATAAATTTGGATTGTTTCTGAAAACTCATTTTTACCATCTATGGAATTTGAAAATCATTTTTTATACATTCGTGTTAATCATATTATAGTTAAACAAGTGGAATAAAAATAACAGTACTTAAAAACGAAAATTACTTTTCTACAATAAGAAAATATGTGATTAAAAACATTCTAATCAACATATCTATAAATATGGATTGTTTCTGAAAAATATCTATGGAATTTGAAAATCATTTTTATACATTCGTGTTAATCATATTATAGTTAAACAAGCTGAATAAAAGTAACAGTATTTAAAAACATTACTTTTCTACAATAAGAAAATATGTGATTAAGAACATTCTAATCAACATATCTATAAATTTGGATTGTTTCTGAAAAACTCATTTTTACCATCTATGGAATTTGAAAATCATTTTTATACATTCGTGTTAATCATATTATAGTTAAACAAGTGGAATGAATAAAAGTAACAGTATTTAAAAACGAAACATTACTTTTCTACAATAAGAAAATATGTGATTAAAAACATTCTAATCAATATATCTATATATATGGATTGTTTCTGAAAAAACTCATTTTTACCATCTATGGAATTTGAAAATCATTTTTATACATATGTATATATTATATATTAATAGTTATGTTGAGTAAAATAATAATATTTTTAAACGAAACATTACTTTCTTAAAGTTTCTTAATATGTGATTAAAAACATTCTAATCAACATATCTATATATATGGATTGTTTCTAAAAACTCATTTTTACCATCTATGGAATTTGAAAATCATTTTTTATACATTCGTGTTAATTATATTATAGTTAAACAATGCTGAATAAAAATAACAGTATTTAAAAACGAAACATTACTTTCTTAAAGTTTCTTAATATGTGATTAAAAACATTCTAATCAACATATCTATATATATGGATTGTTTCTGAAAACTCATTTTTATCCATCTATGGAATTTGAAAAATCATTTTTTATACATTCGTGTTAATTATATTATAGTTAAACAAGTGGAATAAAAATAACAATATTTTTAAACGAAACATTACTTTCTTAAAGTTTCTTAATATGTGATTAAAAACATTCTAATCAACATATCTATATATATGGATTGTTTCTAAAAACTCATTTTTACCATCTATGGAATTTGAAAATCATTTTTTATACATTCGTGTTAATCATATTATAGTTAAACAAGTGGAATAAAAATAACAATATTTTTAAACGAAACATTACTTTCTTAAAGTTTCTTAATATGTGATTAAAAACATTCTAATCAACATATCTATATATATGGATTGTTTCTGAAAACTCATTTTTACCATCTATGGAATTTGAAAATCATTTTTTATACATTCGTGTTAATCATATTATAGTTAAACAAGCTGAATAAAAGTAACAGTATTTAAAAAACGAAACATTACTTTTCTACAATAAGAAAATATGTGATTAAGAACATTCTAATCAACATATCTATATATATGGATTGTTTCTAAAAACTCATTTTTACCATCTATGGAATTTGAAAATCATTTTTTATACATTCGTATTAATCATATTATAGTTAAACAATGTGGAATAAAAATAACAATATTTAAAAACGAAATATTACTTTTTTAAAAGTTTCTTAATATGTGATTAAAAACATTCTAATCAACATATCTATATATATGGATTGTTTCTGAAAACTCATTTTTATTATCTATGGAATTTGAAAATCATTTTTTATACATTCGTGTTAATCATATTATAGTTAAACAAATGGAATAAAAATAACAGTATTTAAAAACGAAACATTACTTTTCTACAATAAGAAAATATGTGATTAAGAACATTCTAATCAACATATCTATATATATGGATTGTTTCTGAAAACTCATTTTTATCATCTATGGAATTTGAAAATCATTTTTTATACATACGTGTAATCATATTATATATTAAACAAGTTATGTTGAATAAAATAACAGTATTTAAAAACGAAACATTACTTTCTTAAAGTTTCTTAATATGTGATTAAAAACATTCTAATCAACATATCTATATATATGGATTGTTTCTAAAAACTCATTTTTACCATCTATGGAATTTGAAAATCATTTTTTATACATTCGTGTTAATCATATTATAGTTAAACAAGTGGAATAAAAATAACAATATTTTTAAACGAAACATTACTTTTCTTAAAGTTTCTTAATATGTGATTAAAAACATTCTAATCAACATATCTATATATATGGATTGTTTCTGAAAACTCATTTTTACCATCTATGGAATTTAAAAATCATTTTTTATACTTTCGTATTAATCATATTATAGTTAAACAAGCTGAATAAAAGTAACAGTATTTAAAAACGAAACAATACTTTCTTAAAGTTTCTTAATATGTGATTAAAAACATTCTAATCAACATATCTATATATATGGATTGTTTCTGAAAACTCATTTTTACCATCTATGGAATTTGAAAATCATTTTTTATACATTCGTGTTAATCATATTATAGTTAAACAAATGGAATAAAAATAACAGTACTTAAAACGAAACATTACTTTTCTACAATAAGAAAATATGTGATTAAGAACATTCTAATCAACATATCTATATATATGGATTTTTTCTGAAAACTCATTTTTATCATCTATGGAATTTGAAAATCATTTTTTATACATATGTATATATTATATATTAATAAGTTATGTTGAGTAAAAATAACAATATTTATAAACGAAACATTACTTTCTTAAAGTTTCTTAATATATGATTAAAAACATTCTAATCAACATATCTATATATATGGATTTTTTCTGAAAACTCATTTTTATTATCTATGGAATTTGAAAATCATTTTTTATACATTCGTATTAATCATATTATAGTTAAACAAATGGAATAAAAATAACAGTACTTTAAAAACGAAACATTACTTTTCTACAATAAGAAAATATGTGATTAAAAACATTCTAATCAACATATCTATATATATGGATTGTTTCTGAAAACTCATTTTTACCATCTATGGAATTTGAAAATCATTTTTTATACATATGTATATATTATATATTAATAAGTTATGTTGAGTAAAAAAATAACAATATTTATAAACGAAACATTACTTTCTTAAAGTTTCTTAGATATATGATTAAAAACATTCTAATCAACATATCTATATATATGGATTTTTTCTGAAAACTCATTTTTATCATCTATGGAATTTGAAAATCATTTTTTATACATTCGTGTTAATTATATTATAGTTAAACAAGTGGAATAAAAATAACAATATTTTTAAACGAAACATTACTTTCTTAAAGTTTCTTAATATGTGATTAAAAACATTCTAATCAACATATCTATATATATGGATTGTTTCTGAAAACTCATTTTTACCATCTATGGAATTTGAAAATCATTTTTTATACATTCGTATTAATCATATTATAGTTAAACAAGCTGAATAAAAGTAACAGTATTTAAAAACGAAACATTACTTTCTTAAAGTTTCTTAATATATGATTAAAAACATTCTAATCAACATATCTATATATATGGATTTTTTCTGAAAACTCATTTTTATTATCTATGGAATTTGAAAATCATTTTTTATACATTCGTGTTAATCATATTATAGTTAAACAAATGGAATAAAAATAACAGTACTTAAAAACGAAACATTACTTTTCTACAATAAGAAAATATGTGATTAAAAACATTCTAATCAACATATCTATATATATGGATTGTTTCTAAAAACTCATTTTTACCATCTATGGAATTTGAAAATCATTTTTTATACATTCGTATTAATCATATTATAGTTAAACAAGTGGAATAAAAATAACAATATTTAAAAACGAAATATTACTTTTTTAAAGTTTCTTAATATGTGATTAAAAACATTCTAATCAACATATCTATATATATGGATTGTTTCTGAAAACTCATTTTTACCATCTATGGAATTTGAAAATCATTTTTTATACATATGTATATATTATATATTAATAAGTTATGTTGAGTAAAAAAAACAGTATTTAAAAACGAAACATTACTTTCTTAAAGTTTCTTAATATGTGATTAAAAACATTCTAATCAACATATCTATATATATGGATTGTTTCTAAAAACTCATTTTTACCATCTATGGAATTTGAAAATCATTTTTTATACATTCGTGTTAATTATATTATAGTTAAACAAGTGGAATAAAAATAACAATATTTTTAAACGAAACATTACTTTCTTAAAGTTTCTTAATATGTGATTAAAAACATTCTAATCAACATATCTATATATATGGATTTTTTCTGAAAACTCATTTTTATCATCTATGGAATTTGAAAATCATTTTTTATACATTCGTATTAATCATATTATAGTTAAACAAGCTGAATAAAAGTAACAGTATTTAAAAACGAAACATTACTTTCTTAAAGTTTCTTAATATATGATTAAAAACATTCTAATCAACATATCTATATATATGGATTTTTTCTGAAAACTCATTTTTATTATCTATGGAATTTGAAAATCATTTTTTATACATTCGTGTTAATCATATTATAGTTAAACAAATGGAATAAAAATAACAGTACTTAAAAACGAAACATTACTTTTCTACAATAAGAAAATATGTGATTAAGAACATTCTAATCAACATATCTATATATATGGATTTTTTCTGAAAACTCATTTTTATCATCTATGGAATTTGAAAATCATTTTTTATACATATGTATATATTATATATTAATAAGTTATGTTGAGTAAAAATAACAATATTTATAAACGAAACATTACTTTCTTAAAGTTTCTTAATATATGATTAAAAACATTCTAATCAACATATCTATATATATGGATTGTTTCTGAAAACTCATTTTTACCATCTATGGAATTTGAAAATCATTTTTTATACATTCGTATAAATCGTATTATAGTTAAACAAGTGAAATAAAAATAACAGTATTTAAAAACGAAACATTACTTTTCTACAATAAGAAAATATGTGATTAAAAACATTCTAATCAACATATCTATATATATGGATTGTTTCTGAAAACTCATTTTTACCATCTATGGAATTTGAAAATCATTTTTTATACATATGTATATATTGTATATTAATAAGTTAAACAAGTTGAGTAAAAATAACAATATTTATAAACGAAACATTACTTTCTTAAAGTTTCTTAGATATATGATTAAAAACATTCTAATCAACATATCTATATATATGGATTTTTTCTGAAAACTCATTTTTATCATCTATGGAATTTGAAAATCATTTTTTATACATTCGTGTTAATTATATTATAGTTAAACAAATGGAATAAAAATAACAGTACTTAAAAACGAAACATTACTTTTCTACAATAAGAAAATATGTGATTAAGAACATTCTAATCAACATATCTATATATATGGATTGTTTCTAAAAACTCATTTTTACCATCTATGGAATTTGAAAATCATTTTTTATACATATGTATCATATTATATATTAATAAGTTATGTTGAGTAAAAATAACAATATTTATAAACGAAACATTACTTTCTTAAAGTTTCTTAATATATGATTAAAAACATTCTAATCAACATATCTATATATATGGATTTTTTCTGAAAACTCATTTTTATTATCTATGGAATTTGAAAATCATTTTTTATACATTCGTATTAATCATATTATAGTTAAACAAGTGAAATAAAAATAACAGTATTTAAAAACGAAACATTACTTTTCTACAATAAGAAAATATGTGATTAAAAACATTCTAATCAACATATCTATATATATGGATTGTTTCTAAAAACTCATTTTTACCATCTATCGAATTTGAAAATCATTTTTTATACATATATATATATTATATATTAATAAGTTATGTTGAGTAAAAATAACAGTATTTATAAACGAAACATTACTTTCTTAAAGTTTCTTAGATTATGATTAAAAACATTCTAATCAACATATCTATATATATGGATTTTTTCTGAAAACTCATTTTTATCATCTATGGAATTTGAAAATCATTTTTTATACATTCGTGTTAATTATATTATAGTTAAACAAGTGGAATAAAAATAACAATATTTTTAAACGAAACATTACTTTCTTAAAGTTTCTTAATATGTGATTAAAAACATTCTAATCAACATATCTATATATATGGATTGTTTCTGAAAACTCATTTTTACCATCTATGGAATTTGAAAATCATTTTTTATACATTCGTATATACTATCATATTATAGTTAAACAATGCTGAATAAAAGTAACAGTATTTAAAAACGAAACATTACTTTCTTAAAGTTTCTTAATATATGATTAAAAACATTCTAATCAACATATCTATATATATGGATTTTTTCTGAAAACTCATTTTTATTATCTATGGAATTTGAAAATCATTTTTATACATTCGTGTTAATCATATTATAGTTAAACAAATGGAATAAAAATAACAGTACTTAAAAACGAAACATTACTTTTCTACAATAAGAAAATATGTGATTAAAAACATTCTAATCAACATATCTATATATATGGATTGTTTCTAAAAACTCATTTTTACCATCTATGGAATTTGAAAATCATTTTTTATACATTCGTATTAATCATATTATAGTTAAACAAGTGGAATAAAAATAACAATATTTAAAAACGAAATATTACTTTTTTAAAGTTTCTTAATATGTGATTAAAAACATTCTAATCAACATATCTATATATATGGATTGTTTCTGAAAACTCATTTTTACTATCTATGGAATTTGAAAAACCACTTTTTATACATATGTATATATTATATATTAATAAGCTATGTTGAGTAAAAAAAGCAGTTTTTAAAAACGACACATTACTTTCTTAAAATTTCTTTATATGTGATTAAGAACATTCTAATCAACATGTCTATATATATGGATTGTTTCTAAAAACTCATTTTTACCATCTATGGAATTTGAAAATCATTTTTTATACATTCGTGTTAATTATATTATAGTTAAACAAGTGGAATAAAAATAACAATATTTTTAAACGAAACATTACTTTCTTAAAGTTTCTTAATATGTGATTAAAAACATTCTAATCAACATATCTATATATATGGATTTTTTCTGAAAACTCATTTTTATCATCTATGGAATTTGAAAATCATTTTTTATACATTCGTATTAATCATATTATAGTTAAACAAGCTGAATAAAAGTAACAGTATTTAAAAACGAAACATTACTTTCTTAAAGTTTCTTAATATATGATTAAAAACATTCTAATCAACATATCTATATATATGGATTTTTTCTGAAAACTCATTTTTATTATCTATGGAATTTGAAAATCATTTTTTATACATTCGTGTTAATCATATTATAGTTAAACAAATGGAATAAAAATAACAGTACTTAAAAACGAAACATTACTTTTCTACAATAAGAAAATATGTGATTAAGAACATTCTAATCAACATATCTATATATATGGATTTTTTCTGAAAACTCATTTTTATCATCTATGGAATTTGAAAATCATTTTTTATACATATGTATATATTATATATTAATAAGTTATGTTGAGTAAAAATAACAATATTTATAAACGAAACATTACTTTCTTAAAGTTTCTTAATATATGATTAAAAACATTCTAATCAACATATCTATATATATGGATTTTTTCTGAAAACTCATTTTTATTATCTATGGAATTTGAAAAATCATTTTTTATACATTCGTATTAATCATATTATAGTTAAACAAATGGAATAAAAATAACAGTACTTAAAAACGAAACATTACTTTTCTACAATAAGAAAATATGTGATTAAAAACATTCTAATCAACATATCTATATATATATGGATTGTTTCTGAAAACTCATTTTTACCATCTATGGAATTTGAAAATCATTTTTTATACATATGTATATATTGTATATTAATAAGTTATGTTGAGTAAAAATAACAATATTTATAAACGAAACATTACTTTCTTAAAGTTTCTTAGATATATGATTAAAAACATTCTAATCAACATATCTATATATATGGATTTTTTCTGAAAACTCATTTTTATCATCTATGGAATTTGAAAATCATTTTTTATACATTCGTGTTAATTATATTATAGTTAAACAAATGGAATAAAAATAACAGTACTTAAAAACGAAACATTACTTTTCTACAATAAGAAAATATGTGATTAAGAACATTCTAATCAACATATCTATATATATGGATTGTTTCTAAAAACTCATTTTTACCATCTATGGAATTTGAAAATCATTTTTTATACATATGTATATATTATATATTAATAAGTTATGTTGAGTAAAAATAACAATATTTATAAACGAAACATTACTTTCTTAAAGTTTCTTAATATATGATTAAAAACATTCTAATCAACATATCTATATATATGGATTTTTTCTGAAAACTCATTTTTATTATCTATGGAATTTGAAAATCATTTTTATACATTCGTATTAATCATATTATAGTTAAACAAATGGAATAAAAATAACAGTACTTAAAAACGAAACATTACTTTTCTACAATAAGAAAATATGTGATTAAGAACATTCTAATCAACATATCTATATATATGGATTTTTTCTGAAAACTCATTTTTATCATCTATGGAATTTGAAAATCATTTTTTATACATATGTATATATTATATATTAATAAGTTATGTTGAGTAAAAATAACAATATTTATAAACGAAACATTACTTTTTTAAAGTTTCTTTATATATGATTAAAAACATTCTAATCAACATATCTATATATATGGATTTTTTCTGAAAACTCATTTTTATTATCTATGGAATTTGAAAATCATTTTTTATACATTCGTATTAATCATATTATAGTTAAACAAATGGAATAAAAATAACAGTACTTAAAAACGAAACATTACTTTTCTACAATAAGAAAATATGTGATTAAAAACATTCTAATCAACATATCTATATATATGGATTGTTTCTGAAAACTCATTTTTACCATCTATGGAATTTGAAAATCATTTTTTATACATATGTATATATTATATATTAATAAGTTATGTTGAGTAAAAATAACAATATTTATAAACGAAACATTACTTTCTTAAAGTTTCTTAGATTATGATTAAAAACATTCTAATCAACATATCTATATATATGGATTTTTTCTGAAAACTCATTTTTATCATCTATGGAATTTGAAAATCATTTTTTATACATTCGTGTTAATTATATTATAGTTAAACAAGTGGAATAAAAATAACAATATTTTTAAACGAAACATTACTTTCTTAAAGTTTCTTAATATGTGATTAAAAACATTCTAATCAACATATCTATATATATGGATTGTTTCTGAAAACTCATTTTTACCATCTATGGAATTTGAAAATCATTTTTTATACATTCGTATTAATCATATTATAGTTAAACAAGCTGAATAAAAGTAACAGTATTTAAAAACGAAACATTACTTTCTTAAAGTTTCTTAATATATGATTAAAAACATTCTAATCAACATATCTATATATATGGATTTTTTCTGAAAACTCATTTTTATTATCTATGGAATTTGAAAATCATTTTTTATACATTCGTGTTAATCATATTATAGTTAAACAAATGGAATAAAAATAACAGTACTTAAAAACGAAACATTACTTTTCTACAATAAGAAAATATGTGATTAAAAACATTCTAATCAACATATCTATATATATGGATTGTTTCTAAAAACTCATTTTTACCATCTATTGAATTTGAAAATCATTTTTTATACATTCGTATTAATCATATTATAGTTAAACAAGTGGAATAAAAATAACAATATTTAAAAACGAAATATTACTTTTTTAAAGTTTCTTAATATGTGATTAAAAACATTCTAATCAACATATCTATATATATGGATTGTTTCTGAAAACTCATTTTTACCATCTATGGAATTTGAAAATCATTTTTTATACATATGTATATATTATATATTAATAAGTTATGTTGAGTAAAAAACAGTATTTAAAAACGAAACATTACTTTCTTAAAGTTTCTTAATATGTGATTAAAAACATTCTAATCAACATATCTATATATATGGATTGTTTCTAAAAACTCATTTTTACCATCTATGGAATTTGAAAATCATTTTTTATACATTCGTGTTAATTATATTATAGTTAAACAAGTGGAATAAAAATAACAATATTTTTAAACGAAACATTACTTTCTTAAAGTTTCTTAATATGTGATTAAAAACATTCTAATCAACATATCTATATATATGGATTTTTTCTGAAAACTCATTTTTATCATCTATGGAATTTGAAAATCATTTTTTATACATTCGTGTTAATTATATTATAGTTAAACAAGTGGAATAAAAATAACAATATTTTTAAACGAAACATTACTTTCTTAAAGTTTCTTAATATGTGATTAAAAACATTCTAATCAACATATCTATATATATGGATTGTTTCTGAAAACTCATTTTTACCATCTATGGAATTTGAAAATCATTTTTTATACATTCGTATTAATCATATTATAGTTAAACAAGCTGAATAAAAGTAACAGTATTTAAAAACGAAACATTACTTTCTTAAAGTTTCTTAATATATGATTAAAAACATTCTAATCAACATATCTATATATATGGATTTTTTCTGAAAACTCATTTTTATTATCTATGGAATTTGAAAATCATTTTTTATACATTCGTGTTAATCATATTATAGTTAAACAAATGGAATAAAAATAACAGTACTTAAAAACGAAACATTACTTTTCTACAATAAGAAAATATGTGATTAAAAACATTCTAATCAACATATCTATATATATGGATTGTTTCTAAAAACTCATTTTTACCATCTATGGAATTTGAAAATCATTTTTTATACATTCGTATTAATCATATTATAGTTAAACAAGTGGAATAAAAATAACAATATTTAAAAACGAAATATTACTTTTTTAAAGTTTCTTAATATGTGATTAAAAACATTCTAATCAACATATCTATATATATGGATTGTTTCTGAAAACTCATTTTTACCATCTATGGAATTTGAAAATCATTTTTTATACATATGTATATATTATATATTAATAAGGTATGTTGAGTAAAAAAAGCAGTATTTAAAAACGAAACATTACTTTCTTAAAGTTTCTTAATATGTGATTAAAAACATTCTAATCAACATATCTATATATATGGATTGTTTCTAAAAACTCATTTTTACCATCTATGGAATTTGAAAATCATTTTTTATACATTCGTGTTAATTATATTATAGTTAAACAAGTGGAATAAAAATAACAATATTTTTAAACGAAACATTACTTTCTTAAAGTTTCTTAATATGTGATTAAAAACATTCTAATCAACATATCTATATATATGGATTTTTTCTGAAAACTCATTTTTATCATCTATGGAATTTGAAAATCATTTTTTATACATTCGTGTTAATTATATTATAGTTAAACAAGTGGAATAAAAATAACAATATTTTTAAACGAAACATTACTTTCTTAAAGTTTCTTAATATGTGATTAAAAACATTCTAATCAACATATCTATATATATGGATTGTTTCTGAAAACTCATTTTTACCATCTATGGAATTTGAAAATCATTTTTTATACATTCGTATTAATCATATTATAGTTAAACAAGCTGAATAAAAGTAACAGTATTTAAAAACGAAACATTACTTTCTTAAAGTTTCTTAATATATGATTAAAAACATTCTAATCAACATATCTATATATATGGATTTTTTCTGAAAACTCATTTTTATTATCTATGGAATTTGAAAATCATTTTTTATACATTCGTGTTAATCATATTATAGTTAAACAAATGGAATAAAAATAACAGTACTTAAAAACGAAACATTACTTTTCTACAATAAGAAAATATGTGATTAAAAACATTCTAATCAACATATCTATATATATGGATTGTTTCTAAAAACTCATTTTTACCATCTATGGAATTTGAAAATCATTTTTTATACATTCGTATTAATCATATTATAGTTAAACAAGTGGAATAAAAATAACAATATTTAAAAACGAAATATTACTTTTTTAAAGTTTCTTAATATGTGATTAAAAACATTCTAATCAACATATCTATATATATGGATTGTTTCTGAAAACTCATTTTTACCATCTATGGAATTTGAAAATCATTTTTTATACATATGTATATATTATATATTAATAAGTTATGTTGAGTAAAAAAAACAGTATTTAAAAACGAAACATTACTTTCTTAAAGTTTCTTAATATGTGATTAAAAACATTCTAATCAACATATCTATATATATGGATTTTTTCTGAAAACTCATTTTTATCATCTATGGAATTTGAAAATCATTTTTTATACATTCGTATTAATCATATTATAGTTAAACAAGCTGAATAAAAGTAACAGTATTTAAAAACGAAACATTACTTTCTTAAAGTTTCTTAATATATGATTAAAAACATTCTAATCAACATATCTATATATATGGATTTTTTCTGAAAACTCATTTTTATTATCTATGGAATTTGAAAATCATTTTTTATACATTCGTGTTAATCATATTATAGTTAAACAAATGGAATAAAAATAACAGTACTTAAAAACGAAACATTACTTTTCTACAATAAGAAAATATGTGATTAAGAACATTCTAATCAACATATCTATATATATGGATTGTTTCTGAAAACTCATTTTTACCATCTATGTAATTTGAAAATCATTTTTTATACATATGTATATATTATATATTAATAAGTTATGTTGAGTAAAAATAACAATATTTATAAACGAAACATTACTTTTTTAAAGTTTCTTTATATATGATTAAAAACATTCTAATCAACATATCTATATATATGGATTTTTTCTGAAAACTCATTTTTATTATCTATGGAATTTGAAAATCATTTTTTATACATTCGTATTAATCATATTATAGTTAAACAAATGGAATAAAAATAACAGTACTTAAAAACGAAACATTACTTTTCTACAATAAGAAAATATGTGATTAAAAACATTCTAATCAACATATCTATATATATGGATTTTTTCTGAAAACTCATTTTTATTATCTATGGAATTTGAAAATCATTTTTTATACATTCGTGTTAATCATATTATAGTTAAACAAATGGAATAAAAATAACAGTACTTAAAAACGAAACATTACTTTTCTACAATAAGAAAATATGTGATTAAGAACATTCTAATCAACATATCTATATATATGGATTTTTTCTGAAAACTCATTTTTATCATCTATGGAATTTGAAAATCATTTTTTATACATTCGTATTAATCATATTATAGTTAAACAAATGGAATAAAAATAACAGTACTTAAAAACGAAACATTACTTTTCTACAATAAGAAAATATGTGATTAAGAACATTCTAATCAACATATCTATATATATGGATTGTTTCTGAAAACTCATTTTTACCATCTTTGGTATTTGAAAATAATTTTTTATACATTCGTATTAATCATATTATAGTTAAACAAATGGAATAAAAATAACAGTACTTAAAAACGAAACATTACTTTTCTACAATAAGAAAATATGTGATTAAAAACATTCTAATCAACATATCTATATATATGGATTTTTTCTGAAAACTCATTTTTATCATCTATGGAATTTGAAAATCATTTTTTATACATATGTATATATTATATATTAATAAGTTATGTTGAGTAAAAATAACAATATTTATAAACGAAACATTACTTTTTTAAAGTTTCTTAATATATGATTAAAAACATTCTTATCAACATATCTATATATATGGATTGTTTCTGAAAACTCATTTTTATTATCTATGGAATTTGAAAATCATTTTTTATACATTCGTGTTAATCATATTATAGTTAAACAAATGGAATAAAAATAACAGTATTTAAAAACGAAACATTACTTTCTTAAAGTTTCTTAATATATGATTAAAAACATTCTAATCAACATATCTATAAATTTGGATTGTTTCTAAAAACTCATTTTTACCATCTATGGAATTTGAAAATCATTTTTTATACATTCGTATTAATCATATTATAGTTAAACAAGCTGAATAAAAATAACAATATTTTTAAACGAAACATTACTTTCTTAAAGTTTCTTAATATGTGATTAAAAACATTCTAATCAACATATCTATATATATGGATTGTTTCTGAAAACTCATTTTTATTATCTATGTAATTTGAAAATCTTTTTTTATACATTCGTGTTAATCATATTATAGTTAAACAAGTGGAATAAAAATAACAATATTTATAAACGAAACATTACTTTTTTAAAGTTTCTTAATATGTGATTAAGAACATTCTAATCAACATATCTATATATATGGATTGTTTCTGAAAACTCATTTTTACCATCTTTGGTATTTGAAAATCATTTTTTATACATTCGTATTAATCATATTATAGTTAAACAAATGGAATAAAAATAACAGTACTTAAAAACGAAACATTACTTTTCTACAATAAGAAAATATGTGATTAAAAACATTCTAATCAACATATCTATATATATGGATTGTTTCTGAAAACTCATTTTTATCATCTATGGAATTTGAAAATCATTTTTTATACATTCGTATTAATCATATTATAGTTAAACAAGTGGAATAAAAATAACAGTACTTAAAAACGAAACATTACTTTTCTACAATAAGAAAATATGTGATTAAAAACATTCTAATCAACATATCTATATATATGGATTTTTTCTGAAAACTCATTTTTATCATCTATGGAATTTGAAAATCATTTTTTATACATTCGTATTAATCATATTATAGTTAAACAAGTGGAATAAAAATAACAGTACTTAAAAACGAAACATTACTTTTCTACAATAAGAAAATATGTGATTAAAAACATTCTAATCAACATATCTATATATATGGATTTTTTCTGAAAACTCATTTTTATCATCTATGGAATTTGAAAATCATTTTTTATACATTCGTATTAATCATATTATAGTTAAACAAATGGAATAAAAATAACAGTACTTAAAAACGAAACATTACTTTTCTACAATAAGAAAATATGTGATTAAAAACATTCTAATCAACATATCTATATATATGGATTGTTTCTAAAAACTCATATTTACCATCTATGGCATTTGAAAAACAATTTTTATACATTTGTAGACATTATTTATTAGTAAGGTATGATGCATTAAAATGATAGTATTTAAAAACGATACATTTTTTACTCACAATTTTTATATATGTTAAACATCACATATTAATTAGTATACTTGTTTTTTTTACTTCATAAAAATCAAATTATTTACTAGACATTGAAAATATTCTTTTTAATAAACCCAATATATTATTATACATATGTATAATTTAGTACGTTTATTTTAAAATTATAGAACAAATAATTTTATTAGTTTTTATTTAAAAAATTTAATTTTGTTTTATATATGTATATTTAAATAAATTTTTAAAACTTTTTGTTTGAATCTTATTTACTCACTATCAAAATTATTAGTTTCTTCCTGATATGTTTCGTCATCGTCAGTTTCATCAATAGTACTGTTTTGAGAACTTAATGATTCCTCTATTGTTTTTATTACATTATCTATAAAATTATTTTCAATATTACATCTATTCAATGTGATATCTAAGCATTCTGTTTTGTTAATTTCATATACCCAATTTCTATTGTCATTTATATAAATTTCTTCCTCGTTATCTTTGTAATTCTCAAGATATGAAGAAAAGATTGCTTTTGAAATAATTGTTTTTGCTATATTACGTCTATTTTTTGATAGAAGTAACATCTTTTTTATTCTTGAATTTGCACTTTCAAATCGAATCGTAGAAAAATGAAAAACTTGTATATTAAAATAGTTAAGCATGTACTTTGTGTGAAGAACATTATGTAACTTTGTAAATTGTTTTTTATCTTTAACCAAATATGGCATATGTAGATTTGAACAAAATATTTGCATGGTGGCTCCAATTATCCTTTAGTTCGTCAATGTTAATATTTGGTTCTTGAGACAAATAGCATAATCCAAGTACAGATTGCATATAAACAAATATTTGATTAATTCTAACTTTTTCATCTCTATTTTCGATAGTCCTACAAGAAATATAAGATTTTAAAAATTCATAAAAGCATCTTAACACATATAATGTATTACTTCCACTTAATTGTAATTTCCCTTTTTTTTCTATATCGACTATATTCAAATCAACTGAGAATATTTTTTCATTCAGAATTGATTTGAGAGCTTCACAATAGTTCAATAGAGTTGCATAATGTATTACACTATTGAAAATAAATGATGAAGTAAAATCATCAATTAATATTTTCAAATAACAAACACTAGAATATAAAGCATAACTAGCAACCCCCTCATGTAAGTCATGAAATGGATCACTAATTAAGTGATTGTTAAATGGTAACCTATTGGATGAATCATGTGGACGAATCATTGATGCAATTGATTCAACATTATGATAATTTTTTCAATTTTTACCTAAAAATAGACTAAAATTTTAGTTATAAAAATATTATAATAATTAACGAAATTTATATTTAATAACATGTTATTCTTTTGGATTTTTTCAAAAACTTACCATCTACAAAGCAACAACGGCAATTGTTAGTACCCATATCCTACCAATTTAATTTTTAACCATGAAGTAATTGAAGAAATTCATTATCACCGCTTTTAGCGATTATTCTAATACTAAGTTGACGACCGTTATAATTAACTGTAGTATTTTCAAAATTATTTTTGCATGATATTAAATAACTGCATAGTTTTTTTTAACTTTTTTGATTGTATAACACTATATGTTTTATAATGCTTAAACTGTAATCTTCTAATGTTTTTATAATAAATTTTGAATTCCATGTGTATTACAATACCATTTTTATTGAAATTAATATATTTATTAGTATCAATATCATCTTCATATAAAATTCTCTCTAGTTGATTATCTGATTCAGCTAAAAAATCTTTACGTTTAATATATTCTTCAATATCTTTTTTTAAATTTATTGTCATTGCAGAAAACTAAACTTTATATTTTGTTATTATATGTAAATTTTGTTAACCTACATCTTGATTATTTAAATCGATTTTTTTTATATCAGATTTTACCTTTTCTTTCATTCTAAAAAATTGTAAATAACCCGGTGATTTTATGATTTCAGAATTTTTAGTTGCTAAAAATATATCAAAAAACATAACATGAAGTTCTTTGATTTGTTTATCTGCTAATTTTCCAATACATAAAAATTTTAATGCCAGTTCGTCAACTATTTTTGTAAATACCATACATAGAAAGTGACAACTTCTATTGAAATTTTGCATTTTTTTTCTGTATTAGTAAAAAAATAATTTTTTTGTATAGTTTTTTTTTATTATATATATTCATAAATTTTAATAATTTTTTATTTAAAGAAATTATGATTTGCTAAATTCAATAAAAATTACAAAACATATTTTTATAAAAAAATAAACAAGTGTAGTGATTGATAGGTCATTCAATCAACCACTATAAAAGAAGTTATTCTAGGATAGTTCCTCAGTAAGCAGTAGTTTCTCAGTTTGGGGTAAAATAAATATTATAATCATTTTATATTTATATGTTAGATTGTATTGTATTTTATCTACGTGGTTTTAAATAAAGATTAAACATAGCTTGACTATCAAAAAGGGATAGAATAAATATAATATTTTACTGTGTGTTAGAAAATAACTGTTTTTTTTCTATGTTATTAAATATAATTTAAAGATTTTCGAAAGATTGTTATGAGCTATTTTGAAAAAGGCTATTTAATATCAACAAAAAGGACTATAATAGATTGAATTTTTAGATTCTATCTTTTTCCAGTGACAACTTTATTAAAAGATAATATTGTTTGTTCAATTATTAAATCATATAAGAATAATGAAACAAATGTATATAGTTTAAAAAAGTTGTTTTTAGTAATCCTGATTAAATATTAAATTTTATAAAAATTAAAAAAAAGTATATTTATTAAAAAATTAATTATATAGGCAAAAATTTAATAATAAAGTAAATTATGACATAATTTTTTCTTACAATAAAGGGATACTCTACCATTATCAAATTTTATAAAGTTTTTACTTTCATCACAATCTGTTATTTTAATATCATCACTAGTTTCTTGTCTTTCAAATTTGAAAAGTCTATTTTTTTTTATTAAATTTTGTTTAAATTCTCTCAAGATTCTTACCATTAATATCTTTTAATTTTTAATAAATGTATTTTTTTGAGTTAAAATTATGTAGTCAAGTTATTTATATTTTAAACGATGAAAGTATAGTAAATAGAAAGAAAGAATTTGCTTTTATTATCTTCAATATTATCTTTATCATCTTCAGTTATGTGGGGCCATTTTTTGGAATGTCATCATATAACTCATCAACAACATCTTACTGAATAGCAATTTTATCGACTCCCGTTACACTACTAAAAGAAACTAACTAGGATGTAAAGAGTTTTTTGCTACTTTAAAATCAATTTTATAAATACTAAGATTTTAAACAATTGTTGTATATTTATTTGCTTCTATTTAAGCTCTCTAAGCAAAACTATTTTTGGTTGATTTACATCAACACTTAAATCTTAAACCTTCATGATTGTGATGCTTATTTTCTACAGCTACATCATTATCTGTTATCATAATTTCTTCTAAACCTTTTATAATCTCTTGATTTGATTGTATAAAATAATTTTCTCTACAATACTCAAAGACATTGCACATTCTGAAAAATTTCTACTAAAACATATAAGTCTTTAAAATTACCTGAACAATAAACAATTGTTAAGGAATATATTGATTTATTTTCTTTAACTTCAGTTATATTAAATTAGTAAAAAGTAAAATTAAAAAGCTATTTCTTGAGATATAAAATTTACCATATCTAATCACTTCAATTGTCTTGACATTTAAAAAAATTTATTTTATCCTAATTAGCTATATAGTAATCAATTATATTAAATAAACTTACCTAAGTTCTATTTATGTCATTGAAACTCTTCTAAAAATTATAATGTTTTGTGATAACAGTACAGTTTTATTGGATTTATCAATAGCGTTGGTTACTTTAATTTAAATAAAATTTTATGTTTAAAGAAAAAAAAACGTTTAATTTTATTTAATATAACGAAGGGTTACCTATCAAATAATCATAAAATAACTATTCCTTCGTTTTTTATTATAATATGTAAAAACAAAAAAACGTTATGTTTTTTATAAATCTTAGTATTTAATTTTTTTAAAATTAGACATAACAAATAAAAGAGAATTTCATGTATTCTATATGCTAATAAATCATTATTTTGATTATTAAAACATTGCATTTTTTTAGTAAAATAATACTTTTTATATATAGGAATAGTGTGTTTTTGTGAAAAAAATTAACATTTTTTTTATCATTTTGAGTATTTTTTTCTTTATTCTTGAATACATTTTTTGTTCACTTTTGTATATTTAATTTGGAGAAATAGTCATAGCATTTTGTTACTTTTTAAATTAATCTTTTGAACCTACAAAATTAATTATTTCTAATTTTTTTGTCCATGTAAACAACAATAAAAATGCTATTAAATTATTAAAAATATATATATTATTTAAACCCTCATCATACGTATTATAGATGAAGGATTTGATTTAATGTGTAACTTTGTTTGTAATTGTAAAATATAAAAAATGCTTTTTATAAATAAAAGAAGTTTTTTTGTATAACAAAATTTGATCAAGGTTATTGCAATTTGTAGGACTTTTATATTATTAATAACTTTGTATATTAAGTTTATTTTTAAAATAATTGTTTTAAATAGAATTACAATCTTGAAAAAAGTATTTCTTGAATGATTACTGTTTGCATATATATTAATTCGGTAACAAACAATTTATAAATAATAATTTAATTGTATATTACAATAATTTAATTATATAATTAATTATTTTAAACTTATAAAATATACTACCAAATATTATACTGATAGAGATCCAAAGTGATAAAATAAAGATTCTCTATCGTTGTTTAAAAGATATTTTCACATAAAAGTGTCGAAAAGTAAAGAAAAATTACTACTTTTTTAAATTACGTATCAATATACAAAAAAAGTTACATAAAACATTTTAATAATAGTAAAAAGAACGAATATATTTGATCTTATAACCGAAATACATAATTTTATCTCAAAAAAAGTCCACAGATGCGTTTATCGGGAATCGAACCCGAATCGGCCGCTTGGAAGGCGGCCATGCTGACCATTACACCATAAACGCCTGACTCTAAAGAAATATAATTTTTTTCGCTCTTACATCTTTAATTTCTTTAATTCAACGATACAGTTAATATATTAATAACGTTAGAATTTAAAAAAGAATAAAATGTCCGTTAATTTTTAATTTAGTCAGTTAATTTATTGTTTAATCAGCTAAACCTAATGAATGTTTTTTATAATGAATGAAAGAACGTTACGTAGGCTAATCTTTTCACATAGTTTGAGAAAAAATAAAAATCTCACTTGTAATTAAATATTAATATAATGCATATGAAAAAAGATGCATAAATCTTTGTTAAATATAGTAATATTGTCTCATTTATAAAAATCTTATTCTTCACTTGCCACTAATTTTACCGCAGTTATTTAGCATCTAAAAATAAAATCAAAAAATTGGAATATATTAAAATAATTACTATTGTTCTATGATATCATCTTTATTATATAAAATAAGCTGCTTTCTTCAATACATCTAAAAATACAATATTATATTTTAATTGTATAAAAAATGTAAATACCGTTATAAAAAGCATTTATTTATAAGTAAGTGTAATTTTTTAACATACCATTTTAATAATTTTTATTATTATAAAATATATTTACTTATAAATTTATATTCATCTGAAGCTCAATTTTTTTTAATGTCTACATGACCACTTATAAAAATAGATTTATGAATACTTATTCAACATTATGCATTCTTGTTCATAATAAAAAATTATATTGAAATATTTTAACTTAAAAAAAAGCAAATGCTAAGAAATATCAAATAATATATTAAACAAGTTAAACTCTTAGATAAGCAAAATATCATAAAAAATATAAAGAATAAAAAAAATGATACTACTTCAAAGTATCAAGTTTTATATATTTTTGTAAAGAACAATAAAATCTATTTGGTCACTTAGTATTTTACGTCGTTTACAACATTTTTTGTTTTGTCGTTTAATATTATTTAGATTTTGATAAAATCAAATTATTTCCACAAATAAAACATTTTATTACATAATATAAAAGTCTGTTGAACTTTTTTTTATATTTTTCCGTGTGTACTTTAGACAACTTTTTGAATAAAACATTAAGATAATTAATATATGGAAAACAAAACATTGTAGAATTTCTCTTATTGCTAAAAATAATGTGAAAAGTAGTAATTAATTGATTACTCCTAATTTTCTTCAAATTTAATTGTAATTCAAGGTACTAATTCGATAGACATTTATTATTTTTACCGAAAAAATAAAAGTGGATTTTTAAAAATACTTCGTTAAGTTTTAATTCTAAAACATTAAAATTTTGACAAAATTAATATTTTTTATAATAAATTTAACGATTGTTTTTGGACTGTTATATAAATGATATTATAGAAAAAAAGATATTGTAATAGTTTATAAACAAATTTCGTTCTTTTCCACTTTCGGAACAACATTTTATAAACTATTATAAACAATCTTTATACACTTTTTAATTTTATAATATTAATTTCTCTGTCTATTTATTATATCAAACACTGTGATTAAACATTTTAAATATCAATTATTTGAGTTACTTTAAGGTTTTTGTTATTTGCGTTATGTTTTAATACTGTACATTTTGGTTATTTTATAGGTGGCTACAAGATATATGATGCGTTTAATTTAACAAATTATTAAAATAAATTATTTGCGTATCTGTTAATCTAGAATATTAAAGCAAATAAGCATTTTAAATTTTTACTAATATGTAGAATATAAATTGTTTTTTATGAGTAATAGCAATCGTAATAATAGCTTCTTTATATAAAAAAGCTATATTTATTTAAAGTAAAAAAATACACTTTATTTTTTAAAGATTTATATCTTTCCTTGGAATCTAAATTACTTTTATACAACTTCTAAAAAATTATTGTACTTGAATCTCATTAGTTGTAATACCACATTTGTATTTTAAAAATAGGCGAATTTATATATTTTAAGTATCTGGAAAACGAACGTCCTGAAAAAGAGATATTCGCTTGTTCATTATGTAAGTGAAATGGGATTTAAAAAACAACATACAAAATATTAAAAAGAAAAAAAATATTTTTTTAAATCTTTCACTCATTTATTTTTGATTATTCTATTGGATTTATCTCACACACTAATACGCTCATCACAACGACCCCTATCTTAATTAAATTAAAAAAAAGCTTAACGAAATTCACAAACTAGGGTTATCCATAAACAAGTAAATATTCACCGTCTCAAATTAAATCTATTTAAATTCAACTTAACCAGTCTTAGTGCTGCTTTCGGCGGGTAAAGAGCTGGTCTTTAGAAGATATTTTTAAAAAAAGTATTTTATGTTAAGTTATTAGTCAAAATGTTTGTATTAAAAAATCGTTTCACTGATTACATATTTATGAAAAAGTAAAATAGCTGGAAGCACATTGTTTTTATTTATTTTGTTATTAAATATTTGAAAATTTGAGAGAGTAATTTTATAACGTTTTATTTATTAAAACAGTTTAGTTTAGTAAAAAATTTACATTATAAAAAGAATTTTATTTATATTTAAAAGATGAATAAAAATTAATATTTGAATTAATTCTAAGTAAATATTTAAGTAATTTTTCATTATAACTTTAAAATTAATATAAACAATTGAATATCATTTTTTTGTTAACTACACATTTACCTTGATTTTATAAATTTGTGAACTAAAAAATAAAAAAATTAATACTTATAAAAACTACTTTTCAAACTTTGTTATAGATTTCATATTTTATGCCAGACTTCGATATTGGTACTAAATTTAGTTTATTTGTTTTAAAAAACTTTGATAAAAATACCGTATAAGAAAATTTTAATTTTTTACTAAAAAAATAATCATCACTTTTTGCTACATTACTTGATTCAGCTTTTATCAATCTTTTAAATACTAAGTTTCCTCCTCATTTCATACTCGTACCTTTTTAAATAAATAGTAAAACAAAAAATTTTATTTACTTGTACAAAAGTTATTTGAAAACAAAAAGGTATAAAAAAGTAACTAAAAAATGTTGTTTTTTAAACATAACTTGATTAATTGTGAATCAAAAGTTTTGAGATCTATTTTTCCCTCTAAGTTGAAAAGAAATACATCTAATGACTATTTGACCATTAAAATTGATCGAATTCGAGAAGAGTTATATCTAAGCAAAATTGATTTTTACAAAAGAAACAGAAATAAGCAAAAAATTGGCACTAAAATTGACATAGATCTTTTTTTAGATAAGCTATAAAATTCGTAATTGTCTCATTTTTAAAGTTAGACTTAAATCTATGTAAACAAGTCATAACTACTTAATTTTATCAAGTTTTCATTAAGTAATAGCTATTTAACTTTTTAATTCTTACCAAAAAAATAGTCATTGCTTATTGATCTATATCTTAGCCAATTCTTTATTAATTCTAGTGTTGCTGTGTTTCTGCACTATTTTGCAATTATACCTTTTAAATATGTTACAAACAAAAAGAATTTGTTAACTTTTAAAAGAGTTTTTTCTGGAACAAAACTATGCAAAAACGTGTCTAAAACAGTGATGTTTTTAAAATATAACAAGGACCACTTACGGACTATAAGTTTTGAAAATCATTTTCTACACTAAGTTGAAAGAAAATATATCTAATAACCATTTGACTATAAAAATTGATCAAGTTTGATAAGAGTTCTGTCTAGAACAAAATTCATTTATACAATTAAAATAGAAAAAAGGCAAAAAAGTTGACATTCAAATTAATATAACTTTTTTCGTTGTTAAGCTGTAAACTTCATTAGACACCCTTTTTTAAGTTAAACATAGTTTTATATAAAATGTATTATTTTATTTGTTTACATCAAATCATGACTAAGTTGTAACTATTTAACTTTTAAGATTTCTTGTTAAAGTGGTTATTACCTTTTGGTCTATATTTTAACTAGTTGTTAATTAATTTTTATAGTACTGAGTTTTCGCTCTATTCTGAAGTGTACCTCTTAAATGGCATACTAATCAAATTTTTTTATTATCTATGAAGAAAGTCATTCTCTAAACAAAACCATACTAAAAAGGAGGGGGTCAAAAGGAGGTGATTTTTAAGAATAACTTGGCTAAAAATTTTTGAAGACGGTCCAGCCTTTCAGTAATAAAAAACACATTTTTTGGTTATTTACCCATAAAAATCGGTTGAATTTGAAGAGAATTATAAAAGAGACAAATTTTCTCTTCTTATTTCTTTTTGGTTTAGATAATATTATTACAAATATAAGTTTTACAATAAAAAATTTGAGTATATTTTAAAATTTTACTTTATATTTTTATATTCAAAAGAAATGCAAAAAATATGTTGTTAAATAAAAAATTTGATTATTATGTTAGAATATATTTTAAATATTAAATGAATCTGTGTCTACTTTTTTTGTATATAATGATAAAAAATTTTTCATACTTTTCAAAAATATAAAGTTTTTTGTTAAATTTATCATGAATGTTTTTTTATTGATTATTTATTATTTTGAATTTATTTTTATATCAAAAGAATTCGTTACTAATAAATTACCAAAAATTTCAACAAATTACGATCCAAAATAAACTTCTAAAAGCCTTCATGAGTATGTTGACTTTACTGCAAACCCATGTGATAATTTTTACAAATTTGCCTGCGATAAATGGATCAACGATAAAGAAGAAAAAAGTAAAAATGAAACGAGTTTCCATTATACTGATGCGACAACAAATTTTAAAAACTTTATTAAGTAATAACCTTCATTTATATTTATTTTTTTCTTCTTAGAAGCCCTGGATGGAAGATATAATAATAAATCCACTGCTATAAAAAATATTTATAATTTAAAAAAAAAAGTGTATTCTACTATCTGGAGATAAAAAAGTTGTGAAACAGAAATGAGGAATTTTGGAATATATACTTTTGGTTTTATATTTATAAAAAAGAGAAGAATAGATAGAGATAAACATGAGGATTATATTATATTAGAAGATATGATTAAAAAAATAAAGGAAGAATTTAGATTGTTAATAGATGAAAAAAAGATATTTTTGAAAAGAATCAAAAGACAATCTTTTGAGGAAACTGGATGAAATGGAATTTGCAAAAAATTTGATCATAATGATATTTCTAGCGTATTGTTAATGGAAACCTGTTATAAAGATATGGAGATATCAGGAAATGATAGTATTGAAGAAGTTGTTAAAAATATTGAATCATTGTTCGGAATGAATCATACTTATGGATCTTGTAGTTACAACATTTTCAAAAATAAAAAATATTTAGGTCGTTTTGTTCAATCTATAGCACTTTATTTACATGTACTTAATGCTTTTAGTACTTCTTCAAATGCATTAACAGAAACAGTCGAAATAAATTAATTATTCTAAAATTAAAATAAATGATTATATTAACAATATAATAATAAAAATTATATAAAAAATAAAAGATTACAATATTTACAATACTGTAATCAGACTGGGACAGGGTTGGTAAGATTTTACTTCTTTCTGTTTAAGAGCCAACAGTTCTTTCTGAAACATTATTTAGAAGATATTATCCACACGCAATTAATTATGATGGCATTGGAGCTGTTTTAGGCCATGAAATTCTATATGCTTTCGATAATCAATATTAAAAGCATATATATGGATGGGATAAAAAAGGTGAATTAATAGTAACCCTAGAATCAATAGAAAATGTCGAGAAATAAATTTAATGTTTTGTTAAGCAATACGGTGATCAAAAAGGAATTAAAACTATGAAAAATATAAACGGTTTATTAACACTATCTGAAAATATTCCGGATAATGGTTGACCTAAAATTGCCCATAGAGCTTATTCGAAGTATCTTCAAAATATTGGTGGTGAAGAACCTAAAGTTCCTGGTTTTGAGAATTTTACTAGTAAATAATTATTTTTTATTGGTAATGGTAGATCATTTTGTGAGCATAAAAGTAAAAAATATTTGAAAAAACAAATAAATAGTGACCCTCATACTCCATTAGAAATAAACACAAAGTTAGCTTTATCAAATTAAAAATCATTTTCTAATGCTTTTAACTGCAAATTACTCAGTAAAATGAATCCTAGAGATAAATGTGAAGTATAGAGAAAAAAGTATTAAAAAATTCTATCTCTTCTGTTTTTTATGCTATTTCTTTTGCATTAATTAAAATTTTTATTTGGTGACCAACCCTATAAGTAGATAAGATTAGTCTAACTGAATGAGACAATGTGAAATAATATAAAAATTGATATAATGATAATTAATAATTAATTCAAAACATTTATAGTCATTCGTGATTCTTTATATTCAAATTTTATAAGAATATTCAAAATTCTTATTTCTCCTTTTTTAAAATAAAACTTAAAGTTATCATTATGTTTACACCTTAAAAACATCAGTCATTGCATTTTTCTTTTATTATCTAACTTTAAATGTGTAATATGTAATCTTCTAGGTCTACCTTTAGACTTAGTATTTACCCAGCAAGTATTACCCAATCTTTTTATGATTTTGTATCCACTAGTCCATTTATTATCCAGTTTATTCTTAGAAGGCAATTTGATCCAAACATCAGAACCAACTTTTAACTCTGGCAAATTTTTCACTGAATCAGCTTCAGCTTTCTCCTTTCCATGAGAAGATTCCTCCCCTTGTTGTTGTTTGGTGATTTCAGCTACTAACTCAAAAGCTCTTTTACGAATTATTGGATCTTTGATATGATCCACCATATATTCTGCGGATTTATTTGATAAATGTTCACCAGGCATTAAACTTTTCCAACCATAAAATACTTGATGAGGTGTAGCTTTTATAGATTTGTGAGTTGTGTTATTTAAAGCAAACTGAATAGCTGGTATAAAATCATCCCAAGTATTTTGATTTGTAAGTAGAGCCATTTCTTTTCTCAATATATCATTAATACTTCTAAACTGTCTCTCAGCTATACAATTGTCCAAATGATAGTAAGGATTTCCAACTTTTAGTGTGATTCCAAGATTTGTAGCAGCTTCAGTGAAATATTGACTAGTATAATAAGTAGCACCGTCAGTTAATAATGTATACGGAATACCATGAACATAGATAAAATTGTCTAACATTTTATTCCAAATTTCTTCACCTGTAATTGTTCTTAAGGGTAACAAACAAATAAAGCGTGACATAGTGTCTGTAAGACTTAACAAGTATTTATGTCCATTTATTGTTACACTTAATGGTCCTAGGACATCACTGCATACTATTTCTAATGGAAATTTACTGGTAACTATTTTCATTTCGACCTTATTTTTATACAATTTTTCATTAACTGCCATGCATTTCTCACATGATTTTAAATAACTCATGTAATCTGCAGCAATACCATCATAACATATACGTAATTTTAGTAAGTTGATTGTTCTATTATAACCAAGATGACCAACATTATCGTGAAAACTTTGAAATATCTTTAACAACGTATCATTGTCAGGACGAATTGTTATGAGTTCATCATTTCCCGTTAAAACTATACGACGTACATATTGACGACTTAAAGCATCAGCAGGTTTCATTGAGGCAGCATTTTTATATTTAATATCAATGTCAAATGAGTTAATTGTTTCAAGCATATCCATTACTCTTGCACATTTAGAATTTTTCACAAACGAAGACATTGGTTTGTGATCACATAAAATTGTCAGATGTGAGCCAGTCAATAGGTCCATATAATGATTTAACGCCATGATGATTCCTCTTAATTCTATTTCTAGAGCTGACGATTTCTTTTTCCATTCTTTAAAACGTTTGGAGAAGTACCCAATGACTTTTCTCCCCTTCTTGCATTTGAAACAAAATTGCACCTACGGCATCTTTGCAGCTGTCAACCATTAGTTCAAAAGGTAGTCCAAATATTGGTGGAGCAATAACAGGTCTACTGGATAGTTGTTTATTTACTTTATTGAAAGCTTGAATACATTTCTCAGAGAAGTCAAATATCCTATTATTTTCATTTTTCAACAGGTCATACAAGGGAATTAATGTGATTGAAGCATTCTCTATATGATTTTTAAAATACTGCACCATGCCCAAATAGCGTCTAACTTGTGTAGTATTTGTCGGAACTTTATAATTCATAATCTTTTTAATATAATCACTAGAAGGTCTTATTTCGCGTTGTCCAAATTCAAATGATAAAAAGTCAATATTTGTTGCAAACAATCTAGATTTTTCTTTATTCAACTTTAGTCCACTGGAATGTAATTTATTCACTACTTTAACAGCTAATTCACCAAGATCTTTAATAGAACACGCATACCCAAATATATCGTCTACATACAATATAACGCCAGAATCTTTCTCTTCACTAAATAAGAATTCACTTAATACTTCTTGCATGACATTAACAAAAGCACTAGTTGAGTTTTTACTACCATAAATTAATCTCGTATATCTTCCTATACCTAGATGAGTGAAGACTCCAAACAATTTTGATGTTTGAAGAGGTAATTCTATCTGTAGAAATCCCTGTGTACAATCGAGAGTAAAATAATATTGTGCTTTTCCAACTTTAAAGTATATTTCATTGAAGGTAGGTAAGGCAATTTGTTGTGAAATAAGTAATTTATTTAAAGCTCTAGTATCAACGCAACATCTCCATTTATCAACTCCTTTCTTAGCCAGAACATGATTGGAAATGAAAGAAACTTCGCTGTCTATCACAATAATTTCATCTCTTATTAACTGTTTTTCAAATTCATTAATGATAGATTGTTTTTGAGGATTATTAACATAACGCACTACCTTTGGAAATGATTTGTTTTCAACTAAACACATGTCTTTAGCTTTAACCGTGCATTTCCCTATATCCCATTCATTTTTACTAAAAACATAGTCGTGATCATCTTTAAATGTTTTTTCCAAGCGAGCAGACTCTTCATCAACAATGGCAATTCTTCGAATAGCGTTTTTCAACTCTTTTTCTTCACCTACTTGAGTTCTAATAAGTTGAACACATTCACCTCTTATTGTTTTGAAGGTACCTTTTTCATAGTCAACCTCATAGCCCTTTGTTTTTCTCAAGAAATCATCACCTAGAAGTATATCAGCTGGATGTATTATATTCATGTTATTCATTAAACGACATTTAATAGTATAATCCTTTTTACCTAAGGTGAACGTAATTCTACCAGTACCAATGACACTCCATTCTTGATCATCTCCAACTTTAAGTTGTTCTTTACACAGCATAATATTTTTAACATCAAACTTAGTAACATTATCAATAGCCATCAAACACACGTCACTACCTGGATCAACAAAAGCAGATAAATCATTCACTTGATTTATGCTTACTGGTACAATAATTCCTTTACCTGTACACGTATTGATTCTTCTAACTATTGGTTTATCTTCATTGTTGTCAACAAACGATGGTTTCTTTCTTAGAAGTTTACATTGATTTTTCTTATGGCCCTTCTTTTTGCAATTAAAACATGTTACATTAACATCATTTATATCTTTAACATCTCTTTGATAACCATATTTTGTTTTATCTCTCAACCACCCATGAACCGTGTGAATCAAGTCAGAAGTATTCTCAAAATCTCGTTTTTGTTCTCTTAAACGTTCAGCTAACGATCTAAATCTCCTTTCTAATCTAATCATCATCATATCAATTGTCTGAGCTAACAATTCTTTCTTAGAAAGATTAGGATAACCACGTTTTAATAACTGGCACAACTTCTTCAAAGACTCTAAAGTGTGATCAGGTCTAAAGTCAATTTCAAAATTACGTGATTCTTTTCTTGCATCATCTATTTGAGCTTTACCATCATATTTACCCTTAAGAACGGATGACAACTTAGCAAATGTATCAATCTCCTCAGCATCATACCCTCTGAGTTCTTCTCTCACTTCATGTGATAATTTCATCTTGAGTAGAATATGATAATCAGCTTCATCAGTTTTATCCAACTGGAGACAACCCATAAAATCATCCAACCAATATTCAAAAGATGTTGCTTGATTACAATCAAATATAGGTAAGTTACTCCAATATGACGTGTTCTTTCCCATGCTAATTTTCGTCCGCTGTATAGTCGCCGTAATGTTATTTACTTCTTTCGTGACTTCTATTAATGTTGGTGAAATTTGCTCACTATTTTCACCAGAAGGTTTTTCAGATATGTAGAATTTCTTCTCCTCTTCACTCAATTTAATTAAGGAATTCGTTTCCTCAACTTTACCAGAATTAGTACTATTTACTTCGTCCTTTTGGTCTAACAGATCTTTACACCGCTGAATTAATCTTGCACTACCAGGCGTGTACCTATCAGCTAACTGTCTGTTTTCAACTGCCAAATGTACAATGTTCTTACCAATTTCCTCCTTACTAAGTACTGCAAGATGTTGAGCAATACTGATAGCGGATAGTTTTTCAGATTCGCCTAATTGAGAGTATTCTTCAGACTCTTCCAATTTGGCTTCAATTTCCAATTCAACAACTTTCATTAACTGCTTTCCTTCACTAGTCTATCCAATTAAAATTTGACTAGTCCTGCGGTTCAGTTAATTGAAGTCAACTTATATTCAAACCGAACACAAAAAATTAAAATTTTTATTTGGTGACCAACCCTATAAGTAGATAAGATTAGTCTAACTGAATGAGACAATGTGAAATAATATAAAAATTGATATAATGATAATTAATAATTAATTCAAAACATTTATAGTCATTCGTGATTCTTTATATTCAAATTTTATAAGAATATTCAAAATTCTTATTCATTGAATAAACTTTATTAACACTAAACCTACCACCACCGGTAAAATTGACCTTTCAAACTTTAACAAACGTTTTCTCACTAACAACGTATCATACAGTAATTTTCCTTTATGACTTTTCCTAAAATATACATACAATGAATTTTTTAGTAATTTTTTTTTCTACTTTCTTGTTTTTGAGAAATGTATGTAACAGTTCTTACTAACTAAGAATAGTCAATTTTACCGGTATAAAAAAAATAGAGGTTTTTGACCAAATGGTAAGAAAATATAGTGTTAAATCAAAATCTTGCCGTTGGCCTCTACAAGTATTTTTAAACATTCTTGATTTAGCTAGAATATATGCATGGGTTTTGTATAAACAAGAAACAATGGAGGAAATTTCGAGGCAAGATTTTCTATTTCAATTAGCTATTGAACTTGCTGCTGAATATCAAAATTCGCGTGAAAAAGAAGATAAACCTAAAACACTAATAAATATAAGTTTTAGTTCACGTGTACAAAAAACTTGTCAAGTTTGATATTGTAAAGAATATAAGGCTACGAAAATTTGTTTAAAATGTAAAAAATATATATGCGGTATATGTACATCCGAAAACTTTATAGTTTGTAGAAAATGTAATGAGAACGAATAGGGTATAAATTTTTATTTATTTATAAATAATATATATTATGTATGTTTTGATATATGTAAATGAAAGAAACCACAAAATTACCTTTAATTTCTAATTTTTGGTTAAAGTTTATAATTAAAGTAAAAAAAACAATAACTTTTTTGTCATCTTAAAAAAGGTTGGTTCATTTATTATTTAATTTAGTACCAAATAAATTATTTTATACGTTCAATTGTAAAAAGAATTACTTTTTAAATGAAATGGTCAATTTGACCAGTCGTGGTAAAGATAGGTATATGTGAAATGTCGGTAGGTTTAGTGTTAAATAAACACATTTGGCTACATTATTAAATAAGACTTATGGAATACTTTGATAGGGAAATACAAATTTTACGAAATTTAAAAAATACTAATACAAAAATTGTATTTTTAAAAATTTACTATTAATTGTTGATGATGTACCCTGAATTTACAAGTATAAAATAATTTTGTTACGAACCAGGCATGGTTCATTCCTTCGTCCAATATTGATTGACATTCAATGCATTTTGGAATTATTTTGTCTAAAAAATGTTTTATAATACTTATTAATTTGCTTTTTTTCTTATCCTAACCATTTGATAAAAAAACTACCTTTGCATGTACTTTTAAACAATAAGTGACTTGAAGTATCTTAAAAATTTATTATTTACTAATAAATCACTAACATTTTTAAGCATTAAGATTATTTCTGAAAATCATGGTTAATAAAAAAAACAGTAATATATGCCATTTATAATAAATTTTAATACTTATCCTGAAATTATTAATATAAAGTTTCAAAAAAAGATAATCAATAATCAAAAAAGATTAATAAAATAATAACACAAAGCTGTTTAAAGTACAAAAATTTATTAATAAAAAACATTTATAAAATATAACAATATGAATCAATAATAATTATATTTACTGGACCATCTCCCACTTTATTTGACAACATTGCTCTCTTTAATCTACAACTTCATTATCACTATCAAAATACAAGAATGAAAAAATCCTTTGGTTTGATTGATAATCTTAATGATTTAATGTGTTTTTGTCATAAAACTTTATTTATTCGTAAAAATAATTATACAAAACATCTTAGCTCTTTAAATTTTTGTGAATGTCTATAAACCAACTAGGGATTCAGATGACTCAAGAAACAACTTTTGTATCATTTGAGTAACATTAATCTGAAAAGGTTTGCACTAATAATTGATTCTATATTTGTATCTATGAAACATTCTGTGAGGCATTAGAAGTTGATGTACAAAAACAATTGCCTCCATACGCATATTTAAAATAAGCTTCACTCATTAAACTCTATTTTGTTAATGGACTCCATCTTAATACACGTGTAACCAAAGCACTCATTTCACAGGCCTAGTTGTCTTCAAAAACAGCCCCCGCACCATCTTGAACAATGTTCATCCATGAGAATTTGCTTATTGGCAATCTTTACAACTCACACTCCGTGAGGGCATCAAACTCAATCTATAGGTTTAGATAGTTCTAAAGACGACTTCTGTACCGTAGGAGGCAATCCTCATTTGCAGAAACCTGCTTTATTAGCAAATTGTATCTTCTAGCCTTTAAAAGGGTCATGAACTGAAGTCTCACGTGAAAATCAGTCTAATAATGGGGTTTGCTAGATCCAGAAAGGTTTCATCTATTAAACCTGCTTTGTAGCAGTTTTGAAAAGTATCACTACGGGTTTCCTGAATACAACTACAGATCACGTACTAAATATAAAATTTCATTAACAGAGATTTACTGCGCCTAGAAAGTAACAAAGTTTATTGAAACTTCATTCCATAAACCGGGTACCCTATATTTGTACCGAGCCTATATTAAAGTAATATCATTCTCTTACAATTTTTATTACGCTGTACCTTATTTTATACACACATCTTGTACAGGTACATTTAATAATCTAATTATTCAATCTTTTTCTTGTTAAATATATACATTATAAGTAAATTTTCATAAATGCAATTGTTAAAATTTAGCAATTATCATTTTCTAAAGACTTTTGGAAGTATTACATATTTTTAACATTGTTTATTTTTGTTTGCAAATTAAACTTTCACAGTGAAAACAATGATTTTTTCGATAAACAGGAACCATCTTTTTTAATTACATAATATTAATAATAATAAAGTGGTAATCACTAAAATTAACAATAAATTTCAAGAAGTTTACTTTGAATATAATACTACTGATAAATGGAATATTTTATTCATTAGCCGTTTAAATTTTATTTTATACTTGCACTTAAGATTCTCAAACTATACTTAAAATATTATATAAGTCTACACAGGAATATAACCATATTGCAATATAACAGTAACAAAGATAATCAAAAGAAACTTTAATTGACAAATACACATACAAACTTTTAAAAACAATTATAAATGATATCATAAAAGTTTGACATAGTCATCTTTATATTATTTTAAAATTTTTTAAGCACTGCTTATGCCATTATGTTTAAAAAAAAGAGGGAGATTTATTTTGAAATGTAATAAAGTTCCAGGTTAAATTTTTTTTCTTATATATTTACATATCTTTTCCGAATCATACATTTTCTTGTCTTTGAAACCGAGAAAAACCTAGAGATTGTTATTTGCTTCTTTGCATTACTATTGATAATCTAAAGAATCTCATTTCCTATATTCTTCCTAATTATATATTTTATCGATAAAACACAATTACATTCAGATCTTAAGTAATTATAATAAATAGTGCCAAATAAGTTTTTCAATAGCTTTTATTACTTCTAAATTGTACTAAAAACATCCCTATTAACTTAAAATATTAGCGGTTTCTGGACTGCATTCTTAAATTCATCTATTACATTATCACCGTCGGAATCTATAAATAAAAAATATTAACATGTTTTTCTGATAGAAGTAAATCTTAGAATAGCTTTGTATCACTTTCAGATGCTGTAATGGTATCTTTATTGTCTAAAAATGTGCAGTAAAAAGATCCAACGATAATGAACTAAATTGACAAAGCGGAAAAAAACAATCAGGCAATTGTTGGATGAGGTATTTCATCTAATTTATCATTAATAATCCCTAGTAATATCAGATAATTTCCAACGGATTTTATTATCTCGCATATTTCCTCGATATTGCTTTTTTGGAAAAAACTGAATTTCTATAAATTCTAAATAGTTTTTGTTGAATGCTTTTACATCAATAAGTTTACAATAACAATTTTAAATGAAGAAACGGGTATTGTTAATGATAAAAATTGGAGAACCAGATAAAATCATTTACTGTATTATGCTCTTTTATTCGTATTTTTGGTTCCTGTCATTATTAAGGGAAGTCTTTTGCAATTGTTAATTTCAATTTTTCCTCTTTCAATGTGAAAAAGACATATCAATAAAATAGGTATCTTTGATTGTAAATGTATTTAACTGCAATGAGAAATTTTTCGTTGACATTGACGAGTATTAGAAAATGGTTCCAATGTAAAAATAAACGTATCTTCCTTTCTTTCAAATAAACCTAACGACAATCTACTAACGGCAAAATTTCCAATGTTTGATCATCAAACGTAGTTATTTTTAGGCACCATTTATATTATTAGAAATCTATCACTTTATCAATTCGCGGATTCTTTTTGTTTAAAGATGTTATCTATATCTATATAAAAACTGGTTGTTTGGCATATACTTTAACTTCAGTATCTGTGAGAGTATTTCTTGCGATTTCTAGAAGCATCGTAATGCGTTAAAGGGAAAAGAATATTTTGGTTTTGTCAAATAAATCAAATATCTGATTGAATACCGTTATTTTTCATTTTTTTTGTGTTAGTCGTTATCACTTTACCCTACTGGTAATACACTAACATATTAACAATATGGATTTACGTTGAGTACTTTTTCGCGCATGTGATTTATTTATCATCATAACAAGTTTAGAAACTACTAGAGTTGGTTATGGAGTATACAAACCTTACAAGATGTTAGAACTTTATCTAGACCAACTTGTCACTTAGCTTCATAATTTCGTCCAATACCCGGAGATTGTTAATGATAAAAAGGTATTCATAATTAAAATGGGTGTTTTACACTTTATTTCTGAGAAGTTGAAAGTTAGTGTTAAAAACAACTACCTTCAGATTGAAAGTAAGAATGAAAGAAAGCCCAATAAATATGGAACAGCATGTTTACTTTTCTGTCTTTAAATGTTCTAATATTTGTAGGTTGAAAGAAGTTTCGTTTGTCAATACATTTTGCCGATTGATTTGAAGGTGGAGAACGTTATTAACACACCTAACAAGGACGGTATTTTCACTGTTGGAGGTACAAAAATAGCTATTAAAAATGACAAGACTAAGGAGGTACCGATTCAAATTGAATAGATGTTTTTTAATTTACTTTTAAACCATGATTATACAGTACAAATAAATTATTTTCTTTGTGACTTCTTATTTTTAATCAATATTCAGGTTTTTTTGAATCTTAGAAGTGACTTTCTCAGTTATATATGGTCAAGGAGGCAACTGAGATTTTTAGATTATTAAATACTACTATTAAATTTAAGAGTATCGACGTTCTTTAACGCTTTTATTGGTACAAAATCAGGGGATTTTGATGTGTACGTAGTTCCTAATTGGTTGATAATCAATAAAACATATAAATCTAATATTTTTTCAATCATATTTGCTAGTGATCGATGACCATTATTTTGGTGCTAAATTTTGGTACGAATCAGTTAACCCTAAAGCTATTTGATAGTTCTTAAGTCATTTGAACAAGTTTTCTCCTCCAAACTTTTGCTTAGTAAATTTTTCGTTTACTGTTCATATAAAGAAGTTACTTGTAATACAGCCTCATTTTCTACTCCTTCTTAGTGTTGTGCTGCCTCAAACCTCTTGGTCTTGTATTGTTTTTTGAATATAAGTTTATGGTTCACTTATTCTTTCTACTTTCTTAAAGGTACTAGATTTCTGTTATTTCAGAAGGAATTAAACAAGTACATATTAAACTACCTTCTTTTGTTCGGTTTGGATAGAATTTAGGAAACTATTGGCATGTTTGCGTATGAAACTAAATGAATGATTTTGTCTATCATTATCTCGAATCTCTTGTCGAAAATAGAAAAAATTAAGGAAGTAAGGAAATCCTGAAGAGAAGCTCACTAGAATTTTAGAATCTATTAATTGGTGTAAGAAGTATTACATGAAGTATCTGCTATGTAAATCATCTACTTTTGATGATGTCTCCCAACTTTTAATTGAAAAAGATTGAGAGTTAAATTTTTAAAAAAAGAATTCCTTATTTTTTTTAACCGTATGTTATTACTATATTTTTGAAGTTTCATTTGTGTTTATTTTTCAGACCATTTTAGTTATTTAAACGATTCTTCGAACTCTAACTGATCTATCTATTCAAAAGAATCAAACGACTATAATGACTTGTTATTGCCGCAGGAAATGTCTTACCTAAATTATTTAACGCCAACACTGTAGTCATGTTATTTTATCAAGATTGAAATTTAAATTTGTTAAAGTTTTCTTTCATAAAGTGAAACGAAGACTATCTTTCAAATAGTTACTAGAGCTAGTGTAACTGTCGATAAAGAAATTTTATCCTGGGAATATCTTATATAGAGACCTTAACCCAATAATAATCTAAGTTTTATAAAGAATAATAAAATATGAAGTTAAGTTTGTTAATAATCATCTACAAAGTATTCTAACAACATATATACAACAGTAAAATGGAATTATTTATCCCATCGTTCTGATTGTTTCTGTAGGTGTTGGGCATATATAATGTGTTTTACAAGTTTTACCGTCAACATTTAAATTTTATGTACCATTCTAAAAAGTACTTTATCACATTGCATAACTTAAAGGAATAAATTTTTACTTCAAATGTTTTTAAGATCCCTTGAAGTACTCATGCGTTTATCCAATTACTCTAACTAACAAGTAGGTAATCAAGTACAAGCACGTTTAAAAATAAAAAAAATGAAATTGAAAACAACACAATGTCAAATGAAAACTAGTTATTTGTAGGTTAAGTCTAGTACGTTTTTCTTTAAAATTACACTTTGCTCTCAAAAGGAAAACCTAAATAAAATGATAGCTTGTAGAATTTTGTTCATTTTTACAGTACTATAAATATTGCAAAAAAAGATGATTTATCAGTTTACTTCATTCACAACTCCTATGGTTCCCAGATTTTGGAGAATCTTCCGAGGTTTTTTCCACGTAGATTACATTGATATGTTTAAGAATTATTTATTTTTCTGTACGACATCACCAAGTTTATTCTCCGTCTAATTTCGTCTCCTATTTATATAAATTTGTTTGTAGATAGATATGGTATTATTCTGTTGGAAACGAAATCCGTCAATAAGTAAAAAACGTAAAGAAAAGAAAGCATTGGAGAAACCCAACAGTAAGCAAACCATAAAAGGTTCGTTTTTTTATGTTTTCTATCTTACCCATTTTTATTATTATTTTCAGTCAACTCACCATTAACAAAAGAATCTGCAGTTGTTAGTCCAAGCAGATGTGTGAACGAAAACATTTGTCAGGACAGGAAAAACACCATCATCAACTACGAGGAGCGAAGGAGACTGAAAATCGCGGCTTTAGAGAGGAGAAGGTGGTCAAGAGAAAGATCTTCTATGCGACTTAAAGCAAGGATAATGGAAAAGAAGGTACCAGTTAACGCTATTAGAACAATAGACAAGTTCCTTGGAGGTACTGTTGATTCTTCTACTATATCCTCTGGAGTTGGATCACAACTGGTACCTCCCGTCGAGTCAAAACTAATTGCTCCAGACTCTACTTCTATTCCGGTGGCCACTGAACCGAGAAATGAAACTAAGAAAATGAATACTACCGCCTTGGTTCTATGGATCAATCAACTGTTGAAAATTGATAGATGCGCCTCGGAGGATATTTGTGCTTTTTCTGAAAGAGCGCGTAACAAGGCTGATGAGGTACTTAGGGCAGTTCTAGAAAATCCTGAATTAACCGCTGAAACTGTGTCTGTTTCATGTGATTCTCCAGAAGAAATGTTAAAAAGGGAGCAGCAATGGGAAGATCTTCTGTCAAGGGCTAATTCTTGTGTCAAAAGCCTTGGTATTCTGGAAAAAGTAAAGACTATGGTTAGAGAAGAATCCAATATTACTGTGGAGGACTTGAGAATGGATGCTGATATTGGACTGCAACGTGAAACTACTGATGTATTGTTTGGCTTTTCACCAGTTTGGCTGCACCTTGCCATAGAATGCGTATTTGGTGTGCGACTACGAATACTGAATTACTCTACTAGTCGTAGTGTATATAAATCATTCCTAAGAAATAACGTATTTTCTGATGAGAGAATTACTGGATCCAAAAGATTTTGTCCCACTGGTATGAAATCTTCTATAACCAAATTGGGAGTTAAAAAACTTCAAAATCATTTTATTGTGAAAATGATACAACTTCTGGCGGTTATTGAGTACCTTCAAAGATTCAACATTATGGGGCCTGCTTATCCTGCTATGTTTACTTCACGTTCGCGATTCCAATCAACTAAAGACATCGTTGGATGGATAAGAAGTACGTTTATTTCTCCTAAATTCAATCTCACAAATGCTATGAAGAAAATTGGAATATTTTTCATTTACGAACAGGCTTATTACCACAACCACACTTATCTCGTTGATGATATCTCTAAAGATTTGTGTGATGGATTCATCTTAGCAAAAGTTGCTGAAAGAATTTTTAAGATTGAGAATGAAGCTCTTCTTTCGTCTCTCCGACCACCTAATGGAGATAGAATAAGAAAATTAGGAAATGTACGAATAGTTTTGAGGGCTATAAAAGAGCACAAAATAGATCTCAAGAATATCAAGGCTGAAGATATCGTTCAAGGGAAGAAACCTCTTATAGAAGAACTGCTACAAAAGATAATTGAAATATCTGAGGTTCAAAGGAACTAATATGAGATGTTACGTCCCATATTAAATGTTTAAAGAAATTTTCTGAGTTGATTTGGGATGGTCTTGGAAGTCACAAAGCAGTTTGCTATGTTATATGTAATTTGCTTGCTCCTTCTAAGACTGACGATTTTATCAATAATGAATTTTTGTATATTTCACAGATAATTTTTTATTTGTATTTCTATTTGTATATGTTTGTATATATTGTACTAATTTTATTTACCCAATCCTATGTTTTAAATAAGTAAATGTGAAGAAACTTTTTATTTTTCATTTAATAAATTGTGTTGTTAAACATGCACTAATTAATTAACTTTTTGATTATATGAGCCGTATTCGTTTTAAAATTAGTGAAATATTTACTCATTTGACTAAAAAAAAACAAAATTAAATGAATATTCAACAAAGTAAATAATTTTTTTTATTTGAAACTACTTAAATAATTTAAAGTTGTATTTTTTTGTTTTTAATTGTCAAGAAACAAATTTTACAAGTTATTTTTCAGATAAATGTTTTTCTAATAAAATTTTTTAATGGTCTCACCACGAAATGGAAGGCAAAATAGTATTTGTACAAAGTTTATAAGGATATTTTTTAACAAATAAATTTTTTTTCCAAGACAATGGTTTTACTTCTTAAGGATAACCCTCTTTACAGTGATGTGGAACCAATTTATTCAACTGAAGAAGAATTGGCTTGCGTTAGAATTGCATTGTCCGAAGAATGTACGTTTTTAGATTTTTCTGTCCAAAAATACAACATTTTTTTCAGTCATTGACAGATTTGCGTATATGAGAGCTTTAGTAAATGCTGAGGAATATTCGGAGAGATCTTTTAACTTAACTACAGAATGTATTCAATTAAATTCAGGAAATTATTCTATCTGGAAATTTAGAAGAGATTGCTTAATAAAGCTAAATTTAAATCTGAAGGATGAATTGAATATGGTATCTGAGGTCATTCGTGAAAATCCAAAAAATTACCAAGTTTGGCGTCATCGTCAGGAAATTGTTCAACAACTTGATGACTACTCAGAAGAGACATCATTTCTTCTCGAAATTATTAAAGATGACGATAAGAATTACCATGCTTGGCAATATAGAGTATGGTTATTAAAAAATGAAAAATTAAAATTTGATGATGAAATTGCGTTTACAAACTATCTTTTAGTTCAAGATTTAAGGAATAACTCTGCATGGCATTACCGTCAAGTTGACTTTAATGAATCAGGAAAACTCGAAACTGATGAGGAAGTATATAAAAGTGAAATTAAATTTGTTGTTGATGCAATTAAAACTGTTGATAATAATGAAAGTGCGTGGAATTATTATTTTTGGTTGTTTACTCTCAGCAAGGATAATGAAAGATCTATGGGATTCATAAACTTCAGTAAGAATTTAGATACAGAAAGCTCTTATATTCAGAGACATGTTTTTCTTGTCAAAGTCTACTCCAGATTACTTAATAAAAAAGATACAAAATTAATGGGACATGATGAATTAAAAAAAGAACTTAATGATTGTTGTAGTAACCTGGTAAATCGTGATGAAGTACATAGTCGTTATTGGAAAAAAATAATTCAATCTATTGATAATTGACAGATTAATGTAAACTTTATTAATTTAACTACAAAACTAAGTAAAATTTTAATTTTTTTCTACATCAACATCCTTGTATCCTAGTGTTTGCCATTCATCTTTATCCATTAGACCTTTATCCATTCTACAAGCAAAATAACTTTTAGCTTCATTTCTGCATTCCGAGTTTTTACATTTATTTCTCTTCAAACACATCATATAGTTTAGCATTTCAAGTTTACAATTTCCTTCATAATCCAATGGAAATGATCCTTTAAGAGGTTGTGAAACTTTGTCTATTCGGCGAAATTGTCCAGTTTCCATTTTATTTGAATAAAATAGCAGTAGAGACTAATTTAAAATATGGAAATTGCAACATATCTTGTGTGGAAATATTTTTTAAGTTTTAGAGTACAAGTGGTTAAATGCACCTTCAAAGAATGTTTAGAAATTTGACATAATTATTATTAATTAAATATTTTTAAAAAATGGTAGAAAAATAATCTTCAAAGACACGGTTTCAACATATAAACATAGGTATTTAATGTATACTAGACGCATATAAGTATATAAAATTTTAAAACCAGTTTCTAACTTTAAAAATGCAGCATTACTGCTAGTAGGAAACTATAAATGAATGACATTAGAATCATTATTTATTTTAAATGATAAAAATATGAAGCATATTATTTTTATATTTTCACTTTTATGTTCTTTAATTTCGAATGTTTGTTCTGCTGGTGGTATGTTTTAAAATACATGGAATCGTTAATTTTTCATGTTCTCTGAATGTATAGGTGCAGAAAAATTGCTAGAATCTGTGTGTAGGAAGAAACCTAATTTGTCTTACTGTTCTAACTATTCAACAACAACAGGAGTTCCCACAACAAGAAACAAAATAATTACTAGGGCTACTACTACAATAACAACAACTAGAAGACCAACTTCTGTTTTAACAAGAAAAAATGATCTAGTTCCGTTTCCGTTTGGATTAGATAATTCAAAAAAAAATGTTTCTCAACCCAAAATTGATCCAAAAGTATTGAAAGAGTTAGAAGGGATTAAACAAGTACAACATAGCTCATTCCAACATTCTAATCACTGGGGATTTAACGAAGCTGAAGCAAAAAAAGTTTTTAATAATTTTATGGCACGAGAAGAAGCTATTAAAAAGAGATTGGAGGAAGAAAAAAAGAAATCAACGAAAGCAACATCTCCAAAGGTGAATTCATAGCTTCTTATTTCACGACTTTCTTTTTACCATTGATTAACACCTATTTTCATTGCTTGTACATGTTTGATAATAAAATTAATATTTTTGTTTTATAATAAAAATTTTCAATAGATGTATGATTCTAAGATGCAACTTCTGGATTCTAATTTAGATGATAATGATAATAAAAAGTTGGCCTTGGTAGATGAAGAAGAAAAAATTAAGATGAGAAATAAAGGAGATAACGACCTTGATCCATTCAGTGAAATTGAAACTAGACCTGATACTGATAAATCAGACAGCCAATCATTTTATCAACAAAAAGCTAAGTTTGTTAGTAATGTTAGTAGTAATAAAAATAAATTACCTATACCATTACCATCAACTGGATTAGGATATGAGGATAGAAACGGTTTACTTAAAGATTTAGGTGATATGGTTAATATTAATTGGGGGATTGGTGTTCCAGTTCATGGAAATGATCCAGTTCGTGTAGGTGGTCAATTTGGTGTTGGTTTTGGCAAAAGTGGTTCAGCTGGTGGAATGCCAGATATTATCCAGATACCAAAACAGGGATGGAAATATAGTTTAAATGATTATGATGGTTGGGGTATGCCCGTTATGCCAAATAGAGCATATAAATATTGGAAAAAAGTTTATAAAATTGAAGATTCAAGTGAGGAAAAGAAAATTGAACAAGAAGCCGAAAAACCTGAAAATCCATTTCATTAAAATTTTTAATTTATTAAATAGCTTTAATTATAATTAACAAACTTGTATTTTATTCTCTAAAAGTTCAAATGTTGAAATATAAACTATCTATTTTAAACCTCTTTTTTTAGCTGCTTCAAGCATCTCATCTTGAAGAACCTCCATAATTTCTAATCTTTTATTCATTATTCCTTCTGGGTCGAAGAGAACTTTCTTACTATTCCAATAATTACTTCTAATTTTATTCCATGACCACGGAGCTGTTTCTTGTGATCTATCAACCCAAACTTCAATTTTTTGAAAACTCCACCATGAAACGACGACAAAACAAACAAACCAAGCTGAGAAAAGAAAAAATAGTGGATAAATTTCATAAGCATGTCCTAAACGACGAACCATAAATCTAAAAATACACACATATAAAAAATAATCAATGAAAAATTACCTATATGGTGTATCTCCTTTTACTTGAGGATTAGGGCAATTTTTATCACGAGAAACATTTCTTTCGTAATTGAAAAATCCTTGTTCAGAAGCAGGAATAACTAGTTGTTTAGCTGCCTTTAACCTTCCAGTCTGTGGGTTAGTAGAGGCGCATCTTTTGATGTAATGTTGTAGACAATTTTTAAGAATACTTTCTCTAGTGATAAGCTTACTAAGCATTTTGGTGATCAACTGAAAAAAATAAACACAATATAATTTTTAAATTGTATAAAACAATACAAATAAGTATTCGAAAACGTGTATAGTTAAATAATAAAGATACGTGCAATTTTTGAAATTCCTTTTATTTATAAAAAAACTTTTTATCTTTACTGTGTCCTTTTATATCCACTGTTTTATAATGTTTGTTTCAATGGTGCAAATAAAAAAATAAAATTATTTTTAAAAGCTAGAGAATGATTAAAAAACAATAAAGAAATTTAAAAAGACACTATCAATAACTGATTTAAATATATTTAAAAGAAAAGCATTAAATTGAGAAAATTTATTGTCATCTGAAAGTGCAAAATAACAGAGTACATAGATATCTAATGTTTTATAGAAACACTATTTGTATATGCTGATATAGGTTTTTTTTTCTTCTTTTTTTCTTTCATAAGTATTATTATAGACAACTATAACATGTCATGAATCACGTATATTTGAAATTTATTTATCTTGCACAAATAATCAAAGAATTGTATATATAATGTTATTGAATGGCTTGAATTCTGATTATAGATAGTTTTCATAATATTTCATTTTATACATGTTATTAGAAGATAATGAAAATCCCAATTAATTTAAATAGTCAAACAATGTATATATATAACAAAAACTTATTTTTTGTTATACTATAACGTATCAAAAATCTACTAACTTTTAAAATTATTAAATTGCTCAAGATTTTTAGTACTAATTTACATCTCCAATTCACAAAAATTTCTATACTTTATTATTTTATTTTGTGTAATTTGGTATTAATAAAATAATAAACTAAGAAAAATTAATTAATAATAAATATTTAAATAAAAATTAATATTAGATGTGGAATAAATTTACATATGGATTTATAATATTATAGTTGGATTATTCTTGAAAATAAATATTTTTTATGATTAAAATTAATGTAAATTTTTTATCTAAAATGTTAGATTGTTTTATTTACATTTCTTCAAAAAATCAACCACATATCCAAGAAGAATGTTCAGAATAATCTAAAATTTGTTTCAGTCATTGGAATGTGAAGTGTACACCACGTTTTTCATCTAAATAAGAAATGTAATTTAAAACATTAAGAAAACATTAAAATTAAAGAGTCGATTTGTTTTCTTACATAAATTTGAAAAAAATTCTCATATTACAAAAATTAACAGACAGAATCCCTTTAAATTTGCCCCATCAGTAGAGTACACAAAATTACTTGAAAATCATTCAATTAATTAAGTATATTAGATATAAATATTTGTCTTAAACGATAAAAATAATTTAATATTAATTTTTGTATGTGTAGGATATAATAAAAATCGTAAGCGAATTATATAAGTTTTATTTAGGGGCAGGTACAAATATGTGGTAGGGGGCTAAAGAAACGGAATTTCAGCAAACCTTACAACTTCCTGAGTATGGTAAATATCTGTCAATTGAATTTTGGATTAGTAACTGATCGATAGTTGAATTTTAGATGCCAGTATTAATTATATCCATTGAAAGCCTCGTACAAAGTGAGTTTCAAAGGTGAAGACTTTCTAGGTGGTATAGATACCATTATTAAGCTGATTTTTTTTGTAAGAATAAATTTGTAGTTCTTTTAATAGCTAAGAAATAGAAATTGCAATGGAGCAAATTTGTATAGGTATAAATATGTTCCCTACGATGTAGAAGCTGTCTCTAGAGCTACTTATGATTGTAGGATGAATATTGAAAACTCGTCACATTTCAATAGAAGAAATGTACAGAAATGTTTTCGAAGTATTAGTTATGTAAAAGACTATGGAGTTTTAATAAATAATGTAAAAAAGTTTAAATAATTACTTTTTCAAAATGTTTTAGCAATTAATAATGGTCTTCTATTTTTATGATATTTTAAAAATATGTAGAAAAAAAGTTAAGAACACAATATTAACAAAAGCTAAAATAATACCTTTATGAGCAGAAATTTTAACTTTAAAAATGTAATTTAAATTTTAGAATCTATAACTCTAATAAGAATCTTTACTACTTAATTAGAATTAAAGTTTTTTAAATATTGAATATTCTGTTTAAAACAATAATTTCTAGAATTCATGCTGTTTTTATTTATTTTATATGTTTCATTTATTCATTTTACAATTTTAAAATATTAATTTTCTTTCTATCCCTTGTAGAAGTAATCTATTTAAGTGACGTAGCTCCAAAATTAAATGTTTATGCAAAATAATCTTTTGAATACGTGTAGATGTAACAGATTACAATACTATTTGATGGAAGAATCTTAAGATGTTTAAAGGAAAACTATTTACTTTTTTGACTGTATCAATATTTTTCATTTATCTAGGAAAAGCACTTTATCATTTTTATCATTTATATCATCCAAATACTTGCCAGGAACAAAATAGTAAGAATTGTTATAAAGTAGGTCTATTTAATAACTTAACATTCATTTTGTAAGCCTTTACAAGAATTCATAAATAATGACGATCCAATTGTTCAAATAAGGATTTATCAAACATTCACAAAAACATTCAGCATTAATGATAACGAAATATTTAGAAAAAATGATCTTCATTTAAATGAAGATTTTCATGAAACTGTTAATTTAGATATTTCTCGGCTAAACAAAAAGAACGGAATTCTATATTTACATTTATTTGTTTTACCTAATTCCTACAATGGTAAATCTTCTTTGGATGCAAAATGGAAATCATATACATACTTAAAGTTAACAGAAATGAAAATACCAGCCGATGAAACATCAAAACTTTTAGAATCATCGCAAAATAAACGAATAACAAAAAGTAATAGTTATAAAATACTACATATTTTAGATATATTTCCTTTTGCTATAGTTAATGAATTTTTATCATTTTCTTCAAATGATGTTCCACCCGAATTTTATGGTGTTATGAGTGTGATAAATAACGAGTATACCCCTGTTGTGATATCAGATGAAATGAATATTCGAGAAAGTAATTTTTTGAAAGTAGAGAAAGAAAATACATCCATAGTGATTCGAATTGAATATCATCCACTATCCATTGGATCATTTCGTATGCAAATGAATATGAAACAATCATTTATACATTTGAAAGATCTAGGATTTTCAGAAAAAGATTTTGATGATGTGAAAAATATATTTACGAATGTTAATATATATTACCTTTCATTAATTATAACAGTTTGTACAGTTCATATAGTTGCCGATATATTATCCTTCAAAAATGATATTTCTTTTTGGAGAAGTAAAAAAGACATGAAAGGAATGTCAACAAAAGTTTTGATTTGGAACTGTTTTAGTGATAGTATAATATTTTTATATCTTATAGATCAACAAGCTAGTTTACTTATAATTATACCTAGTGGAATTAGAATATTTATTGAATTATGGAAATTAAAGAAAGCAACGAAAATAACAATAAAATTCGATCATATTATTATTCCTCGAATTTATTTTGGCCAGAAGTCTAAACAAGAAATTGAAACAGATCAGTATGATTCCGAAGCTATGAGATATTTGTATGCAATTGTAACTCCATTAGTAATAATTGGAACAATTTACAGTTTGATATACATCGAACATAAAAGTTGGTATAGTTTTATAATTAATAGTTTAGCTAATGCAATATATGGTTTTGGGTTTTGCTTCATGTTTCCACAACTATTTTTAAATTACCGTTTAAAGTCTGTGGCTCATTTACCATGGAAAGCATTTATGTATAAAGCATTCAATACGGTTATTGATGATGTATTTTCTTTTATTATAAAAATGCCTATGTCAACAAGAATTGGATGTTTCCGTGATGATATTGTATTTGTTATTTATCTCTATCAAAGGTATATCTATCCGGTTGATAAAACAAGAATAGATGAGTATGCTATTGTTGAAGAAACAACTACAGACAAGGAAAAAAAGACCAATAATATATTTTTTTATCAATTAAATAAATTATTTTTCTTAATGAATTTTGTTTCATATCTTATACTATTATCTCGAAGAATCTTTCTTATAAACCTTATTGTCAAATAATCATAATAAATTCTATGCAATACAAATAACTCGATATAAATATTTACACCCCACAAAGTTAATTGGTTATTTAATATGTAAACAAGAATTATAATTATATACACAAATGAGTATCAAAGATTATTACAAAATCGGAACGTTTTTTTTCCTAAGAACTTTTAAAACATGAAGAAATAACTTTTTCTTATTTAATTTATATAATGAAAAATTAGCTTATGTTATAAAAAATGAGTAACACCTAAAATGTCACTAATATCTAGAATATCGCAGTAGAAACTACAATTTCATTAACAAGTTCATGCTTGGATAAAAAAAGTTACATTTTCCTCTTATATAGTGTTTTGTGGAATAATGTACATAGATAAAATAATGTTTATCAAAATATTTAACATATTCATGGCAGATATCTCATCTTTTTTTTGAAAAAACTTTTTCATACTTAGTAATTTCTTATATCTACATAAACCTTTTTATTAGTTAACATTTTCTTTAATATTAATTTTATGTTATACAAATCTTATTATTTTTTTATATAAAAATAATGAAGAAAAATAATAAAAGTTAAAAACTTCTAGTAATTTTTATGTTTAAAGTGTAGACATCTGCCCACATAGATGAAACGAATCAATTAGAATATTTTCTTGTAATAATATTTTTCAATTTTAAAAAAAACATCTATGAACTTTCTTTTTCTAAATAATCAGACATGTGAATCTTTTTTATGTATGACAAAATGATGATTTTTCTTATCAATTTTATATAATTTATAAAACCATTTTTAAGATTCATATAAAGAATCTTATATAAAAAATAATTATCATCTTCTAGGAAAATTTTGCATTGTTTATCAATTTTTTTTTATTTTATAAAATGTTATTAACTCCTTTATTTAATTATTGACAATTGAATTAACACAAAAAAGGAATAAAATCTTGGATTTAAAAAGTAATAATTATTGACATAATTTACTTATATTTGTTTAATTTTAAATACAAAATATTATTTGCTACATTTCATTAAATACATTAGATTTCTGCTGAAACATAGTATTATATTTTCAAAAATTTTTTATGTATAAAATAAATAAAAAGCATGTATAAAACTATTTATCTGCAACTTATGTATCTTTCGTATTTGGAACTCTTTAAATATTTTACAGCTATTGTATTTTTATAATTCAACTATATGATTTTGTAATTTCACTTATTGAATTTCTTAAAATTTATTATTCTGAAAAACATTTAAGCGTAAGAAACCAATTATGTGTAATGGAACTGTAAATTTTTATATTTATGGCTACACATATTTTAAAAGTTTGCAATACTATTAACTTTCTTTTTTTATAAAAAAATGTCAATAAATGTTAACTTTATTATATCGAAAATGTTCTTTTTTATAATTCTTTCGCTTATTTTCATATATTTCAATTTACATAAAACAAGTTAGTATAATTTCAGTTTAGATTTTTTTTGCTAACATATAATATTGATATGTCTAACGAGGCTCCGATACCATTAAGAAGTCCTGAAGAAAATGAGGTGGAAAAAGATGAGATAAGTTTGAAGTATAATGCCTCACATGTTATATCATTATTTATTCCTGTAACAATATGCATGTCATATGTAGTTTTTTGTATAAAATATCTTCCATTTTATGGTAGTACGGAAAAATTTGGTCAACAATTGTAGGTTTATTTTTTTAAAAACAATAACAAAAATTTTTTAAAGAGTTTATACACCATTTAGAGAAGAAGGTGCTGAATCTTTTTGGCATTTGATGCTTGTTATTATTGGCAATTCAGCTGTTATGCTAACTTACATTATCACAGTAACAACAGTAATAATATTATTGTACAAAAAACGTTTCTATAAAGTAATTGATGGATTTTTATTTTTTAATACAGCCTTATTTTTAACATTTTTCCTATATTTACATATACAAGAGACATTTACTGCTTTTGGTATACCAATTGATGTAATTTCTTTAATTCTTATCACTGGAAATTTATGTATTATGGGAATAATATCTATTCATTTTAAAGGCCCTTTAATTATTCAACAAACTTTTTTAATTTTAATTGCTGCTATGTTTGCGTTAATTTTAATTAAATTTATGCCAAACTGGACTGTTTGGGGAATTCTTTTATTAATTTCATTCTGGGATTTATTTGCTGTCCTATATTCAAAAGGTCCTTTAAGAATATTGGTTGAAACCGCACAAGAACGTAATGAACCCATTTTTGCATCATTAATTTATACTTCTGGACTTCTTTATGTACCTATTACAACAGTTATGGTGGCAGAAGATACTACTCCAGCTGAGAATCATAGTAATGAATGTGATGTAAAAAATGATGAAACACCAATAAGATATGCACCAGAACGACCTCAAACTTCATCAGTTCCAATGAATGAAGAAGGTTCATCAAGTAATCCACAAATACGTATACAAAATAGAAATGAAAGATTAATGCTTAATGGTGTTTATCGACAGCATCATCATGATGAAGAACATCAAGGTGTTAAGTTAGGGCTTGGCGATTTTGTATTTTACTCAATATTATTAGGAAAAGCAGCTATGTTTGATGATTGGAACTTAGTTATAATATGTTATGTTTCAATATTAGTTGTAAGTTAATAATTTGTTGAAATTAATATTTTTATTTCAAGGGTCTTTCTTTAACATTGATACTTTTGGCCTTGCACCAAAAAGCTTTACCGGCATTACCAATTTCAATATTTCTTGCTCTAATTTTGTTTTTTTCAACACGTATATGTATATCTCCATTTATTTTTGAACTTTCGGATAATCATTTGATATATTAATATTTGTATTTTGATTTTATAAATATAAATATTATGTCAATTTTGGAAGACAATGATGTCAAATATAAGAAAACACTTTGATGCATAACGAAAATACATAATATCATATACTGGTCATTGTAACTATTTGTACTTTCATTTAATCTCTTTAGTACTTTTATTTTTTTCATTTGTAGTAATGTTTATTATTTAATAAATTATTTATTAAATATAATGTTTCATCATCAAGGTAATTATTTTCTTAGAACTTCATTATTTCTTGAATCGTTACAAGAATATGTTCTTGAAATCATTCACCTGCATGGATATTTTTTATAAATAATATAAATGTTACCAAGAAACTTTAAAGTAATAAATGTTAGTATAATATTAATTAAGTTCTTAAAAATGCTTATTAATATTTTATTCTATTAAGAAAATTTAATTATACGAATATTGTAATAGATTTATTTTTATCTTACTCTGATCAGATTTAATATTAATTAAAATGAACATTAGCAACTATATTAACAAATTATTGAACCCATTATAACATTTTAAAAATTAATTTTTAATCGAGTTAACTAAATATTCTATTGTATTATAAATATATGATTGTAATTTTGAGTTAATCTGTTTTTAATGCTAATAAAGTAAAGATAATTACACATATGATAAGAATATATCATTTAACTAAAATAAAAAAAAAATACTTGCTATTACAATTGTTTGCAATCAAAATATTTTTATAGAGTCGTTTTATTTTGAATAATTAATAAAAAATAATAATAGTATTTTTTTCTTAAGAACAATACATACATACGTATTTACTAACTTCAATTTCATTCTTAAAAGCATTTAACAGCATTTTTTTTAATAAAAAGTCTGTGCTATCAATTGTAATTAAAAATATTAAAACAAAAAATTTCATGACAATTATATGTAGTTGAAATTGTGAAAAAATTATTCATATATAATTACTATTCTTAAAGTATAAAAGTTTTTTAAGAACTTTTTTATGCAAGAAAAATTAATTTCCCAACAATTTATCTTATGTTTACGTTAATTATTATATATTAAACTTTTATAGATAAAATATTTTTTAAAAATAATTTCAAATTAGTCTACTATCTTTGATAAAACAAACCATAATCTTAAGAAAATATATACAAATATAAATTAAACATGAATAATTAAGCTATAATTTTGATCAACTGTCAATTTATCATTGTTTCAATCGAAAATAGAGAAAAAATTAAAAAAGGTGCAAATATTATTGTAATTTTTCTTTCAAGAGCATGAAAATTTTCATCTACGTGTTTGCATAAAAAAGGTTTTATTTATAAATTAAATTCATATTATATGCTTATTTATAATTATTAAGAGTTTATATGCCTTTATGAAGTGTTTTCTTATTTGTGATAAATATTATTGTTATTAAATGCTGATAATAACTTATAAATATTGTGAAAAAATTAAGTATTATACAATCCAAAGACAGTTCTCGTGTTATAAAATAAATTATTACCTATCTATTGTCTTCATGAAAAGGCATTTAATTTTTCCATCTGCTCCATAAATTACATATTCTAATAGCTTTCAAACATTCATAGATATTCGGAATGTTAGTAACTACTACCAATCATTTTCGTTCTGGTCAAAAAAGGCACATTTATTCATTTGATATTAAGAGCGATTCTTACATAAATAGTAAGTTAACTGACGTCTATTTTTTATTCTTAGATAATACTATGCATATAATATTATGTTTAGATGCTAAATATTTGTCCATTGATAAAGTTAATCGAAATTTTACTGAACAAAATCTTCAATTTTTTCATCAATCTCCTCTTGATATGATTCATTCATCACATCATCCAAACAACATTCCTACTAAAAAAGCTTCTAAAGATGCAGTTAATTCAAAAAACAATAAAAGTGTTTCAACAACACCAAATTATTTTATAAGGTAAGTAAATTTTCAAATGTATAAAACTTTATTAAGTTTAAAATTTAATTTACCATATATTTTACCTTAATATAATCAAACTACACATGACATAAGTTATTTGAACTATCCATTTGTAAATTTTAATATATATCCAATTATTTGTAATTTTATCCTCTTAATGTAAATATGAAATGCTTAATATCTAATTTTTTTTACAATAACGTTTTTGCAAATATATACATGTATAATATTTATTGGACTATTTTGTAAATTTATATGTATTTATAATAAAATATACCAATTATTCTATATAGCGATATATAAAAATAATGTGGTAAAATTATTACAGATAGTATGCTATAAAAATTTCCATATCCACAAGTTCCAAATTAGTGTATAAAATTTCAATTTTAAATTATAGTTGTGGCAAAGGAAAATTATGAATGTAAATAAAAATGATGTTTGACTACCTCATTATGTATGAATTAATTATTATTGCTTCTCATATATTAATTTTTTACCTATTATTTCATAAATTAAATATGTTTTAATGGAGAATAATTTAATAATATAAAAGTACAAATATATATTGTATCATTTAATTATTCATTTTTTATCAAAAATAATTAAGTAAACTAAAGTGAAAATAAAATTTTAAATGTGTTTCAATGTATATTGTTATTAAACAAATGTCAAAAACTTTCTTTAAGATGAATAATTAATAATATTATATAAATAATTAACTAGTAAAAAAAAACACTTGTAATTATAAATACAAAAATTTAAAAATAGAACGTGTGTTAGATTTTCAACTTCTTATTATTGATGATTATTTGATCTCAAAATATCATCAAATTATAAATAATAACTCGAATAAAAATAATATTTTCTGAATACGTACTTCAATTTGTCTATATCAGGCATCTTTTAAGAAGGAAAATAAGTAACATAAATCTTTGTCATGTGAAAATATAAATGTAATAGCAAAGTAAAAAGTATTATTTTATTTAAATGAATAACTAAGTAAATTACTTTCCAAATTAAGGTGAAAATTAAAGATTTAAGTAAACGGTATTATGTAAGATTCATTTAAACTTGTTGGTATTGCTATTTCTAACTTTTTAAATTTTTCTGCTTATTTTCTCTTGATATTATAGTGTTTTTTAAATGTAAATAAATTGTTTTTGTATTTTGCTATGTGAAGTATTTATTTTCAAAAAATATCATGGTTTAAACAATACCTTCAATCTCAAAATTCCAGCAACAATATCATAATTATGTGTTGAGGATAAAAAAAAGATTAAAGCCAAATTAGTTCCAACATCAATACTCATCATTAAAATTATTCTTTTACTTCTTCTTCTAATCTCAATTAAATACACTGATATTGTTATGATAATGTTACACCGATATCCCATACTTTATCTTTATTAAAAAAATTTAACAATCCTTAGTTATCCTTTTATTTTAATTTCAAGACTCTAGAATGAACATTAAAAAAATTAGCTTTTTTTTAAATAATTTATGAAGTGAAAACTTTTTTTCTCTTGAAAAAGTATTAAATTTACATATATTCGTATATATATTTGATAAGTTTATTAAGCAAATTAAAAAAGTTTTTAATTTAAAAAAATAAATTTATTGAGTTTGTGATTGCTATTAAGCAATATTAAGTACATTATATAGTGCATACTTTTCAATTATTAAATATTTTGTACAATAATTTTTTTTAGTAATTATTATATAAATTATTGTACTTTAATTTATGCTCTAGCTAGCACATTTTAAGATTTATTATTAAAACATATTTATTTTATTTACTATTACAATTCATAACCTATACTTTAAAAGAAAAATAATAAATATTAAAAAATGTTTAATATTTATAATTATCATATATGTCAAAGCAAATACTATCTTATTGTTTTGATATTTATAACGTATAATTATACAATTTTAAAAATATCTTATCTTATGTTAGTTACCAATATAGGCTTATCATTAGATTTTCTTAGTGGATATATAACTTGCTGTTGACATATAATAATTTTAACACTATAATAATTTTTATACTATAATATTAATAATTTTTATTGTTAGACCATTATTTTATTTTTATTTACCATCAATTAAAATAAAATAAATGCTAAAATAATATTTCTAATCATTTTTCAGCTGGGAAATTTTGAGATTTGAGGATATAATATTGTTTTCCATATATTTGGCTTTTTTTGTCTTGTTTGTTTGTCTGCTAATTAATTAATATTTTTATATATTACAAAACCATGAATTCTGCTTTACTACAGGCATCTGTAATGGCTTCTGCTTCTCATGGTATACATCGCCTTAACCGTCACTCTAACTATCCAGATTCACATTATACCCAAAATACAATAAGATTAAGTTCTTTTCTTCAACAACAAAAAATGTAAAAAACAATTTCCTTTTTATTTTTAAAATTGTATATAATAATTTTTTTAGAAAAACACAACATGTGGCACAAAATGTTAATGGAAAGAATTGCCAACTAATGAATCTCCACTCAGCAGATGATGACGATAATAAAGATAATATTAATTTGTTGGATGAAACTAAAAAATCAATGGTATTAGATAAAGATGATAACGATTCATTGAAATTTGAGACAGCTAGAAATGTAGCAATTTATTCAAGCTTAAAATCTCTTTGTTATCATGAAAATGATAAAAATTATTCTATTAATTTGGATGATGAAAATAGAAATGAATTTTTTTTTAGTTCGAAAAATTGTTTACTTACGAATAATTCATATGATAAAACAGATAAATTATTTTTAAAATTTAATGTTGGGGGATGTAAATATATGCTAAGGTATAGTACTATAAAAAAACGAGGTGTTGGTAGGTGATAAAGAAAAACTTATTATATAGTCTTTTTTATTTATATTTATAGGTCGCTTATTAGCCTTAATAAAGAGTCCTCCAGAAGCACAAATACATTTTTGTGACGCTATACTATTTGATGCACATGAATATTATTTTGAAAGAACACCAATACTGTTTCATATTATTTATCAATTTTATCTTACTGGATTAATACATCAACCAAATAACTTATGTCCAAAGGATTTATTAGATGAACTGGAGTATTGGCAAATAACTGCTGATAATTATATGGCACCGTGTTGCTGCTTCGCAGAGCATGAATCAAATACAGATATAGAAGATATATACTCTACTTCAACAGAACCTGATGAAAATGTATTCAAACATCTTTTTTGTAGTAAATTACGCTATAAAATTTGGCGTATCATGGAAAATCCTGCTAGTTCTGCTTATGCACAATTATATGCTATTTTCAGTGTTTTTTTTGTTGTTTTATCGATTGGTGGATTAGTTTTAAGTTCTATTCCTGATTTACAAGTTCGTATCGAAAGAATAAATCATTCAAAGGACATTAAACCATTTGAAAATCAAACAATATTTAACAAAACACTAGAGAATGAAAAGAAACTTGAAAATGTAAAAACTTATGATATGGAACCTCATCAATTATTTCAACAAATTGAATATATTTGTATTTTTTGGTTTGTTTGTGAATATATAATTAAAGTTTTAGTTGCTCCAAGGAAATGGCATGTTATAACACGTATACTTAATATAATTGATCTTTTATCTATCCTTCCATTTGTTGTAGATATTATTTTATGGACAATTGGTTTAGATAGTGATCAATTACGTGATTTAAAAGGAGCTTTTCTTGTTGTTAGGATTCTTCGAGTTTTACGCGTCATAAGAGTGCTTAAGCTTGGGAGATATTCTTCAGGATTACAAATGTTTGGAAAAACACTTCATGCTTCATTTCGTCAACTTAGTATGATGGCTATGGTTGTTATGACAGGTGTTGTTTTCTTTGCAACATTAATCTATTATTTAGAAAAAGATGAACCAGATTCAAAATTTTATTCAATTCCTGTTGCTGCATGGTTTACTTTAGTTACTATGAGTACAGTGGGATATGGTGATATGACACCATTAACTGTAGCTGGAAAGTTAGTAGCAACAGTAGCAATAGCTTGTGGTGTTCTTGTTCTTGCACTTCCTATCACAATTATTGTAAGTTTGGAAATTTTTAAAAATTATTTATCTTAAAATGATAATTAATCACCAAAAAAAATTATCAAATCCTATAATTTATTCATAGATGTATATTTTACAATTACTTGCAAGAGTAAATTTTAAAAGAAATTTATACTAATTATACATAATAATTAATTTCATTTTATATCAGAAATTCTATCCTTCTTAATTATGAAAGCACACAATTATAATTACAGGCCTTTTAAATGCCATATAAATTATCTAATTACTATAATATTTTTATAAATATATCATTATATCTTTCAACTCACTAATTATGAAATATTTTTAGGTTGATAATTTTATGAAAGTTGCTGAAGGCGAACGTAGAAATCCTGAACTTAAAAGGGACGATGAAAATTGCACCTCCATCCAAACAACACAGAATCAAGTGGCAGTAAATGGTCAACCAACTTTTAAGCGTTTAGGACCACGGGCTAGAGTTATTGAAAATTCTTCAAATGAAATGCCAAACACAAAAATTATGAAAAATAGAGTAGAGAAAAATTTCCCTCATCTTCAAGTTAATACTATAACATCGCGCGATGAAACTTAAAAGTATAAAAAAAGTACTACAAGTTAAAACGACAAATTAAACATTTCAATTCCAAATAAATACATACAAAAGTAGAACAAAATATAAAATATAACTTCAAAATATTCATAAATAAGTACTTTCACAAAACTTTTAATTAAACAAAAAATTTATTCACTGATAATAAAAACTTATTATTTTATAATACAAACATAACAAAAATTTACAAAACAAATGTTCTTCTATTAGGTTGTTGAATACGCCTCTTGTAAACCCACTCATATTCTCCCTCGATAGTATCAAATGTTCCTTTCTGGAGCCATTTTAAACGAAGCGTCAATCTTGGTCCTAATTCATGTAAAGCTGCTCTTGTTCCATCACGTTTAAATTCATATCTATGATGTCTAAAAAATATATAGTCTCTTTGATTATGGAATGTCACAACACGCCTTCCTTTATATTCTGGATCTTGAGGAAAAATTGACGCAAATAGTCTACCAATTGTGAATCCTAAGCGTGTGTCAAAATTATTTAATATTAACTCAGGATAATGATCTGTCTTCTGCCCAACATGTTTAATTTTTTTTGACGGTGTCATAGAATTTATCTTAAAATATGCTGTTGGACCATCTGGAAGATGGCAAAATATCATCCCAGATGGTTTCTTACGATCTTCTTGGATAACAATTATGTCTGTAAACTCATTTTCTATTGCCTGTTCCACAATCCTTTTAATTGGGACTAATTTACGTGAATGAACTTCAACATTAGGAATAACCATTTCTAATTCCCTCATCAGATCAAAAGTTACGGTCTTTGCGTGCATACTTGTAGTCATCAAAATTTTAGGCGTAGTTTGCCTTCCAAAGTAAGGAGCAAATTCATCATGAGCCTGGTCATGGATAATTTCATCATCCTCCAAATTTATCATAGTTTCACATAACTCACGTGTGTTCTCAATGGTTCTTGTAACAACTTTTGCTCTATCTTCTCCATCATTTTCTTCTCTAAAAAACAATTACTGTAGAATTATAATTAAACCTACTTCTTTATCTTTTTTGCTTTATTTTTTTCTTTCACTTCCTTTTGATTTTGGAACTTTTTAATGAGATTTCCACGCGGCATCTTGAGAATTGTAATCTTAATAAAAAATGAAAAAATTAGTGACACAACACCAACTTTGTTTTTTCTTTTCGTTTTGGGACCAAGCATTTTTCCCATATGGAAACATATGAAGTCACCACTAATTGTATAGAAATAACTGCGTTATGTGCCAAATTTGAATTGTATATACTCAAAATTATTTTTTACTATAGATAGTGTTCATTTCTGTCATATTTGCAATATAAAGTCATTCTCCGTAACGATAAGTTGATTTTATTTACTTAAAATGAACATGATGCATTATTATTTAAAAATTCCTAACTTATAATAATGAAGTTCTATGTTGTTATTTGCCTCTTCTCGAATTACATGTAAAAGCGTGTAAGAAATTACTTCAAATCCGGATTTTCTATATCTTTTTTAAGTACAACGTATTTATGTGATAATTTCAATTAAATGATAACCATTCTTTGTTTATCATAAATCATCTATTTAAATTTCTATTAAAAACTCTAATCTAAATATATTTAACATAAAAACAAGGCAAGACGAAAACATAACTTTCTGGTAATTATATAAAAGATGAATTTATATATTTAATAAATCAATTGCCTCTTTCCAATTCAAAATATCCTTGATAAATATAACAGAATCAGGTGTGTAATTATCATCAATCCAAAAGGTATTCTTAAAGGTATAATTTTTCATCAACCTATAAAATTTCCATTTTCTTTTCTTTACCTGAGGTAAAAGATTATTTTTAAAAAGTAAGCTACTAAATTCCTTATACATAACAATTTCTACCCATGACGGAATTGTTATTCCAATGGTGTTTGTTATCACAACATGCCTCAGATTTTTAAATAATAATAATGCATCATCTGGTATGTGATGACAATGATTAAATGATATTGTAACAAGATTTGGTGAACATATATAAAGAGAATTGAAGTATTCTTCCTTAAGGTAAGGTAACTTTAAAAATTTAATAATTTTCAAAGAACTAGTTAATGAAGAGAGGATAGAATTAATAAATATATCATACATTTTTTCCAGTATTGTATATGTTTCAAAGAATGTTGGATATGATTCACTACAATATTCTAATATAAAAGACTTTAACTTTTTGATCTTTGTCTTGAAGTTAAAATAATGATTATAGAGTCTCAAGACGTCTTTCATAGTTATAACGTTTTTTAATCTTCTTGGATATATTTGTCTATCAAATGTAATCTTAAAATTTTCGAGATTACCCATTTTAGTTAAAATATACTTTATATGTTCAAGATCACTAAAATTGTTTATTTTGAGGGTAATAGAAGAAAGGTTTTCAATAAATTTATAGTCATTTCTTGATATACCGTTCTTAATACGATCAAAAAATTTAACTTCATCATTTCTAACACTAATAAGAATATTAATATTATTTTCTTTACAATATCTGTATATCGTTACAGCCAGAAATATTGATATATCATCTGGATCAAAAGATATTCTTAATTGAATTTTTTCTCCAACAACATTATCAATAAACCTCCATAATTTATAATCTAACATTAATTTATCTTTAAATATATTTGAATATCCAACATGAATAGTAAATTCTTTAAGATTTGGTATCCCATGGAAAATGTTATGTTTATTGATATCATATTTAGAGATAAACACTAAAATACTGTATAAAGAGATTGGACTTAAATATTCAAGTTGTTTAGTTTCCAAATTTTCAAGGATTAGTAAAACAAAATCATCAGTAATCTCTGGATAATTTAAATTATAAATAGTTAATTTTGAGGTAAAACAAAATCTATTGAATAAATATTTTATTGTTGTTGCATTCTCATCTGCGATTCTCATCCTCTCAGATTCATTTTCCATACTTAAATCAGAAGCAACTTCCACAATAATATCAGTTTGAGTCTCAAAATCAATCTCTTGCCTATTACAAAATATTCCCAATATTGGGGTACTTGTAAGTGAAAATTTTTCATTGGTAGATGAAATTAATTGACACTTTATAATATTATTGTTAAATATTTTATTAACTGTTAATCTAAAAATAATATTTAATGGTTTGATACATTTTGTTATGGAACATTTTTTTACTTCATCATGAAATTTCACTTCATACAAAGCTTTATCAATAATCTTCCAAATAGAGTCTGTTTTTATAATGAAATTTGAAACATTTTCGTTAGACATTATTGGAATTAAAAAATAAATAGTTTTTAAATATATATTAAAGCAAACAAAAACGAATATATAACTAAAATATGTTTTTAAATGAAAAATAATCTTTACCTTTTTAGAATAAAAAGTGCACGGACAATATTATTTATACATCTGTTTTTAAATGATCAAAAAAACAAACGGACATAAAATATATATTAACTTTTATTCTCTATTACACTTTACAATATTTTTAAAAATTATATTTTTGTAGATGGTGTACTCTCTCCCTTTAAATAATATAGAATATTCTAGAAGACATTTTTTTAGAATTGAAAATATAACATATTAAAACATTTTTTTCTCTTTCTTCTTTTATTTATCAATGGCTTTTTGTTTGTAATGATAAATATAGGGAAAACAAAATATTATAAAACGATATCTATAAAAATTTTATTAATATAAAGGTGAAGATATAAATAATAAATGTGATGATAAATATATACAGGTAAAAATTATGGAGAATAAAGAGTTTCTGTCATTCATTTGAGGGGTCTTAAAAATTTTAAAACACTTAAGCAAATTTGGTGTCTTTTAATCGTTGTACTTGTAAATGGCAAATAAAGAAGACCTTTTATATACAAGCAAATGTAATTATTTACTTCACTTAGTAAAAATTCTTCATGGCAATTTTTATCATCTTTAAACTGGAAACAATTGTTAAAACGTTAGAGATGTAAAATTAGTCTAAAATTAACTATTTTAGACTAAATTTTTAATTAAATTTTCTTTTATTTGTCATAAATTATACTTCCTCTAAACTGTTTACATTTTATTTCATGTACCCCTTCCTACTTCCGTGATAAAATGTTTTATATTTAAGTACTATCTTGGAGATATTAATGAATATTAAAAAATTGAATTAGATTTTTATATATTATATAATAAAAAATAACAACGTTAAAAATTTACTAAAATTATGGTTTGTTGTCTCCTATTTACTTATATACTTGATTTTATATAGTGCCATTTTCAATTGAGCCGTAACTTCTACATAAACTTCATTAAAAATTATTTTTTAGTTTCCTTATTTATTATTTAAAGTTTTCGAAACTATATTACAAATCGAATAAATAACAAGCAAAGTTATGCAAAGTCTAATACGAAAACAAAAAACGAAAACAAATATTATGGAAATCAACGATAGTTAAATTATTGTTAAAGAAACGTTTATGAAAGTTTATGATTCCTCCTTCATATCAGTATTCTTTGAAGTACTTAACTTATTAACTCCAGCCAATTTCTTGATAATTTCACAAAGTAACAACGGATACTTGATAACCAAACTATTCCAACTTTTGGTATTAACAATACTTGAAATATTCATACATATAAAGTCCATACACTTTTCCATTAATGAATCTGCATTGTACATCTCACCTAATTCAAGGTACTCACAAACATTTCCCATATCCAAGGCATTACATAAACAATCTTCAGCCATAACCTTCAATCCTCCCAAATTGTATTTTTCCGCAATGGCCAATATTTCACTTGTCATCACTTCTAGATTTGGTGAGGTATCCGTATAGATATAAGTTATCATTTCTTTCACTACTTCCAAAGGGAAATCCTTTATTTCAATCAAATGTGATTGAGATTCACGACATTTATTACTAAACATCGCATAAAAAACATCTGATCTACATGCGAGCATGAACTTATGAACATTTATGTTTGTGTCACCCACTTTAATGATACAATCAGATAGTTTTTGAGATTCAAACATTCTATCAACATCTTTAGCAATCTTTGGAATTGTTTTGGCAAAATTAGTAATCGTTGAATATGATACTGTGTTTATTGTATCACTGACAGTTGATATCTCACAATAGATCGTTAACTTATCATTTGGTAACAACTTATTAGGTTTATCAAAAAGGTATTCTCTTTTAATAAACTTTTCAAAACCCCAACCTTTTCCTTTGATGAATTTGCGGATTCCGGTTGCTTCAGAAGCATTGGTTTTCTCTCCTTTATCATCTATAATATAAAAAACATACTTCGCCATTACCTCTGATCTATCACATTCATTTAAGTTTAAGTATAAGGCCAAGTAATCTTTTGATTCCTCTCTCTCACCTTTGGGGTATATCTTCAAGCACCACTCTAGTTTGCCTTTCTTATCGGACTTGATAAAAGAACTCTTAAATGATTGACCATTCTCCTCACGACAGTAAGAGAAATTTTCTATCGACCACATAAAGTTAAACTTATCAACTTTTATCTGTGTATTACACCAATTACTAGAACCTGAAATTGTTTTTACGTTGAAGTTATGGTGACAATAAAATAGAAAATTACCTTTAGAATCATCGAAAAGAGCCATATTCGCGGAATAATTAAACTATTTATTAACAATTATTTAATAGGAACAAAAATATAGGGAGTCCAACTTTAAAAAGCGTACCACCTCTAAAGAAAGTTATTATTAATGTGATGAAGATCTGTAAAACAATCACCATTATGTAATTAATACAAAGTTCACGTTTATCAAAAAATGATTACAAATAAAATAATTGTATTATCGAAAGAATCTATAACTATATATAAATTTGGCGTATTAAAAAGAGTGTAAATAAATTTTTAACACACTACATCACTTCAATTGATGTAGAAATAGTGTCATCGTAATCATTAAAAAAAATTCTAAAACAACTATTCGAATGACAGCGTTACAAAATGACTTAATATAGAGAACAGTTGTTGTTTTGCCGCCAGTACCATTGGCTATTCAATATTAATGATAGTTTAATTTAAACACTGACAGTACCTGTTTGACATATTTTTGAGTTTCTTTGCTTTATCATTGTTAATATCAGATTCCATTCTTCATAATTAGTCACCGTCAAATTACTTTAAAAGTCCATGATGTTACTATTATTGATAAAAAACAAACGTGGCATTATCATCATGTTTAATGCATTAAAATAACAGATATGTCGTCTTTCTTTAAACAATTACTTGTGGACAGTATAGACAAAGTTAATATAACATCTCATTTAAGAAAGTAAGCTGAAAGGTAGAAGAAATGACAATATTATATAAAATTTCATCATTTTATATATATCAATAAAGCTAAGGCGTGTTTATACGTTCCCTCCAATTAATTGACATTCTTGAACAATTCATCCTACTTGTACTGATAAAATCTAATAATTTTTAATTCCAGTTAGTAAATATAAATGTTTTTTATCACTTCCATATTGATGTAGTTAACTATGAATTTACTATTTTCCAGTCTTTTTAACGTAGCCTAGAAAAATATGATGTTCCTTTATGAGTAACAAAAATATATCTTTATCTATCAGTAAATAACTTTATTTTATTTAAAATTTGTTTTGAATTCATGTGATAGAAATTACATTAATAATTAGTTAAAAATTTTAATTTTTTTTTATATATTTGAGCCATAACAGACTGAAACATCTGTTTCAACAGGTGCCTTCCTATTTATTGAACGTGCAGACTCTAGTTCTTTTTCATTATTGTCAGGAATCACCAAACCAGCAAGGCGATCATATTTGAAGTCATTAAACATACAACTGAATTTTTCCATTGATGGAGATTTAGGATTAACAATTGTCTCCCAATCATATGGATCCTTGAAGGAACATTTATTTTTTATCATAACATTACAAAGTCCTTTGTATATGTCTTCATAATTTGGTCGTTTTCTTCTTTCAATACCATTTAATTTTTTTAGTGGATCATCTAGTTCTGGTGGAAGAAGATTAAGAATCTCTGTTAGCTTTGTGGATTTCTTTTTAGCCTCAATTTCATCTGATTTTACGTATGACCATGGGAGACGTTTGTGCATTTCCATTAATGTAAATATTAAACTCCATATATCATCGATTCTTTCTTGCTCCAATTCAAAGTGCATTGATTGAGAACAATAAAATTCTGTACCACGGAAATCAATAATCCTTCGAGCCTTTCGATGCGTTTTAACTCCATTGATAACAGTTACAAACTTCCTTGCTAAACCAAAATCAATAAGGTGTATAAATCGGCTTCTTGATGAGTCATTTGGATGACCAAGAACAAAGTTTGCTGGTTTTAGATCCCGATGGACATATCCTATTTCATGTAGTTGTTTAATAGCAAGTAATCCTTGAATACCTATCCTTGACCATGTACCAATAGAAAATTGCCCTCCTGGAGCATCATAAGCAAGTTCTTTAATACTCTTCCCTAATAATGTCATAAAAACATAACTGTACAGATTCCTACGTCCATAATCATCAATTTGAACAAAATGTTCTGTCTTAGGGAAATTTTCATGTAATTTTTTCAATATCTCTACTTCTATTTTCAAGCCACAACCACCTTCAGTGAAATTCGACTCCGCTTTGACAACTCGATATTTTTGAAAATCATTTTCAGGAATAGTTTTGTGGTCAAAATTTTTGTCTATAGAGATTTTTTCTTTTGTTAGAAGTTTTCCCAAGAATACTGCTCCAAAACTCCCTTCATCAATTTTGCAAATCAATACATATCCTTTTAATAAACGGCCCACGAGATTTGGTGGGGTAGGGAGATCACTTTGAGTAGGAGATTCTGTTGATACTACTTCAAATCTTTGACCTACCTTGTCTTCTCCATCCATTGATAAAAAATTTAAGACATGATGGTAAACAATTACTATTACATACGATTTTTCTTTAAAAAAATTTCCATAATACCTTGAATATTAAAATTATCATAATTAGTGAATTACACATGATAAAATTTTTGACTATCAAAGGTAGACGAAAAAAACCTTTTAACACCATATTTAAAATTTAATTTAAATTTTGTATACCTTATCTGTACCGTCATTATTAAAAAACAAAAAATATAAAGGTTAGGGCTTATAAAAATGAAGTTTAGCTAAAGAAAATCATCTACTGATAAATATGACAGAGGTTTTCCATTCAATGAATCTAATTTTTTACAAACAACTTCCTTGACATCTTTCTAATTGACCTATCAGCTTTAAAAATCTAGAATAACATTATACTAAATCTATACCAAGTCCATTTAATTTACCTTACAAATATTTTGGTTTTTCAACATTAGATTTTTCATCTCCTTATAAACAATATCTTGGAAAGTTTTTTTCTTAAATATCTCATCACCAAAACCCTCACAAGCTCTGGTAGAATCGGGAGTGATATCAAAAAATAATACAACATCTGGTTTAGGTAAACCAACATCTGGACTAATGAGACCCATCTTCTATCAAATCCTTAAGCTAATGAATATGATATTCCAGAGTAGACATACCTATTACAAATAACATTTATACCATCATCCAATAACTTCTTAATATCGTTAATTATTGCCCAACGATTAGCTGAAAACAGCAAATGTAAGGTATTCTTACTTTGTTCCACCGATGTTGCTGTTTGGAGGAATTTATCAATTGCTTGTCTAGTAAAGGCTCATCGCGATATTTAATGTTTCACTATAGATGCAATACTATCATAACTTACCTGGAAATCTGCTAAATGAACTTTCAATCTTTTTCCAATTAGATATTCAGCAAGGCGTTTTGATTGTGTTGTTTTTCCACTCTTATCTATACCTTCAAATATAATTTAAGCTTCTCTTGTGAGCATTTTTAACAAATAATAATTGTAAGTGATTCTTTAAAAAAAAGATGAAACGAAAATAACTAGTACAAAATCAGAATCAACATATTATGAAAATTATTTTTAAGAATTCCTAGCTTTGATAACAATATTCTCAAAAATATACGCGCTTACTTTGATATCATAAAACGATTAAACAAAACTTGTATTGGTGTAAGGCTGACTCCCTTTCGAATTGTTGTTATAATAATTTTATCATTCCTGTAATTAAAATAGAGTCATTTATGATAGTAGAATTTTACTGTGTTTTGTCAAGTTAGTTATTTGACACATAAATGTGTAAAAAATTTCTAAATTGAGGTTATACAATAACCAACCTTACATAGAATTTCGTCAAAATTTTAAAATAATTACTATTGACTAGAAATTTCCAAATAGATAGATTTTAACATGGTAAATCCAATTCTAAAACGAAATTTTAAAAAAGTCGTATTTAAACACTTAGAGAAGGGAGTAAACCAAATATTCCTGTTAGCATTAAGTTACATTACATAATTACAAATAGTTTTAATCAGTGTCTTATTTCCTTACTACTGGCATACTTAAAGAAATAAACAACTAATTATTTACTAAGTAAAATGTGTAAATTGATAATAAACGTGGAGGAACATCATTACAACAAACAAAACTTAAAAAATCACATCTTCAGACAAATATTTAGTAAATCTGTAAAATAATTTTTTAATTGGGCTGAATTTGATTGTGATTTATTTATAATATTCATTGTGGCTAAAACATAATAAATCAAAATTGTTAATATTATATTATGCAGCCAAGAGTTTGTTCTACAAACGCATAAAACAGATTTTTGATATTTTGTATTTTAAGAAAAATATAGCTCAGTTAATCATTACCAGGAAATTTTTTTTCAATTTTTAATAAAATTTGGGATTACTAAATCCAGTATTTTTTGCTGATCTTGAATATTTTGTTTATTTTTCGTTATTATTAACGGAGTAATATTAGAATAGGCCCTTGTTGCTATATAATTTTCATGTTTTAAAATCGTTTTTCTGTAAATAATAATATTTTTAAGTAAGTACTTTTATTATTTTATATAGTAGTTTATCAAAAAATGATTTATATTATAGGATGATGAATGAAGGGTAATATTAATATTAGATAATGATATTTATATAAAGTTATAAAGAAATTAATAATTAATTTTTCTTGCTTTAAAGTTTTCTTCAAAATAAGTCATCTTTTTTGGACCGAAATAAATCTCATCGAATCGCTTTAAAATTGAATGATCAATTTTTTTCATAATGTTTTATAGAAACTTCCAAGTCAAACAAAAATAAATTTTTTTAATTAAAACATTTTTTAATTTTTCAGAAATATAAATAAAACTGTCATTATGATTCAATTTTTCTTTAGCTTTTTCAATTAATATTTTCGTTTTCTTTTATTTTTTAATTTTATCACAAAAATTTTATTCCTTCACGAATAACACTTTCACATACATAATCGATTCTATTGTTTACCTTCAATACAATACTAGAGGATTTTAAGGCATAAACTTCTGTATGATTATTGAGACGTTTATGATCATAAACCATTAATTTACCGGATTTAAAATGAGGATTAGAGAACTCATTAAATTGTATAAAAACCAAAAGAAAATCACCATTTTCCAAAATATTATTGATAAGTTCATTTCTTTCTTTTATTAATTCTACTTTAATTTCTGATACAAGATTGAATAATGTTAATTCTTTTCTATTTGAATTAGTTTTGTATTGGATCGATTATAGTTTTACATTTTACTTCCTTAAACGATTCGTTGATTTTTATTATTTTTTTTATCTTTTTTTTCAACATTTTGAGGTAAGATTACACTTATTTCACAATGATTGTTTGATTTTAATTTGTTTTCATTCAATGATCTCTTATTTTTTCTGTTTGTGAACTTTGTAAACAATGATATAATGTACAGTTTTTCATAAATATCTTTCAAATTTTTGTTTCCATCATTGTATTTTTCCACAACAAATTGAAACAGTTTTGTTGAAATAAGAAATTTTTGTTTCATTGGCATTTCGTTTAAAACGTTATAAAGAAACATTCGATTTCTTTTTCATTTTCAAAATTTTGGATCTTTAAATTCAATAGTCTACTGTACAACATATTCATAAAAACATCTATTTCATTTTTTTTCTCCCTTGTTGTCATAATTTTGGTAGTTCATGGTAAATTTGAAAATAATCATACTTAATTTTTCTTTTGAATAGTCCGTTGCACTATGACTTGGTGTAATTGTTGAAAGAGTGAGAAGCAAATTTTTGATAACGTAGACAATGTTGACGTTAGAAAACATTAAATAAAATCGTAGAAATATGGTAAAAACTACCTTTAAAATATTTTAATTGTGATGTAAATTAGAATTTTAATAATTTTATTAGATGAAACAAAGCGCAAATATTTTAATATTAGAATAATATTTTTAGAGAAAGAAAATTCGGAAATTTTAAATATGACTATGCAATGGAGCATTAAAAAATTTTCCCTTCGCTTTTTAATGGTGATTGTAATGTTCTTTTTAAATATTCTTTCTTGGGATTCAGTTATATGGATCACGTTTTTGTTATTTTATGGTTAAAAGCATACAAAGAAGGTTTATTAACTTTTACCAATAGAAACGCTTTAAGTATCTACGATAAATCCTTTGAATATAATGATACATTGATACCTGAACTTTTGAAGGAAAAATTTATCTATGAACCAAATAAAAAAATATTCCATCAAATTATATTACCCCTTTCTGAAATGAATCTTGATATTGAAGAGTTTGTTTTCCTCAAAACATTAACGATCAACTCATTATCACGTTGTGAAGTTTCACTCAATGGAAAGAAAATTCTTAATGAAATAACAAATGAACTCATAAAATGTTTATCAGAACATTATAAATCAAAAAACATCTCAATGGATAGACTTGGTGAATTAATATTGTTTATCTCAAATTTTTATACAACGTTTCAGATGTTTGCTGAAAATATTATCACCATTGATACTTTTAAATTATTTGACATTGATAATGAAATCAGAGAAACTTTAAAATTTTCTAGATAAAAAATTATTTATGAAAGTATTAGATGGAGCTTTAACTTCTTACATAATAATTTTTGCATGTAATAAATAATCATATAAATAAATCTCAATCACTATAATGTTTTTTTGATATAACCTTGAAAAATAAAAAGTTTACTTTTATGGATAAGTTTCTAATTGTTTATCAGTTGAAGAAAGATTCAATTATAATATAAATAGTGGTAGTATGTTTTTCAATAATTAAGTATGTTATCACAAACTAAAATAATTCATTACCATTGTAATTATATTTTAAAGTTGTTGTACTTTAACCAGAAAAAATTGAAATTTCATGAGTTCAATAAGCAATTGATTCTAAAGAAGTATTTCCAGTTAAAGAATTTGAAAACATGTAAAAATTAAATTTTAGTTTAAACTACCATAATTTTAATGTACTTGAGAAGTAGCATCTACTTATGGCAAATGAATTATCTATAATTGTTCTGATTATGATTCAATGAATGAAATGACTTATAACAAAATAAGACTTCAATGACCTCAGAATATATTTACAAAGCTTATGAACATAAAGGTAATGATGTAATATATTATTTCAACAAGTATTGTAGTGCCATTCTTCGGATACATAAAAAAAGTTCACTGTTACAATTATTTAATATATTTTTCCCTCTTTGGGAAAGTTTAAAAAGTCAAATTTATCTGCTATATAATAAAAAACATCATGAAATGATATCACTTTCATATAAAAAGGTAACATTTTTTTTATATATATATAAGTTTAAAAAAGATGTTTGTAAAATTTGCAAAGACTTGTAAACGGAAAAAAAAATAATAACATATAATATAATTGTAATAATTTGTAATAAAAAGAAGTAATTAATGACGATATTTTTCAGGAAACATTTTTAATTAAATTATATTTATAATTTAGTAATTTATTCATAGACATTATATAATTCTTTGATGTTGTAGTTAGAAATCCAATTCCGTTAGTTCTGCTAATTGTTTTATTTACAATACTTTATTTAAATAGTATTTATAAACTATTTCCTTTTGCATTTTTTAAAAAATGTATTTTTATTGATAATAAAAGAAATTATTATTAAATCAATTTCTCATCAACATTTGTTAAATTATAACAAATAGGCATAGTATTATCATGGAACTCAATAGCATAATTTCCAATATTATAATCTGTTATTATTGGTAACGGAATACCTTTCAATAAATAATCTTTGACATACAAATAAGATGAGTTTACATCTTATGAGGAAGCCCTGGACTTTTGTATTTTTATATTTTGGAACAGCATGCCAAAAGCCATTCCAAAATCATTCCTCATTTTAAAAATTTAGTTATCTCATTATTTCTTATCATTTCTACTTAAGCTTATTAAGTAATATCCTTCCTTTAAATTGTAAGTACCTATGTTTTATTGTATATGTTTATTGTATGTTCTTTAGGTGGCCACAATTTAAATTAATAAAGTCTTTATATAATTGATAGTTTTTGTTAGTCTTGTATTCTCTGGCATACTTTGACACCAGATCGCATAAAATTTTACTTACATCTTCATGTAATCTTTTAATCCAATTTCAATAATTTTCTTAATTCCTTTATATTCAATATCAATTTTTGGTGATGATATAATCTTAAATTTACAAACATCAATATCAACTTCTCCGCGTATCTTATTATTACTTATTTGAATATCATGTCTCTTCAAAATATATTCTGGATAGAGTTCTAATTGGAAAAGTTTTGTAGTTTTATTATTGTCGTCAATTTCAAATGAAACAACTTGTGAGGAGTTTCCATAAATAACGTCATTTTCTACATTGATGTTTGTAAGTTTAAATGAATCAAATATCATAGATACTTTGGTATAATTGGAGCAAAAGCGATTTAAATCAGGTATAATGTCAGAAATGCAATAACCTTTTCCTTCACATCCACATGAAAAAAAATCTTGAACTTTATTAGGTAATCTTCTTCTTATTAAATCATGTCCCAAAGTTTGAATTGTCGGGGACTTACTGATAGTTTCAATAAAATATTTAGCGAAGTTGACAAAATCTATATCAATACAAATATGTTTTTCAGAAGTAAAATTTTTTGCAATATATTTATTAGATTTAACATCTATTGCCTTATTGTTATATATAATTGGAACTATAGGAATTTCAATTCCAAATTTATTATCAACATAAGGAATTGATGGAAAGGTATAATCAACGAAAAATCCACTAAGAGTTCCAGTATTATTTTTATCAAATCTCAATTGGTTCATTAACTTTCTTTATTAATTTTTTTGAATAATTTTCGAGTAAATACTCATAATTATCACAAAGAATAGAAACTAAATTTGGTTTTATATATTTCTCTATAGAGGTGTTGAATTCATCGTAAATCCATGGTTCTATTTTACCTGAAACCTCTATTGGGTCTGTATTGTTGAGGTTAACATTACATACTGAGGGATGAATTTGAAATGGATCTCCACGAAAGATATCCATACCTAAACATAAACTTCCATTATATATATATATATATATCAGACAATCCATTATCAGTTATTGTTAAATTATTTTTATATTTTAATGTATATTTCACACTCATTTTAATTTTCAAATTTCTAAAAGTAACTGTTAGTCTTTTTGGTCCAAATAAACTTAAACTTTTTGGTTTTTGTGCCACTTTGAAACTCGTCACATTTATATCAGTAAAATTATATGACAACCTTTGTGGTCCGATTCCAGAATACGATGGTATCGTTACATTTTCCATAATGCCTGTTAATTTTTTTATGCCAATCTTAGCAAAATATTCTAGTCCACTTTTGTTTACCTGAATTTGACCAACTGCTTCTATTTTAGACAAACATACTATTGATAAGAAAGTTAACAATAAGAGTTTAATAATCATTTTATTTTTTAAATAATGATATATTTTTCGTTTAATTGAATCTTTATATGCCAAAAAATTAAGAAGATATTCACTAATATTAGTAATTATTTACAAAAAGTAAATATCAATAACAAAACAATTCAAAACATTTACTTTTAAAAACACTAAACTAAAAGAGCTTATTTTTTAAGAAAACATAAAAAAAATTAAATCTCACGATTATTTATTGGTAAGTTGTTATTTGTTTACGTATATACAAAATAATAATAATAAATATTTAATCATCTATAACTATAACTTCATTATAAGGAGTCGTCTCCCTTATTCCCGTATCTACTTTTATATGAAGTTGTTTAATACCACAAGCATAATTTTCACATGCCGTATTACAAAGTTCAATAGCTTCAATGCATTCTCCACACTTTTTTAGTAGTATTTGCTTAGTCCTTGTATATTCTCTGAGTTTAAGGATGAGATTAAGTAAACAATCTGATTTCATGTTTCCATATCCTCCATCAGAAGAACTATCATCTACATTTTCACAGATATCACAGAGATCCCTCCTATATATTGGTACATCAACAACTACGTCAATTTCTTCTAAGTTGGTTATTCTATTGATAGCAGGAATAAGCATATTTTGAACATAATAATCATAATTTAACTTCATTCCATTACTTCTCAAGAAATCTTCAGGTTCTATAACATTAGCTATAATCGTTAAATTTTTCCTAATCTTTTTTACTTTATCAATATAATTTGGCTTCTTAATAACATATTGAATTCTTGAACCAACCAAAGGAATACATCTTTGGTGAATAGAAGCACGTTGTTCCTTGATTTTCTTACTTGGAACAACAGCTCTTTGTGAGTATTCTCCTCTAAAGGTACCACTGATTATAAATTGATTAAAAGGAATCTTGTCAATTTTTAATAGTCGACTTTTAAGATATGATAATGCCTCAACCATATTTTTATCAAATAAAACTTTTAGAAATTTTTCTACCTCTTTTGAAACAAAAGGACAGTTATCTCTTCTAACACACTCAATACCTTTAGCATCAAATTTAGGTTCAACTTGATCTTCAGATTCATAGGAGTATCCAACATATCTTTTTTTTGTCAACAAAACACAAGGATTCATAACTTTTTCGAATTTTAAAACAACAGGTGGCGGATTTTCTTTGGTAATCCTTCTAGCAAGTTCATTTCCAATTTCAATGGCTTTCTCCAGTGAACAACCACCACGAACGTGAACAAAAACAGAATCTGTATCACCATAAACAACTTCAAGACCATTACTCCATAAATCTCTACATTTCTCTTCAATCGTCTTAATAGCTCTCTCCAATGTACATCTACCACTTGAAACAATTGCATCAGCAACATTAAAACATGGCATTTTACCGGAGAAATTTGCTGCAATATATCCATAAGTAACGTTAGCTAACAATTTCAATGACAATTGACGTGCATCAAGAATCTTATATAAATGTTTATCATCTTTATATAATTTCATCATTCTTTTTATCATTTGTCTTGTAGAAAGTAACTCTTCTAGTAGTGTTGGTACAACACCTTTTCTTATATTTTCTTTAACAAAAACACTTCCTATTGGCGAAGTATGGAAATTTTTCCTTATATTCTGTATTTCAATAATATCCTCCATCTTTGGACGGTATCTTAATGCCCCAACCTGTAAATCTAATAATTTTCCATCGCAATAATTATCAATAAAATTTCCCCATTCATTTATCTTCCCTAAACAAGTACTAAAACAATAATTATATGCCATACACATTGAAGGATAAAGGGATTGAAAATCTAGAACAAGTATGGGTTCTCTATATATTCCTGATATTGGTTCCATAACAAGGGGAAAAATTTCTGGTGAAGGCATTTTAACTCTATTATGTACACTAACAGAAGGACCAACATAATTTTCCTTCAAACATTGCCTATAAAGCATTGATTTAACACGAAATTGTGATCCTCTTGTAATAGCTTCCAAAAATTGTATTCCATAAACTTTTGCCATCTCTGAAGTTGTTATAACTGTTCCTGTGTGTGAAAGAATCTTCATATTATATAAATTTCTGGTGTGCAAATTCTTTATTATTTGTTTTCTAATAGGAAACGATAAAGTATTAAGCGATGATATCTTATCAAAAAGTATCTTCTGAAATTTTTTTGATAATAATTCATATACAACTGTATGAAAGTCAAATGATCGTAAATTATAATCTTTTCTAATAATTTTTCATATATTTAGTGGTATTCTTCCTTCTGGTAAAGCTTTATTTTCAATGTAACTATAATTGAGATCTTCTCTTGTCTCAACTTTAGATAATCTTGATATAACTTTAAGTTTTCGCGCTTTGCATTTCTCAATAGAATATCCCCAGGATTCTCGGGACATTTCATAACCAGCAATAATATCTGGATCCCGAGTTTTAACTATTGTCATTGTAAACTGTAATATATGAGTTTAATTAGTACATAAACGAACATAGTCTAATTTTATCTTATCTTCATAATCTTTTAATAAATTTTTATTGACAAGACATATTTGGTGGTCAGGTTTTTCAGTTTCTATGCATGAATCACTATACAGGCATAAAAATAAAGCTACAATTTCATCAGTCACAGGATCAGAATATTTTTTAGACTGTGATGCTGCTATCAACTCCATTGTCATTAACGATAAGTTTTTTATTAGAAATTTACTGTTATCATGCTTAAATAATAAATTCTTTGTTTCGTCCTTTACTTGAACTTCCATATCCTCGAATCGTTTTGCTCTGATACTTTCATTAGCAAAAGTAATATTTCCAAAAACTTCTGTCTGGTTACTTTTCTCACTTTCCAATTCTCCATCAGGAGTTATGACAACACCATATTTAAATATCTCATCAAATCCACGAGCTTTTGGCCTATTAGTATAAGTATAGTAATCATCGAAATTGTCGTCAAAGTTATCAACTTTTTTGGATCTTTTTCATCTATAATACGGAGTACTTCCCATTCTCTTGGTTGATCACGAGCTTCTATATTGTAGACATTTGGATCAAAAGTTAACTTAGGGTCATCAAACTTCTGTTCAATAATTTCTTCAAAATTTATTTTATTATCATCCTCCTCTTCTTCTTCCGTATCCGATTGTTGGACTATAGGAACTTGTGAAGGTGAAGGGACACGTATATTATCAACCTCCTGGGAAGCTAATACTTCATCAGAAACTTGAGAAGATTCAATCATTGTTCCATTCATTAATGTTTCATTGAGATTACTTCCTACAACTCTTCTTATCCTTCTTATAATATCTCCAAAAGTTCCCATATCCTCCTTCTCCGATTCAATTACCAACTCCTTAATCTGATCAACTTTTGTTAACTCAGGAATTGTTGTTCCCCTCATTCTACATCTCTCCTCCTCTTCTTTCCATATAGCATCAATTCCTGGATTCCTAACATTTTCCAGAAATCTTTTCCTATTTAAAATTGAGTAAGCATTTACATCAAATTCAATTCCTTCATATGCAGTCCTTTGATTTCTTGATACTCTAGATGGAGGAAGAAAGAAATCATCACTTTCTATTCTCTTAGAACCATTATTAAAAACATAATGCTTATTAGGTCTATAATATACACTTCGAAAGTCAACTATATCCATACCAAAAATATTATAATCAACGAAAAATCTATTGATAAATGGCATTGTTCCATTGTATGGTTGGAAATCAAAATTACTATCAGACATCCTTTGAAATGAGTAAAATACATTGGCACAAAGTATGGGATTATAAAAGTAGATTTTTGCGAACATATTCATTGTCTTGTAATATCCATAAATACTTTTAGATTCAAAAAATTCTATCCTATTAATGTGTTCAGTGATATCTTTATCACGTATCCATTGATTTTTGTTAGTATTTATTATTTTAGTACATACTTTATAAATGTTGTCTGTAGCTTGAGATTTAGGAACGTCTCCAACTTTTATTATTATATATGGTAGTACTCCGTGAATATGTGCAACAGCTTTATGACCTATAATGAATATGAATTATTAGATGAAAATGAGTGATATTTTATTTGCCTTCATTAGAGATACCAAAGATTCTGATAACTGGTACCTTTTGTTTGGAGCCTTTTTTGATTTCAAGTTTTGTGTAGATACATGGCCAATCCATATAATAATCACAGACAACATTTCTTATTGATACTGATGTTATATTATTAGTCATAAATATTAGTTTCAGGTTAAATTATAAAAATTGTGTTATCATGAAAGTTTGTGAGTTATAAATTGCGGCAAAATCGTTATTCCAAAATTATTATTTATGTTGGTCTTGAAGTATTTTTATGGAAAAAGTAAATTTATCAGTGGTTACTTCAAAAAGGATGTACGGTACTCAGAATCAAAGCTTGTAAGTATATTTAATTCCGAGGATTATTTGACTACAGTTACCAGTGAATATGATTCTTTTTAATAAAACTTTATTACAAATTATCAAGTGTAAATATTTTTTAATAAACAGAACATTAATTAATAAACTTTATTTTGAAAAAATAAAGCATCATAGACAATATTAATAAAACTGAGTTTATAGAAACAAAATATTTTTATGGAATTTTATATGATAAGTGCAGATTTTTAATGATAATTATGAATTATTATAACCTTTTCAATATTATTTAATACAAATTATCAACTATAAATGATGATTGTAAAAATTTACTAATTAACAAATATCGTTAATGAGTACCAATATTTCTACTAACTTTATTGTGAAGTCTAAGTTTTGATAAATAAAACTGTTTGATGAAATATTTTATTAAATACCATTAAAACATTAATAAATAGACAGTGATTAATAATTCAAAAATATTTATTTATCATTTAACAAAACTTTATTTAAAAAAACGATAGGTTAACAACAAAAGAATTACAACTTATCAAAGTAATTGTCCAAAACTGGAACTTCAACTTTCAATCCCTTTCTCTTACGAGTGTCAAGAATGATTTGGTTTAGATCCTGCTTCAAGTGGGTTTCCTTGAAGAATTTGCCAATGGTCAAAGACACATTGTGGGAAAGCTTGTCCTCCAGTGTTAGAACGAAGATCAGCTGTAAATCCGAGTGATTCATTGACAGGAAGGTAACTCTTAACATGGAACATTGGAGTACCAGCAATTTGAGCTTCTTCAAAGACATGACCACGTCTTCTGTTGAGTACACCATAGATACCTCCGACGGCGGCTTCTGGACATTGAATTTCACACAAGTAAACTGGTTCCAAGAGTCTTGGCTCAGCTGTAAGAACTGAAGCATACATGACACGACGAGCAGTTGGAATAATTTGATCACCACCACGATGGATAGCGTCAGCATGGAGGGTAACATCATGGGTATTGAAACGAACTCCGCGCATGTTTTCATCACAAAGAACTCCTTCCTTTATGGCCCATTGAAGTGCAGCTACACATGAGTCCTTGATTTCATTAAGGTATTGAACTCCCTTTGTTACGTCAACAAGAATGTTTGGTCCAGTTCCATCAGGTCCAAATGCCCAGATTTTTCTAGCTTCAGTAACATCGTATTCGTATTTTTCGGCGAGAACCTTGGCACGAGCCTTCATTTCGTCACGAGCGGAGATTTCTCCTTTGTCGATGTTGTCAGCGAGTCCATCTGGCATTGGAACAGCCTTCATGAAGATACGATTGTGCTTGTTAGGTGATTTTGAGAGACACATGATTGAAGATTCGGTTTGGACGGTTTCTCTGTATGAAACGACTGGGTCGGATTTCTTGAGTGGGATGTAAGCATGATCTTTTTCCAAGTCTTTTAAGCAGATTTCCAAGTGTAATTCACCAGCCCCGGCGATAATATGTTCTCCTGACTTTTCAAAGATACATTGGACCATAGGATCGGATTTGGCCAATCTCTTGAGTCCTTCGACCAATTTTGGTAAATCTCCGGGATTCTTAGGTTCGATGGCTACGCGCACTACAGGGAAGACTGAGAACTTCATAACACGTAAGTTATGGGCATCTTTGTAAGTTTTAATGGTTCCTCCTTTAACGAGATATTGATTGACTCCTACAGACCGGCAATATTTCCTGATGGAATGTCTTCAATAGGCTCGATATATCTTCCCATCATAAGAATTGTGCGTTGGATGGTCTTCTCATACAAGTCTTCCTTCTTTCCTGGAACATAGTTTGGTCCTTGGATACGTGCCTTCATTCCTGTAGCTACCTTTCCTGAGAATACACGTCCAAATGCGTAGAAACGTCCCTTATCAGATGTGGGTACCATCTTAGATACGTACATCATCAATGGTCCATTGGCATCACAGTTCTTAATTGCTACTGCAGCTTTATCATCATGTGGTCCTTCATATAACATTTCCATACGGTATCTTTGGGCTGTTACTGGTGATGGTAAATGAATACAGATCATTTGTAACATAGTATCTCCTGCTGGTAACCATTTACGCATAACTACTTTCATCAATGGTTTTCCTTCCAAGTCTCTTTCTTCAACTGATAATTTTACATTAAGACGTTCTAATAATTTAGTTGTTTCTTCTTTCTTAATGTTCATAATAGTATCGAATACTTTATATATTGGATCAAGTACGAATTGTGAGAAACCATGTTTGTTCTCTCTATCTTCAACAGATGACCACTTTTTGGTTTTAAGATTAAAGAAACGATCTCCCCAGAGATTCTTCATGAGTTTTTTTACTTGTACTCCGAATTTCTCAGCATAAATTTTGGCAAATTGTTTTAATGTAAATGCCCATCCGTGAAGACCTGAACCAAAACCAACATTACCGACTGATGGATCAACCATAACAACTCCCATTGGACCATCATCATCTCTTTATGTTGCAATAATTACATTAATATTCTCAATAATACGTTAGAAAGTTTGGAAAAGTCCCTCTTGTTCGAGTTGTAATTCAAGTAAAGCGCGATCCATCTTGTTCATAAAAAGAACTGGCTTGATACGCTCAACAATGGCTTGACACAATACAGTTTCAGTTTGGACACATACTCCAGATACACAATGGACAACAACCGATGCACTATCAGTTACACGAAGAGTAGCTGTTACTTCAGATGAGAAGTCAACGTGTCCGGGTGAATCAATAAGATTAATTAAAAATCCGTTATATGCAGTTTCTTTTCCATCAGCTCCTTTTTCCTTTTCAAGTTGGGAATCTCCTTTAATGAATTCTAAATCTTTCTTTTCAAGCTCAAAGAACATAGAGATAATAGTTGATTAAATTGTAATGCATCTTTCTTGTTCATCTTTACGTGTATCAGTGAAACATGTTTCTCCTGTTTTAGCTCCAGCAATGATACCTCCTTTGGACACGAGTGAGTCGTTTAAAGTAGATTTTGCATGATCTACGTAAGCAATAAAGGACATATTACGAATATTCTTCATGCGGTTCATAAGGCACAAATTTCATTGACAATTAAGTTAACCTACAAGAACATTAATTAAAATAATTACATAAATATACTTACCATTTTTGAAGATCTTAACTGAGATAAACCAAAATAAATCTGATTTTCCGCTCTAAAAGCGAAGCGGTAGAATATCAACCGATAAAATATAATAATTCCAAATGTTTATTGGGAAAGGCATTTCAAATTATATTAAACTAAAGAGAAACTGTAACATTAAATAAAGCATATATAAACTAGTATAAATAACAAAAATATTAGATACATTAATATCGAAAAGGTAAATAATTAACATAATGTCTTAAAAATAAATAAATATATATTACACAGAAAAAAAATCCGTGACATTACTTTGCGTGACATTTTGTCACGAAAAAAAAGTAATTTTCACGTGAAATTTCGTCACGAAAAAAAAGTGTTACGGATAAAAATGTCACGGATACTTAATCTCCTGAATATTTTCGCGACAAAATGTCACTTTAAGTAAACGTGACATTTTTCCACGTTTATTTAAGAAAAATTTTTTCCCACATTTTTCAAAGATACAAGACAAAATGTCACGCGTATGCGGGAATTCCATGCGAGTCCTGCAATTTCCGTGACATTTTGTCCCTAAAAAATTTTCAGTGTACATGTAATTTAAACACCTATAAAAAAAGAACCCTTAAATGAATTAAGTTTCTTAATTTTGTTATTTGAAGATGTAATCATTGTAGTTTTTTAGTATTATATTGCCAATAATGTAATTGTTGTGACACAGAGTGGAGCACCAAATGAATGAGTAAAAATTTTCGGTAAAAAAAAAAGAATCACATTTTTTAATAAATGGATAATGATGTAATTTATAAATCTTTAGATACATCATGTCCCTACAAGTTAGATGAAGGTATTTAAACAGTTGATTTCCAGAGCTCCCGTCTTTTACAACAAGGAGTCTTGTATCCTCATATTTCAACACGTGTAGAATGATAAGAGTTACGGATAAAATTATTAGTGATTTCGAATGTAAATGTTAAGTTATCTAATAACGATTACATTACAAATATATAAATAACTTATTATTGTTTCTTTTTGTTCATTCTTTTATTCTTTATACGTTATAAAGTGTAATTTTATTTTACTGTGTGATACTAACAGTTAACAGTAAGCATAATTAATATTACTTGACCATTTTTCACGTACTTTATTCTTAAAGAACTTAAAAAGATTGCATTAATAAAATAGAAGAATACTAAATTTAAATATTAAATTGATATCATTATAAATTTGAATATCTTAAATATTATATAAACATTGATTATTGTATGTTGGTGGCTCTTATAGACATTACAAAATTTGAAATTTTTTAAATAAACCTCAAAATGCATTTAAATAAGATTTGATGCTTTTAGGAAGAAAAGTACGAAATAGATTAATTTTTATGATAACATTAAATATCGTGTAATGTACAAAAATAATTGTCTGATTATATGGTCACAAGATTTATGAACCAATTACTGGTGTTTATGTTCTTGGTGTCTATGACGAAGGTAACTATTTGCATAAGAATTGTTCTTCCAAGCATTACCTATTCCACTTCTTCAACTAGAATTTAGTAGTCTGAAGAATTTAATAAACTATTATATATTGAAGAAGTCGTATTTAATGGCATCACAAAAACATTTGCCTTTTATTTATTCTATTGTAGTAATACTTAAACTTGTTGAAATGGCAGGAGTGAAGATTAAAAAATTTTATTGTAATTGTATTAAACTGCCTAGTGTAATATTTTTAAAAATAGTTTATATTCTGATGTTTTATGGTAATTAAATGATACTTTACCATTGTCCCGTTTTTTTGTAGGTGAAACTGTAAACCATAATTGCTATACGGCTATGATGGCTTAGATATGGTACATTCTCGTTACTGTCAGAGAATACAATATGAAAAGTATAAGAATTGAAATTATTTTTATTGTTTGTTCTTTACGTTAATTCCATACATTTCGTAACTTACACTAAAATAAAAGATTTGCAATTATAACAGTTGTTAATACACCATTTCACAAGTCCAGGAGTCCTTTCTGGGATCCCCAAGGATTACAAAAGTAGCGGCGTCTCGTGCATTTTAAATGTTCTTCGAAAACCACAAAAATATATCATTGCACATTAAATAATAATATTTTTCTCATCAAAAAATGTAATTTTACTTTTATTACAATTATCGACAAAAAGAAAGTGTTTTAATTTCTAAAGAACTAAAACAAAATGTAAATAATTTTTTAAAAAAATATTTGCTGCAAATACAATTTATTTTAGTTAAAAAGAGATGGAGGAAATTTGCCTGTTCATAATTAATAAGTTTAGAAAAAGTCAATTCACTTACTCATAGATAAATCAAAATTAAAAAGATGCCTTTTCGCTTATTCATGGTCAAGTGAATGTTTGATTTCATATAACAACAGCATCAATTGACTGATCAATATGTATTCTTTTACGGTTGACTACCGAAAAATTAATACAAATTTATCAGTGTTTCATGTTTAAGATTATGAAAACATTACTTTTCATATGATTGTGGAAATATATTGTTAACCAAAGTAAAGCGTATTACAATAGTTGTTTTGAAGCAATGCGAATTACAAATATAGATGATATTGTTTAAGCAAATCACGTTTACTGATATATTCAAATGAAAAATATGTGTATGAGAAAATTGTTTATGTGAAATTATGATACTCTTTAATATGTATAGAAATAGAAGTATTTTCAAAGGGGTAATGAATACTAGTATCAGTAACTAATAATAATGCATCATGAAATAAGGGTGATTTGTAACTTTAAAAATAAAAATGTTTTTGAGTACTAAAAAAAGGATAACAAATTAATTAAAGAAATATTGATGAATAAATTAATAAATTAAGAGAAGTAAAGATAATGAATGAATCACTAAAAAGGGAAGATATGGCTCTATCAAAATTTTTAAAAGTTATAAAGAATGAGTGGATGATATGATCAAAATACCAATCAACACAAAAACAACAAAGTAGTAAAAAGAAGTATCTGGAAGTAAGAAGTAACTAGAAATAAAATAATATTAGGAAAAGAAACATTATAAATATAACGAATATATTTTTAATTTTGTCACTTGCAAAAGTGATACTTGGAATTAATTTCTTTAAAAAATGTCATTGTCATTTTTACTTAGTTGGTAGTAATTAAATTAAAATTTATTATTGAAAAATTAGGTTAGATAAAAATATTTTATAAATTTAAAATTGCAGAAAAGCTTACAACATTAAATAAGATACTATAAAGATTTACTAAAGAATTAAATAAGATAATAAAGTAGAAACAATAATATCAACGCTTGAATTTGTAAAAATCAGACAGAAAAAAATAAATTAGCGATGTAATAATTGGAAATAGAGTTAGTTTGTAATAAGGGCGACTATTGTCAAAGTTAATTTAATTAGGATATTGGTCGCAGTAAAATTCATTTCCACATTTGAGTGAATCCAATGGCCAAGCTACAAAATATGTTTATTTGTTATCACCCATATTTAGAAATACCTTTTATTGCAAAACTCGCAATAAATAACAGTTTATTAATGGTTCTCCTTATTCCGAACTTCAACCCTAAAAGACTACTGGAAAACAGAAGTAGTAGAAAATCACCTCATCAGTCTAAAGGATGAGTTGAAAGCTAAAATGTCTGTCTTTAAGTCTACGGAAATATGTCTAGAGAACGCAATGTTAACGGCTGAAATGCATAAAAAAGACGAAATGGACACGAAAGACAGATTAAAGAGAATTGAGATAAAAATTGACAAGGAAAGAAAAGAAAAACTGAGATGTGAAAAAGTCGAAAAGAAGGAGAAAATGAACTCAAAAGACCGAGGAAATGAAAGAGGATTTGAAAAAAATTTCCTATACTTTCAATTAGTTCCAATCATCCCAATAAGGCAAAATCTAAACATATCTGTTTTAACTGTGACAAGAAGCGACATTTCAAGAAGGATTGCAAAAGACCGCAAACAGAATGCCCATTTTGCAAAAGGAAAAAACATTTAATCTGGTTTTACAAATTTTGATTTTTCTAGACTAGATTTTTGTATTTTAAGTTAAGTTTATTGTGGGAACTAAATGAATGTATAGACAATACATTTACAAAATGTTTTTACATAATATAGTCTATACATTTTAATTTTGTATCCATGTTATTTTCTTTGTGTTTATAAATGTAATAGTTAAAACTATATATGATTAAATATAATTTTATTAAAAAAAAACTTATATTAAAAATTAATTTACGCTATAGAAATTAATTAATAATTATTTTAAATGTCATTTTCATCAGAATTTCCACCTGTTTCCCTTTTTTTTACGAAATTTTCCTATGATGTCAGTAAGTATGCTTTCATAAACTTTTAAATTTTCGTCATTTTCCAACAATGTTTCCTTTAATTGTTTGTTGAAATAAAATGTTCCTACACTTTCCTTGCATACTAATGGTACCCTTCCAGTAATTTCCTCATATAATGCTTGAAAGAAAGTATCCTTCAAGTCTTTCACGATCAATTCAGCACCACATAAAGATATAAGTCTAAAATAAAAAATAGCAAAAAATTCATGTAAAATAAACTTACTGTATATTCTTTCTCTCAATTTTTAATCCATCGATAGCCTATCACTGTTTTTTACCGATCCAACAGAAAGCTTGTGGTATGTTTGTTCCCAGTGCCCAGCGGAAAGCTTCTGCCGATGTCGGATTCTGACGCGCTATACATGGCCGGAAAATTTTCCGACGTCGGTGCCGATGTCGGCAGAGCTTTCCGACATCGGCACCGACGTCGGCCGGGCTTTCCGATCTCGGCGCCGAACACGGAAAATTTTCCGCCAAGATTGTAAAAAATGTTAAAAAATAAAAACATTCTACATCTTCTAATCTTCATTAGACCCTCCTGCTTAGTCCTCCTCACTCTCGCCTACTAGCTACAACCCCGGGGATCTCAGAAATCTAACCTACAGTTTACTGCCTACAGGAAGATCTCGAACTCACCTACCCTACATGGAAAGATATCTTATACTTAACTACCACTCAAAGTCAAATTGTCACCTATAGGTGACAATGTCTTAAATTTTTAGGAATCTAAGAGATTGTCACTTATAGGTGACAGTGTTAAAAGGAAACAAGACATTGTCACCTACAAGTGACAATATTAAAAATACATAGTTTTAAACTTAAAATTTTAAATACCTTAAATTAACTATGTAAACTTACCTTTCATCTTGTTGGTGTTCCAACTGTATACAGGCAACACTGCAATGCCATTTTTTCTTTCCGCATCATCCTAAAATAAAATTTAACAAAATTATTTAATGTTGGTAGTATTGAAAAAAAACTTATCTTTTTATTTTCCTAACCGTCCTTCTGTTCTCCTTCACAAAAACAATTCATGCTTCATTGAGTTGATCATCCTAAAATACAATATAAACAAAATTAAAATGGTTGAATATGTTATAAAAAACTTATCTTTAATAATATTATCAGCCATGTTCTTGCTCTCCATTTGGTAGGTAGGAATATCTAAAACAAATATTTAAAAATATACTTTAATAATAGATAAAACTTACAAAATAAATGTTGAAGTATTTTTTGAATATATTACTTCTTAATGTTATTCTATGAGGAAATTTGGAGTTAAGTTTATATTGTGTATATTTTTATGAAAATTACGTATTAGAAACATTGTCACCTGTAGGTGACAATCTCGACTTTGTCAACTACAGGTGACACTTTGACTTTGAGTGTACGCTACAAGAATCTGTTTCTCTAGAACACGAAATTTTCTATATAATTAATATTATTTTTTACTTAAAAATTAGTTTTTTTTTTTCTAATTACTAATACATATTTGCAGATATTTTTATCATATATGTACTTTTTTGATAATCTTTTAAAGAATAATATTTTATATACATTGTCAGTGCTTGTAAGACAAAAAAATCGTTGGCAGAAGATTTTTATCAAGTACCTGGTATCTTGGAATAACAAAAAAACTATTAAATATTAAAGTTTAAAAAATGCATAAATAATTTTTTACCAAAATCTTTTTCAACAACAAGTAATTATTATTTTTTTTAAATGTTATATTACAAAAACATTATCTAGTAAAATTTTTCCATTTTTAATTATGTTCGTAAATGTTTAATGGACAAATAAATGATTTCTCCATTGTTTTAATGCATACTTCTTTAATAAACGATAATTTTACAAAACGTGCATCAAACATTTTTATATTTTTTCCAATGCTTTTCACTTCAAAATGGTTTTTAAAGAAGTTTGTTTGTTTTATCAAGTTCGTAATCTCAAGATCACTATGAATAATGTACTTTTCAATTGATCCTGATGTTAAAATTTCTCTTGTAGTAAAAAAAACATTGTTGATGTTATCAATTACTATATATTCAATAATATATGGTTTGAAATGTTCTTGATTTTCTTCTTTAACATAAATGTAACAGTCTTGATCAATTACATCATTTTCAAGATTGCTTGTCATTCTGTTTATTATTTTTCCTTTGGATAAAATAGAAAGGTAAATGGTGTTCTTAAGAACACGTACTTCATTCGTAAAATTATTTCTGACATATTCTGGTAATTCAACGTTAACGACACTTTCCTAAAATAAATAGTTATTTCCATAATGATTATTTTTAGTTTTACCTGAATATCAGAAATAGAGAATTTTGGCTTTTCAAAGATCAGCCATTTGTCATCCAATCTTTTCGTTATCTGAGTCAAGACGTTTTCCATTCTAAAAATAAATTATGCAATTAAAATTCAAATATAAAGTAAGCTTACGATAAAGATGAGAGAAGCGAATGTAAGTCATGCAAAGAAGCTTCTCCTGCGGAAGTACTAAAACAGTTGATTGGTCCATGATATTTTGCTACACTGGAAATAGAATAAAATATTTAAATAAGATAAAATTTATATTTACTATGTTAAATGTGTTATATCATGAGACTTTATTTTTCTATAGTGGTTTTTTGAGATTACTTGAGTTCTGTTATCATGACATTTAAATAGTACAGATTCAATAAATTCAATAGTTTCCGAAGCAAGATTAGTATTTAATAAACTTCCAACTGAACTGATTTGTAGAAGTATATTTAAAACATCTGCTTATTTTGTTATTTTCAACTATATAATCAGAGTTTTCTTTATAATAATTTTCTAATCGAGGTATTTTAAAATAAGGTTGTCTATAGAAAATCTACTTACAAAAATATTTTTCTTATCACTATGAAAAATTCCCTGCAGTATCGAATGAAATCAATCAACTGTAGTTGTGTAAGGATACATTATGTATTTATAAAATAATGGCAAATTTTTTGAATGTCCATGCATACTATCTGTTTAAATAATATTCCTAACTACGTAGTTGACAACATTAACAATTAAATCTCTTGTTCGGAAAACGCACTCTTTAGTTGAAGAGTAAACAGGTCTTTTTGAAAAATATGAACATTCTGTGAGGCATAAACTACATCAATAGGAATGTCTAAAGCTCTTCATCATTAAAAAATCATTTTTTGCTACGATGTCAGCTGTTATATTAATAACTTTAACGTTATATTTCAAACATCTATCGTTGTATATATAGGAACTATCATTAAATAATTGAAATCCTTAAAATAAAATTTAAAGCTAGAAAGAAATAAACTTACTTTCAAAAGCATTTCTAATTTTACCTTCCATCAAATGAAGTGATGGCTTTTGTCCTCCATAATAAATTGCTAATGGAATGTAAAATTGAAATTTATTCCTTATTGACATCGGCAAATTCAATATTCTTAGTGATATAGGAAAAATTTGATGTGTCCTATTACTTCTATTGAAATTTGCGCCATCAAAATGCATTTGAACACCAACTGTGAATATATTCTTCTCAACCTCAGATATTGTTTTGTAAAAGTTTCCACAAATAGTATCCTTGATTTGTTCAGATGAAAGCATCTCTTCAGTGTATTCAATTATTTCATTCTTATAGAGATTAAATATTTCATCTATTCTTCTTTTTGCATTGTAAACAACAAGCTTTCCATCTTCTAAATCATGGTATATTGCTTCATCTGATAAAGATATTTTTTGGCCTTTAATGTAATTTCTTGTCCCTTCTAATGTTGTATAAAGCTTGTTTAGTTTTGGTAGAGCTTTTTTAATTACACTATAAAGTTGCGAACAATAAATATTATATATAATAATTTACCTCAAATATAATTCATGTCCTCTGTCTGAAATACCACTCTTAAGCTAAAAAGATATGTAGAAATTTAAAGATTAAATTGTTATTACCTTTGTATCCATCAAATCACTAATAAAATTCTTTAGTGTGATGTCTGCATTTTCATATAAAGCTGTGTTGTCATCATTGTTTTCATTGCCACCATCAATAGATACCAAATTCCATCTTTCGTCTTCAAAATTTCCCATAATCATATCGTCAACAGCAACAGGTTCTTCATCAACAGCATTATCATCTTCCACTATTTCTTCATTTGATTCTTCTCTTCTTTCTCTTTCATATTCTTCTATTAATCTTCTTAGATCTTCATATGTTTCTCTATAACCACTAAACATGTTGTAACTATAATAAAAATATTATTTTATGGCATACGTTTCAATATAGTACAATGTATTCACGTAAACATAAAAATTTGAGAAATTATATACTGGATTTATTAATTTATAAATAACATTGCTGTCAAATTTTACAACAATTTCAATAACGAAATGATAAATAATTTAAAAATTCGAACTTAAAAGATCATTTTCTAGCATTTAACCTCTTTATTTATAAAATTATGTTTGAACATAGTTTTTGTCAGACAAAAATATTTAATTTGTAAATACATAACACACAGGGAAAATCATAACAGCATTTTGTGACTACTAAATATATCCTTTGTTAAAAAAAAATATTTTAGTATCAATTAGAAACTTTGATAATAAGTCTTTAACTTGCGCATTATAATTATTTGATTTGCAAGATAGTTCTAAGAATGTAGATGATATGTGATTATAATGTTCGACAAAAGAATATACTTTAAAATATTTGATAATAACAAAAATAAAGTAACAATAACAAAAAAAGAGATTAAAAGTATCTGTTCACTCCATGTTTAGCCAACGAATTTTTTTACATTGATAAAAGAGTTCCCAGAAGCTTTGTGACTTAATATACGGTAAACTTTAGAACATTCTTATTGCACATCCCCAATAAACTATATTTTCAAAATAGTTTTAACTCTACACATTGTTTAATGAATTATTTTATTTAAAGATTTAATTATAATATTTCCTTTACAATTTGTAATACCAAATCTTCATTATTTTTATAAACGTTTTTATTGTATTAATATTAATAGTTTGAAATAACAAAAATGTATACAAATCTATTTGAATAAGTTGATGATACTATTATTTTGGCACGTGTAATATTATATAAAAAAATATTTATTCGGTAATTAATAAGTTGTTCTTTTTAAATAAATGTATAAAATCAAATTATTTGCAATATCTATTTATTTATTAAGAATTGATGATATTGTGTTATTATTAAATGAATTGAATAATAGGAAGCAATTAATTTTACAACAAAGAAATATTTCACAGTAAAAAAATGTATTGGAACAAAGGCAAAATATTTATTAGGCATGACAATGAAAATATTAATAATATAAATATTGGTAAATCAAAGTTTATTTGCATTTTTAAAAAAATATTTACAATGGGTTCTGCGACATCACAACCTAAAGAAACTATTAACATTATTAATGAGAACGAACGATTAAATGGAAAAATTAATTCCATAACAAACCATGGGCTAATCAAGCAAAGTATTTTGAAAGATATCAAGCACAAAATTTAGTTTTATCTCTCAATCTTTAAATTTCTTTGTATTCTGTACATTGTAATAAAATGTTTTTGCAAAACTAACTTTTGTTACATACATTTAAAGAACGACATTTTTGATTGAAAATAAATAGAAATATATAAAAGACTGTTATTATTGCATAATTTATCATATAATATTTAATAAAAGAATCTTGTAATATAAAGATTGCATGTATGTATTCTTTGTAGGTCAATGTGCATATAAGAAATATTGTTTTATATTTAAAAAAAAGGAAAATTAATATTTTTAGTAATATTTACTATTAAGATTATATACTATTTTTGTTTTTCTTATTAATTTTCTAAACATCGCGTATTTTTAAAGTAATCTTTTTTATAAAATATATTTAATAACAATATGAAATTTGAAATAATTGTTCATTTGTCTAAAAATGTCTAACAAAAATATCAAACGTTCCGAAAGACTTGTCAGTCCTTCATCTTTTAAAGAATATGCAGATAATTTAAAAAGTGATTCAAACCATTCACTATCTTCAGGCGCTGGGGATAATGTTCTATCAGATTATGCTAAAAGTAGTGGAGAGTCATCAAAAAAAAGAAGATCGGATAGTGGAGAAGCATCAAGAAAGAGAGGAAAATCTAAAAGTAGTGAAAGAAGACCAAGAAAACAAATAAAAAAAAAATCTTACTACGAGAAAACAGGCAATAGAAGATAAAATTGCTGATTCTAAAACAACAATCGAGGAAAACGAGAAGAATAAATCATCGAAAGTAAGTAAAATTTTTATTAAAAAAATATTATTATTGTTATAGTCATCTTTTTCAAACATTTTTGAAAAATTGGATAAACAAAAGGCAGCTTATAAAACTTATGCAAATAGAAATTTACCAAACATAGAAGAAACCATTCCTCTTGCAGGTGGAATAACTGATGTAGAAATGGTTGACATTGAAGAACCAGTAGGAAACGGTAATAAAATTCTCAACATTTTCAATACTCTAAACAACAGGATCCAAAAAATTGAAGAAGACATTCAAGAAATGAAGGAAATTATGCAAAAGCAGAATAATGAAATAATGGAGATGCTAATTGGGATCAATTTAGTAATACAAGAAATGAATGAAAGAAAAAGACCTGAAAGCGGACAATTAATAAGAAAAAAGGTCTATCACGTTTTGGATGAGGAACATACAATTCTATATGATCTAGAGGATACTTACATTGGAAACCTTGTTCTTCAGGCGCACAACAAGTACTATGGAGGAAATGAATTGCAGAGAATTGAAAATAGAAAACTTCAAAAGTTCCTTAATGATAGTGGGATAATTAAAGGTGCTATTGGATACATGAATGATGTTGGTAAGTTCTGCAATTTTGTTGCAGACATTTTGATACCTCAAGAGTATCTTCTAAAATTTTAATTTTCCACAAAACAAACAAGAAGACCAAAGGAGATACTTTCGATAAGCAAGTAGTGGATACTTTTAATATTGCAGCAAAGTACCTAGGAGCTGGTATAATAAAAGAAGAGAAAAAGTAAGTGAAAATTTTTTTTAATATTAATACATACTTTTTTAGATTTCTTTTCCGAAGAGTTTACTTAATAAATACAAGAAGGTACGATAAGTTAAAAAGAAATAAAAATGTGGCATTTTATGACAGGAAGAATAAGTCCACATTTTTTTCAAAAGAATATTTTGAAAAAATTATGAAGAAAAAAAAAAAAAAACTAAATGTAAATTTTTTTTATTTTAAAATAGTTTTTTCTTAATTTCTCCTTTATTATAATAAAATCATTTTTTAAATTTTAATATCTAATTTTTTTTCAAAATAGAAAATGTTAATTTTTTTTCCAAAATTTTTTTATTTATAAATTTGAAATATAACTAAAAAGTCTTTTATGTTGTTATTAATTGGTTAATTTTCAGATTTTTATGCCGACGTCGGCAGAGCTTTTCAATGTCGGCGCCGACATCGGAAATGATTTTCCGCTAAGCACTGGGTTGATCCTTCGATAGTAATACATCGGCAACTTGACTTCCGAACTGTTGAGGGTAATTGAGTGCCTTCATGATATAATTCTAGGTACTTGTCTATGAAATTTCCATCGCTTTCTGTTACAAGCTCTTTCTAAAATGCACAAAAAATTCTATGTTAATAAAATAGATCAGAAAAAACAAGCAAAACCTACTTATCTCATGTCTTCCTTTATTGTCTTCAATTCGTTCGTCACTACTTCTTTTCTTATTTCCTCAAGAAAATATTTACTATCTCCAACAGCAACCTTCCATGTGTTAACAGTTTTTACAGATCTGGGTTTTCTTGTTTTCATAAGTTCCACCAGTTATCTTTTCTTCCAATGTTCCTATCATTTCTATCATTTGAGCAAAAATTTTATCATATTTCCCCTCTAATTTTTTCAAAGTTTCCTTGATTGCTATACATGATGTACATTAACTTTATATTGAAAAGATTTTAGAACTGTACTGACTTTTACTTCTTGAGAAACTTCTTTAGGGAATAAGTTATTGCAAAAAAGAACTGAAATAATAAATCATTAATTTAATCTTTCAAACTTACTTTGTCTTGGAAATTGTGTGATAAATCCTTCGTTGTCCGTTAATGTTGACCGTCACGTTCCGTCACTACTGGTCCAGCAAATTTCTTTCTAGGTACACCTTCAGAGCTCTGGGAATTGTCTTCATCATTATTAGGTCTAGTACCTTACACAAAAATATTATTGATAATAATTACTACTCAAAGCCTACTATTAATTCCAAAGTTTTCTTTTCCTTCAGTGACCACTAAGTTGTTTCTACCATAATTCATCGCGTTTCCACCACTAACATTCTTTGTATTTCAATAAACAGTATCCTTCATACCTTCTTCACCCTGATTCATCATATTTCCTTCGTCATGATCCTTTCCGCTTCTTCTTTCATTATCGTTTTAACTTTCTTTATATTGAAGTATTTTTCCGTAGGTCTTGGACTTCTCCCTTTTTTTTATACTTTGTCTTCCGCTCATATTTTTCGTCAACAATAAAAACTAAAAAACATAAAATAAAATATAGGTAGAAATATAATATAAGTATAAATAAAATATTAAAACGATAAAAAACAAATACACAGAAAAAAAATCTGTGACATTACTTTGCGTGACATTTTGTCACGAAAAAAAAGTGTTACGGATAAAAATGTCACAGATACTTAATCTCCTGAATATTTTCGCGACAAAATGTCATTTTAAGTAAACGTGACATTTTTTCACGTTTATTTAAGAAAAATTTTTTTCCACATTTTTCAAAGATACAAGACAAAATGTCACGCGTATGCGGGAATTCCATGCGAGTTCTGCAATTTCCGTGACATTTTGTCCCGAAAAAATTTTCAGCGTATAAATAACATAAAAAGCGGATTTCTGATTATAAAACAAAATATATTCGAATGAAACAAAAAATGAAGTAGAAAAGTGCGCGCTTTTCTTTTAATACCGTATATTTGTTTTTAATTACTTAAACATTCCTAAACATAAAAAAAAATTAAATTAAATTAAACATAAAAGAAAAGTGAAGCAACAAGCGCGCATTTTTTCTTTAATATGCTAATGTTTGAAATGGACAAAAATTACCAAGTATAGATATAACAGAGTTCACTCTTGTGCTATATGAACTGAAATATACATATTATAGAACTTTTTTAGACTTCTTCAGGTTGTTTTATAATACAGTGTCCATGAATTTTATGAAGTTCATAAAACGAAAATCCGGACTTGTTTTAAAAACTTTAAACTTGTCCAATATCATCTATATTTGGTATATATGTTAATAATGGTATATGAAGGCTCAGATTGAAAAAGATATAAAAAAATAGGCTTTCAAGAAGTTATGAACCAATTTAAATTTTAATAATTTTAATGTTAAGATGATCTTCTTTACTTATCATTTGATAATTTAAATACAAAAATATTTTGTTTGCAAATTATATATCTACATGGAATATAAATGTTTTAAATACATTTATAATAAAATGGATATCAAGCAATATCTTGTTATACTTAAAAACTTCTTATATGTAAAATTAAAAAAAGTAGTGTTATTATAAATCATATAAAATTAAATGACTATAAATAAGATTAAAGAAATTTAAATATCAGGTTTTGTATTTTTTAGAGGTTGTAAGTGTTTATATAATCACAATAAAAATAAAATTGCAATATATTATTTCTAAAAGCAAATAAATTAACTAATTGTTTGTTTATTAACACTATACTATAATCCAATCTCATTCCATGGATAAAATATTTTATTAATTTCCTTGTTACCATCAATCATACTTTTTGCACATGTGAGGGTTCTTAACAGATTTTTAAAGTGTTTTAAAGTAAAAATTAGTTATTTTTTTAGATAAATAATGAAATACAAAATCTTTTTAACATATTAATTATAAAAATAATAGAAAGATTAATTAGAAGAAATTTCTCCCAAATTCTAAAAGACACATTTTTTAGAAAACATATTATGCAAAATATTTAAAAATTGTGTTCATTAAATAGATCCGTGAAATATTTGTATCTTAACACCTATATGCTGTAATTAAAGGAAGCAATACTGGGCAAAAGATGTAATTCACTACCTTTATCAGATTATTATCAGAAAGTGAATGAAGCTAATGTGTTTCTTTAAAAAATTATATAATAATGCATTTTCCTGATCTCTGTTTAAAGCTGATGTTGATTAATATTTCTTGCTACAAAAATGACATTGTACCATAAATAAAAAAAAAAAATTAAATTTTAAAATTGATATATTAGCGGTTAAAAAAATAAGATGGTACTAACAAAAATTTGGTTGAATGTTTTTTCATTAAATGAGGTTAGACTTTACAATGTTCTGTTTGTTAATTAAAAAATATTATACAATAGAAATAATATTTAAATTACTATATAGAAAAAATTGCTAACTGATTATTGTAAAAACATGTTTCTTATCACAGAGATTAAAATCGTTCATTTTTCTCTAATGAATTTTTTATATTTATTTTTTATTCGGTTTTTTTACGGATATTTTGTTGATTAATGTTTTCGCACATTATCATCTCTTGCGAATATTTAAACACTCCTACAGTAATATAACTTTAAAAATGAACTTAGAAATAATTTTTGTAGATATTATATTGCTATCGACCGTCCCTATGATGTTATTCTTGAGGAAGACAGAAAAATGCTAAATACTATAACCGTCTTGTTTAGATTGACAATGAGATTATTGTCAATCGAGTAGTCGATGTTCCTAAATGTTACGAAACATGGGAAGACACGAACTTCCATCCCACTCTACAAAACGCAATAATGAAATCTGGATATACAAAACTAAGAAGAACACAGGCAATTGCAATCTTCATAATTGAAATGGCTTTTTTTTAATTCATCCATCTGATTCTGCTTCTGGAAAAACATGAGCATATTTGCTTCCAATAATCGATAACATGTTAAGAACTGATTGGAAATTAAGAGGAAAAGTGCCTTTTGCTCTCATCATTGCTCTAAACCCGCGAACTTATGCTTCAAATTCATGAACAAGTCAGAAAGTTTTGTGATAGGTCTCAATACGGATGTATCAAGTTGTATGAACGAATAAGTAGTAGCTACTTACAAAGAGAACATGATAGTCGTTGTGATATACTTGTTACTACTCCAGGACGTTTAACTGAATTCCTCTTTAAAGAATACGTACACCCCAACAAACTCCGCTATGTGGTTTTAGATGAAGTTGATCGTCTAAAGAAATTTAACTTTGCTAATAATATTATCAATATTTTAGAATCCCTATCATGTGTTCACACTAATGTCAAGGCAAAATTTACTATTTTCTTCAACATTCTCACCAGAGGCACAACAATATTTCCGTAAATGGGTCAAGGAAAATATCCTTACTATTAGAAATAACGGGATTAATCATGTTAATAGAAACATTATCCACACATTTATCTGTGTTGATGGAGTAAGTAAAAATAGAATGTGTGGTGATATAATTGATACAGAAAATGAAATGGCAAATAGCTTCGTATTACCCAGTAGAAAAACACTTGTTTTTTGTTGGAAAGTAAAGAACAAGTGACATTTTTGCATATTTTTTTATCGAAAAAGGAATAAAAGTTTTACTAATAAATGGCAAATATTATCAAGAATATAGAGAAAAAGCTCTTAATGCATTAAGAAGTGGTAATATAAATGTTTTGGTTGTCACTAATGTTTTAGCAAGAGGCATGGATATTAGTGATTTGAACCACGTTATGATTGTTGATTTGCTAAATGATTTTAAAACTTTTATCCATAGAGTCGGAAGAACTGAAGGAATAAAGGAAGGTGATGTAACAACTTTGTAAAACTCAGAAGAGGATTACATTTTAGCTAATGACATTAAAGACGTAAGTTAAATTAATTTAAATTATTTTATACTTCTTTTAGATGCTCCAAAAAGTAGAACAGGAGTTCCCAAATTTTATTTAATAATTTTAATAAATATTTTTTTAATGTTTATTATGTGATAAAGTTTTACTAATAATACTTTTAATTAACAAAAATAAAACATCATGTGAATTATTTTTAATATATGAATAAATGTAAATAAATTTTTTTTCCTTGTGCAATTTATTTTGTGTGAAACAATAGCTTTGCTTTTTATTTAAAAAGCTTTTTATAATGTTTAAATTAAAATATTTCTCTTTTTAAATAATCACATTTATTAAGTAAATATTTTTCTTTATTTTTTTACAATAGTAAAATTTAAAAATTTTATCTAAATTACATATTGAAGTAAACTTCATATCCTTTCTAATTACTCAATCTTATCAACATTCGCCATTGCATTAATCCTATTTATTATTAGGCATTATTATCTGGTGTTGGTATTCTTACATGTTTCTTTGGTCGGTCAAGAAAAACATTTTCTGATTTATCATCTTCATCTATAACTTCAAGGTGATTTTCAACTGTTTTTAATTTCAAAAAATTGTGGTCTGATAGCACACTATATCACTCTTATTTTTGTTTTAATTCTCATCATCATCTACTCTACCATCTTCTTTACCATCATGATTATCTACCTCTTTTATCTCTTCCTTCTCCTTATCATCATTATGCTTCACCTCATATTCTTATCATCATCATCTGTAAAATCAAATTCATGATACATCTTATATTCATTTTAAGTTTTTTATAATTAGTCAAAACAAATGACCGTTGTTTGAAGTCTTCTGTTGTGTATAATTCTAGATGCATTAAAATTTGAAAGAACGATGGTCTTTCACTAGGGTTGTATCTACAACAATGCTTCATTGTATGATGCCAGAAATTAGTACATCCCTGTGGGCTTGATAAAATTGTCCTTGGTTTAATAATATATTCAAAAACTTCGGGATTATCTAAACCAGCATATGACTGTTAGGATAATGTTAACATTTCATATAAAACAATACCATAGGTCCAAATATCTGACTTAACGGCAAATTTACCATCTTTTAAACTTTCTTGATCCATTCATCAAACAGGAATGAGACGTTTACCAGTTGGTTGATAGTACTCATGATAATAAATATATTTAGCCATATCAAAATCACCAATTTCAACTATTTCATTTCTATGTACTAAACAATTTCTTGCAGCTAAATCTTTATGACAAAATTTATAACTTTTCAAGGTATGTCATACTATCAGCTATTTGTGCAGCCCAATTAATAAATTTCTGTGATGATAGTATAAATTTATTGTTTTATACAATCAATCAGTAATGATTGTAAGATAATCCATATATGCAATATATAATGAATGAACAAGTAAACAACAGTCATTCATCGAATATTGTCATCTTTTACTAATTTTATCAATTTTAGATAACTAATCTTATTATTTTATTTTTTTTAAAATTACTAAATATTGAAACCTCCGATAAAAAGAGAGGGTAGGTAATTATCTATACTAATTGTAAACTTAGTTACTTATTTATAGTTTTTCGTATCAGAATAAAATAGTTATTCCTTTTCTTTGGTAATTTTTAAAACATTTATAATCAACATTAATTTCTGAATTGAGTCTATAAGATTTTAGGATACCTTTTAAATTTTCTTTTTCTGTCATCTCCACATAAACGAGTACAGATTGACTTTCACTAACTACACCATAAAGGTTAACAATAAATGAAATGTGAAATTTTTTCATGACACTAGCTTCAAAGATAAAATAAATTTTCTCTGCTGGTGATGCACTTTCACGGACAGTTTTAATAACACATGGTCCTAATTTAAAACCAGAAACAACTACAACATTAAAAATAAAGAAAAGTAATAAATTTATATCAATAAATATATTTACTATACTTTATAGTATGATGAAAAAATCTTTTTTGAGAGATTATTAAAAGATAAAACATCACAATTATTAATAATACATCTTTACACAGTAATTAAATATATGTATTTATTCGCAATATATTTTGAAATTTTCTTAATGAAAATCGAATATTATACCAAAACCTGATTATAAACAGAAAAACTCTTTTTAAGAAATTTATTTTTTATTTGATTTCAAAATTATTATTAATTTATATGTAAACAAGTTATTGTTTTTAAAACCGCAGTTGAGTAATCTTTATATAATATAGAGGAGTAAAGAGTGAGTGTAAATTATTTTTAATATTGAAACTTTTTGATATCTTAATATGTGTAACTTTATGCGGTGATTACGAAAAACGCAATATTTTTTTTTATCTAAAGTCGCGTTCTTGAGATACAGCTATTTAAAGGTGTTTTGGTGTATTATTCTTGACCCCCTTAGAGTTATTAGTTTTATCTGAAATTTTACAGGTATATAAAATTTTAAGTACTAATATTATAAAAATAAAAAAGTTAGAATTCCAAGTCCATTCTTGAGATTTTGAACTTTTTCGAAAATGTTTGAAAATTACCAAAAAAAACCTAAATTCTTACATTTTAAAATGATATATCAGAATTCTGGAAAGGAAATTGATAAAAAGAAAAAAAATTATTTTAAGTTTTTCTTTAATTTGAATTTTAAGTATAATCTCAAGAAAATCAGATAACTTTAAGTACCATAAATTTTTGACTTAAATTTTTTGTGTTTTTTTTAAAAAAAATATGTCAAGATAAAACTTTTTTGTAGCGTCAAACATAATATTTGACACAAAATAACTAATATATAATATTACTATATTTTAAATGTAATCAGTACTTATAAAAAATAAAAGTTACTCTTATTATCTACATTTTATAAGATGTTGCAAAACACCACGTAAAATGTTGATCTATTTATTAAATTCTTGATAAATTTTTGTGTTTTCATTAAAAAAATTTTTAAATTTATATTGAAATACAAACATATTATTAATGTTTAGAAAAAGGAAGTTATTCTATATTTAAATGATAACTTTTTATGTATTAATATTATTTTTATGGTTTTATATTTAATATTTCAAACTTATATTTAGTAGATTATATTAATTTAATACATCAATTAGTTTATAGTAGATTTATTGAATTCATATTCTTTAAATATGTTATTTTTCTGTTTTTTGAAGAAAATATATTTAATTAAATATATTAGCCTATTTTTTCTCAAATTTGCATAATAATTCTACCTAAATTGTTATACAATTTTTTTTCAAATGTAGTACAATTCTTCCTAAAATGCATAACAATTCTATTCATTTTTGTAAAATTTCTTTTTTTTTAAATGTAATACAATTTTACATAAATTGTCATGTAAATCTTAAATTGCGAAATTTTTAATTTGTGGTAAAGCCAACAATAATGCTGATCAATTAGAATCAACATTGAGAAAGATACAATCCTGCTTAAAAAGGTACCAAATAAAAGCAGGAAATTACTGAAATGTAAATCATTAGATGGAACAAAGACATATTTTATTCCACAAATTGAACATAATCCTGTAGACTTAAATTGTGCTATTCCATTTACAAGATATCCATTTCTAATAAAACTAATATATTCATAGCAATAAACAAATCACAAGAACAAACTCTTGATAAAATAGGTCTACTGATTGATGAAATGGGTATCTTTTCACAAGATCAATTATATGTTGCATTAAGTAGGGTTAAAACATCAAATTCAAGTAAAGTAGAATGAATGAAAACACAAAAACCTGGAAGAAAGAATAAAATAAGAAATGTAATTAACGAAAGTGTTTTAATCTCACTTTTAGACCATTTCCACAAATTGAATAGAAAGTATAAATTTTTATATTCATATCTTATGTTAGTGATTTTATATATTTTTTAATTTTCTATTTAATAAATTTTTCTAAAATAAAAACTTTATCTATGCCTAATAAAATTAAAAAAATAATAAAATAAAAGGGGATAGATAAATAATTTATGCTTAAAAAAAATCTCAGTTTTGCGGAAAAAAAAACATTGGCCTTATACAAAAATCCAGCTCTGCGGGCAAGCAGCGACGAGGGAATTGAGTTAGCTGCTTGTAAAAAGTGTAATTACGAACAAAAAGATGATTAAATTTTATTATTCAACATAAACATTTAAAGAAATTTTTCCATGAGTATATCGTTGTGCTTCGTTTTTAGTATAATAATGGAATAAACTTTGTAAATATTGTAAACAATTATTTTTTAAAAACAGTGATAGTAGCTTAAAATGCTTTGGATTGAGTTTTCCTACCAGAAAAAGGTTTAATTTTTTCTGTAGTTTTATTAAAAACATTAATCTTCTTTTGGCACAACATTGTTTTTCTATATTTAGGTGTTATAAAAATAACAGTGATAGAATTAAATAAAGGTATAGATTGAAATCCAAGAATTAATAAAAGTCCAAAACCATATATATCATTTGACTGTGAAAAAAGAAAATTGAATAAGGTAACAATTGGTATTACCATTATAAATATTGATATTATCATTTGCAAATACAAAATTCTATTAAATTGCTGTTGTAATCTAATACTTCTAATTGTCAAAGCACTTTTATTGTTTTTAAAGATGCGAGACATCTTATAAATGTTATATGGAATATATACATATGTTGAAATTATCATTATCAAAATAATTATACCTGATATGATGTGAAAAGTTGTTTTCTGTAAAGTAAATTAATATTTTAAATGTTTTAAGGTATACTTACCTGATTAAGTACAATTAACTTATTCCAAATATCATAATTTTTCCCATTCCATATTGTCGATGATAAATCTATATTTATTATAATTTCTTCTGGAACAATGTAATCATAATTACATGCATGTATGAAACCAGCCACAAGTGAATAAAGAAAGGTAACTCCATATAATTTAATTAATTCATTTTTATCTAAAACTCTATTTTTACAAATAATATGATATCTTTGGATATATTCTGTTGGAAGGATAGTAAAAACACAAATATAAGAACTAAAAATTAATCCTAAAATAATAAAATTTACTGTAGGACTATAAATGAATTGAACAATTCCACCAAACTTTATAAAAAGTAGACCACTTTGAAATTCTATTTGTGGATTAGTGATCATGAAAAGGATTGCCAAAATTATGTTTGCAATAGTATCAATGATTAAAATCTTTGCCATACATTTCTCATTTTTAGTTCTTTGTTGTTTAATTGACAAGTACAGTAAAGCAAAATTCGATAATAATCCAAGAGTTAAGACAACATAACTTATTACTGTATATGATAAAACTACATTGTACATTAACATATGATTCATCTTTATAAAAAAGTATAGAAATATTTAGAAATGAAATAATTTTTAAATGACTAATGAAAAATTAAAGATATTACTATATATACTTTGTATAAGGAGGAAATATCAGGAGAAAATTGTAAATATATATGTAACTAGAAAAGTTTTTATGAAATAAAAAAAATGTTACATATCATAAAATTAATTTACTGAGTAGACGGTGAATTTCTCCGTTTTTGATGACATAAAACTATTTTATGAAGTTTGTACTTCCTAACGGAAAGTAGGTAAATAAGCTGTCATCAAAAACGGAGAAAATCGCCGGCCTCCCAATAGAAAACATTTAGGTGATTATAAATCAAAATTATTTCATTACATAACAAATATTTTTGAAGTTGTCTTTTTTATGGTAATTTTTGTACATTTCCTTCCAATTCTATATTCTTTGGTTAAAATTAAAACAGACAAACCATTAAAAAATGGTACAGATTCAAATCCAAGAATAATAAAAAGAGCAAAACCATTTATGCGAACTTTTAATAGTATTAATATAATACCAAGTAAAATCGGCAAAAGTATTACAATTATTGGAGTTATAGATTGAACATTTAAAATTGTATTCAGTTGTTTTTGAAGAATGATTGTCTTAGTACTAAAACTACTTTTATTATTTCTCATTAATTTCTTCATTTTGAAAATAAAATATGTTATAATTGCATACGAACTAGTTGTTAATGAAACATATAAAATTAATGAAAGTAATAATATAATTTTGTTCTGAATAAAAATGTTATATAAAAAAATTAAATAATACTTACCTCACGATTAGTTAAGACATGATCCCAGAACGCTGGTTCTTCATACTTCCAAATAGTTTCATTTAATACAGCTATCATCCTAAAATCCATTGGAACGTTTGGTGAGAAATTTGATGAATATAAGATACTAGAACATATTGAATAACCAAAACAGATAAAATAAAATCTAATAAGTTGTGACTTTGATAGCAAAATTCTTTTGCAAAGTATTTTGTATCGGTATAATAAACCAACGGTTACACTCGAAAGAGTCATTACATAAGAAAAAATAAAAAGACCAACTAAAAAGAGTCTGGCACCATCATTTTTTATATTCCTTCCAAAACCATAACATCTAAAAAATATTTTACTTTGAATTATTTCAATTTGTGGGTGGACAATCAAACAAATCAAAGCATTATAAAAATTTATAAAGCTATTAGCTCTTGTTACAAATTTTTGTTCTATATTATCATTAATATTACTTCTTTTGAAAGTCAATCCTATAACGATGATATTTATAATAATGCCGCTACAACATAAAATGTGACCAAATACAAAATGAACAAATGTAGGAATACTAAAAAGAATACTTAATGTTGACATCTTTTTAGTACCTTTTTGTTAGGATAATGTAGAAGGAAGTTAAAGATATATAAATTAAAGGAAGTTGTTAAATATATAAAAGATAAGTATTACAGTATTATGATATTTCATTACTTTTTTTACAAGGAAAACTAATGGCATATTTTTTTTCATGTGAATATTTTTAATTGCAACAAATAGTAACCAATAATAGATATTCTGTTATTCAAAAATGATTTTTAATTATTAGTAAAAATTATATAAAGAGAGGAAATTTAAATATCAATTCTAATCTTAAAAAAGACTTAAAATTTTATTATCATATGATTATGGTATCGAAAAATTAATTGCATTGTATTACTATACAATAAAAACTGGATAATTATAAATTACTTATTTCAAAGAAAATGATTCAAGTTCACAATTTTTAATTAATTTATATTTTACACAGAAAATTAAAATAACAAAAATTATATATATATTATCCTTAAGTTTGCACCTTTAAATTATCATGTACATTTATTCCAGAAGCTTTATTTCATGTAAATATAATATTTGACTAATCTGATCAAAAGGCTACAATTTGTATTATTAATGGGAATTGAAATTACAGTAATAATAATTTTGAGATAAAGATTAAGTGAAAATTCTCCATTGTAAACTAATATCATAATGAAAGATAAAAAACACTTTTTATTTGTACACGTAGTGAAAGTATATTTTCTCATATATTTATAATTTATAAACATTCTATCAATTTGAATTTCTCATTAAAAATTGTGCTGAAGTACGTGATTTATATAAATAAAGTTTTTATGATAAATAATGATGTTTTTCTTTGCAGCAAACTCGCTTTGCTCATCGCTGCTTTTCTGCAGAGCCGAAATCTATTATGTAAACATAAATGTACTTTTTTACTCCTCCACTTTTACTTTATTCTTTAATTTTACAAATTATAAATATAATTGCTTGATTAAAAAAATTTATTAAATAGAAATAAAAATGAAGATCTGTTTTAGCTGCCAGACGTATAAAGATTATTTTAAATGTTTTTTTCGTTTAAATTTTTTTATCATAACGCTAATAAAATTTATTCAAACATTTTATCTTTTGTTATAGCTTCAATGTTATAAAATTTGTCATTTAATTTTTAAGATTTTTTTTTATATAATATTAACTTTAATTTTATACGTTATTAAAAAATAAAAGTTTTGAAAATATTATTTTCATGTTTTGACTTGTATTTTTTTTTTACTTGCTAAAATATATTTTCTACACAAAAAAAAGGACAAATTTTGACAAATCTATCTGAAATGCAAAAAAATGTCCCACCATTTTAAAATGTCAAAATTTATTCAAATTTAAAAAAATTAAGCGACGACATTCCACCGCGAAGAACGTAAAATAATGATATTACGAACACTATTAAATATTAAAAATTAATTTAATAATTAATATATAACAATTGTATAATTTGTTGTATTATATTTTAATAAAGTTTTTAATTAAATGTTTCTTTATTTTATTATTTATAGAGTCTAAAAATGGATAAATTAAGTTCAAATGTTGACTGTCAATTTTGTAATAAAAAAAATATAAATCAAGATATTTGAATCATCTAAGATATACGCATGAATATGTAGATGATAGATTTTTAAAAGTAATTGTTTGCCCCGTATTTGAATATTAAACAAAGGGTAAGCAATCTTTATATATTATAGAGGAGTAACGAGTGAGTGTAAATTATTTTCGATATTGAAACTTTTTGATATCTTAATATATGTAACTTTATGCGGTGATTACGAAAAACGCAATATTTTTTTAATCTGAAGTCGCGTTCTTGAGATACAGCTATTTAAAGGTGTTTTGGTGTATTATTCTTGACCCCCTAGAGTTATTAGTTTTATCTGAAATTTTACAGGTATATAAAGTTTTAAATAATAATATTATTAAAATAAAAAAAAGTTAGAATTTCAAGTCCATTCTTGAGATTTTGAACTTTTTCGAAAATTTTTGAAAATTACCAAAAAAAATCTAAATTCTCACATTTTAAAATGATATATCAGAATTCTGAAAAGGAAATTGATAAAAAGAAAAAAAGTTAATTTAAGTTTTTCTTTAACTTAAATTTTAGGCATAATTTCAAGAAAATCGGATAACATTAAGTACCATAAATGTTTGACTAAAATTTTTTAAAAAAAAGTATGTCAAGATAAAATTTTTTAAATAAAGTGTTTCCACAACTTTTATGTAGAATTAAATTCTCTATAAAATGATATATATATTATCTTGATTTTTTTATCCGTTCTCGAGATATAAAGAAAAAAGTGATTTTTTAAATTTTTGAAAAAGTGCTATTTTTTAGTTTCAAGAAAGAGAAAGAGTTTTAAAACGTCAATTTTTTTCCAAATGTCTCGATTTTGCTCTCTGGAGAAATTTGTTGCGAACATTTTAAGATATTAACCGTTTAATTATCTCTTTTCATTCTTGAGTTAGTCAAAAAACAAATTTGTCAATTTTTTTTTGTAATTTTTAAATGTTGATAAAAAAGTATGCAAAGATGAAACTTTTTCAATATAAAATGTTTACAGAAACTATGTAAAATTTATTTCTTTATCGAATAACATACAGATCGTCTTAATACCACTATCCGTTTTTGAGATACATCCCATTAAGTATCAAACTTCAAAAATTGCTACTTATATTTTTCTCTTAATAATGATTTTTCTTTTCAAAATTTCACATATATATCTAATTTTTAATGCTTATTACATCAGAAGAATAAAAATTACCAAAAAGGTTTGATTCGTTGAAATATATAAGTTATCGAAAATTCCCCTATATATTAGAGAAAAAGTTTACCTTTTGAAATGGTTTTCGTTTTATGTACTTCTTTTTGCTAAAATAAAAAATTCATTCTAATATGCTGATTAGAAAAAATAAATATTAGTTTCATCTGAATTTTCGTCCTTGAAATAGTCAATTAAAAATAAAAACCAATTTTAAAAATTTTTAACACAATAGCATAACATTTTCTATGTAAAATAAATAAATAATGTAGAGAATTTGTATAATTTTTAGATACTAGGAATTTAAAATATTATAAAAATTTATTTTTCAATCAAAGTAAGAAATCAACGAATTAATGGAGTTATATAAGAAATATTTTTAACAATTAAACTTTAAAAAATGCTCGATAATTTATCATATAGCAAAAAGATACATTATTGTTTTTATTTGATATAAAAATTAAATTACTTTAATTTAAATGGTTTTGTATACTACACGTGACTTATACAAACGTCTAAAAACAATAAATCATTATATCGCGTAAAATAAAGTCCACATAATTTATTATATTTTTGTAAGCTGAAATGTCAACTGATACTATCAACTCAATGTGTGGAATAATCTTACTAGACATTACTAAAATTTAATAGGTAATTGAATAGGCGTGTTCTAATGAAAAATATTAAATATATAAAGTTATCAAAATGGCATGTTTTTACCAAAAAAATAGTTTGTGAAGTTGCATCTTTACAAATCTTCAAAAATTGCTACTATGGAAAATTTTCTTTATAAAACATTTTTGCTTACAATTATTATACTACAAATAGAGCTCCAGTCGGAATCTTACTTTGAAAATGCTTCAAGACTAAAACCGTTCAACAACACAATCGTATTCAACAAAGAACTGCATTATGATTGTAATAACAAAAGTATGGAACATTTCAAATTTTTTTTCCCAAAAGCTTGCACAGATTGCGCAAATATTCCTGGCATATGGAAATTAAAAATGTTTATAAATACCACATGCACAACAAAACGTGCACTAAAAGCAGACACATTCTGTTTGTGTCTAGGATTTTGTCATAATAACAGTAATTGAAAAAGAAAACAATACTTCGTACAAACTTACAAGTCTAATAGCTGATAATAATGTTTCACCAAATCCTTACTGTATAAAAGAGAATGGAAAAATGGAACAATTTACTGACAACTATTTTATGGATGTTCTGAGAATCAACTTCTGGCAATCTGAATTTAATGATACAAGTTCTGTTGATGTACCTTTAATTACAGGAAAGTTCTACGAACGATATTTTGATGATGATATGGATTTAACATCATTATTTTAATGAATAATATTAAAATTCCAAAAAGAAAATTCAGAAACAGATCGCTTTAGAAATTTCGCAAGATTAATTATTCCGGGTGATAGAGAAAGAATTACAAAAAATCACATTAAGAATAATATATTAAACATTTCAGATACAATATTTAAAGAGTTATGCGTAGAACGTAGAAACTTTATAATTAACTTTTTATCAAAGAGAAATGAAACTGATAAATTCTTACGAAACTATTTGAAAATGAAAAATATTATTAACTTAAGTTACAATAAGAAAGAACATCAATATGTATATGAAATGAAATTTTGCCGTAAATTCAATGTTATTGAAAAAATTATTAATGATGGTTATGAAGAAAATATCTGCTACACCAGAGTTCCAGTGGTTACAGAAGATAAGGAAATAAGGTTAGCAGATGATGATAATTATTTATATTATAAAACAACAACAGTTAATTGCCTATCAATAATTAAAATAAACCAGTCAATTGAATTAAATGACACAATTATTAAAAATACCTAAGATTCTATTAGCGCAAATATTTATGATACTATTAAAAATTTTACCAATAATAGTAATGAATTCGTTGGGAACATCAGTTTAGTACACCAAATACCAGAAATGAAGATAAAAATAATGTTTACAGAATGGGTATCTCAATGTTATATCAATTTAATGAATAATTATAAATATAAAACTATAGCAATTTTAGTAATTAATGTTATTTTTTATTTAAAATTCTACAGATAGATGTAAATTTTAATCCTTAATGCTAACAACAATAAAATTGACCAAAGAAGTCCGATCTCCAAAATAGTAAGTCATCAAAAATTTCTCTATATCTTAGAAAAAAAGTTTACTTCTTTAAATGTTTTTCGTTTTATGTACCTCTTTTTATTATAGTATAAAATACATTCAAACATGCAAAATAAAAAAAATAAATAATAGCTTCATTTGAATTTAGTTCTCGAGAAGCATATATTTAAATGAGAATAATTTTGAAATTTGTGACCCCATAAAATCAAAAATTAAAAAAACAACTGAATTTTTTTAAGAATGTTAAAAAACAATAATTCATAAAAGTTATTGAGCCAATTGTTTTAAACAATTTAAAATATTAATTTATATTCCCAAAATTATAGCAGATAGAATTGGTAAAAAATTTGTTTTTAATTAATATATGTAGTTTTTGTGCCGATTAAACATATAAAAAATCAGTGCAGTATACTACAATTATTATGACATAATGAAAAATTTTAAAAGAAATTATATTTGGCTTTTTAAAATTTAACAAAATTGATATTTAATATCATTAAATTCGATAATAAATTAGATTTTTCACTCCAAATCTTTTTATGTTAAAATAATCTATACAAAATTGTTTTAAACGACTGCAATTTAGTTATGCATATTATAAATTTAATAAATTTATGATATAGCAATGCAAACTCTTATTTTAAAAAAATCTAAAAATATTTAAAAATTTTACTATGCTTCATAAAAATTGCAAAAAAAATTTTCTAAATTTTCTAAATTTCTAAATCGAAACTATTCACCAGAAAATTTTAAGAGTAAATTTTCTAATATTTTTTTAAAAATGGCACTAATACTTTGTTTTAAATATATTTGTAGCTCTTTAAAGTCTAAATAAAATTTCTTCAATACAAAAAGTGTTCAAGTAATTGTTTTGATTTTTTTTAATGTTATTAACTTAGAAAAATATTTTTATCATTATAAATACATAAAAAAACTATATTTTATTTTTCATAATATATTTTAAAAAGTATATATTAAATTCGTAAAACTATTCTCTTTTATTTTACCAAAATGCGAAATGATAAAATAATAATTCCCCAAATTGGATTATTTTAGATTGAATAATTAAAAAATATTTATGATCAACCTCTAATATTATTACTATTTAAAAAATAGTCAATTTTAAAACTAAATCTGTATTTTAAATTTCTATCTTTTTAAGTCACATAAAATTTTAATTTTTCATTAATTAGGATTTTGTAGAAAATTATTTAAACTTAGAGCATCAAATGAGTTTAAGGTCTGAAAATATATAATAAAACAATTTCGATACAATGTATTTCATAAATTTTTAACAATTACAAAACTATAAAATTTTAATAATAATTTTAGATACTATAAAATACGGAACTATTCATTCGAATATTACTTTATGTTTTTTTATAAAACGAAATTTTTAGAATTTTTTTTTAATTAAAAATCTTTAAATATTTCAAAAACAGGCCTTGCGGGCAAGTAGCGACGAGCGAAGCGAGTTGCTGCTTGTATTCTTTTAAAAACATTAAAATTAATTAAAAAAAATTTCATGTTTTTCATTTCAATCATAGATGTGATAATAAAAGGTACGTGAATAAAATCAAAATTTATAAATAACTTTTTAATTGTAATTGTATTTACAATATATAAAATGTATATATAATAAAAACAATTTTTATTTCTAAAAATATTATAACTCATTTTCTAAAAATGTTCACAAAAATAAAGAACAAAGATATATTATTTACAAAAATTGATAGCTCATTTTTATGCGATTTCACATTTATGATAATTGTTAGAGTTTTTATAATATTAGATAAAATAATAATAAATTTATGTGGTTTGACGACTCTATAAAAACGAAAAAACTGATAAAGAATTTTTCTTTTAATGTTGAGAAAAGCTAGTGAACCAAGCGATTGAAAGAAAATATTCCATTTAATTTCGAGAAATATTTGTTTTAAATTTTATAAAAAATAGACTTTTAATTTTCTAGTTTATAAAGAATATTTAAATCACTCCTTTGATTTACTGGAATAAATTTTGATGTTGATTTTTTTCTATTATTTTTAATGAAATTGTTTATAATAATTTTACAGTAAACCATGTTCAGAAGATATTTTTATGTGTAATTATAATATAAAATAAATGATTTCTATAAACCAATATTTAGAAAAAAATAAAGTTTAACTGACGAGTATGACAATTTTTTAACTTTATATAAAAACTTAAACCCACTGTTTTTACCAATATCATATATTTTTTTAGAAAATATAAAATGGTGAAAAAATTTATTCCGCGTTAATTAAAAAAAGTACCAATATCTGTAAATCCAAATATCTTTTTTTTAATGATCTTTATTGCAAAATTAATAACTAAAGCATAAATATAATATAATTCTGTTAATTTATACTATATTTTTTATTTAATAAATAAGATATAAATGTTGTTGTAATTTAACAAATATTATATTTTTTTTTATCTCTACAAGAAAGTTCTTTTAAAAATATTGGATTTATATTAAATAATTAATATTTATTGATTTTTTAATAATTTATGTTGTTCTCATATGCGAAATAATGCGAAGAAATTATTCAAAATAAAGAAAATTTGAATTTTATTTGATAGGACAAATTTATTACTTTTTTTGCAAACCTGTGTCCTTTTTTTTCTGTGTAACATAATATTTCAATCAAATAAAAACATAAATATTTAAAAATGTTGAATATTTTTACACAATTCACTACCTATTTACTATTTAAATTGATTAGCTATCAATTAATGCAATTCAACTAAATGTTTATAGAGCATATTCTTAGCTAAACATTTAAATATTAAATATATCAATTGTATTTCATACGATCAATCAGCAATGATTGTAAAAATAATCCATAGATGCGATGCATAATAAATGAACAAGTAAACAACAATCAATTATCCAATATTGTCATCTTTTACTAATTTTGTTAATTTTAGATTACTAATTTTATTACCTTATTTTTTTTTAAATTTCAAACTATTGAAACCTCCGATAAAAAGAGAGGGTATGTAATTATCTATACTAATTGTAAACTTAGTTACATATTTATAGTTTTTCGTATCTGAATAAAATAATTATTCCTTTTTTTCGGTGATATTTAAATTAAATCAGAAAAACTGTTACCAATATAAACCATTGAAATCAGTAATTAAATATCTATAAATTAAATTTTTTTTTTAAAATTTATAATTAAAAACAAATAAACCTATAAACAATATTTAACTAATAAATAGAGTCATTTTTTGTCTATAAAATTTCAAAGTATTTGTCTTAATTAGTCAATTATGGTTTTCAAAAAAATTAAGATGTTCATGATTCTAATTTCGTAATTGATTAATATATAGCTATAAAATATTATAAAATTAAAATTTTATTAATATAATATTTAAAACTTTATTTTTTCGATGAATTTTTTTATACAGAATAAGTCAAAATATGAACAAAAGTTTTATGAAACATTTAGAATTGTGTTAACATTTTCTAACAATATTTTAACAATTTGAATACTAATATTTTTTCCATGTAGTATATTGGATTTTGTTATCATAAATCATGTATAGGTAAATTTATAAAACATTACATTTTTTTTTCATAATAAAAAAGTTTAATGTTAAATTTTAAATATTGAAACAAAAAGTGAGAAGTAAATATTTAATTAATACTTTGAATTACGATATTGTACGACTTTTGATTCTCATTACCATTTATTAGCCAGATAATATTTATTTTTAATATATTAATATTAATAAAATATGAAAAATGGTAACTACAAAAAATTCTATAATTTTACTCATGATGGAAATTAAATATTGCCTTTTCTATAAACTATAGAAAAGAAAGTTGGGCTATCAAATGATTATAATGTCACAAGAAATATCACATACAAAAATGTAATGCTAATTCTTCTTGATTATTAAATATTAGAAAAATGGTACTTATATAAATCCTTTTAAATTTCCTTGAACTTAAGATAAATAAAAAAATCGTCTTAAATGTGTAAAAGTAGTCGATTGAATATTAAATGTATATAATATTGTAAAAATACATTCAATATAAAAAGGTTATAAATGTTTTATGTAACTATAATGCATATTTTAATCACCATCAATTGATTAAATATTTGGTTAATGTTGTTCAGTTCGGTATTTTTCAATATTTAAGGGAATTTTAATTCCAAAGTAACAAAAAAAGTTTTGAATATGTTAACTTTTAAAATATTTATAGCATTTATAGCAATTTTAATCTCTAAAATTGCTGCTTTTAATTTTTTTTTTAAACGGTCTTTGTATCAAGTTGGAATTACAGGAACCGTTGCATGTAATTATCCTACACAAGGTAATCATTTTATTGTTTACATATCTGAAAAACCAAATGTTACGAAAGAATTTAGACCAATTGCTAAATCAAGTGGAACATTTTGGAAAAAATTTCACTTGTATAAAATATTTAGACAATGGACAAGGCCCAGTAAGTAAATATATTTAAAAGGTTATATATTTTTTAGAACAATTATATATTAAATTTTTTTTCCATTGTGCACGAAGACATTCACGTTGCGTGCAAATGTACATTAAACCTATTCCTTCTCATATGATTTTTCGACGTGGAGGAACAATAAAATATCTAAATCTTGGATCTTTTGATGTTACTGGTAAATCATCATTAAAAGGAACTTGTCTTAGAACGACAAAATTCTGATTTTTTATTTTATAACAGGAAAATAGATTAAATATTGAAAATAAAAAGTTTCAATACTTGAACTTTACAGTTTTTTTAAATTTTGATTTGTAATATTACACGAAATAATGTTTTTATTCTTTTATCATCTTGAACTATTATATTCTTAAAACTATTTTTTACGCAAATATAATCGTAAAATACTTCTACGAAATTATAATACTTTAATTTTCAAAAATTACAAAGTATTTTTTTATTATGACTAAAAAATAAATGTATAAGAAACAATTTAATTAAAGACTTATCTAGAGGAATAATAGAAAAGCAATAAATATAGTTAATTGAAAAATATTAACATAGAAACATTCATTTAATAATATGACTAATACCATAGGACTACCATATAATATAGTAATATTTCTATTATATAGTTAAAATGTTTAAAAAAAAAATAAAAATTGCGTAGTGCAATATTAGATATTAATAATAATTTTTGTGTAAATTATAATTAACATTAAATATATAACAAAAAAATAAATTACATAGATGAATGTACAAACTAAATAAACAATACAATTCGACAAAAAGTCTAAATGTAAAAATAGACCATTTTAAATAATTAAGGATCATTTATTATATATATAAAACTACATAATTAAGGTACATTATTTTATTAAACGTGCAAATATTTTTTTAATTTCTAAAAAAATTCAATATTAAAAAATAAATATAACGTTGTTTTTTAAAGCATTTAAATAAAAACTGATTGTTATGAATTTACAATTTATATATTCAATATACTTATTTAAATGGGATTTTTAAAAGAATTTTTAAAATTTATTACTATTTTATCTAAAATATTGTAAAAACAACTTGTCAATTTTTTGGATGTTTAGTTGAAGTTATGAGAATTAAAAAATGTTGCATAGATATATAATCATTCATATAATGGATAAGTTGTAATGTCCGAAAATGGATAAATAATAATAAAAAAAGTTTATTGATATATTAAAAAAAACAAACAATTTTCTTAAAGAAAATATTAAAGGCTTATTTTTAGTGTTAAAACTAGCAGGCGATTATAATAGAAAAATAATAATTAATTTCTAAAAACTATTTATGATTTTATTAAAACGGCAATTGAACAAAAAAAATGATAGCTAAACGAATTCTTCAAAAATTTGTAAAACGTAGACAATAGATATTAGATTTTTAAGGTTGGAATATTTCAATATTTTGTATTCAAAATAATGAATGCTTTTAGAAAAAAGTTATTAGATAAAAATAATTTTAACAAATACTAGAATAAATATAATATTCAATTTTATATATAAGCGTTTGTAGATTTTAATTTAATCATATCACACAAAAAATAAGACTAATTTTACAATTATTTTATAAAGTAAGTTTTCTATAAATTGTATAAATTTCAGTTATAAAGAATATCAATATGTTAAAAATCAAATTTTTTGTTTTTTGATTCTTTTTATATAAATTTTAATTAATTTTTAAAATGTTTATTTTTAAAACTTCATTATATAGTAAATTTTTTACCATAATAAAAGTAATACAAAATATAATATGATGAGTTACAAAACATTTACAATATTCTAAGTTATTCTTAATCGTAAAACTAATGAATCTTGCTGGCCACGTCTTCAGTATTCAATCAGAAATTACAGGAAAAGTTACCTATAAATGTTTCAATTTAACACATGCTATTGTTTACATATCTGATAAAGTAAATGTTGAAAGAGAGGACTATCCAATAGCCGTGGAATTAGTTAAATGTGGGAAAAAATTTTATTTCAAAGGAAAAATTTATTAATATAGAAAGCCACGTAAGAAAATATATCTTAAGACTAACACATTTTTTAAAAGATTTTTACGTAAAAATATTTCATAAATGTTCTGAAAATTTGCTTTTTTGGGAAAAAATGTTTATCAAACGAATTCTTCTTAGTTATATTTTTTAAGGCAGAAGACTAAAACGTTTCTACTATAATCTTGGACATATAATATTAACTTAATGACCAACACAATAGTATTTAAAATTTTGTAAAAATCATTCAGGTATAAATTAGTTAAAATAAAGAGGAAGAATAATTATAAGAATAAAAATTATTTTGATTTAAAATAAAGATTTTTGAATTAGAATTTTATAGAGTTTAATAAATAATGATTTCGATTTTTTTTACGGGTATATTGTTTGTATATTAAAAATACGAGGGTCATTCAATAAGTAAAAAGACAAATGACTATAACTCAAAAATTTATTATCATATAAACCCCAAATTTTCTTCATTTTTTGACGTAATTCCATGCTACGTTTATATACTTGTCTGATCTTTCCACGAACTTTCTAATGTTAATGGCAAATAAATTTTTAGCCTAAGATCTTAGCCATTTTTGTATTTTTTCCTTTACCTCTTCATTATCGTTAAGTTTTACTCAACGATAAGAGTCTTTTAAAAGCCCAATCAAAATAAAAATCTGATTGTTCACGATCTGGACTGTACTTTGAATGTGACAAAACTTTCAACCAAGCCTTTCCGCAACTGTTTTTTACGATAGTTCACTTTTCTTAAAATTAGCGAATAAACTGTGCTTACACTTTTACCATATTATTTCTTAATTTTAAACGATTCATACAGCTTTTAACATATTACTTAAGTATTCGGGAAAAGATTTTGAAAGGTTTCGCTTTTCTGAGACATGAAATTTTTTTACAAAACGTTGTTCCTCCAAATTACATTTTTTAACTGGGGGTATCTTCATTAGATAAATATAGTTTATGTATAGCAAAAAAAATTTTATTGCAAATTGTGTAAAAATGATGGAAACAGTTCTTATTTTATGGTTTATTTCTTATCATCGTTTTTTTGCTATTCTATTACTTATGATGATTTGTATCTTTACTTATTGAATGACCCACGTAATTTCTTTTGTTCAATAAAACATTTATATAATTTTAAAAATTCCCATTAATCAACTAGTGATTTTTTTTTATAAAATTAAAAATAAAAGTATTAATGAATATAGCTAAAAACAGAAACTATAGTTTATATCTATATTTTAAGTAGTATACTACATAATTTATATTTATACAGCAAAATGTAAGAATTCGGAGAAAAACTAATAATAAGATTCCTCTAATTTTAAAGAAGTTTGTATCATCTAATTTAGTATAAAGTTCAGTAGAATTTGTTTGAAAAATATAAGAAAATTAAAGCTTAAATTAATTTATAAAGTTGGATACTTTACAAAAAAAAGTATGAAGTACTTAGTTGCCGAATTGTATATAAAAACTAATATTAATAAAACTAATTAATAAAAAATGATTTCATTTAACTTATTTAATGAATTCTGGAAATTTATGCTAGAAATTTTGGGTATAACAAATTTTTTTTGAGTAACGGTTATTTAATACTAGATCTTTTTGTTAAAAGAATTAAATTCGTTACAAGTAAACACAAAAAAATGACAAATTTTGACAAATCAATCTGAAATGTAAAAAAATGTCCTACCATTTTAAAATGTCAAAATTTATTTAAATTTTAAAGAATTAAACGACGACATTTCACCGCGAAGAACATAAAATAACGATATTACGAACATTATCAATCATTAAAAATTAATTCAATAATTAATATATAACAATTGTATAATTTTTTGTATTATAATTTAATAAAGTTTTTAATTTAATGTTTCTTTATTTTTTTATTTATAGAGTCCAAAAATGGATAAATTAAGTTCAAATGTTGACTGTCAATTTTGTAATAAAAAAAATATAAATCAAGATATTTGAATCATCTAAGAGATACGCATGAATATGTAGATGATAGATTTTTAAAAGTAATTGTTTGCCCCGTATTTGAATATTAAACAAAGGGTAGGCAATATTCTTTTAAAAACATTAAAATTCATTGGAGAAAATTTCATGTTCTTCATTTCAATCATAGATGTGATAATAAAAGGTACGGTAATAAAATCAAAATTTAAAACTATCGTTTTGATTGTAATTGTATTTACATTATATAAAATGTATATATAGTAAAAACAATTTTTATTTTTAAAAATATTATAACTCAATTTTTAAAAATGTTCACAAACATGAAGAACGAAGATATATTATTTAAAAAAATGATAGCTCATTTTCATGCGATTTCACGTTTAGAATAATTGTTATGCTAATTTTTTTAATTTGATCATACTAAGAATATTTTAAATTAGAATTATTTTTTTAATAAAAAAATCATGATTCTAAATTTTAACAATTTGTTATGTTGGGAGTATTAAAGAATATGTCAATTTTACTGTTTTATTTTGCATTTATAAAAGATCACACACAAAAATAAAAAACTATGTAATTTTAAACTCAATACATATTATTAAATTTTACACCACACCTGTTTTTGTGTGATGTTGCATATTTTTAAAAAATAGCGTATGCACATTTTAAAAAAAAGAAATGCATATTTAAGGAAAAATAAGTTTATAAAAATATTCTTACATATTTTTTATATTCCTGATTAAAATAAAATGAATATACGTAATTGTTACACGAAAATATAATCAAAATTATATATTAAAATTACATTGCATTTTATTTATAATTACATTTTTAATTTGAACATAGTATTATATATTTTTATATTTTTCCTAAAATATTTTATATATTTTTTTTGAATAATTTTCTGTGTTGACCATACGTTTTTAACATCATTAAGTAATGTTATTTTTTATGTTATAAACAATATGTTATTATTTAACTGAACGGAATACCAGTTTTTCAACATATTTTTATTAATTTTCTATCAATTTTATTTGTAATTAAATAGATAAATTAATTATATTGTCACATATTTTTAAAATATTTTTTATATTTTATTTGAATAATTTTTTATATTCACTACATATATAATATAACATTTATTAGTATTTTTTTTGTATATTGTAAAAAAATGTGTTATTAATAAATTGATCGGAATACCATTTTTTCAATAATTTTTTATAAATTTTTTAAAGTTAAATATATTGTTTATTATTAATTATTAGTAAATTAATTAATAAATAAAGTTCATTTTTCATATTAAATAAATTTTCGATTGAAAAATGCTAAAAGTATTTCTATTTGAGCTCAAGAGTAATCTTTTGAAGTCCGTGGTTTAAAAAAGATTGAAAATTTAATATGCATGATTTCTGAGAATTTGTCCTCGAGATTTAATTGAAAACAACTTTGTCTCATTATTATTGTATTTTTATAATCTTTTATTCATTTTAAAAGTTTAAAATCCAACTAAAAATATATTTAAAGATGGATGAAAAATTTTAATTTATAATATAGTTATATTTTTAGATTCATATTAAAATATTTTTAAGTTTTATGTTAAGTTTTCATATGAATGTCATTCTAAAACATTAATGTGACATTGAATAAAGTAATTTTTATTAAATTTTTACAACAATTTATTAAATAACATTAATGTTTATTAGTTAAAGTTGAACTTATTTGTAAATTAATTAAAAATTTTTAGGTAAAACAACAATTTTAAGTGAATATGGACTCTTTAATCATTTTTGATAATGCAAATCAAATTGCGAAAAATACTGAAAAAGATATCAATTTATTTTTCGAAAAAAATTATCTCAATAACAAACAAATAGAAGAAGTAAATAGAATGATAATGAATATATTTAAGACAAGTCAAGTACCAGTGCTAACACATGTACTGGCATTCATCAAATTTATGACAGTTAAATCTGAAGGTGAGGATTTAGAAAAAATTGATCTCCCATTGGCACCAGTTCCATCCTCTAGACCTAAAATGAAAGGTGAACAAAATATTGCTTATTCAATAAATTTAAAAAAGGTATCGAAAAATAATAAATATTGGTGGTATAACCGACGACATGAAAGTTCTTGAGGGCATATTATTTGTTGAGAACTTTTTTTCTGGTCTAGTACTAGGATATTACTGAGAACCTTTTTTTTAAATCATATACATACACCATTTTAAAACTATGAACTTACATTTTCACCATTTTTTGGTATATCATACAAAAACAGTGACAAAGTTACCAATTGTATTGTTCCAATAGCTTTAACTATATTATATCAATCTCATTTACTATCAAAAGCAATTGATAAATTTGTTATCTACAATCAGTTACCGCCTAAAATTAGACTATTAATTGATTTGACGAAATGATGAGCTTTATGATTTGCTAACCAACCTATAAAAACTATAATATTAAAATTTAATTTGGCACATTACCAATTATAATATAAAGCACAGCAATTTTTTATATATAATATAATTTTTATCGAGATATTAAATATTATATCAATATGTTTTATTTTATGTTTATACAGTGATTAAAGTATTTTTATTACAAAATATAATATAATATTGTTTTCACAATAAATTTCACAACTAATATTTCATTCAAAATGTTTTTATATCTTTATAGTTATTACATATATTTTTTATATACAATATTGAAAGTTTTTGTCCTTAGAATGAGAATACACAAACAAAACTATCTTCACATTTTTTGGACAAACACTTTTCAAAAAAATTAATTCAAATCAAAATTATTTCAAATTTTTTACTCTCAAATATTTTAAAATGTATCAAAATATTTACAAAATTACTAAAGAAATAAAAAGTGTGGAGTTATTTATTTACAAAGTTAACGTTAACAGATAAAAACACTGATCCCTTTAAGACAAAAATTTTATTTCTTCTTTTTAATTTTATCAAAGTTTTTGAATACTGAAAGTTTGTCTTCTCGGGCATTACGTTTCTGCCCTATTGAAAGTGGTTTATTTGCACCCATTACTACAGGTAATGATGCCTTAATTCATCACCGCTACTTTCACCACTATCAGTTATCTCCCCTACAACCTCTTCAAAAATTTTTTGTAGATGATGATTCATTTTTATTTCCAAATAAAGAATCTGATAATTCTTCATCCTCCTTCTCTAAAGCTTTCACATCATCTGTTGTTGAAGAAGCTTTCTGTTCGATGAGATTTTCCAAATTAAAGTTAATATTTCTGCTATTAATTTCTTGTAATTCTTCTCACTCATTCAAAACATCCATCTCTGCTTTACTCTGCTAGGTTTTTTTCTCAAGCATTTTCATTGAATCATTCTTTTCAGCTTCTTGCTTTCAACCTCCGCTTTTTTCTGGTTTTGATATAATTTATATGCTTAAAACAATCTTGTTGCATCACTTTTAGCCGTATAATCTGTATTTTATAAATCTCTTTTGATTTTAATCTTCGCCAAACTATTAGGAAACTTTTATTTAAATGTTATATAATTATTAAAAAAATGAAAACTAACATACCTAAAGGTAAATCTAAAAAATTTTAAACCTAAGTAATCATCTCCATGAGCCGTTTCTATTTTCATATTGATATCCTTTCCTTTGTAAATGTATTCTTTTTAAGTATTACATTGCATATTAAAAGGTACTGTAGCACGTTGCATAGAATAAGATGACTTTTTTGTTCTTATCTTAGAAACCTTTGATCCATCGAAATCAGGTGGGTAGTATTTTTAAAAAACTTTTTTTTCTGTTCCAGCCATTATTTAATAGTTATAGAAAATATCAGATGTGCTTTGTTTATCAACGGAGGACGTAACTCTAATTTGTTACAATATTTCTCATTAAGATAGTCCTGTTTTATCAAAATACCAACATCCATGTATCAATCAAAGAGTGAAATCCTAAAACCTTGTGGAGTAGTGGTTTGGAATTTTACATTTCCAGTTGCATTACCATAAATACTGGTGGAATTAAAATGAAATTCTGGAAAAGCAATATAACTTCAGTCAATTGCAACTCACTTTCCGGGATTAGCTCACCAATACAAATACCATCAATACGACTACATTGGAAAAAATTGCTTATGCTTTGTAGGAATAATTTTAAAATATTATCATCAATCATAAAATGACTGAGTTTTGAAAGTTCAAATGCATAGGCCGCTGAACCCAAAACACGATCACTATCAAAGTCAATACATAGACACTTATTTGTGTTGTATGGATGAATAACATTATTTGGTTTTGGAATTTTAGGATCATTTCGATGTCCTTCATAATATATAGGATCTCCTATTGGAATTGTAAAGCTAGTTTTTGATGATTCAGGATTTGATGTTAAAGCATGATCTATATAAAAGCCTTTAAAAGTTCCTGTTAACCTAATATCTAATGGGAATGACCCCAAAATTTTGTTACCTTGATCGCTTTCAACTTTTTTAATCACTTGACATATAACTTCTATTTTTCATTAAAATGTTTCTTAATCTCTTTTCTAAATAATTCAATAATGTCATCAAATAAACTTCCGTGGAACTTAATAACAAATACCCCGAAATTAGCTGTACAACTAGAATTTGAAATATTTGGATTGACATTAGGAGATAAGATTCTAACAAAAGCATCAATAGAGGTTCTTTAAATTCTAACGTCAACAGTTTTTGATTTACTTAGATGAATAACTCCTTCTTTAATTTTTACTTGATAATAAGTTCACATTTTTCCTGATATTCCCTGTAAATTTATACCAAGTTTATCAATTGAAGAGAATTGAAAGGCATTTGAAGATTTAGGAATATTAAATTCTTCAATTTTGATTTGGGATAAGTGATATGTGAATTTAAGGAACCCTTCAATATCTGGTATATTGACTTTAGCGATTGCAGAATTTATGTAGTCGATTGCAACACCAGCCATATAACTTAGGTCAACACTACTGAATTGAATCTGTGCACCAAGAATTGTATTTCTATTAACATTTCTTAATTAAATGCTAGAAATATTGTTAAAAAAATATCTAGTAACATTGGATAAATCATTCCTACAAAGGTAAATGTTCAATGATTGAATGTCAAGAAAAATCACAACCATTTTATGTTCCTTTTTTTGCAGCTTAACTTGATAGGAAACACAATCATCTGCTTATGATAAAACTTAAGCTAGTTACCCTTTAATTTTTACAAATAAAGTTATTTGAATATACTTTATTTTTTCGTGATATCATAATGTATAAAAAAAATGAATACATTAATGTGAAAGATAAAAAATGGTTGTCATGCAGAAAATATAGTATTAAGTAATAAATCTAAATAACTAAGATGATGAACCATTTTCATTATTTACCAATCCATATTTATAATCATTGATCTGACAGTAAATTAAAACATTGTCACAGCAATCTGTTATCATTTTAAATATAATGGTAATTTTGTTTATTAACGTAATGTTCAAATTCAGCACTGTTTTTTAACATGCAACAATATATGTAATTATTAATATTTTGAGAGCATATTAATTAAATTTTATACATATAAAGATTAGAGAATCTAATGTGTTAGAAAAAATGTTCTATCACTATTCGCTATGTTTTTTAATAGATCGCCGATTGAAACTTTTGTTGAAACCAATATAATAATATAGTGTTAAAACAGGCCGTTTAAACTATTTGATAATCTTATTTTAGGTAGTAACTGATTGTAGATAACAAATTTATCAATTGCTTTTGATAGTGAATGAGATTGATATAATATAGTTGAAATTATTGATACAATGTATTTGGTAACATTGTCATTGTCTTTGTATGATATACTAAATAACGATGAAAGATGTAAGTTTATATTTATGAAATGGTTTATGTAGATGATTTAAAAAAAAGGTTCTCAATAATATCTCGGTGTATTTCACAAAATGTATATCACAATATCATATTCTTTTCTAGTATGATATTCAGTTATGATTTTATACTCTTTATTTAAAACTATTCATATCTATATGGTACGTAGTGATGTTGAGGTGTTTTTCAAAAAGTGTTAAGATTATATGGACTGTTAAACGTCGTTTTCTAAATTTTTCATCCAAACATGGAACATAAATTCTATAAAGAAAATTAAATAAACATTTAAATCTTTGACTTTTGTTTGCATCCACATATATTTCCTTATAATTATTATGTCAATCTTTTATCAATTTGATGCCAATATTTAACTGAGAGTTTCAAATTTTCCTAAAAAATTAGTCATAAAGAATGTTTTTTTGATAGAATTTATTCAAAAATACATTTTTATCTGATTTTGGCACTTTTCAAAGTAATAATAATACAAAAAAACAATAAATGTAAAGCTTTATTGATGATAACAATATCAAGATTAATCTATATTCAATATTAAATGGCTTTTATTTATGCTATATCTATTAGTAATGTTTACGTTTTTTGATAGCCTTGCATGAATAATAACATTTTGATATAAAGGAATGTAATCTTGTTTTCATTCCTTAACGATATTTAAAGATACATTTTTTTCCTGAACAGGATAAATTATTATATTTAAATAGTAAAATCCATGTTTCCTCCAGTACTAAAGTAATATAATTAATCAAATTAGCACTATAAACTATTCTAAAAATGATAACATTCTTTTTGCAAAATTAAATTCAAATAAAAATTAGTAAGTTTTATAATTTAAATGAGTCAAAGAGGAATGAAATAATTTTTTTGTTTTAGAAGGTCTTCCATTTTTTTCACCAACGTAATATGACACACAGAAAAATTTCATGAGATAGCATAAATGCTAAAACAATAGAAAACATTGAAAAGAAAATAATGATTTTTTTGGGCAATATCATTAAGAAGAATTAACTTGATATAATGGTTGATTCTCAGAATATTGAAAATCATTAGTTAGTACATCTAATGTTGTGGCAAACATGAAAGATATTCATCTTTAAGAGAAAATTTTAATAATATTTTTCTTTACGTTTTCTTCACATTTCTCTAAAAATGATTCATATTTTGTTTTTAACAGCAAGATGAAGATAAATAATAAGTGAATTTTTTTATTTCTAACGTTAAAACTAAAAAATACTAATATCTCAAGTTCATGAATGAAAAAATGCCAAGTTTAAAATATCATGCATAGCCCGATTTAAAAAATTTGGTAGATTAATTAAAAAGTAGAAAAAAAAACTAGTGATAATCAGACATTATATCAATTCCACTAGATATGTGCTATAAAGAAAAAAAAGTAATTATTAAAAAATAAAACATTCAAAAATGAAAACAAGTTTAATTCATACCTTAATTATGCAAAATTCTTGAAATCGTAATTGATTGTACAATTTCTGCATGATATGAAAAATCTCATTCTATAATAATAAGACGTATATTAAAGTACGACTTAATTCTTCTTCAAAACTATTCATTTAATATTTAATTGAAATTGTATATTGAATAATAGATAAATTAGTAAAAAATTAATTAGTTAAATAATCTTTATTTTCAATAGTTTTTATTTATAATTTTTTTGTATTGTTTTTTCGTGTCACATAATTCCATTTGTATTAATTATTAATTTTGTTTAAAAAACAAGTACATTTTTGTTGTGTCCAAGTTTATTATTTAAAAATAATACTTCACAATAAATATATTTCACTTGTAATAAAATCACTTTTTTAAGTGATTATATTAAGTTTAATAAAGACATTTGTGAACAATATTTATGACTCTTTTTCAAGCATATGGAAAAGAAAAAATAATTATATAACACAATTATCTTATGCTAAATATATGTTTTATTTTAGATAAATCCACCTTAAATTTATAAAAATTGGATGAAAATATTAAATATATGTTTTAAAAAAATGTTTTATATAACATACATTTTTAACAAATATGTAATAAATTTCTTAAAATGTTACATACAATTATAATATGTTTAACATACAAAAATTTTTTTATAATATACTCTTTAAAAAAATATGTAGTCAATTATTTAAAATGTTACATACAATTATAAAACGTGCAACGTGCACATATTTTTTAAATGTATATGTATATTATAAGAATATACTAATGCATAAAAATCAAGAAATCGTGAATATTTATTTTAAAATCATAAAAAAATAAATGATACTACAAATATATTTTAAAATAATCTATTAGATAAAAGAAAAATTTACACAGAAATAAATAAAATTTCTCGACTATGTTTCATAGCTATGAGTTTTTGTGTGTAATACATAATAATCAAGAAATCGTGAATATTTATTTTTAAATCATAAAAAAATAAATGATACTACAAATATATTTTAAAATAATTTATTGGATATAAAAAAAAATTAATGTAAACTAAAATTTTGATAGTAAAAAAAGTTGATACAATGATTTAATTTCTCATTTTAATCTTAAACATAAAAGCAAAATTCAAAAGCTTTTTACATTGATAATTGCAATTAATATTATTATATTAATTGTAAATACAACATTTTTTATAATTAAAAGTAAAATTAATTTCAGGAATTCTTGGTAACATGATGTATTCAGCGATAAATAACTTTTTAATTGTTACAAGATGTAGTCACATAGAATTAAAAAATGATATTTTGGCCATGTCAAGTAAATATGAATGTTTAAAAACACTGAAAAGTGTGTTAAAAGGTGATTTTTTTAAACTTTCAAGTGAGAAGAAACATATTATAAAGAAAGGAGGATTCCTTTTAACAGGCTCACAGACAAACGTATTAGGACGGATTTTCTTTAAAGTTTTGAAGAAATTTATATGTTCAAATGAAAAAAATTAATAATTTTGATAGTAATATAATACTAAAATAAAAACAACATTTATATATACTAAAATGTATACTTAATTTACTATATTTAATGGAAAGTTTTGAATTTGATAGTGATAATTTGGAGAAAATGGTAGAAGAAACTGTAAATAATTTTTTTAAAATTTTATTCGTAACGTATGGGAAAAATATGAAATTATCGATGAAGTATCATTTTATTCTTCATTATCCTCTTATGATTAAGAAATTCGGTTTACCAGTACATCTTTCTTGCAAAAGATTTAAATCATTAAACAAGTACGTAAAAGAAAAAATGGTATTAAATTGTTGTAAAAAAAAATAAAATTATCAATAATAAGAAAAATTGTTTATGATAACTTCCTTAACTCATTAATACATGAAGATACGATAAGTGACCCAAAAAGTTTAATTCGTAAAACTTGGGACTTAAATTGTTCTTTTGATGAATTTCTTATGGAATGTAGTACTTTAGAGCATGTTTTAGAATATTATATTTTAAATCGTAATATTCAGTTAAATGAATCAATTGTAAATGAAAATAATGATAAATTTATATAAAATTTTAATGGAAAGTTATGTTAATGTATGGATCAGTTAAGAAAATTAGTTTATTATATCATAAAATAATAACAAATTATATAAATTCCAGTATAATTATACCATATGATTATTTGACAATTACAATAAGAAAAATAAAAATTTTTATATTTTAAATAGAAAAAATTATGCAATTGTCAGTATTTTATTGAATTTATTGATATATCACTGTTTCTTTATTGATTATTGATGGTTGTTATCAGTAACAAACAAACAAAACTAATAGTTAAATTTTTATGGTGTTGTAAGCTAAATCATTTTGTGGACAGTTTTAGTAACAGGTAAATCGATAATAACTAATTTGCATAGATAACGGCTGAAGCATAAATAACCCTAAAGCATAAGTAACACTGAAGCATAAATAATACTGAAGAATAAACAATACTGAAGCATAAATAACACTGAGTGGAAATAATCTTTGGCACATACATAAATTTTTGAATTATAAAATAACCACATGTTTAGGTAAATGTACTATCATAACTGACAATATTTATTTTTTTAGAGATAACTTTTAAGCATTTTAAAACTACGAATTGATATTTTTTTTTATATGCTACAATTTATTTATATAGAAAAATCTTAATATTATTGAAGACATAACATTATGTGATTTTTAAAAATGCAGCAGATTAGGCAATTTATAGTTTAATTAAAATTTATTCTTAGATTTTTTTAAGTATCGTTATAATAAAATTAATCACATTTATAAATCTTATAACATTTTACTTTTAATGTAGCATTGCCTTAAAATAATAAATTTTGAGTCTTAGGATTTGTATATTATTTTTAATAACTGTTGTTTGTCATTAGAATTATTTGATACGCTAATTAGATAAAAAAGATTGTTATGAAAGGAAAAAAATAACTCTGAATAGATTTTAAATTCTCTAAGAAGTTATGCTTGTATTATTGTTTGTATTATTAAAGCAAGTATTCTAAGTTATATATTATTAAATTACTATTAAAATTTAGCAAATTTTTTAATAAATAGATATTAACCAGAAAATTTAATTTTTATGTAACATGAAAAATTCTAAGTTTTTAATGATATTAAAAGTAACAATTTGTTCAAAAATATTAGTTTATGTAAATTTATTAATTAAATAAAAGTAAAAATAAACTTTAAATAAAATATTTTCGTTGCAATAATTTACTATTCTAACATGGCAAGTTTGATATCATTTCAAACGAATCTTTAAAGTGAAAATTAATAACGACAAAAAGAATGAGAAATATATTATATTTATCAACAATTAAAAGATAATAAAATTAAAATTGATATAAAATGGTTAAAACAACTATATAATGATGCCAACATAAAAATATAACAAAAACTTTTATATATAATCTATTATTTCTTTAATAATTCTTATGTTTTAAAATAATTATTGTTAAAATTCTTTAATGAAAAAGAAAATCTACCTTAATTTAAATATATAACAGTAAGTAATGTATTGATAATATATAATTTTCCAAGTTCAATTATCTCTTTTTTTAGTATTAAATTTATCTTCCAAGTTTTATATATTAATAAACAATTTCTAAAATGATAGGTTATATTATAAGATTTCCATAAGAAATTCTGGAATTAAATAAACCCTAATCTAAAAAAGTATTTAAAAACATCAATGATACAAAATGGTTAGAAAATTTTGATGTATTTCTATTATTTATTATTATTTCTATATCGAATTAATTTAAGAAAGTCTTTTAGAAAAAACATTTCATTTTTAACATTTTATTTAACAATAATCAACTAATTTCAAGATACCAAAATAACAATTTAGAGTATATTATCATCCATGTATCTCTTGTAATACTCATAAGATGTTAGAAAATTATTGTACCTACTGAAACATTCCACAATTGATTCTCCTTTTAAAGAAATTTCAAGTACTCCTTGAGCAAATGTTGAACCTATTTTATTAAAAGTCATATCATACTTAAATTCAAACATAACTATTTTAGTTATCAATTTTTTAATTCTATATGATTCAATAGAATCAAGAAAATTTTTATCTTCTTTTCTTTAGAAAATTTTAGTATACAGGGTTATCTCCAAATACCAATTGTTTAGCATGAGGAAATTTTTCACATGCTTCAACTATTCCATCATGTAAAATCTACAAACAAAAGTCAATTAGAAATTTTATTTACACAAAACATGAAAAATTTATTATCTAATATTTAATCTTCTTTCTTGTTGTTATCAATATAACTATATTTTTTAAAAAAGAAAGTTTATAAATCAGAATACATAAACCTTTTTTGTATGAAAAAATTAGGGTTTGAAAAATTGTTTTCTTTACAAAAATAAATACATCCGACATTTTTTTAACTAATATGCCACTAAAAAAAATTAAAATCAAATTTATTTTTGCTGTATTTTTAAAATAAAAAATAAATTTGTTACTTTCTTAGAAATTTTTTGTAGTTAATGATAGATTTAACGATATTGCGCTTAAAAAATCAATAAAAAGTAAACTTAATCTTATTTATTTTTTATTTAAGTTAGTGTAAATTAACAAATTTTCTACTTGAAAAAAATAAATATCATTTGATAAATATTATTTTTGTAAATATTAAGAAAAATAATTTTAAAAATTAAATATTTTCGATTTCCTTTATAAAAAGAAAAAAATATTTTTGAAAACAATTTTAAGTGATAAAATAATTAAAAACTTACCTTTGCAATGATAAAATTGTCCGTTGTATTCTTTCTCAAACGACATGAACTGGTAAAAACAAAATCTTTTCCAATAATTGTATAAGATGCTCCTATATTACTTTTGCTTTTAAAAGTATGAAAACATGCACTAACAATATAATCATATTTGTGCTTCTATAAATATAAGTATGAAAAAATGATATAATTTAAATTCATGAGTATATTTTATTATAAAAACTATTGAAATTTCGATTTTTTCCTTATTTTAAGTATTTTATACAATTTATATCTATTTGAATCATATTCATTCAATTTACATATCTCATAATAATCATAAAAATTAATTTTAGCAATTTTAAAAAATTGGAGTTCGATTTATTTTTTCCTTATTAAACTTTTATTTTATTAAAATATTTGTATAAAAAATAAAAAACAAACATCTAATTTTTATTGTTGATTGATAATATTTTGTATCAATAAATATTTATTTCTTATTGTTAATATTTATATTATTTAAATCAAAACTTATCAATAAAAAAATAGTTCAAAAAATTTTCTTTAAAAAAGTATTTAATACATTGTTAAAAATTAACAACCTAAGAGATTTATAAATATATTGTATAATGCATAAGAGAAGTCAGACTTCAGATAAGCATAAAATTATAAACATTAGTGAAAATAATTTTTAAAGATACAAGATTGTTATAATATAATATTTTTATGACTTTTGGTTTTATCTACAAATAAAACTTGTAAATATGAACTATTATAACATAAACTATTGTATATAAATTAATCAAGTAAATTTTTATCAATAAATTTTATGTGTGAAAAATGATTTTTTTCATAAAAAATTCGTAATGATAGAATCTTTGGGAAAGTTAGAAGTGTTTGAGCAGTTAAAAATGCTCATTCTCAGAATATTAAAAATTACTTTTAGGTACCGTGTATTTTATGCAAAACTTACTTCGAAAGCATCAATTATTTTTCTGTCAGCACTAACAAAATAATCATCTGTGTAAGCCCTTAAATATGTTTCCTTTTTCTTAGAAAATTTTAATTTCTTTGATTCATTAGCATGGCTGTTGCACTGAATTTCTTTGAAAAATGATACATTTTTTAAATGCTCATAATTTTCTTTTTTTTTACTTCCAATACTTGTCTTAAAAAAATATTATAATACAAAATGTTTAAAAGTTATTTTAATACTTTTCCGTTAGTTTTATTAAATGATATAATATGTTAAAATCATCTTATATAAATGTTTTTAATATTTAAAAAATAAATTACTTTCTACTGTAAATCGTGTTTAGAAAACAAGTATATGGCACTAATAATTTTTTATAAATACAATAAATATTGTGCAAAATAATTACTATTTAAAACCTTGTCAAATTTTAATAAAATTACTAAGAATGAAGCTTTTTTGTAATGTTCTTTTAATATTAATTCTCGTTTTTATAATTTTTAAATTACCAATAAATTTCCTAAATTATTAATCATTAATTATAATTTGAAATATAATGCTTATAGAAAATTAGCAATAAGTTGTTTTAACACTATTAATAATTTAAAAAATTAAATAAAAAAACTAATGCTGCAGAAAAAAATTCCTAAAAATGTTCTAAAGTACTTTTAAATATGTTGTTTTTTTTAATATTACTCATATAAAAGAAATAATAGTATTATTATGACTCATTCAAAAAATTTATCAATAGAAGTCAATATTACAGAAAAGATTTGTCTCTAATTGCTTAAGCTACTTCTAATAATGATATAATAATAATAATCATTGTTAATAATTTTATATTGAAAGAGAGGGTAGAGGGCTAATGAGAAAGTATTTTAAATTTTATTTTTAAAATGTAAAACATACACAATTTAACATTGACTTTATATTCTTTCTTATATCAGAACATTCCAATTTCTTATCATTTGTAAAATCATATTTTCTTTTTCTTTGATTTACAAAACTTGATTCATTTTCCTCAGTTTCACTAACAATTGTCGAATCATCTCTTGTAATTTCATTACCAAGTTCTTCTACTCTTTTAGTTCTTCTAAACAAAGATGAAATACCAGAAAAAATTGAACTTAACATTTTATTTTATTAAAATAACAAAAAAACAACCAATAAAAAAATGATAAAATTATATAGAAAATTACCAAAAATTTGAATATTAAATTATAATTGTATTATAACGATAAAGTCATTTATCATTCGAAATTTTGCATATTATCAATATACGAAAAGTATCTGAAAAAAAAGAAGTAAGCAATAGGAAAAAATTAAGAAACTTACCTCATTCATTAATGGAAAAACCTCAAAATAAAAAATTAGTAATTAATAATATGAAAAAACTTTCCTGATTCATTAGCAGAAACTATCTGAAAAGAAAACATTAACAAAAGAACTGAATAATAAAACATGTTTGATTCATTAGTGAGAAGTACCTGAAAAAAAATTAGTAAAAGGAAATGATAGTGACTCCAACCTTATTAATTAGCAAAGCATAATTAAGAAAAAACAAAATACTATTTTGAACAAAAACAAAAATAAGCTCAAATTGTATTCAAAGAAATGTTATAGATGTTCTCATTATGACAAATGACTATTCGAGTATTTAAGTGTATGCAACCCATAAGACTTTTTAACTTCATTTTTAATTATGTATTTATTATGCGAATTTAATTGTTATTTATAAAAATCATTTAAAAAATGTTATTTACATTATATAATTTTGAAAAATATGCAATATAATTTTTGTTAAAGTTTTTTAAATATTTATAATAAAATAGTAATCTTACAATTTCTGATTCTTACTATAATGTTTTCTTTGTATTAATTTATAATTAAATATTTTACTTTTATATAAAAGTAATTATCAAAAAAAATTATTTTTTTGATTTACCAAACTCTTTTGTTAATAAATTTTCAACTTCATTATGCGGTCTATTTCCATTTTTAACAGCATTTTTTGCATCAATTTTTGATAAACGTAAAATTAATTGATAAATAATTTTAGTTTTTACTTTCAAAAACACTTTTTGAGATAAAATCTAGATATGTTTCTTTAATAGTAGAATAGATTCAACCTACATTAAATATCATAAAATACTCAAAAACCTTTTGAACATTTGTACTCTTAATTATTTCTATATTACCAAATACAAAAATAAAATATTTTTCTTTTGTTTTAAAAGATGAAGTTGAGTAGACTTTATTATTTTCTTCAATACCATTATTATAATTTAAGATTAAATTTTGAATGGGTTTACTAGTCCGAACTTTTTTACAAAATTCAATAATACCATTTAAAAGATCATTGTAACTTGGTTTATTATTATTACTTGAAACATTATAAATATTTTTAATATTCTCCATTAATAATTTTTTTTCATCTTCATTATTCCATATGTCTCTTATACCTTTTCCATCTATTGTAAGTTTTTCAAGTTTATCAAGTATTTGCTAAAATATTTAAAAATAAATTTAAAAAATAGTATTAGTACACTCAAAAATGTATGACAACATATTTTTTATGAAACATTACATATTTTCGTAAAAAAATGATTTCAATATGTTATTTTCATGCTATTGTCTTAATTTATAAAAAGTATATTAAATAGTTTATATATTAAAAAAAATATACATGTTTGTTTTTATAATTATAAATAAATGCTATAAATTTAGTAAATATATTCACACAATATTAAATGCATGTTTCAGATAAAATATGTAAAGTACAGCAAATTTTATAAGGAATATATCTCATATGTTAATCTATTTTCAAGAATGCTTACTACATACAAAATAAAATCTACATACGAAATGTGTCACCAAAATTTTTGATTATATAAATAATGAGAAAATAATTTAAATTTTTATAAAATGATTTAATTTCTTAAAATCAAAATTTTAATTAAAAATAAACCATTATGTATACGATTTATAAAAAATATCAATAAGCGCTAACTTCATATTTATTTTCTATTTTTGGAGTTTCAGCATTGACATTATCGTTTTCTTTTTCACTTTCACATACCTCTTTATTTTCTTCTATTTTTTAAATTAAAAGTTTTGGTATACCTAATTGCAAACCATCGTATTTTGAATCCCAAAAAAATCTTTTGCTTTTAGGTGTTGATGTTGCTATCGGTTTATTTCCGGTATAAATACTATTTTTTTTTTGTGTCAACTTTGTTTTTCATTTCATTGTTTTCTTTTATTTTTAATAATTTTTTTTTTATTCTAATCTTAATTTTATTCATTTCCTTTATTTGATTTTTAACCTTTTTTGATTTTATCGTGTTGGATAATTGATAGCATAATTGTATAATTTTAAAAGTGCAATTTATTATTTTTTCTTACTATATAAATAAAAATGATAATTCTAATTTTATAAAATTTAAATGAGTTTATAATATATACTGATAACTATATTAATTTATTAAATTTATTTTTTATATTTTAATATTTAAAATATCATAGCACAACTAACAATCAGCAAAAAGCAGCTCTAACACACTACAAAAAGATAATGATACCTTTAACAACTAAAAAATATATTTTTTTTATTGTTAATAAAAGGATCATAAAATTAAAAGAATATTTAATGAAAAAATAAAAATTTTTTATACTTCGTTCAAGCTTTTATGTACTGTTATCACATTTTTAATATATTTATTAACATTGGTCATTATTACCTTTGTAAATTTATTCCAATTTTAAAAATATTTTGTAAGAAAATTTAATGTAACAGTTGGTTTTTTTATTACACATAACCGACAGGATCTATTAAAAAAAACAAAATATACATAGACTGTTTTTACAATAAAAACTAATGATAAGAAAATTTTGAATACAAATAAGAATTGTATCATTATTGAGTAAATTATTTCACTTTTTGTAATAATTTGTTCTTTATGCGTTGTAAGTGTAATACATAGTTTTCTTTACTATATATTTATTTATAAAGAAAAAGCTAAAAAAATACAATAAAAGATGACAAGGGAAAACCATTACTTACCCTGATCCGGATACAAGCCTTATGGTAAGTAATGGTTTTCTCTATGTTTTTATACTTGTAATATGATTGATATAAATCATTCACATTTACAACAGTAAGTTAACATTGTAGTTAAATTAATGAATCAATTACTTCGTACATTTTATAGGGTCAAAAAATGCATTACAATTGTACCCCAATTTTTTAATAAAAAGTATCTAATGTATAGTAATGCCTTTTTATTTGTCATATAAAAATATTTATATCTTTTAATCGTTGGCAGCATAATTTATTTAAATATTAATAAAAAATAATATATTGTATAAAGAATTACATAGTTAGAACACATATTCGATACATGTTTTAATCTACCCTGTATTATTTTTTAAATAAATTTTTATTAAATTATTAACATTTTATTTATCGTTTAATTTTAGTTTTATCATTATGCGTAAAGTAGAAGAAACATTGGCTTTAAAAATATGTTAATCAAAATTTATTTTGGATCAAGAACATTTAGAAATTCGTTGAATAACTTGTTGACGATTCCAAGAATCAGCTCAATGTATGTTTTTTTTTATATCTTACTTAACCATTGACTACCAAGAAGTATAAATATTGCGTAAATACTAAACTTTTTGTTTTTTAAACACAAAAAAAAAGTTCATAATAAATATAACCTATTAGTTTTTAATAAGAAACAATATTTAGATTATCTTTGTATTGCTAAAAATTTTTTAATGAAAGAAAATTAGTATCTTTATGGTAATATTTACTTTCAATATAATTCACAATTATTACGTTAATTTTTATTTTAGCATTTTTTTAAAGTGTAATAAATGACGTGATATAAACTACTATCGTTTATCATAAAAAAATTATTCTATTATTATCATAAAGTAAAATTCAATTAAAATAGTGCACCACAAAGAAATGTGGTTTATAATCTTTAATTTTTTATATAAGTTGGGTCAAAATATGTATCAAAATTACAAAAAACGTTTGATGATTTTTTAAATACTTATAATATTTCTATGATATTATGTGCATTTGACAGTTTCATCCTCCAACTACAACATAGTTCAAAAAAGTTTTTGAAATTTAATTATAAAAGAATTTTATAGAGATTTATGTTAATATTATTTTTGTTGCAGTTAATCGAAAAATAAAAATTTATCTATTCAAAAACTATTGTAACTTTTTAAATCTTAAATTTCCTTTCACAATATTATAACCATTTGATAACCGAAATTCTTTTCCAAAAAGATTATATAAAGGTTTATTGTTTTAAAACAATTACAAGTGAAGTTACAGAATATTAAATATTCTGCGTTATTGCTTACATCAAAAAAATTAAATATGAATTTTACAACTTTTAAATATTCCAATGAAAAATGAGAAGTAATAACTTAAATATTACTATTAATTTTTATATTTATTAAGTTTTAAAGCTTGTTGTTATTTATCATAAAGGTTATATCAATTTTAAAATTTCTATGATTATTATTGTTATAAACTAAAGAATAATACTCACTACCAAATTTTGGCTATATTTGAATTCTAGTAATAGTTATTTCTCCACTACAGAAAAAAAGAAGTCAGGCTTTAAAATAAGCATAATATTTTAAAAATATATCAAATATTAAAAAATGCATTAAACAATTACGCAACTGTGATACATATTTTGGTAGTAATCTGTAAATAGTGTGAAAATAGCCAACAATTTCTTAAGTAAAACCTTTTTTTGAAAAATGTTTTTCATATTAGCACATAATTATAAGGTAAAGTATTGATATTTTGTCAGCAAAACAAACATCTTGGTAGTTAAAAGTTTCATAGCAGTTGTCATTTAGAATATCGTATTTAAAAGAAAATGATTAAAATGAAAACGTCTGGAAAACAGATACAACGTTAAAAACATTAATAAAAAAGTTTTTTATTTTTTAAAGGTAAATAATTGATAAAAGCGTTTTATATTGGTTCGTTTATAATTGGTAAATTGCAATTAAGTTTTTTTTAATATATTTTAAAAATGGCGACCCTTTTTTTGTTGTTTTAAATTATAAAAAAGTTGTAGAAACAATTTTTTATATAACATTTACTAAATAAATTAAAAATTCTTTTATCAAGATGGCTAAAAAAGATTTAATAAGTAGTAATTTTAAACTTTTTTATTTAGAAATGTAGGCAATGCGGTGCTTTCAATTTTTATAAATAATAGAATCACCGAGAGATATCCTGATGATTTAAACATTTAAGCAAAGTCAAACAGCCAATCCCAATTGAAGTTGTTTTTTTTTTAATTTTAACTTTGAATACTAAAATATCCTTCCCTTATTTTTTATACGTGCTTTGATTATTAACAGAAGTTTTAAGATAATATTTCTTATAAAGATAAATTAAATTTTATTAGTCCGCACGTTATTTAAATGAAACAATAAATTTTATAATAATTAATTCACAATAATAATAATAAATTTCTTTTAGTTAATATACTTTTATAAAAGAATGACAATAGAAGTTTTTCTAAGAATCTCATACTGATAATAATTTTTAATTGTAATATTAAAAAAAGATTTAAACAAAAATAATATAAGTTTTAAGCTTCTGAATCTAAATAAGCCTATTAAAAACTAAATTAATAACATAACGATTTATAAAATAATTAAAAAATCTACTAACATATCTAAAGTGCCTCAAACATTCGTAAGATATGCGATATTTGAATTTATTATGATCTACTTTAATAGAAAAAAAAACAATAAATTTTTCACGTATAGCATTAATATCAAAAAATACATTAAATCAAAAAATTCTAATAACAACAATTTTTAAAAAAGAAATTTCCAGTATTGTGTAATATTTTAACATTTATCAACAAAAATACTATAATTAGTGTAGAAATGTAAAAATTTGACATTAAAATAAGTTTAACAAAATGACAAAAAATATGCTAGAAAAATAGATTACTTCTATAATGTCATAATTAGATAAAATTACAGCATATAAAAACTAGTAGATGGAAAAAGAGATCACCAACTTTAAACTTGAGCCAAATAATAAGGAAACTAATAAAAGTGTAAATTAAAAAATAATTATTCACTTAAGATTTGAAACTCCACAAAGTTATATTACCAAAAATTTTGCAGTAGAAGCATTTTTGAGTAGTATCGAAGGAATATGGTGTCTTGATACTTTAACATTTAGTAGATTTCGGCTCATAGAAGCAATAAGAAAGTGTAAACAAAGAGAAAAATCTCTTAACATAAATGAAGTCAATGAAAATATTTTTTATTATAGTGTAGGTTATAGATAGTTTTTTGAAAGTATAAATAAAAAATTCAAAATATATATTTTACTTTTTAAAAATTAAAAAAGATGATTCTCTTTATAAGGTAAAATTGATAAAACAATTAATTAAAGCTAGTTAAAATATAATCTAATCATTAGAAAACATCAAAATATAAAAGACACAATGATAATCTTGCAGACAATTATGAGGTATAAAATTACATAAGAGTTTCTAACTTCTCATGCTTAAATTTTTTTAAATTCCTATATTTACAAACATTTATTTCGTAAAACTACTAAAAATGGCTATTTTGTATCAAACATTAGTAGAAATACATTGCTTATCAGAAATAATAAAATTGAGGCTAATCTAAACTATTAATAACAAATTTTATTAATTTTAATATATTTTTAACTTCTTTACTACCTTTTATTTATTTTAAACGCAATACATAGATCGAACTTTATTTAATTGGACAAGCTAATTACAACCCTATAGTCATTTTTTCTTGCAAAATATTGTGTTTTAAAATTTGTCTACTATACTTTAAAAAAACCATTATGTATTTAAAAATAAAGTAATTTTTTATAGAGAATACTTAGAAATTTTAAATCGGATTTTATATTAAATATATATATTCAAATGACAATAAAAAGAATTATACTTAAAATAATCTTTATGAGTTATTCAGCAATTCTTCAAATCAAGTTAATATATCTAAATTACGTGAATTTTTTTCTTCTCTTCATAGTATCATTTTAGATTGTGAAGAATTGATTGAATACAATAACATCGAGGCGATTTTTTTGTACTGATGTAAGTTTAAAAAAACGCAGATTTATTTTTTTTAAAAGTAGAGCGTAAACAAATTGGTGGTATAATTTACTCTCCAAAACTATTTACAAAAAAATTGATATATAACCTGGTGAAAAAATAGTTAATCATTTAAGAACATACAATAAAAGAAGAAAAAATGATAATCACGTAGACGATTATAATATATATAATTTATTGTTATTTTTATGTTATATATTCTAAAATAATCTCTACATTGATTATATTTTCATTAAATAATCATTAAAATTAAGTATTTTTATTTTAAATACAAGTTAAAAAGATTTTTCTTTATCAAAAACTATAGTACAATGTTTAGTATAAATTGTCAATAATAAATTTAAGCAAAATGTTAAATACTTTTAACATATATACTATTTATTAATTATTTTAATTGCAACCCATAGATTCAAATCTTAATTAGTTTCTAGATAAGTTGCAATGCAATATTTTTTTTATTGTATTTTAAACTGTTCAAAAATTTTTGCACTTTACTTTTAAAAAAAACTATTCGATATGATTATTTAAATAAATTTAGCACATTTGTTTTAAATAAAACAATTGGTAACACCTCTTGATTGTAAAATGCAAAATTTATCTGGAGTATAAATACGTTACGAAGAAAATGTGAAAAAAGACATTTTATTTTTTGCAAATTGTTTTATTAAATCAGACGTTGATTTCAAAGTAATTTTATTGAATTTTATAATAATTAACGTATGTTTAAATAAAAAATAATTTAAATATGGAATGTTAAAAAAATTTTAAAATATTTTCATTTCAATCAACATTCCAAAGTTTATATTTTCTAATTGCTTAATAAATACGATTTTTTGTAGCAAATTCTTAGAAATCTAATATAACATATGATTAATATATAATAATAATGGTAATAGATAACTTAAATTTAAACATTCAAAGTATATTTTATGAGTTTTAACTATACAATTCTTAGAAATTTTTATCGGATCTCAAAACCAAAAGATGTTTGACAATTCAAGCAATAAAAATATAAGTATAAACAAAAACACCATGTCCATCTACTATTAAATTATTTAGATATTATTAAAATACTCTCTTTTTTTTTTTATAACTATACGATTTTTACTAATTAGGTGTATAGCTGGGTAACACGGACGATAAGTACTTAAAATTTTTTTATTGTATTTGGATTTATTTGTTATTTTTTTTCTAGAACTTTATTCATTCTTACTTTACATAAAAAATTTTTATAAAAAATATTTATGAAAAGATAAGTTTTGAAAATTTTGATTTTAGTAAAAAAATTACTATTTACCTATAAAATATATTATTATTTAAAGTTTAATAGGTTTAAATAAAGGAGAAAAATATTTTACAAGAATATTGGTTTTAGTGGCACCTTTTACAAATAGTTTCTTATGTTTATCTAAATCTCCAATCAACTCGGATCTTCATTGTTAACTTTTATTTTACAAAACCCTTAGTTAAATAAAACACAAACAAGTATAAATCTCACAAAGCGAAGTAGTAACATAGGGATAACATTATTAAATACAAAATTTTTACTTACTTTACTTATCCTTCGATCTCCGTCAACTAATTCCGAAACCCCTAAGTGGTCTACAAATACAACATATTAGAAATACAATACAATTAAGTTAATAAAATATAATTGATAACATTACAATGTAACACGTCACATACATAAAATTTTGATTATATTAAAACTACCACTAATATTACATAAATTTAAAATGAATGATTTGATGACTTACGCCACCATATTAAAAAATAAAAACAATGTTCTCGAATTTTCTAAGCACTTTCGCAACTATCATATTTTCATTAAAGTATCTTTTAATAATGCCTCTTAAAATGTTTTACAAAACAGTATTATGACTGTCAGACAATTTAAATAATGTAAAAAATATAAATTTGTATCATGTACGATGAGTAAGTATTATTAAGAACTTTGTTAAGCTTACAAGAAACAGTGTCTAAAGAAATTGTTTGAAGCAGTTTAACAAAAATGGCTAAAATTATATTACTTCTCTCGTCTTGAATGTATTTTTATATAGTATATATTGTTTATACGTTAATGTTTCTTAAAATTGGTTTCATTGTATCTATACATTATAAATTATAACAAACGTTATGATTATTTTTATTAAAGAATTGGAAAATTAACGATTGAATTAATTTAATATTTTAGAAATTGTGTACTAATATTACTTTACCGAGAGCTTCGAATATTCTTTATCAAGTTATTGTAATGCTAGCAGGAGATTTCAGAAGAAAAATTACAAAAAAAAAGATCAAAAATTTTAGAAGAATAGGATCAATTGTTTGATTTTATCGAAAATTTAACAAATAATTGTTAGAGTCTTTATAATATTAAATAAAATAATAATAAATTTATTTAGTTTGACAACTCTATATAAACGAAAAAACTGATAAATAATTTCTCTTCTAATGTTGAGAAAAGCTAGTAAACCATGTGATTGAAAGAAAATATTTCATTTAATTTCGAGAAATAATTGTTTTAAATATTTTATGAAAAAGACTTTTTATTTTCTAGTTTATAAAGAATATTTAAACCACTCCATTGATTTACTGGAAAAAATTTTGGTGTTGATTTTTTTCAATTATTTTAAATAAAATTGTTTTTAATAATTTTTCAGTAAACCATGTTCAGAAGATATTTTTATGTGTAAATATAATATAAAATAAATGACTTCTAAAAGCCAATGTTTAGAAAAAAATTAACTTTAAATGACGAATATGGCAATTTTTTTAACTTTATATAAAAACTTAAACCCATTGTCTTCACCAATATCATATATTTGTTTTAGAAAATATTAGATGGTTAAAAAAGTTATTGTACGTTAATTAAAAATGGTACCAATATCTGTAAATCCAAATATTTACTTTTTTAATGATCATTATTTCAAAATTAATAACTAAAATATAAATATATTAAAATTCTGTTTACTTATACTATATTTTTTATTTAATAAATAAGATATTAATGTTGCTCTAATTAAACAAATATTGTATTTTTTTTAATTTTACAAAAAAGTTCTTTTAAAAATATTGAATTTATATTAAATAATTAATGTTTAATGATTTTTTAATTATCTGTGTTGTTCTCATATGCGAAATAATGCGACGAATTTATTCGCAATAAAAAAAATTTGAATTTTATTTGATAGGACAAATTTATCATATTTTTTGCAAACCCGTGTCCTTTTTTTTCTGTGTAGCCCCAGGTGTTTTTTTAGTTTTAAAAATTCATTGAGAAATGTTAGAAGTTAGTAATACAATAAGTTTTATTGATCACTAAATATAACCAAATAGAAAACTATAGAACAATTACCACATTACACTTATATATATGACATAATCATAATAACAATCATTCTACACGATTGACAAGACAAAAACTTAATACTTTACAAGAAAAGAAAAAATTTATTAACAATAATGTTGATCAAGAATTTTTTCTAGAATCTAAATAAAATCATTATAACTCCACAATAAATAACTCTATAAAAACGTTATTAACAACGTTAGATAGATAATCATTTTCTGCACAATTAGTCTAAAGATAGTATCTTTGAATTTTTTCATCTTGACATATTTAATAGACAAAAAAAGAAAATTTTTTAAAAAAATATAAAAAATCACAAAAAAAGTTTCGGTAATTTTTCATATGCTTAATCTTATTCAAATTTATTGAAATTACACTTAAAATGTGCGGAATTCAAATGCTATGAGGTATTTTTTTTTTGTTTTTCTTCATTTCTTTTACTAGATAAAGATATATCGTTTTAAAGAACCAAAATTGGGAGTAAAAAATAGCATTTTGGAGAAGTGTCTCATTCTTGAAATATCGTTTAAATTATTAGTTTTTTAATATTCCATTGTAAAGAGCACAAAAAATTACGTATACGTATGCTTTTTCGTATTATTATCTATATTTTGAAGAAGTGAAATAGGGGTACCAAATTTCAAGATTTAGAGCACTTTAAATGATATATATCAAGAATGGAATTATGTATAAAAATGATATTGCATATTTTATCTTACTACTATTACACATTAATATTTTTATAAAAATTTTATTTGAAATTGAAAATTATTTTTCGGGCACAGTTCTCCTCTAAAAGATAGGAATATAAGCTGTATTTCTCATACTTTTACATTGAATTTTGAATTAACCTACAAAATTGTTCGAAATTTTTTTACAAAATCTTTATGAATCATTGCATTGCCAATTCTATTTGTGTTTTAGTTGTTTTTTAATTATTTCTTAATTATCTTTGTTATTTATCTTAATAATAAATTTGAAATTTAAGAATTCTCGTATTACGCAAGTTAGGAAAACGTCACTGGTCAAAAATTCTTGAAAAATTTTCATTGGTTTTTTAAGATTATCTCAAGAATAAATTGAGATAAATTAATCGTAAATATCTCAGAATCTTCGAAAGAAGATTCTTTCGTTCAATTTTTGAGCTTTTGTCAATACCTGTTCATTTTTTTAATTTTTTTTAAAAAGAATGAGGAAAAAATTTTCTAAAAAAAAATCGACCAAATTTAATTACGAATATCTCGAAAACGTATGATCGGATTAGTTTCATGTATATATATATATATATTATTTGATAGAGAATGATCTATTGCAAAAAGTTGTAAATAAAGCAATATGAAACTAAGAAGTTTTTAAATATTTATTTTTGAGTAAACATATGAATTTCATTTTCCGATGTTTTTGCAATCACTTTGAGACAGAAAACTCATACTCAATTTTTTTGTAATTATATTTAAAATGTGGAGAAAATAAATGCTCAGATGGGATTTTTTTTCGAAGACTTTACTTTGCACTGAGATATCTCGTTTTAAAATCCCAAAATTTTGTTAAAAAAGGCATTCTTGAGAAAACTCGATATCTCGAGAACAAAATAATAGAATTGGAAACTTTTTTGTAGACATGTTTTACATTCAAAATTACATGTTTCTGCAAATTTTCAGATCAAAACAACTAATTTAAAGACTATAGATAGGTAACCATATTTGTCTTTTTTCCTTATTTGGAAAAGTATGTCTTAAGAATAAAGTGATATTCTACAGTTTGCTAAGATTTTAAGTGTACTATATATATTTATCATCAAAACTTTAAAAATCGAAAATAATTTACAGAAGAAATTTTCTCCTCTTGGGGGTAGTGATAAAGTATACATGTTACTATAACAAAATACTATATTTAATACAATGACTATTATTTTTGAAAAAATTAGAGTAATGTTTTAATGATGATAAATAATTATGTAAATAAAATAATATGTATAACAAATTTTTTATAACTTAATCAAATGATATATTTAAAAATTAAAGAAAGGTAAAAACTTCTTTCCAAAAGTCAAAGTTATTTCCGAATTCACTATATTTGCTATTTTTACTCTTTTATATATTTGAAAAGAATTTATTTTATTCTAGAGAATATTTTTGTTTTCTCCTTATTCAAATTTACTTCTTATAAAGATGTTCAAAGTTACCATATCTTAATTGACAGTGGAAAACATCATAAAGATTTTGAATATTTCTGTACTAACTATTTTTCAAAATTTATTTGATCATTATTTAAAATGCTAATTTTTTACTTAATTAGAATTTTTTAGATTTCATTAGTCCAAATCAATTATGTAGATACTGAATATTTGCTCTTCTAGTATCTTCATTAAAAACAATATATTTAATAGTTAACTATTAAATTTATTTCCACTTTTCATTGTTTTTTAATTTCATTTTAAGACATGCCATATACATAGTAAAATTTCAAATATTGCAAAACCTGACTTTATATCATAACTGTTACGGCGTATAATTTTTAACATTGAATTTAAACAATTTAGGAAACTGTGGAGATATTGAAAATGAAAACTGCCACTTGAAGAATTCTTTAATAAATTTAATGAATACTGTCATTTGTATATAAATCTAGTTTGAATTATGATGTTTATTTTTTACGCATAATTTGCTTTCGTTTCTTCAATTGATATTTTTCTAAACTCTACTTTCAGATATTGACATTGTATCTGTTTGGATATCTTAACATAAGATAATGCTGCTTTTTTAGTGCTATAACGTTATCGTTTCTAATATAACATTTTTCTTCATTATTTCAATAAATAGTATATTCACTTTATAGAAAATTATTTTTGCAATTGTTTATTTTAAAAAAACTTTATAATCTAGAAAATGAAAACAAAATAATTTTAATTTTCGGATGAAACATAAAATTTAGATGATTTAATATATAATTTGAAAAATAATATTTACTTCTTTTTAAGATACGAACGTAGACAGGAAATGTTCAATTTTACTTTCTTATCAATATATGGACATAAAATATAATTTCTAACAGAAACTATTTAAACACTTAAACTTTATAAGAATATAAAAAAAGTATAGAAGTAAAGAAAAAGAGATTCTTCTTTTTGAAGGATCTTGATGTGTCTTGGAGAACGCAAAAAAGAGTTCTCTTTTCCTTTGTCTAAAGAGGTATATAGATGGGATATTTTTGTTTTTTATCATTTAGTATAATCCCTTAAATTTTTGTATTGCGTCTCTACAATTCTATTTCGTAATGTCGTTATGTAAAATTGTCGTTTAATTTTTTGTAAAGTAAAAACAGTAATTAAAACGATCAGATTCTGGGTTTTGAAGAGATAGTTGGGATGGCTAACTAAGCATTCATAAAACTATTTAACCTGGAATTTATTATTAGGTTGTCCCATATGAAATGAGCCACTTGTACTAAAAAAGTTTTAACGCGCATAACTCGAAGATAAATAAAGATTTTTATTTAAAATAAAAGCCATTGGATTCTATACAATGTTGCCAACGCAATGGTAACTTATTTATTCCATTAGAATAAAAACTGCCGTCCTTGGAATCGATTAAGTCTTCAAAGACAGATTTTATAGCCTCTTCGTTTTCGAAGACTTTCTTCTTCAGAAATTTGTCCAATTGCTCGAAAAAATAAAAGTCAGTTGGAGCAAGATCAGGAGGATAAGGAGGGTGAGGGAGAGTTTTATATTTCAATTCGTTCAGCTTCTGAAGTGTGATTTTTGAAATATGTGGGCGCGCATTGTCATGAAGAAGAATTAGCCCCTTTCTATTGACTAAAGATGGTCTTTTTTGGAACAATTTCTGGTGAACTTTATCCAATAATTGACAGTAGAGTTAAAAATTGATTGTTTCACCATGTTTCAGAAATTCATAGTGAAGAAGTCCCACACAAGACCACCAAACAGTAACCAATACTTTCTTTACCGTTAACTGAGGTTTTGGAAACTGTTTTGGATCTTCATTCTTATTCAACCACTCGCCATTACGTTTCCTGTTGTCGTAGAGAATCCACTTTTCATCACAGTTCACGATCCTGTTCAAAAACGGGTCATTTTTGTTCTTTAAAAGAAGAGAAAAACAAGTTTCAAGACGACACATTTTTTGTTTTTCGGACAGTTAATGGGGTATCCATCGATCTAGCTTTTTCGTTTTTTTAATTTGCTGCAAATTACAAGAAACGCTAGATTTTGAAACTTCTAATGCCCCAGCAATTTCTCTAACCGTTTAACGTGGATTGGCTTCAACTACGCCCTTTAGCTTCTCGTTATCAACCACTAAATCCGGTCTCCCACGCTCCTCATTCTCAAGGCTTTCATCTCCTTCTTTGAATTTCTTGAACCATCTTTTTGCAGTCGCACGGCTAACAAGATTCTCTCCAAAAGCTTCATTAATATTTCGTGCTGTTTTTAAAGCAGTTGTCCCTCTTTTGAACTCATATAGGAAAATAATACAAATTTCATTGATAGAAGGCATTTTAATAAATTGATAAAAAAGATGATAATTTGGTTTTTTTTTTTATGATTTTTATGTTATTTTGTAGAGGAGATTAAGACGAATTAAACGAGATGCTTGACATCATTTTATCATTAATAGTTAGTTAATAACGTCAGTTTAAAGTGCTGCGTATATTAAATGGCTCATTTCATGTGGGACAGTCTAATATAATGTATTATTATATATGATTTATGTAATTTCTAATTGTATTTTGTTCCAGGGTTTATATCAATAAAGATTTACTTAATACGGGATTAAATATTGATGTTTAATTTTACTTATTGAGGAACAAATTCATACGGGAGAGGAAGGTCAATATCGTTGTGTTCTGTTGCTTGAACCGGGAGTGCGTGTTTTATTGTGGATCTAATACTACTTTAAAGGGAGTTGGCCTAACGTGTATTTTGGCGGGTAGTTATTCTTCTGATAAATCTTTAACTACTAGGAACCTGTTTACTGGAAAGTTCAAGAGGAGAATAGGGTGTATGCTCTTGAGAAGTGGGAAGATGCCTGGACCTGCTGAAAATACAGTAAGTGACAAGGAAGATTCCAAGGACGTAGAAGAGAAGTTAAAGCTTGCTAAATCTAAAAAATCAAAACTATAGATATCAATCTAGCCACACTTTATAAAATAGAAGTTCCTGCTTTAAAGAAAACTGAGAAGGGGAGAGATGTCTTTTTTGTGTAAATTGAAATTATTCAATCCAACTGAGACTTCGTTCCTAGAGTAAGCTGAGATGTTAGAGCAGTACTTCTTAATTGATGAAATAGATGAGGCGAAGAAAAAACCTATTTTAATGTTAAAACTGGATACTTGGGCTAAAGAACATGTTAAAACGTTTACAACTACAACTCCAAATGCCACGTATGCTCAACTTAAAACTGAATTAATACGAAAGTATGACGGTACTCGGGTTAGAAATGAAAATCGTGTTAAGGCTAAGAATCATGTATTTCGTATGGATGATTTATATCATTCTATTCTTGAATATATTGATATGTTAAAGAAAGGTACAGTTCTCCAAGATGAGGATGAGTTAGATGAAATGATAAAAGAGAAGTTACTAGAGAAAATGAGTTTTAAACAAGAATTAAGTCAGCGCATTAATGACCGCTTTGAATATTATGATACTTATGAAGAGTTAGCAGTTGATCTTGATTCGTACTGGAAGGGAAATCAGAGACTTAGAAGGCAAAATGAGAAAAGAAGAGATAGGGTAGTGGTTGGAACTAAAGCCATTATTGATAAAAGTAAGGTTAAGTGTTATTCATGTAATAATATGGGTCACTATTCTAAAGAATGCCCTAGTAAGCCTAAAGATAACCAATCACCACCAGCACGTGTAAGTCAAAGATTTAGTAATCCTGGAAGTGTTCCTGCTAATAAAGTTTGTGTCGAAAACTCAAAAGAGATAATTGATAATTTAAATGATGATCTTGTTGTTTTACCTGTTAAGGTAGATGGAAGAGATACTTTAGCTCTTCTTGATACCGGTTGTCTAATAAATTTGCTTAGTTATGATAAGTTTATTCAAATTTGTTTGGAGAATGATGGGTTAATTAAGTTGAATGAGTATAGGAAAACTTTAGTTGGAGCTTTTGGTCAAAAGGTTCAAGCTGAAGGTTATTGTGAAGTTTCGATAGAATATGAAAATCAAAAAGTTAATTCAATGGTTGTTATTGTTAAGGAACTTAGTAGTTATGAAATGCTAATGGGAATCGGGTTAGTAAAGAAATTAAACTTGATGAATCTAACGGGGAATAATTTTACTAGGAAAATTCCAAAAGAAGTATCTGTGGGAAATGTTAATGTTAGTATGGAGGGAATGAGTAATGAGAAAATGATTTCTCAGATTAGAAAAAGTTTTAAAAAAGTTGATCACGTGATAAGTAAGAATTCTAGTGTTATTGGAAAGTTTATTTGTAAAGTACCAAAAATTACATGGAAAGAGAATTGTGAAAGAAAGTTTTATGCCTATAAGTACCCTAATCATTTATGGCAAATTGGTAAAAAGTTAATGGATGAGATGTTAGCTAGTAATATTATCGAAATAGGACCAGCTAAATTCCTCCATAACGTGATAATTGTGAAAAAACATGGAGATCATGATGGAGAAGAAGTAGATATTAATAAATTGTATCGGGCTGTTATTGATTTACGTCCTACAAATGTTATGGTTGAAAGGATGGATTTTGGATCTATTCAAATTGAAGATTTTGTATTACTTAAAAGAAATTTTAATTTCTTTTGTTCGATTGATCTTACACAAAGTTTTCACCAATTTACTTTGTCAATAGAAGATAGAGAATTTTTCGGAATTAGTTTTCCAAATATGCCAACAATGAGATATACTCGTTTACCGATGGGATTTACAAATTCACCAAGTATTTTAAGACAAATGCTGGAGAGTAAAATTCCACCAAGTGCTATTAAATTTTATTATGATGATGGATTTAGAGGTACCTCAGATACTTTGAAAGATCATGTTAAAGCTGTGGACGAGATTTTACGACACCTTCACCAGGCTAATCTTAAAATTAACTTGAATAAGTCAGTTTTGTGTGCTTAATCATTGGAGGTGTTGGAACATAAAATCAGTAGTTATAGAACATCACCATCTGATAGAGCAGTTAGAATTATGAAAAGTTATAAGTTACTAGTTAATGTGGAAGGAATTCGCAGATTTTTGAAGTTTATTTCGTATTATAGAAAGTATATACCTCATCTGTCTAGTTTGTTAAAGTCAATAACATCGTTATTGAGGAAAAGTCAAAAGTTTGGATGGATACGTTAAGTGATGATAATTTTGAGAAAATTCGTGAAATTCTTATAGGTAAACCACTACTTGATATCGAACAAGATGATTTACCATAATTAGTATACACAATGTATTTACAATTGGTTTTGGAGGAACTTTAATTCAAATTCAAGAGGGAAGAAAAGTACAGTTGTTATTTTGGTCGAGTAGTTGTAGATATTTTAAGAGAGTTAGATCGGCTTGTTTTTTGGAGAGTCAAAGTGTTATTATGTTTTATAGAGAAAATAAGCATCGTTTACTTGGTAAAGATAAAATAGAGTGGTATGTTGATAATGCTACTGCTGTTTCTATTCTTAAAAATAGGATTTACGAATGATGAGCAAATTTTGGCTTGGATAATGAAGTTACCAATTCAAATTCAATTCTTGCATATCAAAGGCCAGTTTAATGGTATTGCTGATTACCTTTCTCGTGATATTGATGGGGAGAAATGAAATCAGAGAGAGGAGAAAATTTTAATTAATACTATTGAAGAATAACCAGTTATGAATCGAGGTAGAGGTAGACCACGAAAAGATTTGATTGCTGTTGATGAGGAATTGTCTACTCCTGTTGAAAGAGTGAATTTAACAGTTTCTATAAAGCGTGGAAAAAAAAATAAAGGAACAGAAGTTCACTCAAGTGGATAAAGAAGAATCTCCATTAAGGATTTTAAAGAATTAGATGATAATAATATTTGTTTTGTTAAGAATAATAAGTTTAAGGAAGTTGAGGGAGATTATTACCATTGCTATAAAGATAATAAAAATGGAAGTTATTATACATTCCTGAGAACCGTCAAGAGGGAATAATTTTGTATGTTTATGCTCATCCAGCTATTGAAGCACATAGTGGAGTTGGGCAAGTATTTCAAGACTTTGAAAAATTTGTGTTTTTTAAAATATAGACCAGAAAGTGGAAAAGAGTTTGAAAAATTGTAAGAATTGTTTGTTAATTAAGTATCCATCTCATTTAATGTCTAGTCTAAATTGAATCCGTGGCCTATTTCAGAGAAAGTATGGTAACGTGTTCATTGTGATCTAGTGGGTCCTATGGAGTTAACTACTTTAGGAAATAAGCATATTTTTACTATGATATGTGCTTTGAGTATGTATGTTATTTTGCCACCACTTGCAAAAACATCAGCCGAGGAAGTGTGTACAGTTATTAAACAGAAAATTATACCAAATTATAGGGTTTTTGAATTACTTGTTTCAGACTGTGGATTACATTTTAATAATAAGTTAATGGATAATGTATCAAAGAAATATGGTTTTGAGAATCACTATACAAGTCCAAATATACATAATGCTAATGATTAAATTGAAAAAGTTCATCGTATCTTGAACGAGAAACTTGTTATGACTAATAAAGTTATAGAATTAAATATCTATTTATCGGGATTATAAAGAGTGATTAATACGAATAAACATGCTGTTACAGGTTATCAACTGTTTTATCTGATGTTTGGATGTATGAATAACAGTGTTGGAGATCTTAGTGTTATCATGGAGTTCAAGTTATGTAAGGACGATCTTCTTAGATTGATGTTTAATATCAATCATCTAGATTCTTATGAATAGTACAAAGAAAATAAATCAAAGAAATTTAGTTAACCAAAAAACCTATGAATAACGTGGAAAACCAAATAGTGTAAATTTTAAGAAAGGTGATAAGGTCATGATGCGAACTTATTATGACAAGTTTAAGAATTCCTATATAGAACCTTTTTCAGTTGAAAATATTATAGAGAATAATACTCTGCTATTGAAAGCTTTAGATGATAGCATGGCTTCGTTCCCGTTCAAGACCTACCGTTCCCAGCTTAACATTTTAAAGAAGGAAGAGTAAAACAGTAGTCCAAACGATCAAGTTCTGGGTCTCGAAAAAGAAGTTGGAATAGCTCACTGATCATTCCCAAAACTATTTAATCTAGAATTTATTATAATTAATTATTATTTCTGGTTTATGTAATTTCTAATTGCATTTTGTTCCAGAGTTTACATCAATAAAAATTTATTTTAACTTAATTATTATAATTTTTATTGTATTTTGTGTTTTTTTTATAGAGACGTATACACCAATTTAATAAAATTTTTACTATAGAAAAATCTATATATAATAAAAATTTATATCCAAATAATATTCAACACTTACTGAAAAAATATAAAAAATTAGCTATACGAAAATCAATTAAAATGTTTACAAAAAGTAGTTATATGGTATCATGATTATTTTTAACCGATTATTTATATTTACTTCTACTACAACAATAATCATTTACAAATTTTACCAAATATTTTATTATTAAATAAACTATTAGATTAAATAAAAAAATACGCGAAAATGTATTAATAAAAATAATAATGAAATTATAAAGAATATTAATACATTTTTAATGTTGCACCATTATTATCTTGATATTAACATCTTTCTTTCCAAATTTATATTTTTACTTTATAATTTGTTGCAATTTCTACTTTTTTATTAAAAATTATTTTCAGACGATTCGTATTCTGCTGATTCCCAGAAACCTGAAAAATAATTATGATATTGGATATATTATAAGTGTCATTTTTATTATAAAATTTTATATTAAATAGTTCTTAATTTTTATATAAATTTACATTCTTCGATATCACAGCTGAGACTGTTGTTTTGACCGTTCAACCAGGACTGTGCACAAAGTTGTTGTATATGTTCATCTGATTGGCGTTTAATAAAAAATTCAAATATTGTACCAATACTACCATCAGGCTCATAATGTTGACTATGTATAGTTGCATTAATTAAATCATAATAATATCCATGTTCTTTATCAATTATTTTTTCGCACTCTTTTTGCATTTTACGATCCCATTTTTTCTTGATTTCTTGGATATCTTTTTCTGATTTTCTATAATCAGAATCTTCAATTCTATTGGTATCTAGATTACTAGATAGACTTGTAGTTGTTGCCTTTTTTAGAGTAATATCAATTTTATTATCATCTAGATAATTGTAACTAAAGTCATAACTACTTAGACTTTACCTGAATTTCCTTCATCCCTTAGACTGTAACTTGTAACATTATCGATGTTGCAATATATACTGATAAATAATAATAAAATGAATATACGAAAGTTATTAATTGCCAATTTCATTGATGCTTATAGTTAGAAAAATTTTATTTTATCTTTATATAGTAAAAAATTTTTGAAAATTAGTTTATTCAATATAAAAAACTGACAAATAAAAAAGTGCATACAAATATTTTTCAATGTAAAAATATTATTATTATTGTTACGCGTGAAAGGTTTAATATTTTGTAAAAATGTAGCTTTAAAATATTCTTCATTGATCTTTTACAAATTTAAGTATAAATCTATTTTAAGTACTTTTTGTAATTATTATTTTAAATAATATTTAATTCTAAACATTTATCATTGTTAAAATATAAAGTTTTGATGAATTGTGTGAATTTATTATAATAAATATTCTTTTACAATAATTTCTATGGCGTCTATAATATGATGAAAGTTTTGGCTAAACGATTTGATAATTAGAAAACATTTTGAAAAATTCATAAATATATGGGTTATAAAAAAGGAAATTTAAAAAAGCTAATGTCGTCTTAAAATAATAATTTTTAAAATTTTTTGAAACGTTTAATTGATTTCAATTTTCTTAACAGTTTATATCATAAATAAAAGCTTAGTATTTTTAACCATATTGCAAGTTTGTATTTATAAAAAAATATCACTTTTAAAAATCTAGATAAAAATTAGTACAATCCTTCATAAACTTTTGAAATCTTGTAATGTTATTTAAATCTGGTTAGGCTTTATTTAAATATAAATATTGATAATTAACATAATAATTTTATAAGTAAAATTTTATATAATCTGTTTTGTAGTTCAAGAATTTTTTTGAGACATATATAATGATTAATTGCCAATTTTTCATTTCATTATCTTAAATAATTTTGTGTTAAAAATTGATAATCTATTTATTAATTGATTTTTTATTCAATTTTTTTAAATTGATTTGTTATTTTATAAACCAAAAAATGTTTGATATGTTTATAACAATTAAGTATTACTTAAAATAGCTTTTTTGAATAACTCTTTGATTAGATTTTGTTTTATATTTTTATGTTATTCATAAAAAATTTACTAGCTTACATTTATGCTATTCTTCAACGAGGTACAGATTTTTGATCAAAATACCCAGGTGTCCGGAAGCTTGATAATATTTATTTTTAAAATGCTTTCGCCCACTATGACTACTGAATCAATATTATACTCATTTAAAAGGTTCAAAATGTTAAATTTATCTTAGTTATTTGTTTATAAAGTTAATGTTTGCATTTAATATTATATTGACATTTTCGTGAAAGAATTATGGCTAACAGTTATAAATTGATAAAAATAAGAGTATAAAATTGAGAATCGCACAACATGATTACAAATTTTTAAAAAACTTTTTGTAACGTTATTTAAAAATGATATTGTAAATAAAAATTTAAAGTAAGACTTTTATAATCTTCGTATGTGCATTCACACTTTGAATCTAACAAAAATTTAAAATAATTTCTCTACTATGAGTAAGAAATATTCAAAAAAATATCATAATCAAATTTAAAATATTATAAAAGAAGACTCTTTACAACACAATAATTAATTTATAATTATGTTATTTTTAATTTTTGAATAATTCTTATTGTATTATTTTTTAAAGATTGTGAAGACTTAATAAAATTCACTTGCTAGTAAAGGTTGAAGCTGAAAGTATTATTAACCTGATGAAACTAGATTGCGATTTAATTCTGTCGTTGAATTTGAAAACTACGTGTGTAAAGGCATGTAAAGAGCTTGGTCTACAGACGAGTGGAACCAAGGCAGAAGCTTCTGGAGATATTGATCCAAAGCGAAGCTAAGATAGAATAAGTTGGTATCGTAGTATCAAAAGAGCAGTTGGATCCTGAGGATCTGAATAATACGTTTTTAAGTGGAAATGGTGATGTGATTATCAAGAATAAAGAAGTAATTGTCAAGGATGATGACGTGGCTGATGTCGATGAATCACTTGATAAAGCCTAGTCTGAAATTAATGGAAGACGACGTGCAAGAATGGAAAGGAACTTGGAACTTCTTAAGGTTGTACTGATGTTCGAGGAATCAACAGGTGAAATTGAAGCATCCACAAAAAGGTTTAAGTCAGTAGCAAGTATCTCCGGAATCTCGCTTAATGATTCTGACTGACTGGGTGACTGCTTAATAAAATTGAAGATAAGGTACTTCAAAGACTACAATACTGATACGAAAATTTTGATAGTATAAATATTGTTGCTATATGCTTGGTATTGAAGAGATAGTATAGTCAAAAAATATGTTGCTGAAGCAGAGATTGTATTAATGACATACCACTTAGATATCAATGATCCAAAGTCTTTATTGTTCAGTTTAAGAGAAATGATAAAAGCTAAGTATAAAGGATTTGTAAAGGCTCAATTAAACCACGTTTATAAAGTAGAAATGATGGAGCAAATGAATCAGATTCCATGTCTCAGAGAATTGATTAAGTATGCTCGTCGTATGGAAGTAAAGAGCTTGAAGCTGAAATAACACTTGAATTAAAAATAGTAAGAAAGAAACTTTTGATGGAAAAGAATGTTGAAAAGAGAATCTAGTCATTTAAAGATGACGTTTCAAAACCAGTTATGTGTTTTAATTGTCAGATGGAAGGCCATAAGTCTTTCCAATGTACGAAGAAGATTGAAAAAATGTAATAGAGAAATCTATTGCCACAATAATTAAGAAAGTAATGAGAACTGTTGATGTAGAAGCTCCAAGAAAGGTTGAAGAAAATGGTGGTTACATGGGTTTCTTGAAGTTTAAAAATTTGAGTTTGAGTGAATCCAAATAAAGTGAAATCGATGATGATCTTAAGTTTTTGATGGTTAAGGAAAATGAAGTTTCAGAGAAGATGAAAATAGATAAGTCGCTTGAAGATAAAGAATTATCTGGACCAACAATTGATGTCGTATTTAAAAATGATGAAAAGCAGTATCCTACAAAAGCATTTATTGACACAGGAGCTGAGAAGTCGATCAATATATATGAATATTTGGATAAAATGTTGAATGATAGACTTGATTTAAAGAAATACGAGAATTCTGCAAAGTTTAAAGTTGGTGGGGATAAAAGTTAGAAATTAAAACACCAAATTCTAATAACTTTGTTAGATCGAGATGAAAGTGTTGAAACGGTTACCGTTATAGCACCTGCAGCACAATTATTGGTAAATAAGAAGTTTCGTTATGATGTACTAGTTTCACAGGTCAATGCAAGAAGTTTAGGATTTTTCTTATGCAAAAGTAGAAAGGTGATTAATAGAAAGGTATTGAAGAAGCCGAATGACCAGTTAAAATTGGGTCTTGATTATCATCCGATGAATTACTCGTTAAATAACTGTAATCAGGTATCGTTGAGATTTGAAAATGTAAAGTTGAACTTACATGAGAACAATAAAAATTGATTCGGGTCTACAAAGCCAAGAAACAGAGAAGAGTAATCACTGACCCGTCTCTCCTTTAGAGCCAAGCCATCAACAGAACTATCACAATGGGCTGGTAACAATGCTTTACGAAGCTCTACGAACTACAGGTTAAATATTGGCAACATTATTAGTTCTTGTTCAAAACGTCACGAGAATGAACTTATATTGAATAAAGTGACGCATTTTTTTAGAAATGATAACTCGTTAATAAATGAAGATGAGTCAATGTAATATAAAGATAAAACAAAATGCATCAGTCGAATAGATGGATGTGAATTAAATTCTAATGGTAAAATTTTAAAGGAAGAAGGAAACCCAGCAAAAATCATGACTGTGGATAACTGTAAAAATAAAAAAATGTTAAATAAAGATGAAATAGTAATAAATAGGGATGAAAAAGTACTAAGTAAAAATGTAAAAAAATTGGATGAAGATGAAATGAGAAATATGCTAACATAGTCAATTGTAGAGAGAAAAAACCCTAAAGATTAACTTCACTAAACTAAAACAATGGAGAAGATTATAGAAGTCTAAAGAAAAAAAGTTCAAAAGAGAGACAATTGGTAAAGTACAAAAATATATTAAAAAAATGACACAAGATTGAGAAATAGACAATAAACATAATGAAATAAAGAAAGAAAAGTCTAGAAGTTTTTTTCTAATACTCTACTACTACCGGTATAGTGGAAATGATTTTGTTGAAGCAATGGTTTAATAATTTAAGAATTTCGAATGCAAATAAAACTAAATTGGAGTCACCAAATCAAATGGAACTGTTGATGGAGATAAACAACCAGTCTTGGAAAGTAAAAGCCTCAGATGATACAAAGAATAATAAAACAGCTTCAGAATGGAAGATGAAAAAACATCTATCCAGGAAGTTTCAAAGTTAGAAGGAAGGAGTAAGAAATTATCAAAAAAATATCATATTCAAACTTAAAATCATATCAAATATTATAAAAAAAGAGTACTTACAACACAATAATTAATTTAAAAGTATGTTATTTTTAATTTTTAAATAATTCTTATCGTATTATTTTTTAAAGATTGTGAAGACCTAATAAAATTCACTCTATACATAGTTTTAATGAAGTTTGTGAAAATCATTGCAAGGGTATTTATGATATATAATTTTCTTTGTAAAAGCTTCTAACTATTAAAAATTCTTATTTTGATATAAATTAATCATATTTTTATACAACTATATAAATACATGAAAGACGTATGATTGATTGAATGATGTATTAGAAAAACCATTTTTGCAAAACATTATATTGAAAGGCTATTACTTTTTTTATTAAACGAAAACTATGTTAACTAAGAAATAACCAATTTGTACTTAATCGATAGCTTCATGATGAAAATTTTAAAACTTATACAAGGGACTATCAAAAATTAAAGAGACAAATGATTATAACTCAAAAATTTATTATTGTATAAATCCCAAATTTTACTCATTTTTTGACATAATCCACTGTTACAATTATATACTTGTCCAATCTTTCCACGAGCTTTTTAATACCAATGACAAAGAAATTTCTATCATAAGATCATAGCCATTTCTTTATTTTCTTCTACCTCTTCGATATCGTTAAATCTCCCTCAACGAGAAAAATCTTTGAAAAGCCCAAACAAAACAGAAATCTGATTGTTCACGGTCTAGACTTCACTGTGAATGTGACAAAATCTTTCGAGTATGCTTTTCACAACTTTTTTTCATGATAGAGTAGTTTACTTTGAATTAGCGAATAAACTGTGCTCCCACTTGTACCACACTTTTTCAGAAGTTTCCACGATTCATACAGCTTCTACCATATTGCTTAAACATCCGAAAGTAAATTTCAGGTGGTTTAGCTTTTTCTTAGACAAGAAATCTTACTAAAAAACGTTGCTTTTCCTAATTACAGCTTTCGAGTGAGGATGCTGTCATTAAATAGTAAACTATAGTTTATTCATAGCGAAAATTTTTTTGTAAATAATGAAAAAATAATGGAAACAGTTCTTATTTTATGATTTATTTCTTATCATCGTTCTTATTTTGCAATTTTTTACCTATGATGATTTGTCTCTTTACTTATTGAACGACACTCGTATATATTGATTTGATCTAAAAAAATTTATTTAAATCAATTAAAAAATGAAACTTTTAAACTTTTAAGTTCAATAAATTAGAGTAATCAATAAAATTCAAAAGTGTGTAACATAATCTGAAGAATAAAAGATACTTTGAAAATAATTAATATTACATGGATCTCCTGAAGATTGTCTTTGGATATTTTTGGATTCGTTAAAAAATATAAGAATAGAAAATTTAGAATATTTTGAAAATAAGCCAAAGTCGTTTTGTCGAAATTTACGTAAAAGTACTAGCTAAATAGTTATTTTATTTGTCTAATATGTGTTTTATCTATGATTATATAAAAGCGTTTTCTTCAGGTGTACAATTATATTGCCGTAATGTTAATCATTCGTCCTTTATTATCAAAAATGTAAAATTTGTAAGTAACTGTGATCTAGACATTGAAAATTTAAAACAAAAATATTAGATTTTATGTAATCATGGTGAAATTTTTAGAACTTAAAAAGGCTCCCAGATATTTTAAATATAACTACTGAAAATCTAAGTTAAATTTTTATTTAGCAAAAGGGTAAAAAATAAAAACGAAGATATACATATTTAAAGGTATGAATTGAGGCATCTATTCTGTGTTCTACTATCTGGTTGAATATCTAATTGTTCATTTAATAGTCCTTTCTTTCATAGTCTTAAAGGTGGTAGATGTGTTCTTATTAATATACTTGAGTTCAATACAGCACCTACGGTTCAAAGTTTCATAATTAATGAAACAATACGCTTATCGCAAATATATATAATATAAGGGGAGGCACAAAAGTTTCTTTCTTCTATTAAAAGGTTTTAACTTTTGTTTTGATTATAAAACTTTGTCATATTGCATTCATTCGATAGCCTCACTTGTTTTCTACAACACATTTTAAGGTTGTTCATAAAAGCATACGTTGGAAGAAAGTTATAAGGATTTATATAAATATCCATTTTTCCATAGATTTTTATTAAGAAAATTGAACATAGCTTTTTTTGTAAACAGTACATTTTTGTAATATTATAAATATGTAATACCTTAACTTCTTTTCCATAAACTATTGGAGGATTTATAAAAAAAGGTTAATTACAGATTTCCATTGAAATCATTTTTCTATAGTTCATTATCAAAACTAAAGAAAAGAACCTCCTCTAAAATAAGATGAAGTTTTATAAAGAAGTTTGATAAAACTTCATCAGATATAAATTTGTTTAAATTAGTTTATATTTCATTCGATGGAATACTTTATTTGATGATATTTTTCTACGTTACTAACAAAAATATATTTTTCAGACAAAACTGTATAATGAGTTAAGAAGTAAAAGTTCTAATTATAAAAAAATTAAGTATACTAAATTTAAGAAAGGTTTAATTACTATATATTATATGTTGTATTTTCATGCACTCATTATTAGTTGTGTTATTTGTTATAATAATCCCCCTGCGTTGTGGTTCAAATAAACTTTATAAAAATACTCTATAAAAATTTTTTTCTTAAGCCTAGAAAATTAAAATAAGTTTTATCTTGGGATAAAATAGCATTAAGCATTTTTAGCTTATAAAATGATATCATTAATATTATCTTCTTATTATTTACTTATACATTTAGAAGTTGTAAAAATCTACATTTAATGTTTATGTTTTAAACAAAGCTCACAATTTTTATGCTCCATAACTTCTAAATATCTTATAGAAATAGGTAATTTATGTGTTTTATAAAAATTAACGTGGGATTAAATAGCTAAAATATTTTTAAAAATTAAAAAAGGTATAATAGTTTTTATGATAATAACTTTTTACTTTTATACTAAAAAATGGACAGAAGAAATGATACTCATATAAATCTCTAGAACGTTGTTCAAACGCAAGCTTTTTCTAGTGAGCTTGAAATATGTTGTAAGAAACAAGTAAGACTATCGAATGAATATAATATGATGAAATTTTAAAAAGCTACAACAAAAGTTATAACCGTACAACTGAGGAAGGTGACCTTTGTAATCTTGTATTTTAAATAGAGTTCCCACATATTTATTTTTGTTTAATGCATAAACAATAGGAATATATGTAATTATCATTAATATTTTGAAGCTGTACACAGTTAATATACAAGTAACATGCAACCTATCAGCTTTCTGCAAATTGTACATATGCTGATTATAATCTATCTGTATGTTAATTCTATATATTATGTATATGGCGTACAGCTTCTAACCGGGTAAAATAAAAAGGTAGGTATTAGAATGAAGTTATTTTATGTGTGAAACATTTTTTATTATTTTAACAACTTTAACTAGAATAAGTAAATTGTAAATATGATATATAATTTATCGATACAAATATCAACACCTAATAGTATCTTCAAACGTATAGTAAAAATGAATATTTTAAAAAAGAATGTTAACAATAATAATCAAAACATGGATCTTGAATGTTGTGATTTCCGCTAGTAATATTATTTTGGCACTCTTTTCGATTCTTGTTTTAATTTTATAAGCCAATAATATGATAATTAATAATATTAATATGTACAGTTAATAATTTCTTTTACTCAAAAAACATTTTTATAAATATTTAATCAGAATATTTGTAATATCAGAAGGGATTTACTTACCTTAATTGCCTTTTCATTAATTTCATCATTTTGATATTGCAATTAACAAATTGAATGCTTCAGAAAAAGATATAATTTGTCTTGTCAATTAACAATTGTCATGTCGTATTTAAAATAAATTACTTAAAAATACTAGTACACCAAGAATTCTAGCACTGAATATTTGATTTCACACGATGATTTAAAAAGTTTATTCAAGTAGTTTTCTTGATTTTTAAATGTAAGCTTATTACAAGCAAAAATAAAATTTTCCATTCTGATGACATAAAATAACAAAGAAATAAAATTTGAATTTGATAAAAGTTGTAGTGATTACTTAAATTGCTACTTTGGTATTTAAAAAATATTTCATAATTAGAAATTATTGTAATATATTTATATTGTTGGTTGTAAACTAAAAAATTAGTCAGAAAATATTTATTCTATAAAAGTTAAATTATGGTTTTAACATTTAAAAAAATATATTTTTATTAGCTGTTCTTTTATCTTAATATTATATATACTCTATAATGCCTTTTGTTTCTTCACAAAATTTCAAATTATTTTATTTTAAATTTTTATTAAGAAATATGTTTATAATTCAATTAAAAAATATTGTATTATCATTTTCTTAAGAAAAAAATTTTGATCTTATCAAAATTATTTTTACTACAATTTTTAATCATTATTATGTAAAATGGTGCATGTTTATATGATTATTTTCTTTAGAAATATGTATATTTTATTATTAATATATATTCAACATGACAATTTTTAAAATGTTGTCTTACTTTATTTTAAATTAAAAAAATTATAATGTACACTTTATATTATAATAACGACTTTTATTTTTGTAAGAGATTAAAAAATAATTTTGCATTTTATAACTAATCTCATATTGTATTATATCTTTTTAAATAAATATGATAATGTCATTTTTCCAGTTATATTTTGCGGTTGAATAACATAAAAACTTTTTAAGTTTTATGAATTTCTTGTAAGCCTAAAAATAGTGAATTAAAAAATACATCGAATACAAAACATATGACCTTTTATATTCTTATATTATTAAAAAAAGGAAAATATGAGATATAAAAAACATTTTTAATTTCAAGAATATCCTATTCGATTAAAAAATTTTTTAAAAGTTACAATAAAAAAACATGAAAATTTTAATTTATTTTTAAGTTTTTATAAGATGAAATTAAATAAGTGTGAGAATTGATATAAGACACTAATTATTTTTTTGCAGCAATATTTAATGTTTTTTTATGAAGGCTTAAATTAACATCATTTTAATATCAAACTTAGTGAATTTATTAAAATACAGTATTTTACAAAAGTGAACAAAATAAATGTATTATCTATGATTTTGCCGACATTTAAAGTTGGTTTTTAACATAAAAAATGTACCTTTACTAACAAAAATGAGAAATATTAATTACTCGATGGTCCCTTTCCTTTGTGAGTTAATTAACTACATGAGAAAACTATCAAAATATTCAAATACTATTTTTGAAATAATGAATAATAATATATCTAAATTATCATAAAAATTTAATTACTATAAATTTTTACAAACTTCATTATTGTATTTTTTATTCTGATTAATAATTTAATGCCCTATTTTTATGGTGTTTATAAATTTTAAATAAGTTATCATTGGTATGAATACACCCTGTAACTTAGTAATAATTAAGTTTGTTTTTATAAAAATTTTTACAGTAAATTTATTTTAATCATTAATAACTAATGAAATTTTTAAAACTATTCTTAGTAATTAGAAAGTACTTTTTGTTTATCAAAAAAGATTTGAATACTTTCTCTGCAAAATAAAAGCATTGATTCAAAGTTTCTCATATATTTGCATACTTTATTTGAAAATTAATTCTCTTAATTTTAAAATAGTTTACTAGAAAAATAAATTACTAGAGTAAGAGATAAATTTCATAGTTGTTTTTAATATTAAAAAAGTTTATAACAACGAAAAAAAAATTTGATTCATTGGTATGCATATTAAGTAAAATTGAATATTTTATATTTGGAAAATTTTTAATTTGGAATAATTGAAAGATTTTTTAAATGCTGCTTAAAATAATTTTAATAATTTATTGTACATTCTATAAATTGATAAATAAACTTTGTATTATATTTCAATATATGTTAAAAAACAACTACAGCCGCATCAAACAAATAAAAAAGAAAATAATTAAAGATAGAAAATAACTAACACTTCCTATGCAATTGTACTATAAAAAATTTATTTTTTTCAATTAACTTTTTTATTCTCAAAACTGCTAGTTTAATCCTAATTTTTTTTAATTTGAGTAAATAATGCTTTTTAACTATATTTTATAGAATGTGTGATCATTAATTGTCTAGACTTTGTATTATTTGATAGCAAAATTATTTTATTTCTTATGACTAATACAAGAAGATAATAAATTGCCAAAATTTTACCTTAATAACCTTTCAACAATGGTATTATTTGTTAATAAATTAATTTGAAAGACATATATTTTTATATATTATAAAAAGTGGTACCTAAATCTTTTTATCTTTTAAAAAGTTTTTTTATATACCCCTCCATCTTAATATGCTTAAGAGTATTTTATAGACAAAAAAATTAAATTTATTGTGTTAAAAGGTATATAATATTAAAGACATAATATCTTAAATAAATAATTTTTTTTACAAAATGCACTAGTCTATTTTTCATTATCATATATAATCTCTTATTTTAGTTTTGTAAAGTTTATAAAATTATGACGCAATTAATTTTTTCTAATTAACTGATGAACTTTCTATCTCATTATGTTAGTTTTTTAATATAATTTTTTTAGCATGATGAACAGCCATTATTTTTAATAAAAAAGGTATAAATTCTTGAATAATAATAAATAGTTAAGCAAAAATTAATTTTATTCTAAAAATTCAACTACGTAACTGGATCAATAATCACATATGATGTTGTTTTTTTTTAAAAAACCAAACATAAGAAATAAATATTTATAAAACAAGAGGTGATTGAAGCGATAAATATTTATATAATGTAATTTAATTTAATGTTTAACTTTTTGATATAGATAAACTAATCTCAATAAAGTCTGCAGTCATTCAAAAATATATGTAAACTAAACTCTTTTAAGAAAAATAAGTTTTATATAACAATAATAAAAAAGAATAGTTAAACATAAGCTTTTATTCAAATCCTATTATTAGTCATTCATCAAAATCATAATCGAATACAAAATTATTTAATTCAGGCCAATCTTCTTCATCAGTATAAATTTCAATTGTTTCATTAGCACTAATTTCTTCAACAACAGATTGTATGAATGAAATAAGCCATAAGATTACAATAATTCCTCTAAAGATAAATTTTTTTTGGCTTTTATAAATTCACTAACCATTGTTCTTTAAAAAGTAATATAAAATCAAGAGACCTAAAAAATAAATTATAGATTAGACAAAAAATAATATTTTGTATATATAAAGTAATTATATTTACAAAGTTAAATTCACTTTATATCTTTGAAATGCCAGATAAGTGTAAAAAGAAAAGTTTGTTTTTTAATTAGTAGATTAAATATTAATACTTTTTTCTTTATAACAGTAGAAAAGGAAATTTTGAAAGGAAATAATAATAATTAAAAAAAATTATGAAGATCAGCAAAAGTCTTTCTTTTTTAATATGTTTTCTCAAAACTAATGTTTATATTAAGTTTTTTTATTCGTGCAGAAAAAAATTTTTATGTATACATATTATCATTTTTCCATAAATAGATATAAATAAAAAGATAAAAGAAAATAAAATTTTAGATATATTTATACAATTATGGTAGGATAATAAATTGAAAATGCATTAATAGCTAAATGTATAAATATTTGAATTAATTAAAACAGCGTACATTATAACTTCACACATTTTTATATTACTGCTACCACTTTTTGTTCTCAAAGTAAGCTATTTTGCATAATTATAAGTACAAATGGTAAAAAAGGAATCCCTTAAAATTCTCTTTCCTCCTCATCTTTTTTCTTTTTATTTCATCTAAACTTAGATTTATATCATACAACCTCATTAATTTTTAAGTTTAATGAAGATAAAGGGTGTGATTCTGTAAAAAAAAATAATGGTAAAGAAAATTTGATGTTAGTGAAAGCATAGTTTTACCATTATTAGAGCAATTTATATAAATGATATTATCAAATTCTGGCTTCCTAGAATGAAAAAAAAATTAAAGAAGGGAAATAATTTAAGGAGATAAAAAATAAACTAACCTTTTATTTAACCATTCTATAAGTTCTTCCTTCTTATTAATGCTTATAATATTAACTTTTTTTGTCATATAACGATATTGATATTTTACATCCTTCTTAAATCTAAGACAAAATCTCCCCTGTTTTTTTGTTAAAAATCTTTCAACAAAAATAACCCAGATTAGAAGTAACATAATCAAAAATGTGCAAATAAATGTCGAGATTTGAAGTGCTATTGACAATGAAATCATTATCTTATTCTAAAAAATTAATTAAGCAAATATCAAAAATGTAAAAAAAACAATGTAGGTAATAATTTATCATGACAACTACAATTTGATTAATGGTAAAAATTATATATTTCTACAACCTTTTTAAATTAATGTATTACAATTTAAAAAAGGTAAACATCAATTGAAATAAAAAGGTTCATATACAAATTAGTTGAATACACATACACAAACATATGATTAGATATGTCTCAAAGTGTTTTTGAAATAAAAGTTTTTGTATATGAAATAAAACTTTTCATTACCATCTATTAATATTAAATATATAAGACAATATTACCATTTATATTAGTATCAGTTTTAAGATCTTACCAATTAAATTTTTAAATTATAAAAAGATTTTTTTAAATATCAATGGATAGAGTATGATAGTAGTAGAAATAACAACAAAAAAAAATGCAAAAAACTATTTAAGATAAAAGTGTATTTATTAATGATATATATTTTTTTATCTCTTTCAAACTTCCTATGATATTTGTTTTTGTAATATTTTTGGTAAAACGTGAAATATCACAAAAATGATACCTTGTATATTATAAGAGAAGACTTTATTACACCAAATTAAATAACAATCAATTATGTGTAGACAAAAAATACAATTTTAATAATTCCTTAATGATTTAAAAATGCTTGTTTTGACAAACCTGATATTTTTATCTATCCCTCTTCATAAAATATTTTACAACCTTTATCCAAAAAATGTATACTCTTAATACTTTAATTTTGATATTTAACAACTCCTATGATAACAATCGTTTTTACTATTTTTTTGATCTTAATAGAAAAAGAAACACTACTCATTTCATTCTCCTTTCTTTTTTTTATTTGACAATTTGTAAATACTTATAAATTACCTTCAAAATATATTATTTATTTATCTACCCAATTTCAAAAGGTACATGATAATTTTGTATAAATATTTAATCCATCTTTTACTTATTTAATATTCAGATCACATATATTTTATCTAGACTATCTTTTATTATTCCATAATTGATAGAGAAATTTACATCATTTCCATTACAATAGGTGTAAATTTTCATTATTGTTATATTTAACCTCATAATTCTTTACTCAAATTTTTGTAAATTATATCTATTGACATAATTTATTATTTTTCACTACCAAACATTTTACAACTCTTTAATATATGTTCATCTTATTTTAAATAATACATAGAATATATATTTTTTAATTTTTTTAATTTAAAAGTTTGTCAATAAAATGCCAAATAAGTCAACTAACATTTCTTTTGGTGGAAGATGTAAAGAAACATTCAAAATTGTTGAGGAAGAATTTAAAAATAATTTTATTAAAGGTTGGGAATCCGAGGGTGCATCAATAGCTGTCTTTCATAAAGGTGAATGCGTTGTTGACATTTATGGAGGGTATGCAGATAAAAGTTGTAATAAAAAGTGGACATCAGATACTTTGTCAGTTATGTTTTCAATTACAAAAGTAGGTAAAATAATAATTAGTTAATTTATCTTCTCATCTTAAGAGTATTGCTTCTATTTGTTTAGCTATCCTTGTTGATAAAGGTCATGCTTTTTATTCAGATTTAGTTACCAACTATTGGCCAGAATTTGGTAAAAATGGTAAAGAAAATATAACTATTGAGATGATATTAAATCATCGTTCTGGATTAGTTCATATGGGACGTGTTTTAACGAGAGAGGAAATTTTTAATAGAGATTCACTGAGGAAAGCTATCGAAGAGATGAAACCTATTTTTACGGTTGATACAAAAACAGCCTATCATACATTTTTATTTGGATGGATTGTTGATATATTAGTTGAAAAGATTGATCCGTCACATAGAACAATAAGTCAATTATTGGAAGAAGAGTATTGTAAAAAATATAGTAATTTTGTTCAATTTTTTAAGAAATACTTATTGTTTTTTCTAGATTTAGAAATTTTTATTGGGACATCACCAGAATATTTCTATCGTTTAACACGCTTAAAAAATTTTAAATTAATTGAAGCAATTAGTGAGACAATGAATGATTTTAGAATTGGAAAATTAGGATATTATTTTTACAAACCAACGAGTCTTATGAGAGAATGTTTACGCGATCTATATAGTGTTGGTAAAGATTTTAGGATATTTAATAATCCCCAAATGTTAACATTAGAATTTCCTTCTGCTGGAGGTGTTGGTAATGCATTTTCAATAGCCAAATTGCATGATATTGCTTTTAATAGAGAAGAAAATGGTAGCTTAAGCTTAAATATCAAAAGAAAACTTTTCAAGACTCCTGAAAAGTATTTCGACTACACGACAGGAGAACCTTTGAGAAAAGGTTATGGTTTTAATTATACAAAAAGTATAAAAAATACATGGCAATTAGGACACCATGGTGTTGGTGGTCAAAATGTTAAAGTCGACTGGGAAAATGAACTTGTTTTTTGTTATCTAACAAATGGTATGAAAGCCGGTGTTGGTGAGCATGTCAGAACATTAAAAGTTCTTGAGGAAGCAATTTATAAATGCATTTAAAAAGTGTTTGTAAATAGAAATCATCTAATTTTCCTAACAAAATTTTGTTTTCGACTTTTATTATAAAATCCGATTATAATAATAAAAAACAGTTAATATTATTATTATTTTTTTGTTTATACTACTATATGTTGAATGAAGTAAACTTACTGAGTATTTAACAAAACATTATAGCTTATAGTGTTTTTGTATACATAAAATATCTTCTCAACAATAACATATATAGTATTTATCTTCTCTCCCATCTTCAAAGATTTAATTTTATACTCTTTAAATTATATTTAATTATTTACATTAGATATATGCCATTCAATCTATTTTTCTTTAATAATATGAGTTTCTCTTTATATACAAAAAGGTGAAGTCAATAAGGAGTAGAGGGGTACTTGGATATCCCTTGATCTGTTATAATATTTACACAAGACTAATATAGACTAAGGTAAGCATAAAATTTGTCATTTGCCATTACATTATTACAATAATAATATACCTCCTACATAAAATTTTTTTTACTCTCTCCCTTCATTTATACTTTTCGGATGATCAAACTTTTAACTTCATATATAAATATGATTTTAGATGGCATAAGCTTAAAAAAGGTAATGTCAATAGATAAGGGAGTAAATGAAAATTATTTTCTTTTACTCCATATATGTGTATTTATAAGGTTAAGGAATTAACTTTAATATCCTCTACTCTCTCTTTTTATACATCTACATATTTAGTTAAATTAATTTTAAAGATGATTTTATTTACCTTTACTTTAAAGGAAAGCAATAAACAAAAAGATGATGCTACCTATATAAGTTTTAAAAGAATTTATGCCTCTAAAATGTTAACTTTTGTTTATTTTCTTATATTATTCTTTTAAAGATGCTACAAGTTGTTTTTATTTCATTAAATTACTTCTTTTAAGATATGCAGTAAATTAAATTTATTCTAAAATAATATCAATTTCACTTCAATAACTTTTGTTTTAATATTAAATATTATTCTAGGTCAATAAAAATGCTGATACGTTTGACATTTGGATATAATCTGCTTCCAAAAATAGGAACACTAAAAAATATTACATTCATTTATTTCATTACAACATTATTTTTAAATTATTATGTTAATGGCCAAGGGATAAGTGGGAATGTTGCTGGTTCAACAGGAAATATTAATCAAAATTTAAATATTAATCAACAAGCTGGTCAATTATTTACAGGAACTGGATCAAATATTTATTATGGTGTCAATCTTGTTCCTTTTGGGCCAGAAGCTGGTGATATGGAAGTTGCACCTGGTTTCTTAACATCGGGACAAACAATTGACCTTCACATGTTTTTTCCTTTTTATGGAGGACTTTATAATTACACAACTGTAAGTTTTAATAAAATTTTGTACAATATTATTATTGTTTTTAGATATCAGTTAATGGTTACATTGGTTTCGCTACAGTCCTTGATCAAGGTCCAACAATAAATGTTGGTCCTGATACAACTGATTGGCCTCGTGTCCAAGATCCTGCTATGATTGCACCATACCTTTGTAAACAACAAATTACTCAAGATGTCATTCCAGGTCTTAAAGCTGGTGTCTTTTTTAGACTTATCCTAAGACAATCATTATTTGGTCAACAATCAGGATCTAATATTAACCAACAACAATCAATGACAGCATCAAGTTTCTTTGGGCAATCAGCAACACAAGCCTGTCCAGGTACTCCTGGAAGTTATGTAAGATGTGATGCAAATGGTGATTATTTTTTGGATGAGATGCAAAGACAAATTATGGAAGGTGTAGCTGGAGGTACAACATTTAGACCTGATGGTGCTGTAATTGTCACATGGTACAATACAGGTTCAGCCATCTCTGGTAGATCTGATCTTGATAGTGGACAATTATCAACATACCAAGTTGTATGGCTAACAGATTCAGCGGCTCGCCTCTCATATGTTATACTTAATTATGATAAATTGGGTTTTGATGCTGCTGATTTTAGACAAAATTCAAGATCAGGTAGATGTAGAGCACTTTTTAATGGTGGTAATCATACAGGACTTGTTGATGTTGACCCAACACAAGGATATAAAAATTCACCAACAATTCTTGCACAAAGATCTGGCGTACCGCACATTGTTAGAGGAAGGTACATGTTTCGTGTTGATGATGTAGTTAGACCAGGTGGATGTTCTAACAAAACTGGTGGGACATATCCTATGCTTATTTATCCAAATATTATTAACATGTTGGGAGAAATGACAGTTGATGTTAATGCAATGTGTTTAGATAGAAAGCAAACATATGTTTTGATGATAGAAAGAAGACAAACTGCACCATGTGTGATTTTGAATGCTGCAATTGCTAGATGTACCATTCCAAGAATTTATGATTGGGGAACAAAAACATTATATTTCCAACCACAAACTGGTCAAGCAAACGATGATAAAGCTTTTGTAGGGTATGCATATTTTGTTCCACCGACGTTAGATCCAATGAGATTGGATATTGGTAATATATATAGCTGGTATGAAAATCCGATTAAGGAAATGGTTAAACCTATCTCATGGTATCCAAGGAATTTTACCAACCCAGATATAAATGTATGGTCAAGTAATAGAATGTTAAGTGACCAATCGTTATACTCAGCAACATTAGGACTTTATGTTATCGGATATAAAGAAGCATTAGATGAACAATTAAAGAAATTTAGACCAGTTCATCGTGTTTTATGTCGTATAGAAAGTTACTCAAATCAACCACAATATGCATGGATACCACAGGAAGAGACAATTAATATTAATCAAGTTGAACAATGGTATCTTAATGATTGGGAAAGAAATCACGAATTATATAGTTATCGTTTTGGATATCTTAAACTTGCACCAATATCATCATCTGAACAAATCGGTATTGAACCACATTTATTACCTGGTTTAACATCAGCACCTATATCACTTCATTGGTTATGGTCACCTGAAAATCAATCATTTGCTGGTACAACATTTTCACAGCAACAAACAGACTATCGTAAGGAATTTGTTATTGAAAAAGCAACACAAATGTGTCACGATTGGTATGACGAGGATGGTGCTTTGTATAATTTCGTAAAAGATACTGAAACAAATGCATCATGTCCCTGTATTGAAGCACAAGCTAAAATGGATATCGGACGTTTCATGCCTCATCCTAGGTGTTCACAAGAATTTCGTGATATAACATGTACTGAAATGATTGGTTCAGAAAATTGTTATATGTCAGCACAAAATGTATATGCATCATACATGGGAAAAGACAATAAAAATTACTATAGAAGACGTGATTATGACGATATTAATTTACAAAATGAAAACAAAAGACACAATCGTTTCCAGACAAGTTTTGGACAGGTATGTTGTTATGATCAAAAAGGTTTTCTTATGCAAACACCATATCAACCTGTTGTAAGGGTTATACCAGATATCTTTTATAATCCTGGCTTCCCAAATCGTGCCTATGAATTTGGTTCCTCACCATATCTTGGACAATTTGAAGTACCCGGTCTTTCTGTATTTCACCATGATTTAATGCCATACTATCTTTGTTGTAAATTTGCCAAATTTCGTTGTCAGATGTTTTATTGGAGGCGACCATCATCAGCATGTCAAAATTATCAACCACCAGCTGTTGGTAGAGGTATTGGTGCAGGTACATGGAATACAATTGATAATCAAAAGTTTATTTTTAATGAGCCTGGTGTATACAATTTACTTTATATCCCATCAACAGAGACTAATCCAGAAATTAGAATTCAAGTTAGGCTTGAAAGATATCCCAATAGAAAAGTTGATTTTTCTTTACTTGGACATTATTTAACACAAGCTGATCTTGTTCAACCAACAAATACCACAGTTATAACAGGTATTGCTATTGAAGCAACTGGAACTGATAGAGTTGTTGTAACAGCTAGAGGTGATACCAGAAGATTTAGATATAGAACAAATATTTTTGTTAAAAACATATTAAGATATTTTGATCATATGAAGATACAAAGATTTGATGGTGTTTTAGTTTATGTTAATAATGTTATTAGAGGTATCCCAGATATTTATGTTGTATTGGAGGAAGCTGAAATTGGTATAAGAATTAAGGAATCATATGCACTTGATATTGATAGATTATCTATGTATCAAGAGTCAATGGGAATGTTAGATATTGAGGTATCTGTACCACCAAGATATGGTGTTAATCCAATAGGCGAAAATTTCATGGATCAAGCATATAGGGAATTATACAACATCCCTAGAGTTGCTGGATTATTAAGACCATTTCCCGACCAAACAACAGGATCATTTTATAGCGATATAACATTAGCTGATGTCAATTCAGAAACATTTAGAGCACAAATAATTAATAATTATCGTATACCTGGTACTGGAGGTCCAGGAACAAGTCAAAATATGGCTGGTATATTGAATAGTTACATGCCGACAGATAATATGTTTACTAATAGCAAAGATGAAGATAGTAAATTTGAGGTATTCCCAGAAGTAGCTATGAAAAATTCACCTATCTTCAAAACAGCACCAAAATATGAAACAGGTTACCATAGATTTATTCCAATGACAGGACAGAATCTCCAACAATTAATTCAAAATTGTAGAGATATGACGCAAAATTATATAATTAATCAACAACCATTAGCGAGTGCTTTGACATTAAATTATGGTAGACAATTTTGTCCAGACAATCCTGATTCTATCATAACTGAGTGTGGTGATTCAGTTCCATGTTTATATGATTGGACATTACTTAATTCCAAAATTTTAGGATTAGAGTTACAAAACAGTTGGAATACTTTTATTGTTGATAGACAGTTAATGACAAAACAATGTATGTCTATTGTTTTTCTAAATTTTATTTTAATAACATTTTTCAGATAATAGTTGTGGTGCAATTAACATTGAATATCCAGAGTACATGACAAAAACACCATCCTTTGATTCAGCTTACCTACAAGGTGATACTGTTAGATTTGGTTGTGATCAAGCACATTGGATTAAAGGAGATTTTGAATATAAATGTTCTAAAATTGTTGATTATAATGATCCAACAAGGTATCGTTTTGAATGGAATAAAGGTGAACAACCATGGTGTAGATCTCGTGAGAAGGATAATATGCTTCAATGGCTTACAGGAATCTTTTCTACTGTCGCCATTATTATAGCAATAGTCTTTGGATTCTTAATCTGTTGGGTTGTTAAACAAAAAAGGATGAAAGAAATGGAGGAGAAGGAGTATGATGCTAGAGAAGACTCTACGTCACCACCATATAGAAGGAAAGGCGAAAAGAACTTTGGTTACAATGATAATGATGAAGTTATGTTAACACCAATGTCAAGACCAACATCACCATTTGGAAGGAGCGATATTAGATCAAGAACTACAAGTAATCTTCCTCCAACCGAAATTAGAAATCGTTCCACAGCTTTGAGTGGTGTTATGGATGGACCGCAAAGTAACATTCAAGGATATAATACAAGTGTATAATATTAATTATTTGTTTAAACAATCTCATTATAATTTATCTCTATCTGACAGTCATGATAATATTGAAAATATTTTTCTTACCGACAAAAAATTCTCATTGATTATTCTTCCATTATTTTAATAAATTATTATACATATTCTGTCTTGTAATTCGAAAATCACATATTTGTCATAATTTTTTTTCTTCTTATTTGTCTTTTTAATATTATTACTTATAAATATTTTTATAATATCATTAATGATTAAGCATATATATGTTTTAATATTATATAGTTATATGAATGCTATATTTTTATGAATCCTCTTTCGACATTGCATATATATTTAATAAAATATATATATGTTATTAGTCAGGGATAATGAGTAAGACTATTTGTTTACATTTATAAAAATTAACGAAAAGTAGTAATTGTAATAGGAGGAAGAAATAATTTTATTTTCAAGTACTTTTACCGTTTGATGTTTATCAGAACAAAAATTAATGTTTAAAGAAGACTTTTTCTTATATTTAGAAGTGATAAGCCTATTATAAAACAAATAAAATTATTTAATTACTAAAATTAAGTTGTTTTTACAGTAGTGGTGGTACATTCCACATAAATTATATTAAATGTAAATTTACATTTATAGAATGATAGTATCTTGTAATTTTCTGTTCACTTTTGAGAAAAAACTATTTTTTGTATATTTTTATTATTAATCATAAATTTCTTTGCCTTCTGACCATATTAAAAATTAAGAATATTAATATAAAATTCTATTCATTAATAATCTTATCATTAAAATGAAAATGTGTGATACCGCACTCGTATTATTAAAGCATATTATTCATGTTTCATATACTTAAATGCGATATAATAATGTAGATTATAAGTATGATAACAATATTTAGATTATAGAAATTGTAAAAGTAAGAAAATTATAGAATAAATCATATTCTTAATTGACTTTTTATCTAATTTTTCTCCAAAACATTAGAGTATCAACGGGTAATGATCTGTTATTAAGAAAAATTCATGATAAACAAAATTTTATAGATGTGGAAGAAAACAGTAATTTACAATCTTATAATTTTAATATTTATTGTTAATACATAATTATTTATCAAAGTCTATAAATTATTTTATAGAAAATTTCTAATTTATGAGAGGTAGAAAAGTTTTTCTTCTTGATGATTCATAAAGAGTATGATGATAGGAAAACAAATAAAATATTTTATGAACTGGTGACTTTACTTTTGTTTATACAAAAATTTAAAGTACTAAAAATAAGAATAATTTTCTAACATTATATATTTTCTTTTTATTATATCAGAAATTATATTATATATATTGTGTACCCATCACCTATACTTTTGTAATTTATAAAGATCTTATGTACTTTCTTTTGTTAAGATATAAATTATTATAACCTATCTTTATGTTTATTTTTATCACTTTTGTGATCTTAATATATAGCTTATTATAATAATTTGTATAATTATTTTTATATATAAAAAACGTTTCTTTAATTAATCATAAAAGTAATAAATATTTTTTTACAATTGTTATACTTTCGTTTCCAACATTATGAAATATTTATTTTCTTAAAACTTATTATATAAAAATATATGAGTAATACCTATACAATTATATATATAATGTTTGAATCCATTTTTACTGATATAATTTTGTCATTTAAGCATATATTTCATGAAATTATATTCATTTAACAAATATAGCAATTCTTCTATTTGTTTTTACTAATAAAAATAGTTAGATATAATTTTATGATTTTTTGTTTTTTAATAAAAAAACAAGATTTTCTTAGGAAATTAAAGAATTATCTCTAGTTTGAGAGATTTAATGTAAATTCCTTCAACAATATTTTATTTTATGTTAACAAAAATAATTTAAAATTTTAAGTATCAATTATTAAGAGACCACAGTGTACAGGTATCTAGAAAATACATGAGTTTTATGTCATAAAAATGTCTCCTATCTCTTTTATTTACTTACTATTTAACTTTTATAATACACTATAACTTTTAATATTTAAGAAGTACCAAAAATTTCTATTGTTCAAAATTTCTATTTTAAACATTTTTTTGTACCTACTAAACAAAATTTTTTTAAAAATTCTATTTATATAAGTTTATTTACAAGAATATATTTTATTAGGTGAATCATTATATGTGAATTTCTACTATTATATATTTAATGTCTATAATCATATTAATATTAAACATAAAAAAGATTTTGATTTCAAAAAATTTTTACGGTCTTGATATAACCTTTACTAGTCATCATGGAAAGTGATTAACCATTACCTACATACAAAGTTCCTTATGATGCATTTGGTATATGAAAAAACCATATTTCTTATTGATATTTATTTATAAAATTAATAATATTTTAATGTTTTTTTTATGAATTAACGCCTACATTTAAACAAAATTTATGGTTTGAGTAAAATAAAATGGATACTATAGTAATGTATAAGATGATTCATTAACGATAACATTTTGATAAGAAAAATTTACATTTGGTTATCCACAAATTTCTTCATCATCATATATATTTTTAGGAAAGAGAATCATCCTCTACTCGCAAATAAATGTATATATTTAAAATTGTTTTTCCATTTTTGCTAGTAATATTATTTTGATTAATTTATAAATATTGTTTATTGAATGATTTATAACATACATTCTGTAAATGACACCTCATACTTTAAATACACTTTTTTTTCTAACGATTCATCTAAATAATCATTGTTAAAAGTTTTAAACCCTATTTTATTTTTATCAATATGTCAAAAACACTTTAAAAAATTGCTTTTTTGATAAAATTGTATTATTTAATGTATATATACACGTATAATATTGTTTGTTAAATTTTGTGTTTAATATTTTATAAGCATACTAAAATCTACATATATATATATATATTTATATTCCTCTTCATTTTCTTTTTAACCCCTCTTAAATTACAAAATGATAATTATTCTTATAATATTATCAAAAAGAAATGATTATTTATTGGTATCTTTAGTATAGGTAAAGCAGTCCATGGTCATAATATATAAGAAAAGTAAACATCTTTGTCATCTAAGATACATATAATCATTTCCCATGTTTTGATATATTCTCTAATAATATTATTTCATTTTTCTCCAATAATACGCATATACACTTTCGATTAACATTAAAATGCCTTTATTCATAAGCTTTTTCATATGTATAAATTTATATCAATGAGTAACCAAAACTATTATTGAAGTTCTAATATTTGTTTTGACCAATTCATGTCCCAAGTTTACATTCATAAATTTATATACATATTTTACCATTGTAAGTATATTTACTTTTTATCTATAAATACAAAGGTGGATCTATTTGAAGGATATTTTATATATCTAATTGTTTCATTAAATTTTTATGATTGACATTTAAGAAATTTCTTCTTCGATCTCTTTCACATAACAGATATCTTTCAGTTTTGTTACCACAAAAAAAGTAAATCTTATAGTTAAAAACGACACATTTTTGTAACAAAACTCTTTTTAACCTGTGAATTTATTATCATATCATTTCTATTCTTAAATATGGTTATGTTTTGTCTTCCTTCTATCAATCTACTTATATTTTATTTGTACATATTTAATCATCCATCTTATAACCATATTGTTATGGTTATAATAAAAAAAAGATATGATAAGGAATTTAATTTGATTGATTTTAAGCCTTATTTTTTATTAGAAAATTAAAATCAAAGAGAAAAAAGTTAATTAACGTTTAATTTTATAGATAATTTATGGATTTTTTTTATCAATCACAGCATGTTCTCATTTCACAGTAAATAAAGATATAAAATTTTCATTAGTTTATTTATAAAAATATTACTCAAGAAAAATAATACCTCTATAAATATTTTATCTTCAATATAAAAAATTCTTTTATTATTTATAATACTATTTATTTATCATTAATTTTTTATTTTAATTTACCCTTTATTTTAGTTGACATGAGGTTAAAACATAAATTTTATGTTAATTTAATTAATATTATATTTATTATATCGACTTTCCTATTCTTCTCTCATGGACAACGTAACATAGATGCTGGGTCCAGTAGTCAGTTTGATACAAATCCCGAAGCATTCTCATCAACTGGTCTCAATTTTTATACTAGTAATAGTTTAGTGAGATATGGCATAAATGCTGGTGATTTCAAAGTCCATCCAGCTTTATTAACCTCTGGTCAAACAATAGATTTACACCATTTTTTTCCTTATTATGGTGGTCTTTATAATTACACAACTGTAAGTTAAAAAATATATTAAAATAATATAAATAAATATAAATACATAGATATCAGTAAATGGTTATATTGCATTTGCTAATGTCTTAGACCAAGGACCAACAATTAATGTTGGACCGACAGCAACAGATTGGCCTAAACAACAAGATCCTGCTATGATGGCACCTTACCTTTGTAAACAACAAATACCCCAAAATATTCCACCTGGTTTTCAAACCGGTGTTTACTTATCGTGTCGTCCTAAGATCCACGGCTTTTGGAAGATCTCAAGATTTATCAACTAACTACCAACAAAGTTCTTTCTTCGGTCCACAACGTAGTCAATGTCCTGGTGCAGGAGATGGTTATGTTAAATGTAATACTGAAGGTGATAGATTTCTTGATGAAATGATGAGACGCCTTATGGAAGGAGTTGCTGGTGCTGCAGCATTTCGTGCCGATGCAGCTGTTGTCGTAACATGGGAAAATACAGCATCAGCGATTGCTGGTAGATCAGATTTTGATGCTGGTAAATTAGGAACATATCAACTTATCTGGTTAACTGATTATGCTATGAGACTCAGTTATACAATTATAAATTATGATAAATTAGGTTTTGATGCAGCTGATGTACGTGATAATTCAAAGACTGGAAGGTGCATAGCTGTTTTCAATGGTGGTAACCATACAGGTTTAGTCCCAATAGATCCAACACAGGGTTATAAAAATACACCAAAAGTTTTATCTCAACGTTCTGGCGTCCCACACTTGGGACGTGGTATTTATATGTTTCGTGTTGATGATGTTGTTAGACCAGCAGGTTGTTCCAACAAAACTGGTGGGACATATCCAATATTAATCTATCCAAACATTGTTAATATGTTAGGAGAAATGACTGTTGATATAAATGCTATATGTCTTGATCCAACACAAACATATATCCTTATGATTGAGCAAAGGCAAACTGCTACATGTGTTGTATTAAATTCTGCCATTGCAAGATGTAATTTACCTAAAATTTATGATTGGGGTACAAAAACTGTATATTTCCAACCACAATCTAGTGGTGCTAATGAGGAAAAGGCGTTTGTAGGGTATATTTATTTTGTTCCGCCGACCTTAGATCCAATGAGATTAGATATTGGTAATATATATGATTGGTATAAAAATCCTATCGGTAGAACGACGATGCCTGTATCATGGTATCCTAGGAATTTTACAAATATTGATATGGTTACAAGACAAAATTTCCAACTTTCTGATACTAACCTTTATACAGTACAACTAGGTTTATATATAATTGGATATAAAGAAGATAAAGATGAAAAGGTTTGTTATAGAAAATAATTTGATAAAATAATATAATAATTTCAGATTAAAAAATTCCGCCCAGAACATCGTGTTATAGCGAGATTAGCAACATACAATAATCGAGGAGATTATGAACATCGCTGGAAACCTCAGGAAGAGGTAATTAATCTTGACCAAGTTGAACAATGGTATCTAACGGAATGGGAAAGATTAAATGAATTATACTCCTTCCGTGTTGGGTATCTTAAATTAGCACCAATTAGAACTGATCAAGGAGTGAGTGTTAGTTTATTACCTGGATTGGTATCAGCACCAATCTCTTTACATTGGTTATGGACAATCCAAAATAGTCGAATTGATACAACACAAACAATTAGCACAACAACTGGTGAATTTGTTGATAAAAAAAGCGAATGGATTCATGAAAAGGCAACTGAAATGTGTCATGATTGGTATGACGAAGATGGTGCATTATTTAATTTTATTCGTGATACAGAAACAAACGCATCATGTCCATGTGTTGAATCACAGGCAAGACTTGACCTTGGAAGATTTATGCCACATCCAAGATGTTCACAAACATTCAGAGACATCACATGTACAACTATGATAGGAGCCAAGAACTGTTATATGTCAGCACAAAATATTTATGGTAGTAGTACAACTGGTAGTCATAGTTATGCAACAAGTTCACGTTTTCCCAACACACTATGGGCAAGTTTGCTGTTATGATGCTTCTGGTTATCTTATGCAAACATCTTATCAACCTGTTATAAAAGTTATTGAAGAAACTCCATACAATCCTGGTTTCCCGTTACGTGCCTATGAATTTGGTACTTCCCCTTATATGGGGCAATTTGAAGTTCCGGGATTATCGTCCTTTCATCATGATTATATGCCATATTTTTTATGTTGCAAATTTGCTAAATCAAGATGCCAAATGTTTTATTGGAGGAGACCGTCATCTGCATGCCAAGCATACCAACCACCAGCTGTTGGTGAAGTTATTGGTGCTGGGACATTCTACACATTAGACAACCAAAAGTTTGTATTCAATGATCCTGGTGTATTTATTTTACTAAATATCCCTAAAACAATTGTTACACCCGAAGTCAGAATACAAGCACGTTTAGAAAGATATCCGAATAGGAGAGTTGATTTCAGTCAACTTGGTAGATATATCAGTCAACAAGACTTAGTTCAACCAAGTAATGCAACAGTAGTAACTGGTATTGCTATTGAAGCTACTGGTACAGATAGAGTACACGTTGTTGTAAGAAAAGATACAAGAAGATTTAGATATCGTACTAGTGTTATTGTTGGTAATATTATGAGATATTTTGATACTATGCGTATTCAAAGATTTAAAGGAGTCCTTGTTTATGTTAATAATATTGAAAGAGGTCAACCAGAAGTTTATGTTGTCTTGGAGGAAGCACAGATTGGTATTAGAGTTCGTGAATCATATTCACTTGATATTGATAGATTATCTGATCTTCAAGAATCTATGGGAATGTTAGATGTTCAAGTTAGTGTACCACAACAATACGGCGTTAGGCCTGATGGAAATCGAATGTACGATATGTATGGTGATAGAAGTATCTATCCAACAATAACTGGATTATTAAAACCTGATGAAAGTGGTGGTGGACTATATAATACACCAATGACGGATTCTGATGTTAATGGTGGTGTTGCTGCATCTTTAAGTAGATATAAAATTCCAGGATCTGGTGAAGCTGGTAGTCAAGATAGTTACGCTAGCGCTTATGCAACAACTGATTCTGCCTACAAAAATATGTTTACAACATCAAGAGATGAAGATAAAAAATTCGAAGTTTTCCCAGAAGCTTTTATGAAATCTGAACCTGTATATGCTGCTGCAGCTTATTGGGTACAACCACCTCATAACTTTAGAGCTCAAACTGGTGCTGATATTAATTCATTAATAAATAGGTGTTCTCAAACACAAATAAGCTCAAGTCAAGGAATTAATTATAATCAATATGGAATTGCCCAATATCAATTAATGAGTGATTGTCCTGATGATCCATCAAATGTTCTCCAAGTTTGTGGTGATAGTCCCTCTTGCAAATATGATTATGCCTTATTAAATGATAAAAGACTTGGCCAACAAGTATATATCGAGTATAATAATTTTGTTACGGAACGGTTTGAGGCTAGTAGGAGATATAATAGTTGTGGAGCAATTAAATATTGAATACCCAGAATACATGACCAAAACTCCAGCATTATCACCAAGTTACTTGGAAGGTGATACAGCACGTTTTGATTGTTTCCAAACACATTGGGTTAAAGGACAAAATGAGTACACTTGTCAATTGGTAGCCGATTATAATGATCCAGGTAGATATCGTTATGAATGGAATAAAGGAAGTCAACCATGGTGTAGATCAAAAGAATTAGATAATTTCTTAACATGGTTAACAGGAATATTATCACTTCTTGGAGTAATTATTGCTGTTGTATTAATATTCTTAGTTTGCTGGTCAGTCTCCAAAAGAAATTTAAATAGAGGTAAAAGTGATACAAATACTTATAGAACGAGGGGTACTTCAACGGATAGAGTAAGTTTATTGAAAGTAGAACAATAAATTAATAATACATATTGTTTTTAGAGTATAGTTAAAAATCGATTAAGAAATCAGGAGTATTTGGACGGGATAGACGATGATGCAATGACAACAATGAGATATTCTCCTAAGGCAGGAAGACGTTATGCTAGAGAAGATATGTCAGGACTCTCACCATCAGGTAGTCCTGAATTAAGAAGTAGGCAAATGAATGGAGAAACAACAAATTTACTTGGAATGAAAACAAGTGTTTAAAATAATCATATTATTTTAATTTCTCTCATATGTCGCATATCATTAGTAATATTTTTTTATATCAAAAATTTATTCTACACTGAACAAAATATATTATATATGTTTTTATATATAATCACGGAAGTCAGGTCCTTCTTTATTTCAAATTCATTGGTATAACATTTTATGTATCTCTAAAGAATTAAATTTTAAAAAGATGAAAAGTTGAACAGACATATTTGTAAAAAAAGAAATAAAAAAATATAACTTTTTTTTTGGATATATATAACAATAATACTTTAATCAAAAAAATACAGTTTATACCCCTTAAGAGATATCTTTTTTAATCGAAATTTTATTTACAATAATATGTCTCTAATTAATATTTTTTTTCCTACTTTCATTATTAATCTTTCGTTTATTAAATTTTTTTGTAATTATTTATTATATAAAATTTAAACTTATTATTACACTTAATAAAAAGAAAATTTTATATCATATGAAAACATTTTCTTGTTTTATCATTAATTTTTATGATAATAATGTAATAAAAATTCACTTCATTAATGTCTTTTTTATTTGAATGCATGTAGTATATGATAAGACTAATCATAATTATATAACGAAATTTTCTTAATAATAATACATTAGAATGATAATTTCAAATATTTACCATTTATTATTTAAATATTTTTTTATATTACTTTTTTTACCAATTATTTATGGAAATAATGTCACTGAAGATTTCGATGATTCCTTTGCAAGAACTTATTTGTATCCCTTATCAGCGGCCGCTTTTTCTTCTGTCCCTGATATATGTTTAAGTAACATATTTAAAAATTCTACGGTGATTATTAAAATAATTAATTTTTTATAACAAAAGTTTAGTTAATAAGACAAGTTACATCAAAATGTGACTTTACCACTAATGATAGTTGTTCTGGGTATGTTGGTGTAAGTCATGATAAAAAAGCCATTGTTGTTGTCTTTCGTGGTTCAATTAGTAATGAACAAGTTGCATTAGAAATTATTGATACATTTTTTGAAAAAAAAGAAAAATTTATTGGTGGTGGGTATGTTTCATATTACTTTAATACAGCATTTTCAATTGTCTGGGATGGTGGGTTAAAGGATGCTTATTTGACAGCTAAAAATAAATTTCCGACTTATGAGACATGGGTTACAGGACATTCATTAGGTGCAGCAATGGCTTCAATAGGCGCAACCACTATTTCATTCTCAAGGTACTCCAATGTAAATAGTATTAAATTGATAACATTTGGTGAACCTAGGACTGGAGATAAAGATTATGTGAGGGCAGTTGACACCTTAATTGATTATTCCTATAGAGTTATTCATAAAAAAGATCCTATTCCACATTTGCCTTTTAAAAATTTACTTGGTTATGTCCATCATAAAAGAGAAGTTTTTTATGACAATGATATGGCAATTGGAAGTAGTTATATGATATGTTCAGATGAAGATGATAGTGAGAAGTGCAGTAATAAACATCTTGATTATGTTTTTAGTGATCATGAATTGTACTATAATGATAATGTTATACATCTAAGTGCAAATGGATGCAAATATTAGTAATAGAAAAAGTTCTAAATGATTCATTAATATTATTAATAAAAAATGGTTTAATATAATTTTTTAAAATTTATTTACATAATGACTAAAAAAATATATGTTAAAGAAATCCAATTTTATGTTTGTTTTTTTAGTCATTAATTTTTTTGATAACTTCAAATTAGATAAGAATTTTATTGCTTAAATACGTGTTATTTTGCTAAAGATTTTATAGTAATTTTATTATCTTTTTTATTTTCTCACTTTCCACAAAATTTTATATGTGAAAACATATTTATAACGGAAATTATAGTATTTGTATTGCTCAAGCTGATTTATCAATTCTTAATGATATTATTAATACATTCTTTAAATATATATTTATCACTTTTGTTACTATTATAACAATATGAATAAATATGTCTAAATTATTATATGATAGGAAATTGAACCGACAAATATTGGAAAAATAATAAGTATCTTTATAACCTAAATAATAATTCATCATTTAAATATGAAGAAGAGTATCATAAATTTTTGTATTATGAGGCTAATCTTTTAAATGTAAATATAGAGAGTTTGATAAGAATACAATTATATTATTAGAATGATTATATGTAAACTTACATGCTCGTGTTAAAGATAACAACAAGGTATTTTATGACATACTATTTTAGGGAAACATTGATAGCTTTTATTCTTAAAAGTAAGCAAACTCATCCTTTTACTTATATTTTAACATTCATTCTATTACGTTACCTTTTTTTATTATTATTGTAGGTTATATAGGAAGATACATTGAAGATGTATGAGGAGGTAAGAAAACACTTTTTCACATCATAATAAAAAATATTTTATAGAATACACGTTCATTAAGAAGGTATGACATTAATACATTACAACCAATACCTAGAGTTAAATTAATTCCAAGAGCTCAATTAACTAGAGAGGTTTATGGCTTACCACCGTCAAGACCATCCTCTAAGATTGGTCAAATTGTTGAGTATCATGAAGACGAGGTACCAAATAAAAATAATAGTGAATCGCCTGTACCAGTTGAGGAGACAAAATTAGGTAAGATGATTTCTGTTGAGAATGCTATAAATGAAAAAACAAAAATTCAAGAAGGAAATATAGGTAGTGGGAGATTTTTTTTCCTATTTCAAAAATATCCAGCATTAGTTGCTATTATTGTTTCATTACTCCTTAATTATGGTCAAAGATATAATAGTGACGTCAAATATTTAGTCGAGGAAAGAGTTCAAATAATAATGTCTTTAGCAAATGGTATTCTTGTTGCTGTTGGTTCTTTACATGGTATTCAAAATCACAATTATTCTTTTATAAGAGCAAAATTTTTAAGTATAATTAAAATTCCGCATCTTCTTCTCACCATTACTGCTGCTGCCATACAACTTGTTTACTCTGTACTTTCATACATAAAATTAAAAAATAATCAGGTAATTAAATTTTTTAACAAAATTCATTTTACATGATTATATTTTAGGATAATAATTCATGGTTAAGCACATATAGTCAATGCGATATAAATAGTTTAACAACACCTACAACTTCCTATTCTATACCTTGTTATAATGTACATGATAGAATCGTATGTTCATGTATCCTTATGGGATGTGCCATATCTATAATTATTCTTGGATTATTTTCATTTGCCTCCCTCTTAACAGCATACATTAATCATAAAATGGATGTAGATAAATTAAAAGAAAGGCAAGCAAGACATTCAAGGGTAATTTCAGCTTACACAAACCAAACAGCTTTCGAGTCCACACTTTAAAAGACGTCTTTTCTTTTATCAAGCTAAGCAAATCATTCTATGTCAACAAAAAAGAAAGATAAATTAGCAAAAAAAGACATTACAATTATATAAAAAAATTTATTGCATTTATTTTTATACAAATAATTTTTTTTCATCATACTTTTAAATAAAATTTTAATATATAATCATAATTAACACATTCTTAATTATATAAATAAAGTTTATGTGATAATCATACATTTAAAATTAATTTAAAGCAAGAAGTATTTTTTTACATTATGAAACATCCTTTTTTCATATTTTTGTCTTCACTTTCCTTTGTCCATATTTAAACATAATTGACGTTTCTTCTCCTTTGATAGTAAAGTTTGAAATAACTCAAATATATTTTCATTCTCTTTGGCACTAGTCTCAATAAAGCCGCATCCCCATTTATCAGCTAATTTCTGCCCTGTTTCTGCTGACACTTCTCTTTTCTAGAAAGTAATATTATAAATGAAAGTGGTTTAATGGAGGAATAAATTTCTTAATGGAGTAGTGTGAAAAGGATAAAAAAGAATTCGTATATATTAAACATACAGATTGATCATCTTTCTTATTTCCCACTAACATTATAGGTACTTCTGCGACTTTCTCCTTTTTAACTTCTTTTAGCATCAAAATAATTGGACCTAACTCTTCTAAACTTTGTTTACTAAACACATACATTTGTGCGTAATTGAAGAATTTTTTAAACTAACCTTGTAATTGAATATACAAGAATAAATGCATTTCCTCTAGTAATTGATAATCTTTGCATAGCCGGAAATTGATGACTACCAGTAGTATCAGTTATTTCCAATGTGCATACATTTTTTTGATTACACGAAATTACCTGACGATAAGTATCCTCAATAGTTGGTACATATGATTCATTAAAAACACCTTTGATAAATCTTAAAACAATTGAACTTTTACCTACCCCTCCAGCACCAAAAACTGCTACTCTATAATCAGATGTAGATGACTCATTTGTTAGTCTTCCACTGGTGCTAGAGGATACCACAGACGAGGGAACTTCTACGCCAATGCTGAAATCTAATAAACAGATAAGAATGGTTTTTGAAATTGAATTGGGAATTAAATTTATATATCTATGTTTTTATTCGTCAACAAAAGTAAAAAAAGTGTCAATGACCAATACAATAAAAATAGTTAAAATTACAAGAACTCTCATTTATAATAAATATCAAATATTCAAGAGCCCTTGTAAAATTACATATTTTAAAATTAATCTACGTAACTAAAGTGAAAAACTATGACTGCATATATATCGTATATAGAGGTTACTTAAACATTTAGTATAATATTTACCAGAAATGGTTTAAGTAATTTTTTTTACACACACTTATATTATTTAAAAAAAAGCAAAATTATAAAAACTATAAATCAGTTATCTCTTCAAAAGATGATGATATTCGTAATAAAGTGGTGGTTAAAAAGACAGAAAAGTTTTTAAAAAAAAAGAAAGTATTTTTATCAAAAATAAACGAAGTAATTTATATGGATATAAAAACTTTATAAATAAAAAAATACATAACACTTTAATGGCTGATTAAAAATTATATGTACTTTGGATAATTAAAAATATCTTATGAAGTAACATAATTATATATACCAAATTTTGTTTTAAATTAATCATTCCACAAAGTCTCTTCCCAAAAATAAAATGATATATTTAGAGGTTTGAGAAGAATAAAAAAAAGAGTATTGTAAAATGAGAATTAAAAATGAGAAAAATACGAAATATAATAAGAAAAAATACCATGAAACATTAAAAAAAACCATATTCTTTTAAAGTAAATGTTTATAAGATATAAATTTTCTATATAATCTAATTTTTCTTTTGTATATTTATTAAATTGTAATATAAATGATTTTTCCCCTAAATTACATTATATATTATAATAAACTATTCAAAAAGGGTGTTAAAGTTTATTTTCTTTTTAGAGCTAATTATAATAAAGAAATAAAAAGAAATTCAATTGAATAATTAAAGTAATATTATAGAGTGATATAATTAAATTAAAAATAAATGGTATGTTTGAGTTATCTGTAATGAAAAAAAAAGTTATTAACAAACATATTATAATGTTTTTTTAATGAAATTTTAGTTGACTATTTTTTAAATGATGCGAAAAACAAAAAAAAACTATAGCAATCTCATCATACAAATTCTATATTTCCAAACAATTATATGTGTAAAAGATACTTAAAGAGCTCATTCATCAGTTTCAAGATATTTTTCATAAATTTATTCTTTTGGTAAAAAAGATTTTTTAAGAATTTTTGTTTTGAATGTTTCTATAATTTGTTTCCTAAAAAATTAGGTAATAAACTTATACTTTAAATTTTAGATATTTGAAATTATATATCACATTAATATAACTTTATTGCAGTATAAATTTATCTATTTTTTAGTCATAAAATTATAATAAAATTTTATTCTAAAAAAGCTAGAACAGGTTAATACAAAACAAACAAACAATATTTTAAATTATTTTGACATATATTTTTAAGAGCAAAGAAAAATGTTAAAAAATTGCCTTTTTTATTTTATTATTATTATTATGAATTGGTAAATGATTTCGATTTTGTCTAGGGAAAAGATATAAATATAGGTCATTTTAAATTTATTCAGTTTAGGGAAAAAAGAAATAAAAAATAAAATAAATAGTTGAGAAGATGGTATTTTAAGTTATTCGTGTATTAAGATATAAATCAAGAGGCTTTTTGTTTAAGAGACGTCTTTAAAAAATATTGTTCTTAACTGTCATGATGATGATGATGAAGAATTATAATATTAATTGCGATATATAAAGAAAATATCAAATTTAAATATCATAAAATGGACAGTTTTTTTCAGTTAAAAATCTATATATAAATAGATATGTAAAAGAGGAAAAGTAAATTTTATTTAAGAATTTTTCAATTTTTTAATGTTAAATAGTAATCTAAAGGGATAATAAAATGACTAAATATGACATTATATACAAAAAAGTGACGAAAATTTTCCAACTAGATTTGGTAATCCTTTTTTTATTTATTCATATACATAAAATTTTTACATGTGAAAACGGTCACGTTATATTAGGAAAAGTTTAAATTTCTAGTAAGAAATGTAAATTTTAAAATAAGTATGTAAGGGTGCAAAAACTAAACAACATGCCGTAAGTTTTATGTAACATGGTAAAATTATGTCTCGGGTAGTTAAATGCCAAAATTCAAATATATAATGATGGGACAGTTATCTTCTTGTACTATTACATAATGATTAAATTTATTTTTAAGTGTTTTCTTTTATTTTTTTCCTATCAACTTATTTTTATTTCTTTTTAGAATGAATATTTTATATTATTAATAGAATATCAAAAAATTACTTCTTAAGAAATTAAAATAAAAGTAAAATATATAATGTTTTTCTTAAAATTTTAATACGGAAGTTAGTTTCGGCATTTAAAATTAAAATAAAAATACAACAGTCTTGATATAAAGTTTTAAGCTGCTTTTTTTTAATTTCTAAGTGTTTACTTCACATCATTAAATAGTGTTGGTGGGCAATTAGTCATTATAAAACATACACTGAAAAAGAAAAAAAAATTGTTTTTTATTACTTATGATGTCACAACTTTTCATTCCATTAAAACATAATTTAATATAATAAACATATAATTTTTAATATCTTTATTAACAAAAATATATTTATATAATATATGATTGTTTAGTATCCATGCAATGTCATAGTTTAATTGATGTTGATATAAATATATATGTTTATTTTTATCGGACAATTCGATTTACCAAAACAACTATTTTTTTAAAAGCAAATTAGATTTGAAATAGAGAATATGGTTAATTAAATAAACAATTTTTTATGTCAAACAAAGGCAAATTTTTGGTTACCATTTAGGGAACAACTTTAAAGACAATGAATATTAATGAATAAATATACATAATGTGAATTTTTTTTTAAATTAAAGATTCGAGAAGCATAAAAAAGTTTTCAAATTATGATATTTTTTGTAGTGATGAAAGGAACCAACTGAAACAATACATTCAATTCAAGAATAAATGAATTTATTATTAAAAATACATAACCAAATACATTATTGTTAATTTTATTGGTCTCTCCACCCAAATATAACTTTAAATACATTTTAAAGTTGTAAAATATAATATATCTATAGAAAGAGGATATTTTTATTAACAGTCCGATGTAATGTTCAAAGAGTATTTATTACACAAGAAGCCAAAAATGACAACAGAATTAACTATGACTTAGCAAAAAGTATTTTGTAAGGTAAAATATTTACCAGTAATCTTTTTATAAATTATATATTCTTAACAGAAATTATTTTTTATATAGTATTCCAAGAATTAAGTACGAAATCATAAACAAAAAAAAGATTTTTATATTCCATATTAAATAAGAAACGTTGATGTTGTATAATATTGAAATTGAGGGGCCATAAAATATCTTACCCAAAACTGTTACCAGTACGTATACATTAATGTTAATTGTTTTGAAATAGAAGCCTGACAAATTATATCTAACATAACTGTATTAATATTAAAAGAAAGCCATTATTCTCCTTATAAAGTATGTTTTTCCTTCCACAATTCTAAAAATAGGCAATTAAAATATTTCTTTTATAAAAATTGTACACTTTTTTATTCCTACATTCATAAAAAATTTGTCAAATGATTATTCAGTAAAAAAATTTGTTAAATTTAAAAGTCAATAAAATATTTCTTTTTGAGTTAATGGAAAATGTACTATTTATAAATCTTTCATTTATGAGGTCTAATGATTGTGTTATTTAATTATTAATGTTAAATTTAAACTTTATAAACTTTTTTATTAAAAATTCAATCAAACATTCTTATATAAACGTTTATATTTATATCTTCTCTTACGTCATAAGTTGTTTATATTACTATCAGCAATAATTTTAATTATTATTTGAACAATTAAATATAATTTCCTTTGTCTATTTTTAAAAATATGTATTTATAAAATTGACTAATATTTTTATATTTTATTAACATAATGATGTTCCTTTTTTCTACATGTACATAAAAATGATTTGAAAAATTTTTATGATTGAAAGGTTAACAATCACATGCAATATTAATGAATAATTATCTAAACTTTTAGTGATTATTATTGTTCTTTTTAACAGTAACTATTTTGATGATGTATTAATAAAAGTACTTTATTATTGTTTTCTTAAATGTTAAAAAATTAATTGATTGATTTTTTATTGTAAAGAAGAACATAGTTATATCTATTAAAAAATAATAATTTTTTTCTTTTAACAACTTGATTTTTATAAAAGAATATTATCATTACGCTTAAAGTGTTTGAATGATAAATCATAATAATTGATAGTTTATTTTCATATTTACCTTCCTTCTGCTTCCAAAAATAATAAATTACATTTTTTATTAAAAACCAAATATTAAAAATGAATTTTGATAGAAGAAAAATATTTTAACAAGGAGCCACCATCTTTTGCAGGGTTTAATTTTGATGATTTTAATAAATGAAATAATCAAGTGATAAAAGTAATAAATAATCGTTACAAAATTTTTATTAAAAATAATTGTTTGCAAAACTTGATGTACTATTTTTAAATGATTCACTTAATATTATTACTTATTTTTAGATTATTAATATAACATTTTTAAACAAATGTTTAAAAATAGAAAATAAAATAGTAGTTAAATTGAAATAACATATTTACACATAATATTGAAAGACAAATGTGTTTGTTGTTGATGTACTTTTTAATTATTTTTAAAGTTACTCAAAAATTAAAACAAAACATCAATTAATAAAAAAAATTACAATTTCTTTACATCATCATCATTCTTTACCAAACAAAAACAATACTATATATTGGCAAAAAAAGAGAATGAATAAAATTTCTTTTCTATTGAAGTGGTAAAAAATTTTTATACTTTAGAATTTCAATAACATTTCAATAAGAACGAATGCATATAATATTTAAAACTTGTTTAGAAGAATGTTAAATTAAAAAGTTTCAAGTAATTTGTTAATTTACTAATGTATTTGTATCAGAGGTCATAACTTGCAATTTTTACGTCTTTAAAGCAGATCTTATTTCGGTAATAAAAATAAGCTAAAACAAAATTGGGTTACCATTACAAATTTTATTCAAGATACCATGATTGTAATGTAAATACCAAAATAAACAAAAGGTATTACATTAACCAAAAATGTGTTCTATATTTAGAAATATCAAAAAAAAATTCCTGATTAAAGCAAAAAAAAGTGAAAGAAAAAAATGATCTGCGAAAATAAATTTTATTTTAAATGTATTGTAAAAAAATTGATCAAGATGGGATATTAATAAAATATTATTTACAGAAGCAATTATTGAGATCAATAATGCAACTTTTATTCATGTTTCTATTGTAACAAAAAAACCATATTAAATAAAAGATATCACACAATAATTATGTGAATATTTTACTTTGACGCAAAGATACTTTGCAAATACTATTATAATATTTTGTTTCTAGAAGATTAAAAGCTCTTCAAAAGCAAAACTACATACTATTGAAATTTCTTATTCCTTTAGATCAAAATGATTTTTGATCAATTTTTGATATCTGGATAATTCTTCTCAATAATAAGTTTTCTTTTATTCCAAATAATAAAAGAAAGATCATTCCAAAATAGCCTGTTTTTGATAAAATATATATTGAATTATAAAAAAAATTTTTTTTATTTTATAAGATTCATCATCTTCATACTTTGTGAATAGTTGCATTGTCAGGATATAAATGACAATATATTAAAAAAAGATAAACATCAGATACTGATTACTTGAAAAATTAATGAAATAATAGAATGCCATTATTAATAGAAAAAAATTAACAATTGTCTGGTTGATTGTAATGTCTTCAATTATCATTAAAATGATAGAGAAGGTTAATTATAGTTTGATAAACATTGTAAAGTAAAAAATGTACAACCATTAATATAATGGATAGATATTAATTCCGGATGAATGAGTCCGAAATATTTTAATATAGATAATATATATTAATTGAAAATTGTTGAAATTACATGGATTTCAATTAGACAAAAAATATAGAGAGAATATTTTTCTTGCATTGAATGAAGCTTCATTGTTTAAAATAATTATTACACGACTTTTATAAATAAATTATGGTTGATAATTTATTACTTCCTATTTTATGATTTTGGGTATTAAATAGATACTTCCAAATCATTTTTTTTGTTGTTTAAGCGTAATACAAGTCGGCACAATTTTCATAGGAAGTAATACGCCATGGTGGTAGACAGGAGCCCATATTTTTTATTGTTCTTGTGTAATATATAAAATAGTATAGATAAAATATTATTGTAAAAATCTTAAAAAAAAGAAAAATTAAATTTTGGTGGTGGACGGAAGAGATGTACATATATTTATTAAAAAAGGGAAATTTGAATAATATAAATAACAGAATGATGGGGTTTGTAACACATGATATATATGATATATATAATTTCTAATAAGAGTAAGCATCATTGGTCGGGATCAGAAAACAAAATTATTTAAAAATAGATATTTCTTGTCATAAAAATAAGGATAAGTTGATTGTCATAAAGTTTAAATAACACATTACATTTAAATAATAATAATTTAATTTTATATAAATATTTATATATATAAATGTTACAGAGATATAACAGTTAAATTTTTAAAGGTATAATAAACAGCTTTTGGTTGGTTGAAGTGGGTTGTCTTATATATATGTCGTACTAATCGACGTCACCATCAAAGGCTATATATTTTTTTATGATTAATTAAAAAAAATTTTTTACTCTTTTTGTATACATTAGCTTATGGAGATGGAAATTTCCTTTATATATAAACACATGGAGATGGATGTAGTTTATACTCATAATTAAATACTACAATAATAATTTTAAAATGTTAGAAAATTTTAAACAAAATGACAAAGTATTAAAACTTTGTCGTCTTTTATTAAGGTATTTAAAAATCTTATGAAATAACATTAATTAAATGAAGTGGATGCATTAAAAATCTTGTTAACCTTTGGCATGATAATAACAATTTTACAGGTAATCATTGAATTATTTTAGACAAAAAAATTGCTCACAAAAATCATGGCGTGCTCCATAAAAGAAGAATAGATATGATGATGTATGATGAATTTAATTATAAAAATTTAAGGAAGAATAACTTTTTCATCTCTTATAATTTATATAATATCTTATAGTGAATCTTTAAATTTTGAATTTAAGGGAAAGGTTAATAGATAATATAAAGTAATTATCAATGGAATGAAATAATTATTTTATACTACATAATTAAGTAATTTATAAGATGTAGTTTAACGACATTTTCTATTAATAATGGAATGAGAAGCATTTTAATCTAATAATAACAATGATGTAAATTCTTTTAAATAATTATGTGTATTTTAAAAAAAAATCAATTTAATAAATTATATTTAATATTATCTTTTTTTATATTAATGAAAAAGTTAAAAAGAAAACGAAATGATTACTAAATATCATCTACAATTGGTTATATATATGTAAAAAGAAGCATATTACAATAGTATGTGTCTGTTTGTTAAATAAATATAATGAGACTTAAATATTACTGTAGATAGGGAAAAAAATTAATTTTTATGTGTGTTAAACCTCCTGACAATTAATCAAAGTTATTACTATTTTGTGTTAAAATTTGCCATCCTTCAATTACATTGTGGTATTTAGAAGTACGATAATGATTACACATTACAATATAAATTTAAAATTGTTACAGTTATTTAGATATAAGGAATTCTGATCATCGAACAATAGATTAAATTCCTTCTTTATAATCGAATTAATGCATCTTTAATTTAAAACTTTTTATGCTTCCTTGTTTAAGAAGGTTCAAGATGAAGTACATTTTGTTAATATTTTACCTTCATTTATGCTTTTTTAACGACGTCATTACAAAAAAAATATAATAGTTTGACATAAATATTTTCGTCAAAATTATACTTTTTTATAGTAATTTTTTATAACATTAACTAAGTTTTAAAAAGTAAACTATAGATATAAAAATCATTACACTCAGTGATTGTAAATTATCACTATATCAAACTCATTTAATATTTTCTTTATAAAGCAAATGTATAAAGGAACAGTACAAAAACGCAACTTGTTATTAGAGTTACATAAATGTGTCATCGAGAAAAAATTTTTATTTTTTATTAAAGAGAAATAATAAAAAAAATTGTTGTTCTGCAACATTATTTCAACTACTCGTTCGTCAAATATTCTGTGGCACTCTAAAGGCATATTACCATGATTCAGAGAGAAAAAAAAGTATTATCAACCTTTATCTCTTTATTCAACTTGATTTTATTATATTTAATTATACAAAATTTGCATTATTCTATTTTATAAAATAAAGTTTACATAATATAAAGTATTCACCAAATTGATAATGGCATGATTTTGTATATTTAATGTTTAGTTATCATTATCTTCTTTAGAATCATACAATTTATTTCAAGTCCTTTAACTAATTAAATTAGACAGTTATTTATCATCTCTTTTTATACAAATATAATATTAACTTATGTAAATCAATCACAAAATATAATATAATTTGTCATAATATCAAAAAAAAAGAAAAATCTTAGTTTAAAGAAAGAAAATTATTTTGTTAAGCAAATGTCATTGTAACTCACTTTTATAGAAGAGAGATATATATGAAAGGGAAGATGATTGGAGATAAAAAGAATTTAATCAAAAATACACATTTATCCCTTACGGCAATGTAATCTGATTCATCATTGAAAAAGTTAAAGAATGTATATCTTATTTTTTTTATTATTTTTAAAAAGAAATATTTTTATTTTGTTAATTGCTTAATTTGAATAATTTTGTAAGCTAGATGGAGAAGCAGATTATGAGACGTCGTCTTTTTTAATGTATATATCACGTATATAGTATCAAAAATGCTATAAATATTTGTCAAATATTATAAAAAGTGTAACGTGTGTGAATCTTCACATTCCTTTGAGAAACAGTAGTATGTCCAGAATATTTTTAATAGTTCCATTAATATATGTGTATCAAAACAATAATATTACTAGGTTTGTTTTTAATTGTAATTTGTTAGAGCGCAAAAAAGAATACGTGATAAAATTTGAGTAATAATTATGTTTTCTAAAGATAGATAGTAATAAAACATTTACATGATTTAGGACACCCGAACTTTTTATTTTAATAGACTATTTTTATATAATATTGTTGAGGGCGAAATTTTTTTTGTTACCATATTTAAATGCCCGATTATTTAATAAATAGAGTTAATTTCTAATTTCAAAATTTATATTTAAAGATATTTTTTATATCAAAAAACACACAAAGCCCATTATATACATAGTTCTTGTAAATATAATGAGAAAATGATTATTATTTATTTCTTAAATTGTAATGAAAAAAGATAAAATGTAGAAAAAAAAACAAGGAAAGAATAATTAAATTTTTATTGGTAATATTAAACATATAAAATAGTCTATTTCTCATAGTACTTAATTAACGATGCAATATTAGTTAAGAAAAAAGAGTATGATTGTCAAAAATTAAAATTTTATCATCAAACCAAATATCACTATGCTCTAGTGGATGCAAGAATTTATAAACTAATGAATTTTTTAAACATAAAGGTAATAATTTTTGCAAAACTTTGAGAAAATATTTTACTAAATTTACTAATTTTTAATGCTTTTCCTTGTAACATATTAATTTGTAACCAAAATTTATGCATGATTTGTAATCATCTATAAATTTTATTCCTCCGTTACATGGATAACACTTACTATATCACAAACATTAATATAAAAAAATGTTTTTAAAAAAAGTTATTTTTTTATTTTCTACGTTAAAATTTAATTTTTTTCAATTAAATATCTTTTAGATTTATTATTATCATACTAAACAACGTTTCTCTTTAAATTATTTAAAAGTATATATATATTTTTTATAAAAATTTTATTTTATGATTATCTAAGATATATAGGTTACAATAAAAAAGTGTGTTTTTAATAATAATTTAAATATTCTTGTTTTTACTATAAATAGAAGCGGAAGCAAAACTAAAAAGTTTTACTCTGAATGTTAAAATAATGTGGTTGTATAAAAAGATGTGTGTGATTAAAAATTAAATCAACCACTTTAACACATTGTGAATAATTAATTAATGAGAATTAGTTAGTTTGTTTACCAAACATTACTGAAAAATGGTTTAACAATATTTATAGTAAAGACCTTCATGTTAACTTTCATATTTTTTGTATTGTTAACATTTTTACATAAATTCAATTTTATCAAAGAAAATAATTGTAAAATAACATACAAAATTAGATATTAAATATAAAAAAAACTAAAAAATCTTCTGTAAGCTTAATAATAAAAAAAGGAACGTTAATAAAAGTTGTATCATTGATAGATATACTATTAAATATAATATTTATACAAATTATTATCTTTAATTATTCTCACGACTTAGTCTATCATTCTCTTGTCTACTTTCTTGTCCACCATCTTGCCCATTGTCATTTGTTTCAACAAATTGTTTTACATTAAAATTAATTAAATTATACCAATATTGTTCATTGTATTTGAGATTAATCATTAATTCTAAAAGAAAAAGGCAATAGTTATAAATAGTGATCATTGAAATTCCAAACATACCTGGTTGATCAAGTCCTGGTAAACAAGGAAATATATTTTGTTTATTAAGAGCATTCGCCAATGGTGTCACCATTTGTCTTATAAAATTATGTTGAAGTGCCTCAATATTTGGTGATAATCTATCCATAAATGGACTAACTTGTTTACCAAGTCTTTTTTCTTCATCACCTTGACAATAAAATTCCTCAACAATCCTTCTTGTCCATTCTCTATGAAGAAGATTTGGTTTTAGGGGTGAACAAATATCAGCACATTTCATTAATAGTTTTAGAGTATCATGACGGCATGCCTCAACATCAAATTGTACTACCTGATATTTTGTAAAATTATTAATATGTTCAAAGTGGTGGCGTAAATCAGTTGCTAATATATATTCCATTACAAGAAAACGAAATTTTTTAAATTCATTTTCATTCATATTTTCTAAGAAAAAGTTTTCACTTCTACATAATAATCTCCATGACATTGCAGCATGATGATTTTCTAAAACACTCCTATCATTATAAAAGGTTGCCATGTCATGATTTGTTGCGACCATAAAAGCGTTTGTTCTTCCTGGATGATCATAGTCATGCATAGCAGCAGCAGCATAAAAAGCCATAACCTCAATACTATTCATTGAATTAAATAATGGAGGATTTATTACGATAACTAGGTAAACCTTCAACAGGTTTTACATCTCTTGAATCATCAATTCCATTAACCAAATTAAATGGTTCAATTGGGTGAATGGTAAGATAATAACATGCATGAAGAACATCAGCGGCATGAATACGATTATGATCTAAAATATTTTTATACATTTAATAAAATTATTTAGGTAATTGGTTTAAAAATAAAGTATAAATCCGATATGAACTTACAAGGAATTGCCCAATAACCACTTTCCAATGAACAAAAGAAGTTTAAGAATTTTTTGCGATTAATTTGAAAATCAGAAAAAAGACTACAATTGTCAAAGATTCGAAAAGCTATCTATAAAAAGAAATACATAATACAAAATTATTCTTTAATTATTTAACTTACTCTTGACAAAATACGTTCTGGATAACTATACGCGTATTGAAATATGGGAAAAGCCCATTCTTGAAGGCCATGCAAAACATTATCATTACGAATGTCAGTAATTAAATTTGTGACAAAATTTTCACGTTCCATTTGTGGATACCTTCTTACTTGAGCATTTTGAAATGGTGCATTTTGATATATAGGAATAGAATTTGCATGCCCACATCTTGTACATACACAAACTCTTTGACTTGAGACATAGTCTTGATAATTATTTATTGTTATTGGAGCAGCTGAGACAACTTCAACAATTTGGATGCGACCTCTAGATTGATTCGAACGATTATCGTGAGGTTGATTAGATTGGAATCGGTTGTTGACGTTGGTTAACACTAACATCTGATGGTATAAATAATGCATCATTTATACCAGCATGTCCTACTCTTTCTGGACTAGTATTACGATTACTACTACTACTGTGTTGTGAAACATTTTGTTGACTTTTCTCTGAATTAACATTTTTAATCGTACCTTTCTTCAAACCAGAAGGACCTTCTCCTTGTGGACCGGATGGTAAATTATCATTATGACTATTACCTTGAGTAGTTTTGCCAGATATAGATAGATTAGACATAACTTTATTAACTGATTTAATTTCAATATTATTATTAGTTGCCTTTTCCATATCTCTCACAATTTTGTCTCCTTTTGTAGTTGGTAGAGGACTAAAAAATATATATATCGAAGGAAAAAATATGTTGAAAATAAATAAAATTATAAGAATTGTTTCATATATGTATATATATGTACATATATATAATCGTTCAAATGGCATATAAGATAAACGATGAAAAAAATTTTTTGTCCTTTAACGCCTCCCCAGCATAAGATATTATCAAAAAATATTATATGTACTTTAAAAAAAGAAGAAACTTTAGTAAAAAACATATACAAATTGACAAATATGAAGATAATTTAAAATAAAAGAATAAACATACCTTTTGGTCCTACCTTTCGGCTCAAAGACAACTTCAGGAAGACCAGTTGCATTGGTTACTGTAGAAAATGTTATACATGCCATCTGAGTACTGGTACTCTGAAATGTAATTCTAATTATTAGAACTGAAAATATGTATCTCTAAATTTAAATAAAAATATCTTTTAAGTACATTTAAAAGTTAGTACTTGATTATTTTTATTGCAAAGAGAAAGTTTATTCTCCTAATACAAATTTATACCTGTAAATTTAGCGGTGTCTCATGAAAACATTCCTTGCAACATTTACAATTGTATTCCTTCCCACATTTTTTACATTTCCCATATTTTGTAGCATTATCAGAAGAAAGTGTTGTGGATTGAAGATTATGTAAATTGTCACATTTTTTTTCATCACAATTAGATGTAGAATCATTTTTTTTACATTTTTCTATTTTATCAGACATATTTAACTAATGTATTCACTTTTTAAAAAAATGAATAATGATAAAATATTTTCAGTTATGTTTATTTATTTTTTCAAGAAATTAAATTTTAAAGGTATTAAAAAAATGATTATCTTATTTTCAAAACCTATAATCAGAAGTTTTAGAGTATAATTTAAATAAAATTTTATATGTATCTTCAGTAAATATATATGTATGTTAAATTGAAACATAATTACGATGAGAAGCTCAATTTAACAAAAAAGGAGGAAGGAAATGGATATATATGTAAGTAATATAAAATTGTTACTTTTTTGTCAATTCCATTTATCCGGGGAGATATTGAACTTTGTATCTTTTTTGTTGATGTTAAAAACAATAAAAAAATTGTTATTTTTGTTAAATATATATGTAAGCCAACTAGTAGTACAAAAAGCAGAGAAAAAAATGTTGTTCAATAGAAAACAAAATTAATATAAAAATTGAGTGTTTTTCTATAAAAGTGATTATAAACCTATGTCATAAACAAAAAAAAGAAATATTTATATTATATAAAATTTTTAATATTTCAAAGTAACATTTTAAATTATAAAAAAATATTGCAATTTTATATACAACATCCTGTTAAATAATTAACTTTTTTTATTTTTATTATTGAAATGTTGACGCCTTCAAAAAACTAAATGAAATATACTAACAATATAAACATGCCAAAGACATTAATGCAAATTTTTATGTTTATAAATGTGATACATTTATGAAAAGGAAACTTTTTGATATATTCGTTAATTATATAGATGTTAAATATTATACAAATTTTTTTGGTAAGATAGAATGATAACTATAGACGAAATATCCTTTTTACACCAAAGCTTCAATTATTTATTATTTGCATTACCAAAAAAAGAAAGATGGAATTAAAAATAAGATATCCTTATGCTTAATAAAAAATTTACTCTTCCAATTTACAAACAATTTCCTGTGACTTTTAACACAAGTTTATTTTTTGCCTAAATATCAGATAGTTAAAAAAACATATTTTTAACAAATTTAATTTTATAAACACTGATATATTTTAAAGTTAAGTAATTTTTTTGTCTGAAAAATGATATATAAATTTAGTAACGATGGCAACCTAATAAATATTATTATAGATGGGTAAATTTTATCACTGATACAATATATAATTAATCGGAAATATCACTTTCCATGAAATAAAAAAATATACTAAAAAAATTAGTTGTTTCATGTTGCCAAATATTTATGTATTATATATAAAGAAATTAATGACAATGTGATAAATAAAAACATAATAATTGGCAATTTTTAAACCATAAAACTTCTTAAAAGTTATATTTCATTACAATTATTTTTTAATTTGTGGTAGTTTAAAAAACATATTAAACAATTTTTCCCTCCTTTCCCTATAAAATATAAAATGCATTAAAAACATTTGTACAATAGTAAATCCACGTTACTATTAAAATTATTATTCATATAATAAGGTTATTTTACATTTGAAATTACTTTTTAAAGCATATTTCTATATTAAAAAAACTATGTTTTCTTTTATCCTAATATAAACAAAAAGTTTTTATCCCAAAAAAATGAATAAATAAAAAAAGAATTTGTAATTTATTTGTGATAATTATAATAATAAATTTCAAATTTTTATTCCCTACGATATTACACGACAAAAAAGAAGAAAAGTCCTTAAATTTTTTACTTACATAAATCAATATTAAACAATAGTTTCACTAACAAAAAAAAATATTTGTCGAACATTATTGAGTTTTGAAGATTCTTTTTTATTATATTTACATGACAAAAAATAACTATTTTTAATAGAAATTGAATCTCTAAATTAGGGAAAAGAAAAATAATATATTATTAAGTGGTATAAAAACCTGTACAAAAAAAAACAAAAAGATTAATAATGGCGAAAAAAATCCATTTTTTAAACCGAACATTTATATTTATGGTACAAATCTAATATTCATAAAATATTAATAGTGATATTCATGTGACATGTAAAAATGTTGATAAAAATTCAATAGAAATGAAAAATTGTTATGACAATAATGTAGTTACAAACTTTTTTTATTTATTTGAATCCAAAGAAATAACTCTACGGATATTTAATGTTAAAAAAAATATATTGGAGGTGCGGGAATAATTAACAAAATGAATGAAACAAAAGATGGAAGAAAAATTATTATTATGGGTATTTTGGTGAAATGTAAGAAAGAAACTATTAAAAATATTTATATGTTCATTTTTGTATATGATGACAAAACATTTTGTAGTTTTTATTAATATTTATGTACTTTGGAGGTCTTTAATCTATAATAATGTGGAAACATACAATAAATTTCTTGAGATTACAAACCTTAAAATACTTGAGTTTTGTATTACTTTAAAATGTTTTGTAAAGTTAAGGAGGAGATGAAAAACATTATTAAGGAAGAACGTAAAGAAGCATCAACGAAAGTATCTTAATTATAAAGATAGTGAAAAGATAGGATATAAAAGTATTTATGTGAATTTATCTATATATGGAAAGATAAATAAAGAAGATTTATAGATGGTTTTATAAAAGCCTTTATTGAAATATAATATGTTTTTAAATAAATAGATATATAAAATTAATTTCTATATCTTAGATTAAATATTAGGTATATTATTTATAATTCATTAACATGCTATGATTCGCTGATTTTCTACATAATATTTTTATAACAACTTATTTTTATCAACAATTTAATATGTAATTTATTTATTTATACGTTGATGAAGAAAATATTAAAAATACATATTATTAATTTTAAAATTAGAAATATCTAATATGTAAATAATAATAAATTTTGACTATTTATTAACACCTTTTACGACACAAATCAATAATAAAAATTTACTTTTTTCACTTTAATAAGCTTGGTATAAAATTACAATAAAATATTTCTATACAAAGTCAATATACATATTTGGATAATTAATAAGATACATGTAAATTTTCTAAAAATCATAAATAATTAATAGATATAGAATAGGAAATAAAAACTTTTTTCTTTCGTTTCCAACAAATGTATTTACAATTTTAAAAATGAACGTTATTTTGTAGTACAAAATTCAAATTATGCTCTTCTTTTTTTATTAAATATTATAATTAAAGACCCTCCTTTTTTGAATTATCTTTTATTATTACATTAAGATAAAATTTATTATTTTTTAAGTGTCATCAAATAAAGCTTTTGTTTATTTATCACTTTTAATAATGTTTCATTTTAGGGGTCATAACTTTATACATTTAGTGTGAAAAGGATATTTTAAATAATGGTATTAATTTTAAAAAAGATTCCACTTTAAAATAAAATTTATAAAATTGTAGTATATTATGAGGAAAAATTTTTAATATAAATAATTGAAAAATTTAAAAGATAGCAGGTGTTAATGAAAATATACAAAAATGTTTATAAAATATGTATATACACCTCTATAATGAGACGACAGGCCTACTTTTCCAACAATCTTTGATAAGTAAAAGCTCTAAAAATGTATCCTTATAAAAATAACTAAATAACGTATTTTATTCATTATTAATCCCACGAATACATATAACTAACTTGATGCAATTTACAACATTTTTAAGGATATAAAACTAATGTTGAATAACCCAAAATTTAAAACTTTACATGTATTTCTACTTAATGATTTCAACATTAATGAGTTTCTATCCATCAAGTAAAATTTTTTTGTTTATCAATAAAAAACTGAGCAGTTCAAAAACAATTCTATTTAAAGAAATGACTTTGCCAATTCAGATTTATTAAGTTAATGTAAAAAAACTTAAATACTGTCTCAATAACATAAGAGATATATACAGAATAGTTTATAGAGATTAATTCATGAAAATTATAGAAAAAAAATTTAATTTATTTCAAAAATGAGGGATAATGAACGGAAATAATTTTTAACATAATTGCTTCGTTATCCACCAACAAAATAATAATAAAAAATTTTAAATAATGTTAAAAAAGTTTAAAAATTATCATTTAGATAAACTTTTATGGTATAGTTAAGGAATTGACAATTGTTAGCTTTATAATTTTATAAAAACATTCCTCTATAAAATTTTTTAACATTAACATTCTTTCATTTTTAAAGAACCATATATATTTAGCAAAAATTTCTATTTTTCTTAATTCTTTTATAAAGGAATGATGATGTAGAAAATTTTTTTATTAGATGATTTTTATTTTATATGTTGATATATCTATATATGATAAATTAAAAAGAAAAATTGAACAGTCAAGGAGCTTTACAATCTTTAAAAGATAAGACTGTACTATAAAATGATTTAAATAATGAATAAAACGTATGTTTTATTTTGGATTAAAATAATAGGAAGAATGATAAGAAAATGAAAGGGTTTATAAATATTTATGCTGGAGAGAGAGATTGAAAAGAGAAAATGCAATAAAGAGTTAGTTAGGACAAAATCACTTGGGAAAAATACAAAATCAAAATTAGAAGTCATAAAATTTAAATATTAATTTAAACCAAATAATATCATTTAAAAGGTTATCTTTTAAAATGATAAGGTTGATATTTTTATATTAAATGAGGTAATAAAATATATATAAGATTCCTTTTCTAACTTTATAATATGTATGCATATTACTTCCCTTAAGTATAAAATTTTTAAAATAACGAAGGAATTTTTAAATTATATAATATAAATAATGTCATTTTAAATATTGAACATTATATGTATCTATTTATATAGATATTGAAATGTGATTTTTAGATCCGGCACTTTTTCCTTTGTTTCAGAAAAGTTAAAGTAACAAAAGCGTTGGATACTATGAAAAAAAAGTAATTAGTATTATGGTAAAGAGAGAAATTTGTATATATATATATATATTTTAATAAATATAATCGTTTTTGTCTTCTTTGTCTCTGGTCTAGACTAATAATAATAATTGTCATTATATAAAATAATTAATAAATATGTAACTTCTAAATAACTATCATGACATACAATAATTTTTTGTAAGTGATGTCAAATAAAAATATAACAATAAGTGCATACATTTTTTTTCGTATAAATGTGTAAAACTAAATGACATTAACAAGATAGTGTTTCGGGTTTTAGGGATGAGATTGAATAAAAAAATACTAAAAACCTTTTAATATCTTTAATTTACTTCTTTAATATACTTGATAAATACACTAACTATATATAACTAAAGATTATATTAACACAAATTAAAAATATACATTTTTTTTACTAAACAAATGTGAAGATAAAAAAGAAGTTTAAATTTTAGCCAAAATTTTAAAGTCATTAATAAAAACCAAAATTTTATAAATGTTATCAAAGGGAAAATGTAAAGTTTTAAGGAAAAAATCTCATTCATAGTAATACTTAAAAGTTTAATAAGGGAATATTATTAACAATTTTATAAGAAAAAAATTAAATTTTATTTAATAAGAAGTTATTATTTTCAAAAATAATTTACATTTTGCTTTATATAAAAGTTTTACATTTTTTCTGAGAAAATATTAAAATACATATATATTTTAAAAAGTTATTAAAACTACGTATATATATTCTTTTTTACTTTAATGTATATCATCATCGTCATCAATGTACAAACGGTTAATAAAAGAAACCAAAATTTGCCTTAAACAGATTAAATGAAAAATTGTAAAAAAATAAAAAAAAGAGAAATATTTATAGAACGATGAGTAGTAGAGAAATTTTTTAATAACTTTGTAATCAAAACCTTATAAAACGAAACTTTATCGGTGGTATATATGTGACTAAGGTAAAATATTAAAATAAAAATTTATAATAACCCAATATGGTAAATGTTTAAAAATCTTTATAAAATCATATTTGTAAGATCACACAATGATAAAAAAAGGGTAATTAGCAAATACACATGTACATGGATGCAAATTGTTATTTGATAGATATAATAAACATCAAGCTGAATTTTAAAACAAAAATACAAATAAACATATTCTATTAACAAAAAGTTGTACTTTCTGAAAACTTAAATTATATACATAAAGCATCATTAAAAATGTACTTTTAAAGAAAACATTCGTTTAGTTTTTTTCGTTCATGAATACTCTACCCAAAAAATTATTTATATTAATTCAATTATATTTATAAACATAGTATAACAAGAAATAGTATTAATTGTTTCTAAAATGCACGTTCAAAATTAGTTTCATTAAATCTCCAAATCCTGCATAATATGGTGTATCATCAGATATTAAAAAACAAAAAAATGTTTTATAAATATTGGAAAATTTTGTTGACGTCATATGTGCAAAAAGATTTGTAAAATGCATTTTAGAAAATAAATTTTAAATATTATATGTTATATTTTTTAGAATCCAAAATCATAAGATTTCATTCCACAATAATATCAATATTACAAAAACTATTTTTTAATAATGACTATAATCCGATTTACTTTTTTTTTAATTAATAAACATTAAAGTGAGCATATCATTAATAATAAATTATCGCTAGTATTTACTGTGAAAAAATAATACCTTTTTTTTATTATGTAATTGATAAATTGTTATTTATTAACTCAAATTTGTTATGAAAAAATTGTTTTGAAAAAGGCTATAGATGGATAACAAGAACATATTTTTTACTTTGTATCATATTATTCTTGCTTGCATTAAAAAAGCAAAAAAACATTTGTAATTAATAAATAAATAATAATTAAAAAGTCATGAAGTTGGAATAAAATTTTTTAGTCTATCTAATCTTTAAATATATCATTATGTTTTCTTTCTAATCCACCTAATTAAATTCTTTCTTTAAATAAAATAAAATTTTTTTAAACAATTAATTAAGTGTTACAGGTGTCGTGCAATTATTTTAAAGATTATAAAAAATAAAGTATACAAAATTAGTTAGGACAAGCACATTAATTCTCATTGAATTAACCATCAAGTAAAATGTTGAGTTTCGTCTTTTTTTATAAAAAGGTGATTCTTAACTCATTTAAATTTAATATTTAAAACTCCAGTTATATTTTAAAAATATATTAGTTATTATAACATGTATATAGAAACATAAATGACAATCTCCTTAAATTTATATATTAAAATTATCAAAAGCTTAAGTAATTATATATATGGGTTAATTATTTAAAGAATGTCTTCAAATGTATACCTACCGTGTTTCTATAAACTAGAACGTTTTAACAATAAGACAATGGTAACTTTTATATTTTTATCCTCAATTGCTACTATTATACAAGTATGTAACAAAATTTAATATCTTAAGTGATAAAATCATTGTTCACTCATCTTCTCTCACAATAACAATACATTGTTTTATGATTATTCAAATGTAATATACAGTTAAAACATAATTACAAACTTAATTTTAACAAAAGTTGTTGTAAGCTAGTCTAGTATCGCGCCACAAAAAATTTTCCAATAATAAAATACAAAAGAGATAAGCTGTCAAGTTGATTAAAATCTTAAATTTTACAATTCCATTCACGACCACCTACTTTAGAACAATAACATAACCTGATTAAAATGGATATGAAAGTAAAATATATTAATATTTAAACACCATTCTTCAACTTGAATTTCATAAAATTTTCAATCCTTACTTTTTAATTTTCTTTACTTTGATACATCAACAAAAAAATACCCTTTTACATAAAGATTCTTTTTTTGTGGCATCCTATTTTGATAAATATTTCTTTATCCATCCTAATATTTTAAATCTCTTTTCCAGGCAATAATGAATCAACTTCTTATTTTGTTTTTTTCAATTTTTGTTATTTTTAACTTGGTAAGATAAATATTAATTTTAATATATTATTTATATTACTAACATTTTTTTAAAATTATAGATTGATGGTTTCGCTACTGAAAGGGATGGAAAAGTTGTTGTACGTACGAAACGTCAACAATGTGTTTGTGTATACATCTCAGCGCAACAATCGCAAATTCAATGTTCATGTGATCAAAATAACTCAAATTCGAATGGTATTATAGATAAATCAAGTCAAGTTGTTCAACAACAAGAATTACAAAATGAATTACAACAAATCCAACCATTTTCATCTTCAAAATGTGGATGTGTTTTGATTGTCCTTAAGAGTGCTTCATACGGTGGACAATCACCACAATATCAATGTTCATGCTCACCAGAAAGTACCAAGCAAACAGTAGAAACAACACAAGCACCTACAACAACAACAACAACGTTAAGAACAACGTCAATACCTTCTATACCTTCAAAAAATTCTGTTATAGGAGCTATCAGTAAGGATGGTGTTACAAATCCTTGTAGATGTGTTAAACTTCCAAGTAAATTATCCTCAGAAACAACACAATATCAATGTAACTGTCAAAATAAACAAACAATAATTCCAGAATATGAAATTGTTGATAACTCTAATATTATCATTGAAGATCCAATAGGAATAACAAAGGGAAATGAAATAGAAGTTAATGTACCAACAACAACACCTCAACCTATTTCTTATTCATCATATAGTACTAATGAACCATCTATTACACAATGTATCGTTATTAGTATTCCATCACAAGGTAATACAGCATGTGTATGTTCAGAAAATTATACACAATGTACATCATCAACGTGTTGTCATAAACGAATGCGTTCAATGAGGCCATTTACTGTTGAGGGTAGTGGTCAAGTTTCTAAGACAGAAACAGCAGTAGATCTTCTTATGGATGTTTTGAAAAAAATCAAAACTACATTATAAATAATTATATTAATTGTTAACAAAAAAATCATTTATCACAAAAAGGAAAATAGTACAGCTTTAATTTTTACATCAAAATTTAACAATATTTCCCTAGAAAGAATTAAAAGAACAAATAATTATCATAATCAAAAGTTAGTTATTCAAAACGCAAAAAAATAATACCTTAAAAATATTTTTAATTTATTTTTAACAAAAAAATCTAGATAAATTTTATTATTATTTATTAGAAATGCGTTTTTATAATTGTTTTTCTTATATGCTATTTATCAAATAAAATTTAATATATAATAAATTATAAAATGCAATAAAAGTATAAATTTATTTTTATTGTTTGAAATGTGAAAATCAAAAATAATCAATTTTCCAAGAATATAAAGAAAGAAAAAAATAAATGTTATTAGGGACCTCATTCGTAAATTTTGATTTATACTTTTATTTTTCATCTAACAACATTAATATTTCTTTATTCTTTGCTAATTGGTTCCCATACAGGTAAATCGTAAACACGAGTTTCTTTTGGATAAACAATTTCAAGGTTAACTCTGCCGATATCATAAGTCTTTCTAGAAACTCTTCCAAGAGTAACGTACTTTCTTGGGAATTTATGTCTAAAGAAACGGAAACCTTTTTTCTTCTCTGGTTCATCACATTTATGGTATACTTTAATCATTGGATGAATGTCAGTTTTGTCACTTTCTCTATTTCCAGTATGTCCCTCCAAAACAAATGTTCCATCTGGTCCGGTAACTTTTTTATCCAAGATATCAATTTGAGCTAAAACATTAGAAATTTTGTCATATAATAAACGAAAAGAAATTTATCAATTTTTTGTTCTTGAACTTTTATTTTTTCCCTAAACTTACCATCACTGTCATCTCTCATGAGATAAACATGAGCATTACGATGTGGTGCATTTCCACAGTATAAAACTCCCTTGACTGATGTTGCACGAGTCATAATTGAGTCAGCAAACTTTGGTTGGTCTGCTAATGTTAATGAAGAGATGGCAAGGCAAATTCCCAAGATAGTGAAAAAAAGAAACTTCATTGCTATAAATAAAGATATTAAAAAAATATAAAAATTTTATAGGAAGGTATATTAATAATAAAAAATATCAAAAAGATGATTATGAGAAGAGGAAAAACAGTTTTTTAAGTAATATTAATGTAATTTTCATTTATTTACGAACAATAACTAACATTCCTAAAATTTAATAAGATAAGTCTATTAAAGAAAGTAACCTTTTTGTGAATATTCAATGAATGTTATTGGAAGGGATGTATATTATCAATTAATGAGTTTAAAGCAGTATTTTACACAATTTTCTTTTATCAGCAAATAATAGAATTGTGATAGATGGAAGTACTTTGTTTATAAACAATCTAAAAATTTAAAAATTCTCAGTACATTTTTCATTCTTAATTATTCTCAAAGACTACTATAGAAAAGCTAAAATTTATCTTAATCAAATAAATGTGATAGTAGCAATAACACCGTTTATATAAATTTGTTCTTTAAAAAAATTTTAGCAATGATAGACATTAACAAAGTCTTAAAAATTTTGGTTGATTGGCATTCTAATTTACTATGGTCGAAAGGTAAAATTACATCTTTTAGAAGACAAGTGAATATTCTAGAATGTTATTGAAAGGTAATAAATTAAAGTGTTAAAATACATATGTTTAATAGGTTGTTTATAAAATCATATATTATCAATTATAAAGTGTAATGTATATGAACATAAAAAACGATAAAATGATAATCATTTAAAATGTATACTTTGATAGTTTGTAAGGTATTATAATGGGAAGGAAATAAGTAAATGATAAAACAAAAAATGATCTATCTTTTAAAATACCTTTAAATGTTTATATCATTGTTTATATATACACCAAAATATTTGCACCTTATAACATTTGCACACTTAAAACTATAAATTTAGGCTTTTATTTATGTGCCAAGGGATGTCATTTGCTGTAATTAATTATCTATCATCTATTCACTTTTGTTTTATATAAAGATTTATTTGTTGTTCAAAATATATTTAAAATAGAATAATTACAAATGAAAGTTGTTTCAATATAATAAATTTATTTAAAGATAATATGCTTTTTATATGAAGCGATATTTTGTTGAAATTATCATTTTAACTTTACCTCACAAAATATTATTTTCATTATTGGTGATAGAGTATAATCTTATATATGTGTTTGGTGTTAATTTTTACTCTTTTTAATATTACAGATAAAGATGTCCAAGTTTCTCCTTGGAGCTTTCCTTCTCCTTTGCATTGGAATTTCTACTATTCAAGGTATGAGAAAACAAGGTATTGCTGTTAGAGGAAAACTTATGTGCGGAAACATTCCTGCTTTTAACAACACTGTTGTAAGAACTGTTGATATTGATACTGGTCCAGATCCAGATGATACCCTTGATGAGAAATCTATTAACCCTGATGGAACATTCAAACTTGTTGGGTTTACCAGAGAATTAACTGATATTGATCCAGTTCTTTATATTTGGCACGATTGTTTAGACTTGGAAAACGTAAATTAATATATTTATATAAAATTTATTAAATTATAAATTTCATTTTAGCCATGCTTAAGACATGTTACTCTTGTCCTTCCAAAGAAATATATCATCTCTAGTGAACCAACAACTGAAGAACAATGGCTTGATATTGGTGTTCTTAACCTAGAGGGAACTTTTGATAATGAGAAACGTGAATGTATCCGTTAAGGAAGAATCTCTACACCTACGATGTTTATTTGTGACCGTACTAATTGAGCAACAAAAACATTTTTTTTATTAAAATAGCAAAATTTTTTAAAAAAATTGACAACTTTTGGTATCAGTAAATTGTTATTTCAAGGAAGTTTTTGATATTTATTATCAAATACTAACTTGATAAATTTGTTGATCCCTTTTTTTACTATTAAAAAAATAATCGTTTATGTGATATTATTATAGTAACCTCTTCGTAAAATAAAGTTTTGATTGGCAGTCTTTTGATTAAACAATTATTATTTAACCATCATATAATTATATAGCATTATAAAGTACATTTTACCGTTACTATGGAAACATTTTGAATAAAATACATTGTGTATTTTGATTATTGGGAAATTAAGTCACATTATTTTTAATATTTGTTGCAAACGGTGTAAAACATTTTTTTAATTTAATTATCTAAATAAGAAATGATCTATCCTCAGAATAATGAAGAAATAAGTGACTCATCTCCTGATGATGATTTATTAGAAACTAACGAAAACAAAAAAGATAATGCAATTATCAAGGATTTAACCAAAGAAGATGAAAAAGAAGAGAAAAAATATGAAGTATCTGAGGAGATAGCTGAAAAAGGTTTAGAAAAGAAACGTGATTTTTTGAAATCAAGATTGACATTAAGACCTCGGAAAATCAATAAAGAGGATTGCGAAATTTAAAAATTGGAAAAACAAAGGAAAGGAAAATGAAGAGATGGAGGAAGGGTGAATCAAGTAAGAAAGAGTATTATTTTATTCAAACTTTAAGTAAGTAAAAACGATTTTTTTCTAAATCTTTTTTTCTTAAAAGATTCATTTAGAGATATTTCAAAGAAGAAGTTTAAAGAAGTGAATAATTATGTTAATGAAAATGATGATAGTAATAAATTGGAAAATGACTTTTCTTTTTCTTATTTGGTACAGTATAAATTTATTGTCTTTGTACAATTTATTCAAGGTTTGTTTATCCAAAAAAAACTACAAATAAAACTACTAACTTAATAAAAAAGCAATTATCACCAAGATAGTCTTGAAAGATTTATTAGTACTAAAATTTTTTTTCCACACAAACTATTATTTTTATTGTCATTGATTAATTTAAAAGAAAAAATACGCATTTTCAAACAAATAAATTTAATTTGTTGGGAAATATAATAAAATTACAATAGCAAGCAATTAGATCATCCACCACCATATAACTAATTTAAAAATATAATCAAGTTAATAAAAAAATTTTCTCATTCTTTTCTAAAAATACCATACAGAGTTTATATTTTTAAAATTTGATTGATAAATATAAACATAAATAAATTTTCTAAATTTAACTTTCTTTATTTAAAAAAGAGTATTATGCTCTTTATAGAAGAAATTCTTAGCATATGATAAACTAAAAATTATAAACACATTATCTATGATAAATATTTTTGATAAAAATTTAATATATCTTTGAACTTTCCATATTTAGGTCTTTTTTAAATTTATTTTCAAATGAAGTTGATTGGGGTGAGATAACTGAATTATTTATATAAAAAAAACAGATTCCAAAGCAACAATTTTTATTATTATTATGCAAACATTTGTAAAAAGGAGTTTAATACAAAGATTAAAATAAAATGTTGAAAAAAAAAATATGATTTACACTAAAATATTTATCATATAAAAAAATATTTATTTTTCAGGATTTTTAACTGGTCTCACAACTGCTCAAGCATTATCAACATACTTATTCACTTCATTGGTTAGTTTTATTATAATAACAAAAAAAAAGTAATAAACTACAAATATTTTTTTTTCAAAATCATTTGAAGAAATTAATTTTCTAAAAAAAAACCAATTTTTTTAAAATAACCAGTAATATAAAAATGTTTATAGGAACATTTTGTTACCCTCTTAGTAATCATCATAAAATAATATTTTTCACTCTATTCTAGGAAACATTTCTGGAAGGTTATCAAGTAATTGCTGTTCCAGCTAATGCAACTTTCTTCATTCTATTTACACTGAGTACGATTTTGGCTTTTGAAAAGTATGTTTAATGGTAAACTAAATAAAAAATACATAAAAAAGATAATAAAAAAATTAGTAATTAAACAATAAAATTTAATACTGTATTTTGTTTAAGTTTTAATAAAAAAGATAAAAAAATATTATCTTTTATCTACGAATTGTTCACATTAAAAGTTGACTCCTGGGCTATCTTTATTTGGATGAGTGGATCAATTATAAATTTATCTCAGTTGCGTTTTGATGAGAAGATTGCAATTTTTTCAGTAGAATTACTAAAAAACCAAAGTAATTTGAAGGAATTAGTTACTTGGAGGATATTGGGATGTATTCGTGCTACCCTCTCAACAATAGGGTGGTTTCTGACAATGAAACAGGATAAACAACAACTCCTGATACCACTTGTTGAGAGGAATAGTGAAGAAGAAAGAAGGAAAATGTAAAAATTGCATAAAATAGTTGGTCAAAAAGTTTTTACACAATATCCAATTTATAGTTTTCTCTTTAACCCAATGTAATTTTTCTAGTTTAAAAGATTTTTGATTGTAAATTATTATCCTATTTGAAATAAAATAATATGTAATAATTCTTTTATACAATATGATAACTTTCATTTAAAATAAATATTTTATAATCAAAATGCCATCTTTCTTTACTTCTGTTAACAGAGTTTAAAAATTTATCATTTTTGTTTTATACTTTATCATAAAGAAATATATATATAAATTTATCTATTGTATTTACCATTTTTACCCTCCTATTGACAATAGGAGGGAAGGGAAAAATTTTTGACAATTATAGACTTCATATTAAGGACAAACAACAATATTTTTGGTATTACTCAAATATTCTAAAAAGATCGGGAGGAAATTTTGAAGATTTTACTCTGAAAATCCCTTTTTATCTATTTTTTTAACTAATATATTTTAAATTATATTGTTATCTTATTTCTGTAGCAATAAGTTCAACTTATCAACTTTACTTTTCTTATTTTGTTGGATTAAAAGATGTTTTTAATGAAAGTTAAAGTGTTTTCTTTATTAAACAAATTATATGAATTTGTATGGTTTTTTTATGTAATACATACAACTGTAATATCAATGTGTATAGTGTTTTAAAAGTAAGATATTTTTAATTAAATATCAAAAATCTATTCTTTATCGTTATCCTTATTAAGAGAAATAGATACTATTCTAAGTTTTTGTTTAAATAATATATGATAAATATTTGGTATGTATAATTTTTGTTCCTTATTATGTGCATTATGAAAGGCAAAGATATTTCGATACTTTATAAAAGTACATAGATTGGTGTGAAGTGCTTAGAGGTTAATATAATGATATATTTTTATGATTTCAAAAGGATAAATGAGTAACATCTTGTAGGGAAATTTTATATTTTTCATATAAATTTTATACATAAAGACACAATGGAGACAAATATCAAATTATTCAATCTTTTAGCTTATCATGATATAAGAAAATATATATATATACATTGTATTTCTTTTATATTATTATTATTGCGTAATACAGAGATATCCCTCGAAAATACATATACTTTTTTTAACTATTATAAATATTATTAATTTAAATTTGAAAGTTATTAAGCAAATTTATTTATAATAAAAGATTTGGATAATAAATAACCTACCATCAAATTTTTTTATCCATATCTATTTGTTTTATCTTAATTTTCTGGGATAGCATTTAAAAATACTAATGCAATATTTATGAATTGATAAAAGTTAAAAAATATAGAATCTATTATGGGTATATTTTTATCTCCTGTTTTCCTATAAAAATGACGTTGTTTAAAAATCGTTTTTATCACTTTTTTTCTATTCCTAACTTTTTCTCATCTTTAAAAGCTTAAATTTCATAGATTTTGTATAATGTATTGAAGATTATGTCATTTGATGATAATTTTAAATAAGTAATGAGGGGATTTTTAATTTTGTTATTCATAAAATCATTTTTATATTTTCTTCATAATCTTATATAAATTAAAGCTTTATATTTTATAAGTACCTGTAAATGGAGCTAATTATTAATATTTTTCCATTTACTGTTTACAATCATATTTTAAATAAGGATACATTCCTTAAAATGTTATTTCTTTTTACAGTAAACTTTATTTTAATAAATAAAAGTAAAATTATAAATTCCTTTTTGTGATAGTTTATGATTAGTTGATCCATATGCTAAACAAATTTACTCCACAATGATTACTTTTCCCTTTCATCTAAGCAATTGTGCTAATTATTTTCACTTCAATAAATATTAAAAATGTGATTTTTATTTTATAATGATATATATTTATAATTAAAATTGTTTGTGTATATTATATCAATATATCATTCTTTAACACATATAATAGCTTTAAAAGTTTTTTTAATTGATACATTTTGAATTTTAATGACAAATTTTTATTTTTTTTTATAAACAAAATGAATGATACATGAGAGTTTAAAATAATTTATTAAAGACGTAAAAAAAGTTTTAATTGCCAATTTTTAACTTCGAAAATTGCATATATTTTTCTTTTTGTCAAAAAGAAAATATTAAACCCCACCCTTTTCTTATCATCATTATTTTTCAAAGTTAATCGACTGTACTTCTAGTAATTTTTGGTTTGTTGTATTTTTTTTCCAGCATATTGAAATATTAAGAGATTTCTTGTAATTTTTTGAACAATTTCCCTTGAGATAATTTTATTGAAAGTAAATGGTAAAAATATATGGAATCTTAGGATATGATAGGAGTTTCTAATATGTTAACTATTACTTCAAAATAATCATAAAATATTATTATTGCAATAATGTCTGAATATACGACATTGTATCGAATAAATATAAATAAATTTAAATTGATACGATATCTTATTATCTTTATTATTAGTACACATTAATTTGTGATATGTTTATCGTTCTTTTAACGTAATTTTTTTATCATTTCTTTTTTTTCTAAAACTAATCCATATTTTTTGAAATATATAATATATAAAAAAATCTTTGTAATTTCTTTATTATATCAAATATCTAAATATGATTAGGATAGACGTAGTAGTAATTTAAAAAATATGCAATAACATTAAGAAAATTATCACACTGATAGGTAATAAAATATATAATATAATAACGTATAATTTTAAAAGATGACAAAATATACATTAAAATATAATATATTTTAAAATAATAATTTTGATAATACTGTTCTTTGATAATAGATGTTTTTATAGCTCATCTGTAATTATAAATAATGGATTATTGAGAGTAAAAGGGTAAAAAAAAATTTTAGAAAAATTCTAGTAGTACCAGAGATGACTATATAAATTTTTGACGAAGATGGATCAAGTAATTGAAGATTTTGTCACTTTTCTCAAACATATCAATTTTGGCACCTCAATATTTAGATATCAAAGATATATTATCAAATTGTTTAAATGATGTGTAAAAGAAAAGATTTAGTTTAAGATTGACGATTAACCAGGTTGTGGGATATAACAATATTACATTAACGAAATATCTTTAAACTTTAAAATACTTGTAAATATTGTCTCATAATATAATTTTATTAGAAGATATTTAAAAAGAGGATGTATATATTAATTAATTATATTGATATAATTAAAATTTAATATTTTCCAATCACGTAACAAAAAAAACTACTACTATATCTTATTTCTTTCTTTTACATTTTTTAAATTAAACATGATATTTCTTCACTTTATGAGATTAACAATATATTTTATTATCTGTGAAAATAGTCTTAATAAATATACTTTTTTTAGGTATCATTAACTTTACAATTCTTCTTTTCCTGTTATTATATACGTTTTTCTAAACAAACACAACCTAAAATTAGAAAAGGGCTGGAACAACTTTTTTTTAGTTAATCCCAACAACATACGTTACCAATACATACAATGGAGTCGCAGATATCACTTTGGGAAGAAAATAATATGGGTCGGTCTTTACCACCAGAATGCTTTTTAGCGTATAATAGTACGTATGAAAAATTTAAAACTGTCCAAGTTGGTACTCAAAATTTTCCTATTAATATTACAAATTGTCTACCTGTTTGTGGATTTTGCGCTGTATCTGTTCCTGATCAAACCTATACATTTATAACAATGCTAATAAATGGCGTATTATTACCTTTTACTGGTGTTCTTGGTATTTTAGGAAATATAACATCTGCTTATGTATATAGTCGCCCTGGTGAGTTCTTACTTAATATTAATATATAAATTTAATATATAGCTATGAAAAGTTCAACAAATTTTTATCTATGTGCATTGGCATCTAGTGATTGTTTCATAATTTTAACAGCATTAATTACATTTTGGCTAGACATATTTCGAAATCATTCAATTTTACTACATCAATTTTATGGAATCGTCGTTCCATATGTCTACCCAATGTGTCATGTAGTACAATTTTGTTCAGTTTATTTCACTGTTCTAGCAGCAACTGATGGTTTCATACAAGTGTGTCTAACACAAAAAATTTATAGTTGGGTATCAAGATCATCAGTTAGTATAAAAGCTGTCATCTTTGTTGTAATATCTTCATTTATCTATACAATTCCAAGATGGTTAGAAGGTGTACGCATAGGATGTTGGCATGGTGTTATGGAAGAAGCATCATATGAAATATGCCAAAATAAAATGGCATCACAACCATGGTTTACACAAACATACCAAGGGTTTTTAGTAAATGTCATTACTGTTCTCATTCCTTTAACAATATTAGTTTTTCTTAATATTTGTATAATTGGAGCATCGGCCATGGTTAAATCTAACAATACTTCAAGTAGAAGTAGTGGTAGTGATAATATCGCATTGGTAAGTTTAAATAAATTAATGAAAAGATTTAAAAAATATAATTTTATTATTAATCCTTTGATACCACAAATATTTGTATAACTTTTATTTTATTTTTTCTAGATATTAGTTGTTTTATTATTTATCATGTGTAATATTGCTAGTTATCTATTGAATGCTCACGAAGCAATTTTATTAAACTTATTGGGGCCATCAATAAATTATTTGATTGATACATCAAATATGTTAACAGTTTTCAATTCAAGTTTTAATTTTGTTATCTATTATGTCTTTTCATCACCCTTTCGTCGTACCCTTCATCAATACTTTGGAAGTCATGTAAATTGCAATGGACAAAAACATTTTTACAATGATAATAATTTATCAGATAATGAAATTGTATTGTCAACAAATAAAGTAGTTGCAAAAAATGTTAATGATGATGAAATTAGTATATCTTTTGAAACAAAAAGATTAGATACAATAAGTCGAATATCAATTATTGAAGGAGAATTAAAAGATGTTCCTATGTAAAAGACAGTGAGGAAATATCAGAAAAAAGAAGTCGAAGATTACAAATGGATTTAATTTTTAATCACACATATTATGTCGTACTACTACGTTTTCTTTGCATAATATTATATTTCAAAAGCAAAAAAAATAATAAATTAGAAAATATGTTATAAATATTTAGTAATGGTTTTCTGTATTTTAAATTTAGATTTATTAAGGATAATTAAGAAGTTTAATTTATGATTGTGCAAATACCTATATATATTACCATAAAATATAGTTCCAATATACAATAAAATACCACTTTAACTATTACTTTATAATATATTTGATTGAAATATAATTTTTCTCTTCTTAAAAGATAGTTTATTAAAAAAGAAAATGAGTTATATTTTACGATGGTTTATTATGTAAATAAGTTAAAGAAAAAGAGATTTAAAATGCCTTTATCTTTTAGTTTATTGATATAAAATTGAGACAAATTGGTAACAACTTATCATCTTGATATTTAAAATATTTTATAATTAAAATACTTTTCCTAGAATAGCAAGATTTTTCTTAATTGATGGATCAAGGTCTGGACCGCTAAGCCATTCACCAACATTAATTCCTTCGATGTTATCGAACGTCTCTAATAAAACTTCAATGTATTGTTCCATAGCTTCTTCCTTTGTTAAACCTTCTTTCTCTTTCCAAGCATCCCTGAAAAAAGTATTAATATTAATTATTATCGTATTCTTTAATTTATTTTAATACTTCACAATTTTAAAAATTAAACATTACAAACATTTTTATAATTTATAATGAACATTTAAAATATAATAAATAGGCTTAAAAATTCTTAAAAATATCATAAATCTCTCTTTTTTAAATATTCTCAATAAATTTATTGTTTGTTTATAACAACAGCTTAAAATTTGTTTATTCTTTTGTCATGTATCGTCATTTGATGATTGAAGATAATAACAATATATTATATCATCATTATATAATTAATTTAATCATCCAAATTACTTACCACTTCTTTCTTTCAACAATACTAAAAAATCCTGGGTCTATCAGTATTGACGTTTCCAATTGTTGCTTGTTTATAGAGTGAATAAAATGCAAGTTTTTGATCATTAGATGTTGTCAATGGACCAGAAGATGGTAATTTTTGGACAATCTCAACAGCAGCTTTAAAACGTTCCTCTAATGTAGTCATGGTGGTAGATCTAAGACAAAATTAACCAAAATGATTATATGTACGTAAAATGATTGTATATATAACCTTTATATTTGTATGCAAAAAGTTAGTTATATTGATAAAAGAAAAGAAGACGTAGTTAATTTTCATCCTCTATCAATTATAGTTTTACAAAAACAAATGGATCAAGGACATTTACAATTTTACCATTATAAAGATATAAAATTATGTTATGAACATCATATACTACCACTATCAATTATTTTAATATCTAATTAAAACTTTCTTATGTAAATACAAATATGAAGTTGGTCACAATATTTTTGCCTAGACAGGTAAAATGATAACAATGATAAATGAATTTGGGGAAAAAGTGGTGTGATTTTTGATAAAATTTTTTTATCTTCCTTTAAATTAATCATTAATTGAAATATTTTATCATAATAAAAAAAGGTTATCATATAGTAATTATGTTAAATATTTTACAAAATGTGATAAGAAAATTACAAAAAGAGTATTTTCATAATGTTAATAAAGTTAAACATTTTATGTAAATTTGTAATTAGGATTATCACTACAAAGATTAAAGCAATAGTCTATTTTAACAAAATAATTTTTTTAGTAATCTATTATTAACCAACTTAAGGGATGATATTGAAACTTTATAAAATAAAAATGTATTTGAATATCAATTTAAAAATTTTGGTTTTATTTTTTTGTCAATTGATAGTTAAAACAACACTACATAATCACTATAAATTCATTATCAGATAATGAAAAAATATACTACAAAAACATTTAATAAAAAAATAAATTTTTTTGTCACTTCATTGATCTATTTTTTTATTCAATTAAAAAAATGTATGTTTGAATAAAGTTTGTTTATTGAAGTGACGTCTTTTTTAACATAATCAACCAAAGTATGGTGTTAGAACTTATTTAAAATGCCAAAAATGATAAGTTAAATACTTTACTATATTCAACTTCAACTATTATCTAATGTTTTGACGTTAAATGTAGATAATTAAAAAACGTTTGACATTAAATATCAAACGCAATTGTTTATGCTTTAAATGCATGTGTAGATAAAACTGTACTAACTTTGATAAATCTTATTTTTTCAATTTTGTTTTTAATTTTATAAAGATATTGTTCTAAAATGGTTAATTCATTATTCATTTTTTAATGTAAAAACAGGTCAAAATCTAATTTATTTTTTTTAGTAGTATTATATAATTAAAATATACTCACGAATATTATGTCATTGTAGTGTTATATATTTTTGATTAATTTCAATTATCAATATATGCTAAACTTAAGGCACTTTTTTGAAAAAACGTAAAGATTTTCGGTATATAAAATTTTATACGATTTTATAAGAATTGCACTTTTTTTATTTTCCTAATAATTTTTAATGACTTTTTGTTTGTATAATTTTTATAAATAAAAATTTTATTTTTATATCAAAGTAATGTAAAAAATTATTTATCTAAAATTTTTTATTTATTAAAAACAAGCACTTCAGAGTATTTCTATAAATAGTACCACAATACATTAGGCACAAATTTGATCACCTCACATAATCTTAAAATCTATTTATTTATTCCACTAGTTTAGTTAGATAAATGTACATTATAACTTAAAAGTTCTATGTCAACAAATTTTGTCTATACAATTTTTCTAATAATATTAAAATCCTCAAAATGCTTAGAATATGAATTATTGTTATTATTCTTTCATAGAAGAATGAATCAATTATTTTATGACAATTTATGAATAACATTTAATCATTGAAGAAAATACAAATAAGTTCTTTAAACCAATTAGTGTTTAAATGAAACTAAATAATAAAATCGTAGTGATTTGTCCACATGTTTAGGTAAAAAAAATGCATCAACTGAGAAAATTAAAATAATAAAGTAATCTTTATTATTATTTGTGAACCCTATCTTTTAGCACAAATTCCGTATTGCTCCTTATAACAATAATTTTTTTTAAAGAAAAAGTGTAAAAAAATATGGTGAAAGCTAAAATCTTTAAAATTAACTTCTCTGAGTAAAATTGATAACTATCCAATTAAACTTAATTTGGTTGATACAAGTCTTTAGTTGTTTTTTAATTTTTTAACATAAAATGTTCTTAGTTCTAGCTTTTACACATTTTTCATTACTAAAATTTACATAAAACTAATTATTTTTATTTATATCAAGTGTATTTTTTTAAAAAATCCTGACTTATATTTAAGAATGAAGAAATATATCTATTTATTGTTATAATTACGATTTTTTTAATATTCCGCACTTGTATTTTTTTATTCCGTCTTTTAGTTTGTGGTATGTGGTAAAGAGTATTTTTTAAATTTATTTTTTTAAAATTTATCTGAAAAACAAATTTATCAACATTATTACCTTATGTAGAGTATTTACTTTCTATTAACAATTTTTTATAGTAGATGATAAAGTTTGAATATGTTTACTTTAAATTATATTGAAGCAAATAAAAATAATTTAATTTTAAAGTAATGATAAATATAATTCAAAGTTTTTTCATTTACCATTCTTACAGTCATAAAATTGAGATATATTTTACAATTATGTGGCCTTAAAAATGTTCAATATTTTGAGAATAGGAGTAAAAAAAAGATCAATATTTTGTCTGCATATATAATTTATTATTTGACATCAAACAATGCTTGATAAAACTTTCTAATACCCTTTCTTTAGATGACCATCATCTGTTAACATATAAATATATTCATTCTAAAATTTATTGTTTTGAAAATTAATTTCGCTCACTTTTTAACCATTAATTGTTATATACATATCAATACAAAAGGTCAAAAAGTACTTTTTTTTATAAAAAAACTACCTTGATTTAATTGCAATACAATATTTTTCAAACCACCATTTCACTTTAATTTACCAAAAAAATAAATTGAATGAGGGTGTATTCATTAAAAGTAATCAGTTTTAAAAAAAATTTTATAAAGGACGAAATAAACTTTCCTACTTCTCTTCACATAGATAATAATTATGACATTATACATATAAAGATGAAATTTTTATTAAAAATGATATCTTAAATTATAACAACGTAACAAGTGCTTTATATAACTATGTAATGTAATATACAAAACTTAATTTTAATTATTATAAGAAGTGTAGAATATAATTTACTTTGATATGAAAGATATTTTACACCTATTAAAGGAGTATTAACTTGATATAATAAAAAGTCTTCTTTTCTTCGTTGATGTCGCTCAAATTAAACGATATTTCTTTTATCATCGTAATATTTATTCTTCATCTACTCTTTTGTCTTTTCTAAATCAATATAATAAAAATTTCTTTTTTTATTCTAAATTTAGATATATTCATTTTAAGATGTCTATAATAAATGTCAATGAATCTTTACAATGTGATTTTTCTAAGACGAAATATAAAAACAATAAAAGTGTTAGAAAAGGTTACACACTTGTTGTTGACATTGGTACGACAACTATGAAGGTTGCAATCATTAATGAAAAAAACAGAATAATTTTATGTGAATCTGAAAAGGTATCTTTTATAAATCTTCACATTTCATTTTTTTTTTAAAAATATACAATTTTATCCTTTGTTCTCTTTAATTATTGTACTTTAACATTGAAAGAATAAAATGTTAAATATAGTTGAACTTAACTTAAAAAATTTCCTGACTAAACTCCCAGATGAATGTAGATAGAGTACATAAATATATCTACTACTTTTTAGGTTCAAATAAATATATCAAGGAAAAATGATATCTTTCAAGCAGAGATGGATCCTGAAATATTATGGAATCAGTTTGTGGAACTTGTTAAAAAAACAAGTAAGTTATAATCATTAATCATAAGAAATAGTGATATATATTTTGGTTGATTATTTAAAAAAAGACAATAAAATTGAAAGCATAAATCATAATTTCTTTATGGATATATATTAATTTAGTTACTTTATTTGTAGTTACACAGTTTGGTTCCATTGAATTAATTGAATCATTTGGGATGTGTTGTCAACGAAATACATTTGTCAGTTGGGATAAGTAAGTGAAATTTCATTGTTCAATCAAATTTAATTATATTTTTGAGGAGGAATATGAAACCAATTCATCCGCTGATTACATGGAAAGATTGTAGAGGGAAGGATGCTTGTAATCAATGGAATAAAGGTTTATTTATCAAAGTATGTACTTTATTTATTACATATTTACCTTTTTAAAATTTATATTTTCTTTTATCATTATAGACATTAAATATTGCTGGTAGTGTTTTATATTTCTTATTAAGAGGTGAAAAATTTAAATCTATTAAGATATTTCGTTTCATCAATGCTATGGTTTCTCATAGATTTTTGGCAATCTCAAAGGAATATAAAGAAATTGAAAAGTTAAGAAAAGAAGGTTATTTAGGATTTGGATTTCTAGATACATGGATTGTTGCAAAATTGACAAATGGAAATAAAATTGTTTCAGAACCATCTGGGAGTTCAACAACAGGTTTATATGATCCATACGTCCGAAATTGGGCTTCATATATGCTGAAAATAATATCATTTCCTTCAGAAATCTTACCTAATCTTACAAGTAGTGCTGGAGAGGTCATTGGTATGATAAATAAATCTATATTTGGGTGTGAAATTCCAATATGTTCTTTAATGGGTGATCAGCAAGCAGCTATTGTTGGTGCCGGCTGCCTTTCAGTTGGTGATGTTAAAATTTCACTTGGTACTGGATCTTTTATTAATGTAAATACGGGTAAAAATGTTTTTGCATCATTATTAGGTTTATACCCAATATGTGCATATAAAATACGAAATGATTATTGTTTTGCTGTTGAGGGGGTTAGCAGTGATACCTCTGAAGTTATCAATTGGGCTGGGATGATGAATTTGTATGATAGACTAGAAAATTGTTCTGACATCGCATTTTCAGGTAACACTGATAATCAGCTTAATTTTTTTCCATCATTTAGTGGTGTACAAACACCAATAAATGATACAAATGCGTGTTGTGCATTGTTAGGAATTAATTCATCATCCAAAAAAGAAGATATATTGCGTGCTATATTAGAAAGTATTTCATTTCGCGTCTACCAACTATGGAAAGCAGTTTATAACGAAATTTCAAATTTCAAATGTGGAAAAATAAGGATTTGCGGGGGAGTTTCAACTAATGACTTTATTTGTCAGACATTTTGTACATTAATAGATAAAGAAATTGAAAGGCCTACTGACTATACATCGACAACATTAATTGGATCAGCTTTTATGTGTAATGTGACAAAAGGGTATTATGATATAACGGATATTTCTAATATTATTTCAACGGATAAAATTTTTAAACCAAATAAACATGAACATAAAAAGTTACTAGAAAAGTATAACAATTGGGAAAAGTCATTGGAAAGAACTTTGGAATATTATAAGAAATAAAATTTAATATATTTCATCTCTTTATTATCTATTCATAGAGTAATTTGGAAAAAGATTAATATTTTATAAAGTTAAAATAATAAACTGCAATTTCAAATATAAAAAATTGTTGTGGGGGCTGATATTTGCTGGTAAATAACTTTAAAATTTCTATTCATTGATAGAAACTAATTTTATCACATTAAAAAAATCTGTCGTTTCGTTATTGTTTATTCATTAAAAAAAATTCGAATAAGAAGGTTAATGAGCTGTGAGAAGCATTTGACGTCCATGTCGACACGTTGGATGGGTACGTTTAAGTAATGAAGGTGCCCAATAAAGCCTTTCATATCGTAAATCCTCAGTAATTGAATATGGTTTTTCAGGTAAAAATGGTTTATAATATTGAATTCCATTAGCTCTTCCATTCCAATATAAAGCAAAATTATCAAATCTTGTATTATCTGCTGGTACACTTGTTAATCTTGATCTATATTTAATTGGAAGTAATAATTGAGAAATTTTATCATTAGTTTCATTTTGCATTGGATACATATGTCTAGTTACTCTATACATACCACTGTTTGGTTTATCCATCTTAACAAACCAATCCATTTGTTTTGGTTTATACGATTCAAAGTTTCTCATATCAGAATCAAGTGCCGTATATCTAAGGTTTTGTTTCATACCGTTAACTGGAGCCAAAGAAGAGTATGATTTTGCTCTCCTTAATTCTCCTAAAAATGGTGTGTAAATGTCATCATATGTACAACTATGAGCATTTCTTCCATTTTGTTTAACAGCAGTAAAGCTAAATAGATAAAAAAATTTAAGTTATTTTTTAAAATCATTATTTATTTACCTGTTGCAGACAATTTCAGAGAAAGTGTCATGAGGTAAGTATGTTGATGTCCATTTAGAATTATCAGCGTGTCTTTTAACCTATAAACTTTTCAAATATTTATCTAGACATTTATTAACAAACCTGATCAAATATATTCATTTTGTGAAGAGTAAAAAATAGAGTTATATAAAAATTTCAAATAAAACAAAGAATAAGCTTTAGTTGAAATAATTACAATGTGCTCCTATAAATAACAATATTAAAACATTTAAATTTGTTTTTCATTGTTTCTTATATCTATTATATTTTTGCGGGGGTACCAAAAAATTATGTTTGGAGAGATAATCAATCTTCTAGTAATCATATGATAATTATGTGAAACAAATAAGCTGTTTTCTAGTGACAAAAAAAAATACATAAAGATATAAGCAAAGCATTTTATTTTTCATATTTATCTCATTATGTGAAATATTAAACCGAATTATAAATATCACAAAAAATTATTTATTATTTTTACGCAATTCATTGTGCGAGTCAAATAAGATTTTTTTAAATTTATGATGAAGTTTCCTCAAAATCTTCCATTAAACCATCAATAAGTTTCTTAAATTTTTCACTTGTTATGTAGGTAATTTCTTTCGGAAAAGTCATAGCAATATTAAGTCTTGACTCTTCTGATAATTGATTATACTCTTGAATAGTATCATGAATAGCTTGTAAAACTTCAAGATACTCATGTTTATGTTCAATTGTTGGTCTTACTTCTCTAAATACATCAATTCTCTAAAAATTATAATTTTATCACTTTTGAAGTATTAGAAAAAACGTACCTTTAAGACATACTTTTTAGCTTCGGGTGTCAATTCATTAATCTTATTATCAATGTAGTCTTTCATTTCCATTGAAAGTTCGTAAAGATTGGGTCTTTTTTCTTTTAATGCTTTCAAAGCATCTCCAATATCTTTGTATTCATCGTGATGTGCAATTATCTCGTTAATTGCTTTTCTATCTTCTTTAGACATATGAAAAAGTCTCTCTTGAAACTGTGAGGGAATAAATTGTCTAAACATATAAGGTATCTTGTCTGGATTTGGTAATACATATGAATATATTAAATTGGCTAGGCAAAAAACCAAAATGTAATGCTTAATGTTAAACATTTTTAAACTTAAGTGTTACTTATAACTTTTAATTTTTATATTAACTTCTCTTAAATATCTCTATTAGAGACATAAACATTCGGAGAGGTTTGGCCTCCTAGTGCTTTACATCTCCCAATAATATTTTTTTTATTAATTCAACTTTTATATAATTAAATATTTGTTGACTAATTATTTATAATTCTGTATCCTATAAATGTGTTTTGGATATTCTTTTGATCTTTGTTGTATCTTATAAATCACTTTTTCTATACCTAGTTATAGAATAAATCTTATGACATAATAAATTATTTTAATTGTAATTTCGCTAATAAAAACATACTTCTAAGAAAAGGAACTAATAATAATAAAAGTGCGTTTATGAAATTTTTTATCACGCATATTTTCTAGTATTCATTCTTTTAGTCTAATCGTAAAATAAAAACAATATGACCATTAAAATGTACAGTAATTAAAAAGACTTTATAATTTAAAAAATAAAAATTTTATTGATTCCTATTCATAATACTTAAAGCTTAAAATATTTCTATTAACGATCTATTAATCACTATTACTTCTGAAACGAGTTTATTTGTTTAATAATTTAATGCTTATTACCATCATAATCTTGGAATATTTAAAAATCTTAAAAATACTAGAAATAAATAATAATAATAAAATATTAAAGACAAAACATACAAACAATCAAAAATAACGTCCATATGGTATAACGTGTTATTAAGAATATTATATAACATGGTTTTTTGCAGCTTTGAGAATTGATGAGAAAAAAATATAAAAAATATATAACCGTCCAATTTTTGTTATTATATTTAATTTTATCAAGAATTTTTACTATATAATGTACTGAATTTTGCGGATTTTCACTACCATCTATGTAATCTTCTAAATTTTCAGCATGAATATCAGACAACTCAAAATCGTAATTCTTCAACTCATCACTATTTGTAATATCAAGTCTATAAACCTTATGAATATCAAAATTTTTCCTTTCATTAAATGGTAAAAATTGGCCGTTTGAGAATGTTAAAGCAAATTCACCAGCAAATGGATAAATAAGACTAAATGCAATAAAAATAAAATAAATTTTATGTTATTTTTGTAAAGTACCTGTAAATATTTGAATTGAAGACGATTGAATTGAAATATTTTGTTTTAAACCCGTATCGATCAACCTTCTTCCTGTAAATATCACGTAATATTCGTCTTTTATTCTCTTCGGGTGACAATTCTTTCGGATAATCAACCGCTATTTTATGTTGTAACAAAAACAACAATCGTCTTTTTTCATCAGCTCTAATGACTGATATAATTTCATTTGTTTCAGACATTATTATTTGATCAATATATTAAATCAATACAAACAAATAGTTTTCCATAAGTTAAAACTATAAAACAAAAGAATAGTATTAAACTTTTACCATTGATAAATAATCATTCATATTTACTAACATATAACATTCAAAATTCGTTTATTTTAAAATATTAGAGCAATATCTAATATGTATAAAAATTAAAAAATAAACTTATTTTATTGTCGTGGTATTGGAGACATAATAACAAAATGATGATACATTTACAGATAAAACATTAATGAGACATTCTATTGAAAGTAACGATTTTCTATTATAAGGTAAAATGTTATAGAGCCAACGAATAAACAAGCAATTTTTGTTATATGACATTGAGAAAAAAATATTATATTAATTGATTTTTACAAATTGTTAAGTAGTTACTGAACCATATTTTACATTGACTATAAAAAATTTTAATATGTACAGAATAATTGTAATATTGTTTAAAATGTAACTTTTCTTAATAATAAATAAAAAATTTCTAAAAATTTATTATATATAATTTACTTTAGATAATAAATTTAAATATACAATACAACCATTAAATACAGCTATTAAATTTATACAAAGGTTTAATTAAATATATTAATAATTTTTTTGACAAAGATTTTGTAAAAGTATCTTATAAAGGTTGTATATTATATTGACACTTGTACAAGAAGTACGCCTATTTGAAATATATTTTGTTTACTTTTGTTTAGCTGCTTATTCATGTCATTAATAAGCTATTCAAAAATTTACACTGATATAAACATATATATGCATCTAATATTAAATGTGTATATTAATAAATATTATGGAAGTAAAGATAAATTAAAGAAAGTGTTTTATAAATTCTACTACATAGAAAAAAATGCATACATTTCATTTAGATATAAAAGTAGAAAAGTTTTTTTAGTTATCTCTATTGACTGAAATTGGTTTTTTTGCATTGCTTTTTTTATTTATAGTACCAAAAACAAAATCACAATTTGGTGATAGTGGAATATATTTACCAGAACCCTTTGTAATGTACAATTTTTTATCTTTCCATACTATAACACCTCTTGAAATTGTTATTTCGGGTACACCATGAACAACCATACCTTCGTAGACATTTGTTTCAAGATTATGGTGATGTGTTGATGCAGAAATTGTCCTTGTTTTATTTGGATTCCATATAACAATATCAGCATCTGATCCAACAGCGATTCTACCTTTTTTTGGATAAATATTAAATATTTTAGCAGCAACAGAGCTTGTTATACTAACAAACTTCATTGCATCAATTAATCCTGACTCAACACCTTTCTCCCAAACAATTGACATGCGATCTTCAACACCATTAATACCGTTTGGAATTTTGGTAAAATCATTTAAACCGGCTCTTTTTTGCTGACAATTGAATGTGCAGTTGTCTGTAGCTGTCAAGTGTAGTTGTCCACTACAATATACAAATAAGAATTTTTTATATCTATAAAATTACCTCGCGAGCATTTTCATTAACTCAGTTTTTGTTTCCTCTTTCCTACTTAATGGAGGTGACATAATATATCTTGCAGCAGTTTCCCAATCTTTATTATAATAAACTTTTCCATCTAAAGCCAGTCCGGCAGCTATTGGTTCTCCAAAAACAATTTGCCCATTCATTCGTGCTTTGGCTATCTCATCAGCAGCACCTTTAGACATAACATGAACAACATAAAGAGGACAATTAGCTTGATCGGCTAGACAGCATGCTCGATTTACAGCTTCAGCTTCTATCTCTTCTGGTCTCGATTGTGTATGTCCTTCAGGTCCTGTTACACCACAATCTAGTAATTCTTTTTGTTTTTCCTCAATAATATGTCCATTCTCAGCATGAACACGTGCTAAAGCTTTTATCTTTGAACAATGCTGTAAACCTTTATAAAATTCTCCATCATCAACCATTAATGCATTTTTATATGCTAAGAAAAATTTAAAACTGTTTATACCATATTCAGGTGTTACTAATTTTGACATTTCTTCAGCAACTTTTTCACTCCACCATGTGACACACATTGATAAACCATAATCACAAACAACTTTTGGATCGGCCCATGATCTCCAGAGATGGTATGCCTCAATTAAAGAGGTATTCTTTGATGGGACAACAAAATCAATAATCATTGTTGTACCACCAGCTACAGCCGCTCTAGTTCCAGTATAAAAATCATCAACAGCAACCTGTCCCATAAATGGCATTTCCATATGTGTATGGGGATCTATTCCTCCAGGAATTATAAGTCTATCGGTTGCATCAATTATCTCTACATCCCCATCTTTAATCTCTATATTCTTCTTAACAGAACTAAAAATTGTAATAAAATATATTTTTAGAATATATATAACATTTCATAGTAAACTTACACAATAATCCCATCCTTAATTAAAACATCTGCTTTTTGAACAAAATCATCATTTACTACTGTACCATTTTTAATTAAAATACAATTTGAAGTCATTTTTATAGAAAAATCAATTAAAAAAGGTGAACTATAACTTTTTAATGAATGTATTATTAATAATGTCTTTGTTAATTTGTAGTATTTTATTCTTTTATCCAAAATACTTGCGATTTTTTACAACACAATTAAGTTATATACCTGTCATTTTTCGGCTTAATCAAATCGTTGTTGATCAGTTAACTTTAAACATTAAAATTCGTTAAATGTTTTAATAAATTAAGAAATTATCTATACTTTAAATGAGGAAGATGAATAAATTACAACCAGAAGAATATTTTATTTTTTTGATGCTTATATAATTTCTGTTTTATAATCAATGTGTCTTTGGCACATTTAAACTAATGGTAATATGTTTAATGGCAGACCATTTATTAATCAACCTTTATTAAAGTATTTTTCTGTTTTTATTAATAAAACAAGGATGATAGTTTAGTAAAGGCATAATATTACACGTCTTCTATTAATGTGATGTTAACTAATCCCATATATTTGGTAACGAAAAGTAATAATATCTAATGTTAGATACATAATGTAAGGATAATTAAGAGATTATCACGACTAGTAAATGTCAAATAAATTATTCCAATAAAGAAATATACATTACCTAAATTGCTAAAAATAATTAGTAATCTTCAAAGAAAAAGTAGGGAGAAGTTGACTTAAAAATAATGATACTATATACTAGGTTTTATTATTTTAGTTATTGTTGCAGTAAAAAATAGAAATAATCTATAAAATAAATGAGTTCTTAATGAAAAAATTGCTTATAAAAAATTTCAATAGCAAAATTATGAATTTTTTAGAATAAAGTTACATATTATACTTTAGTATTGTATAACTTACAACGTAAATCTTGGGTTTCATATTCAAGTTCTTAAAACATAAAAATTATGGTATATAATTTTTAACTAAAAAATAGCCGTATTTTTCTATTTTGAAGAATTACGACTAGTTAAAACATTGAAAAAAAATTAGAAGGATATTAATCGTTTTGTAAAATATATAAAGGTATTTACTTTCCTAAATGTTACCAATCGAAAGATTGGTGTTCATAAATTTAAATTTATAGAAATCTCACTTCATATTCATGTGAATTAACATTAAAAATCTATACAAAAATCCTATTTTTTTAAAAATAAAAAAAATAAATATTGACAAGATAAATTTTGGTTTTACTAAAAAATTAGCTGTTAATAATATGGCATAATTAAAAAAATAATTTATATTTTGATATAGATGGTATCGTATTTTTAAAAAAGCAAAATGAAAATTTATATAGAATATTATATATAAAATTTCTAAAATAATATATTTATATAAATGAGTATTAGAAAATATTAAATGCTAATTTCTATCATTTTTGCTTAACACTTTCTGATTGCAGAAAAAATTCCATTGAATGTTGTTCTTTATGATTCATAATAGTTATTCATTAATGAGATAAATGATTATAACATTGTATATAACATTAAAAATTGCTTTTAATCAATTTGATTTGTTAGTAAATAAAAAGACAAAAGCTCTAATATGTTCCTTGGATTGTTAATTATTTACAAAAATGTTTTTTAACGTTTACTTGTAATTTTCATACGTATTCAAAACATTAAAATTATTGCATGTACAATTTTTATAAGTTTTAAATGACCGTTTAAACTAACTAATTCAAAATTTAGTATTATTAAAGAAAAAGTGATCTTTTGTTTATAACCTTTTGAAATATAATTAAAAAAAATAATTCATCAAATATTATTACTGACATTGTTAAGCTACTAAAAGATCTTATGTTAAAATCATTATACGCTTAAAGTAAACATTTAAATATCAAAAACAATAGTTTTTTTTTAATTTAGTAAGCCATAAAGATTATTTTATTGCCCATTATTCCTTTTTTAGTAATAATAATCCTTAAATGTCATTTTTCTTTATATATCTTTTATGGCGCAAACCATTACTTCAATACGACTGAATAAATGTTCTTGATTTATTAACATTAATTTTGATGTTAAGCGGTTTGTAATTCATTTTGTAAACATAACTAAAATAGTTATAAAAATATCTCAAAATTATTTTCCATAATATTGTATTAACTCACCATAAAATCTTATAATCTAACAAAACATATAATTTCAATATTATTTTCGTTATGTAAAATAAATTACATTTAATAAATTGCCATTTTTATATTTTTTTTGGCTTTTTCATACTTAATAACAGCTTTATGAATGAAACTGTTGCAGTTTATTTAACTATTCCATAGTAATCATTAAAAATATCATTATCATGGAAATCAAAAGTTCCTACACTATCATTTTTAGTTGGATTGATTTTTCTTTCAAGAACATTTTCAAGACTGAAGTGTTTCATCACAGCGGTTTGTTAAAAACTTTGAAATATTCAATATTGTTTTCGAAAAAAAAAATATACTTAATTATGATACTCAATCATGATTGTTAAAGTAGTATACATAAAAGGAGAGTATCGAAAAATTTTTTTGCATAATTATTGTAGACGTTGAGGAATGCAATTTCTAATGAATTTATGTTAGAAATCTTTCGAAAAATAATTTAAAAAAATGTAGAAAGCATGTTATTACAGCAGATAAATGAATGATTAGAAATGAAACAAGATTCCTAGTTATGATATATTATTCTAAGGTTAAAATGTTTTAAATGAAGTTTAAATAATGTTGGTTTAAGTTTATATATTTCTACATCTTATTTAGTGTTTCCGTATCTCAAAAAGTAATAATTTCTAGCAAGGTTGAAAGCTGTTATTTAAAAGCATTTATTGGTTATTAAAAATTGTGTTCAAAAAGTGATCTTGTTATTTTTCGTTTGAAATGAGATAAGAGTGTCTGGTAATCATAATAATCTTGATAATTACAAAAAAAAAGAGTTACTATCGTCAATCATGAAAAATATTTATTACTACTTACTTTATATTATTTTTATTTCTCTATGTGAATTAACTTGGATCGAAAAAAGGTTTTTTATTATTTGGATATATGAATTATTTAGTCAATGTTTAAAAGGTATCAAAACGTTGAATTAACTTTACTGTTAAAATTTGTTATTTTTTAATCATTATTGTTTCAATAAAAAGAATAAAATCAATCAAATAGACATTAAGAGTTAAAATTAAAATTCTTTTTTGAAAAAAAATAAAAAATAAAATAATTAATACTTTAATATATTATTTAATCTTAGATACTGTTTAATATCTATCTATAATAATCATAAACACATTTCTAAAAAGTTTCTATCATATGTAAACAGATATTTTAAGTACATAATGACTAAATACTTAGGCAATAATTGTTTGTAAACGAAAATTGCCAATAATTATTTTTTTTGACGCAGTGTTACTTTGAAATTGCTTTCTAAAGCAAAATATATTGATAACTTGTTTTATGGATATTTTTATTATATTAAAACAAGAAGCTTATTTTAAAATCAAAGAGTACAAATTATTTTTTGCAAAAATAACAAATAAAATATTTTGTAATGTTATATGTGATAAACGATATGATATTAAACTTTTAAGAGTGAATTAATATATTTTTAAAAATACTATATTTAAAATCAAATTTTATATAGCTCTATAATTATATATAGCATATAATATATTAAATTAAATGTATTTTTACAGAAAATTTTACAATCTGGTGTAGCGTGGGAGTTGAATGACACCATCCCATATGGTCTAGTGGTCAGGATTCGTGGTTTTCACCCACGCGGCCCGGGTTCGATTCCCGGTATGGGAATTCTTTTTGTACATTTCCGACAGTGATATCAAATTTGTACTAAAAAATGGAAATAATGCAATATTTTAACAAAAATATGATATTCACAGATGTTTAGGTTCAAGATTGTTAAAATCTTCTGTTGTACTTATACCAAATTAAAATTTATTGAAAACATTAATTTAATTAATATTAGATTCGTAACTTTAAGATGTTATATCTCAATGTCACTGAAAGTATATAAATAGCATCGAAGTGACTTAGTTAAGTACTACCTTAATCAACACCTTGATGAATACTAGTAAACTCTATTTAAGTCACTTCATTATTTAAATTTTTATTGTATTTTCTTATTACCATTTTTTGAGTTAAAAATAAAGTACTTAATTTCAATTAATACCCCGAAAGAACGCAATTTTGGGTGAGGTGTTAGTGGAACTCGATTACGAATACGTAGCAATATTTTGTATTCCAGCATTACTTCAAAATTATACTTTCAACCTGATTAAAAACTATTTTTTTAATTAAAAAAAGATATAGGTAGATATATTTTGAAGAGAAACGCAATAGCACTTGCAAAATTTTTTTAACAACTTTTTGTTTCATTAAAAATTCTATAAGTACATTCGTGATAGATCACTTTTTTAGTTTATTTAAATTGCATGTAATTAATTTGTACTTCTTAACACTAATAAATGTTATCGAAATTAAGTCCACTTTTCATATGACATATTTCATATCTTTAGCATATTTATGCTAATGTTTAATACATAATCTCATTATTATTTCCTAAGACTATTACAAGGGTCACAAAATTTTAATTAATGAAGAGACAAACTGTTTTTTCGAAAACAAACACAATCATTTAAAAAAATTAAGATAAAATAATAATTTGAGCAATGGCATTGATGAAATAGAAAATATTTTCTCCACATTTCAATTTAAAGATTTAAAACGTTTTAAGGTAATATTCGTATGGTTTTTTTATATGAAGATATAATTTGTTACTTAGACTTATATGAAAGTATCGTATTGATAGATAAAGTATTTTTTATAATACTGGTTGAAATTTTTTCATAAACATCTACTTTATTAGTTCTGTAAACTACTCTAAAATCATTCAATGATAATTCTGTCAAAAATGAATTTTATGAACATAAAGGGAAAACAGGATATTTTATATAAAAATACTAAGATTTTATTTGCCGTTAAATAAAAAATAATAAAAAAACTTGCCATATATAATTATTTTCTATTTGTATTTTAAACAATTCTAGTGGTCAAAAAAATCATAAATTTTATTTTGGTTTGACAAAACTATTAATATCATCAAGAAAAGTATTTATTTTATTTATAAAATTATGTATATTTATCACAAACAATGTTTTTTTATTAGTGTTTGTTTAAGTGATGATCTAAAAAATTCTATAAATTGGGGAAATTTTTCATTCATATTACACATTCAAAACTTTCAATAACTTAATATCTATTTTTTTGCTGTAATTACTATATTCTCATAATCAGTATTTTGGAGGAAATTCTAATGACGCTACTGTAAAAAGACAACAAAGTTTCAGTTGAATAAATTGCAATAAATCATCCTGGTAGATATAAAAACTCTTAGGAATATTATTAATGATTCACACTTAATGTTTATTATACAAATAAATTTTTATGCTTTACAATTTTTGCATTATTTTATTCATAACTCTTTGATTTATATCTTTAAATAATATAAGACAGACTATTTTGTAAAAAATTAATTAAATTTTAATAATACTCTACACTTATATATTTATAACTCTTAAATTAAATAAACAAAACATCAACCTCTATTGTGCCTCAGTAAAATATTACACCATTAAAATTATGTTTTCATGTAAAAAATGCGTTACATGTAACACTAATAAAAATATAATATAGAAGGAAAAAATTATTGTTTCAGCATAGCATTATGTGATCTACCATTTTTAAAAACATTTGACGTTATAATTAAATTTTTAGAAGTGTCTAACTTTAAAATGATTCACATATACCAAAAAATTAATATAATCTTAAATTACGTTACTTAAGCATTCCTTAGTCAACAAAATTTCCAAATGAAATCATTTTTATTTTTTACACCCGTTTCATAATAAATTAGATATATTTAGTTTCAATAATTAAATGATATGTTTTTGACATTAAATTAGTAAAAGAAACAATAAAAAATTATATGTCTATATTTTAAGAATTAAAAATGGATATCTTTTACAATTTTATTATTTGTCTATAACATTTTTTTTCAATATCAAACATTTAAAAATAATGTAAAATATAGTTATACAGAAACATTTAATTTAGTTCAGAATGACTTATTCTACTCTTTAAAAATAGTATTAAAAATGATACTACAGTTTAATTATGCCACTTTTTAAACAATTAAAAAAAAACACATTTTGTAGTACATTAAATTCAGTTTTACATTCATGTCGTAAAAAATATAAAAACAATATGTAAAATGTGACCTATTTGCTTTAGTATTTAAAATATTACATCGTTCTTAATATTCATATAAAAAAGGAGTTGGACGTCTTACGCTTCTATCCTAATCACAGCTCGAGGTATGTGTGTATTGTCGGAAAGTTAAACTTTTACTCTAAAAATAATTTTTGTCTGCTTAAATAAACTCTTTAATTTAAATATTTTCTTTTGAAATTTTATCAGATGATATTAATAATTATGTAGATATTCACTAGAAAATACGGTTTTGGTAAAAATGTCATATATGGAAAAAAGTTTTTTAGTTGTGAATATTTTTTGATGTATCAGTTACTTTTCCCTAAAAATTTTTTAAAACATTTTCCTACATCCCTTCTACATACCAATAAATTTTTGAATCGATCCTCCGCTCTGATTGGGAGAAAACTTATTTTTAGTAACTTCAATTTTTTTAAAGAAAATATGTCATAAAACATGCTAAATATGGATTTGTATATTATTTTATATTTAAATATTGATTTAATTTATTTTAGAGTATTTACAATCATTCCATATAAGTTTATAAAATACAAAAATATTAAATAAACATTAGTTTTTTCTTACAAAACGGTAAATTATTTTATATTATATTATATAAGAATATGGCCAAAGATAATTATTTCAATTAAATTTTTAAAATTATAATGAAAAAATTTATTTTAACTTTCTCGATTATGTAATTTCTGCTTAGACGACCTACGTATTGGAATTACAACCAAGATTTAAGTAATTTTGATAAACGATGATTAATTTTGAAATTTAAGGTTCCAAAATAATGAGGTTTTTGACTTAAATTATACTTTTTATCTGATTTTAAGAATGTTAAGAAAGATGATTAGCAAATTACTCCACAAATAAATTTTTTAAAGCATTCCAGTATGCTTAACTTTAACTGGCATTAATTTCTAATTTTTTCTCTAAGATTAAAAATAACTGCTAATTTTACTAATAGAGTGTTACATTCTTACTTTGGATAACTGTTCAGGTATTACTATTAACTCAAACAAATAGTTTACAATGGGAATTAAGTAGTTTTATGATTTTAAAGTATATTAAAAGTGATAATTAATTTTTTGAAAATTGTGTTTGATATTTATCTAACATATAACGTCTATTAGTCTGTTTAAAATTTAAAAAAAGATTTATCTTTAAATACCAAAGAATAGTATTTTCTGGTTTATATACTTTGTAAATTTATTTGTCTTGGTTGTAAATACAATAGAAAACAATAGAAATAGTTTATAAGTTTTATAACGTTAGAAAAGCATCAAAAAATGTAAAATAATTACAAATATATGATAAAAATATGTGACAAATTAGAACAAATTTATTAAAAATTAATTTTCTCCAAATCAGAGCGGAGGATCGACTTAAAAATTTATGGGTATGTAGAGGAGATGTAAGAGAATGATATATAAAATTTTTAGGAAAAAGTAATTGATACATCAAAAAATATTCACAACTAAAAAATGTTTTTTCCACATATGCCATTTTTACCAAAACCGTATTTTCTAGTGAGTCTACATAATTATTAATATCATCTGACAAAATTTCAAAAAAAAATGTTTAAATTAAAGGGTTTATTTATACTTTTAAATTAGAAGTTTTTACGTATTAAAGTGCAGTTTTCCTCAACTTCGAGCTGTGTAATAGATGTAATGGAACCTGTCCGATCTCCGAAGTGAATCAGTTGCGAGATACCTTATTACTTTGATGGGAGATCTCCTAGGAACCCTTGATGGCGTAAGTCATTTTAAAATGATTTGTAGCCTATATGGAGTTATTTATACACCCAGTATTGACCTGTGATCTTTCGTTATATCATACAATTTCAAGCAAACGTGATTTGTTTAGAATTTTAGACACATACAGCTTGTATATTTAGTTTACTTTGTAACACGGTAGATTATAATTTGCTAGAAATAACTAGATAATTATTAGCGTACTGCAATTTTAAAATTTTATGTGCGTTAAAATTTTACAAACTTTTCTAGAATTTTTTTAAAAAAATTAAATTGTTAGGACTGTTTTAATTAAATATTTTTTATGATACAATACTAACTTAAAAACACAAACTTTTTTATATAATATATTTTATGTTTATCTTTATATATTAATATTTGGTTCGATTATAAAATATTGAATATTATTAAATTTTTTTTCAGGTAAAAAATTACTCTAAATTACTTAATGAACTGTGAAATGCGAGTATTTATATAATATTTTTTAAAATAGTATTTAATAAATAATGTCATTTTATGAATTTTAATTTTAAAATATCAAAATCCAGTCAATATAAATTATATGTTAGTAATAAAAATTTATTAAGAGGCGTTACCCACCATTTAACGGACAAATAAATATGACAATTATATTCAAATTCATATAATAATATTTAAATTTTTAATTTTAATAACCAAATATCATAATTTGGTTACATGTTTTTTTAAAATAAGAGCTAATAAATTCAAGCCAATGTTGTAAGCAATTTAAAGTTTGGTAATTTTATTAAGAAATATAACAAACACTAAAAAATGTACATTATTAGTAAACTTTGTGCTGTTAAATAATTTTTGCTTTTTGTTGTTATTGTTATCAAAATTTTAAATTTCCTTATATAATTTTTGATAGTAACATGTTTGAAATAATAATTTTTATTAAAACGTTAACAACTTTAAACGAATTTGACTTCCAATAACATAATTCATAATATATTATAAAAACGAATTAATTTCTAAAATATGTATAATATTTTCAAAACTTCGAGGATTAAATAATTGTTATATTTCAGTAAACTCTGTTTAAGAAAGAGAAAGAAAAGGATGATATTGTGACTGAAAGGAACTATAAATAACCTGGAAAGTCATGGATAATATCACTATTATTTTATACATATACTAACAATTATTATAGAATCATCAAAAATAAATAAAGATCAGGAGGTTCACTGGTTGGAATTTAAAAGAAATTAAAAAAGATTCTAAGGTGCTTTAATTAATTATTGTTCGTATTATTTTATTATTTTAAAGATCGATAAAACCAATAAATAAATTTTACTTCAAAATATTAAAAGTGTATATTTCCCAAAAAAATGGCCAAATTTATGCAAGAATCTAACATTTTGCATTATTAAAAACATTTTTGTTGCTACTTGATATATTCAAAAATCTAAACAAATTTTTAAATTTTAAAATGGTGGGAAATTTTTATTAACTTTAAGAAAAATGTTGAAATTGTGTCATTTTTTGTGTGAAATTAACTTTAATAATTCAACAATTATATTAAACTAAGTTTTTTGAAATCATCTGCTTTATAACACCAATATAACAAATCATTTTTCATTTGTTTATAATACATATCTCAATAAGATCATAATCAAGTGCATTTAAGTTTATAAAATATACTTTTACTGATTGGATTTTGTTAATTTTACATAAAATTAACTTCTATTGATGAATCTTAAAATTATACTATAATAAATCATCATTACTCAACTATTTTAATTGTTCTCAAAATATTCTGCACTTATAAATTTGAGAAATCTCTTTATTTTTCATCAGCTTTGAAATTTACCAAAAAAAATTTTAATGAATTTACAGTAAAAAATTTAAAAAAATACTGGTTTACTTATTGAAAATTCACCTAACAATAACACGTTTACTATTGGATTAGATTCTTTTAACAACTTGAAAAGGCATAAAACTTTTAAAATAGGATTTTTATTTTCTAACATTTAAGACATATTCTAACATTATTAAGTAAATTATAGAATAGCATTAAAAATGAGTTAAAATTTTTTCTCATTACAAGATTGGCTAATTTATGTTATTTACAAAGCCATTTTTTATTAAAGAGTGACAATGCATGTGATGTTGTGAAAGTTACACATCTATGAGGATATATTTATAGTAAATTATCCTTTAAGAGTCATCAACAAATGAAGATTTTTTGATTAATTGCCGAAATGTATATACCTCCTTTTAAGTTAGTACACAGTATTAGTCAATATTCATTTAACTCTGACCTAGGACGAGAATATTTATATGAAAGAATTTGTATATAAACCGATGTTACCCTCATTAAGCTATATACATTTATTTTTTCTTAAACATGTATTTTTCATTGATTCTATTTGTTTTACTATTAACTAATTGTGAATGCCGTATGCTTTATGAAAATATAATTGTTGAAAAATGCTGTAATGGAGAAACTTTTGAATGCTGTATGGAAAGTTTAACATTTAAAAAACCACTAAACTGTATGAATATTTCAAATACTCGTCGGGCTATCATTGAGGATTGTTTACATATAGAAATGTATCCATACGAAAAAAATCCTTACAAATCTATTGATAAAACTTGTTGTCATGTTTTCACAGGTAATATGTACGATCCTGATGACATATGTTATAATACTTGCACTACTGTACTGCAAAAATATTTTCTTCCTAATTCAGAAAAAAGAACTAAAATCAAAAGTTGCATTGTGAAGAACCCAGTATTTAATTGTTTTAATAAGTGTGTAAAATGGTCATCAAAAAATGGTTATGATAGGTTTGACTTTGAAGATAATTGTAATGTGCTAGATAAAGTAAAACCAGGATATGTATATGTAGGAAAAGAAATTGATGATTGAACTATTCCCAAAAAATTGTTTAAAAAAATAGAGACTCACGCAAAAGATTCTTTTTGTAATTCATTGAAATTGCAAATATTAACAGTCGCATATTAAAGTAATTTGTTAAGTTCGAAATCTTTTTAAATCAGTTGTATAAGTTTCATTTTCTTAATAAATACTTTCTTCTGTACGGTGTGCGAAAAATTACTTAAAAAATTTTAAAAAAATAACTTTTTTTTAATATAAATGTATATTTATTATCTTTATATATTATAGAGGAGTAACGAGTGAGTGTAAATTATTATCGATATTGAAACTTTTTGATATCTTAATATATGTAAATTTATACGGTGATTAAGAAAAACGCAATATTTTTTTAATATGAAGTTGCGTTCTTGAGATAGAGCTATTTAAAGGTGTTTTGGTGTATTATTCTTGACCCCCTTAGAGTTATTCGTTTTATCTGAAATTTTACAGGCATATAAAGTTTTTAATACTAAATCTATAAAAATAAAAAAGTTAGAATTCCAAGTCCATTCTTGAGATTTTGAACTTTTTTAAAAATTTTTGAAAATTACCAAAAAAAACCTAAATTCTCACATTTTAAAATAATATATCAAAATTCTAAAAAGGAAATTAATAAAAAGAAAAAAGTAAATATAAATTTTTCTTTAACTTAAATTTTGAGTATAATCTAAAGAAAATCGGATAACTTTAAGTATCAGAAATGCCTGACTAAAATTTTTTGTGTTTTTTTAAAAAAAGTATGTCAAGATAAAACTTTTTAAATAAAGCGTTTCTACAACTTTTATGTAGAATTAAATTCTCTATCAAATAATATATATCATTTTGATTTCTTTATCCGTTCTCGAGATAAAAAGAAAAAAGTGATTTTTAATTTTTTGAAAAAGTGCTATTTTTTAGTTTCAAGAAAGAGTTTCAATACGTCAATTTTTTTCAAATGTCTTGATTTTCCTCTCTGGAGAAATTTGTTGCGAACATTTTCAGATATCAATCGTTAAATTATCTCTTTTCATTCTTGAGTTAGTCAAAAAACAAATTTGTCAACTTTTTTTTGTAATTTTTAAATTTTGATAAAAAAGTATGCAAAGATGAAACTTTTCAATATGAAATGTTTACAGGAACTATGTAAAATTTAATTCTCTATCGAATGACATATAGATCGTCTTAATACCACTATCCGTTCTTGAGATACATCCATTAAGTATCAAACTTCAAAAATTGCTACTTCTATTTTTCTCCCAATAATGATTTTTCCATTCAAAATTTCACATATATATTTAATTTTTAATGCTTATTACATCAGAAGAATAAAAATTACCAAAAAAAGGTTTGATTCGTTGAAATATATAAGTTATCAAAAATTCCCCTATATATCAGAGAAAAAAGTTTACCTTTTGAAATGGTTTTCGCTTTATGTACTTTCTTTTACTAAAATAAATAATTCATTCTAATATGCTGATTAGAAAAAATATGTATTAGTTTCATCTGAATTTTCGTTCTTGAAATAGTCAGTTAAAAATAAAAGGCAATTTTAAAAAATTATTAACACAGTAATATAACATTTTCTATGTAAAATAAATAAATAATGTAGAGAATTTGTATGATTTTTAGATACTAGGAATTTAAAATATTATAAAAATTTATTTTTGAATCAAAGTAAGAAATCAACAAATTAACGGAGTTATATAAGAAATATTTTTACAATTAAACTTAAAAAAATGCTTAAAAATTTATTATATGGCAAAAGATACATCATCGTTTTTTATTTGATATAAAATTTAAATTACTTTACTTTAAATGGTTTTGTATACTACACGCGACTTATACAAATGCCTAAAAACAATAAATCATTATATCGCGTAAAATAAAGTCCACATAATTTATTATAGTTTCGTAAGCTGAGATGTCCAATGATACTATCAACTCAAAGTATGAAATAATCTTACCAGACATTACCAAATTTTTTGCTAGGTAATTGACTAGGCGTATTTTAATGAAAAAAATAATATATATAAGACTAGCAAAATGGCATATTTTTACTAAAAAAAATAGTTTGTAAAGTTGCATTTTTACAAATCTTCAAAAATTGCTACTATGGAAAATATCAATACATATTAGAGAAGAAAATTTCGTTTAAAAATTATTTCGATTTTGAAAGTTTTGATAATTAATATATATAGTATCTTAAAAATCTTAACAAACTGTAGAATATCATATCATTCTAAAGTCTTATTCATAAGATATACTCTTTCGAACTTGGAAAAAAGGTTAACATGGCCATCTATCTTTGGTATTTAAAATAGTGGTTTTGATGTGAAAATTGGCAGGAATATGTAATTGTGAATGCAGAATATGCCTGCAAAAAATTTTACGATTCTATTCTTTCTTTCTTGAGATATTGAGATTTCTCAAAAATGCCTTTTTTCAACGAAATTTGAAGATTTCAAAACGGATTATATCAGTACAGAATAAAGTTTTTTAAAAACAAAAAAAAACCATCTGCGAATTTATTTTGTCTACATTTAAAGTATAATTCCAAAAAAATCGATAAAGTTTGAGTATGAGTTTTGTGTTGCAAAGTGACAACAAAAAAATATCGAAAAAAAAATAAAATTCGTATGTTTACTCAAAAATAAATATTTAAAAACTTCTTAATTTCATATAGCTTTATTTACAACGTTTTTTGCAGTAGAACATTTTCTATCAAATGGTATATATATGAGCTTTATCCGATCATTTATTATCGAGATATTTTTAATTATATTTTATCTGTTTTTTTTGAAAAAAATTTTCCTCCATTCTTTCTAAAAAAAATTTTAAAAAATGAACATGTATTCGCACAATCTCAAAATTGTCCGTGGAAACCTTCCTGCACACATTATGAGATATTAACGATAAATCTATTCAAATCCATTCTTGAGATAATCTGAAATAACCTATGAAAATTTTCAAGATTTTTTGCTCAGTGACGTTTTCTTAACATGCATAATAGAAAAATTCTTAAATTTCAAATTAATTATTAAGATAAATAACTAAGATAAGCAAGAAACGCAACTTTTAGAGGAATAAAAATAGCAATGTAATAATCAAAAAAGACTTTGTAACTAAATCTTAAATCACTTTAAAAAATAAATATTCATTTGTAAGTAAGAAATAAGAAAACAATGCTTAAATAAAAATTTTAATATTATATCAACACATTTTATCCTTTATAAATATATACGTAGAGAGGAGAAATTAAGACAAAAAAATTTAGATTTCTTTCAAAGTATTTTTAAGAAAATGAAATTAAAAACATGCAGAAATCACTTCAGTACGAAGTTGCATTTTTAACATATACGAATGTAAAGTTACTAAATATAAAACATATATTATTCATTGTTTTAATAGTTGATATTATACACATAGATGTAATTTTTAATGCTTATTGCCTATAACACTAAAATTAATCAAAAAAGGTCTAATTATTGAGAATTATTAAGTGATCGAAAATTCCCCTTTACTTTAAATGAGTAGTTTACCTCTTAAAAGGAGTTTATTTATATTCACTTTTTGAAATTAGAATAAAATTATATTTTAGGATTCTGATAAAAAAATAAATATTAACTTTATTTGAACTTTTCCTTTTGAGATACATATATTTAAGTGAGAATAATATTGAAATTTTTAATCCCCCAAAATAAAAATTTACAAGAACAACTTATTCTTTTAAAAAAAATCAAAAAACAAATATTCATTAAAATCATTGGATTAATTGTTTTAAACAATTTTAAATATCAATTTATATTCCTAAAAATATAGTATATAGAATAGATGGAAAAATTAATCATTATTTAATTATATGTAACTTTTATGTCAATTAAAAGTTTTTTTAATCAGTATAAGATATGATAATTGTTAAGAAATGATAAAAAATATTAAAATCAAATTATATTTAGCTACTTGAGATTTAATAAAATTTTTTTTGAATACCATACATCCTAGAATAGAATAGATTTTTTTTCTTCAAATTTTCTTATGTTAAAATGTTCTAAACTAAAATGTTTAAAAATGCCGCAATCTAGCTACGCATAATAAAAATTTTTAAAAATTGCTTACAAATTTATGATATAGCGAGGCCATACTTATTTTTTAAAAAATGTAAAAATAACTAAACGCTTTGCTATGCTTTGTAAAAATCAGAAAAAAAATTAACCTAAATTTCTAAGTCGAAAATATTTATAAATGCATTTTAAAAGTAAATTTTGCAGTATTTTATTAAAAAAAATCACCAATACTTTGATTTGAATATATTTCTATTTTTTTTAAAGTCTATATAAATTTTTTAATACGAAAAGTTTCCAAGTAATTATTTTGATTTATTTTCAATCATATCAACCTAGAAAAACAGAGAAAAATTTGCATCATTTTAAATATATTAAAAATTTGTATTTTAATTTATATAATACATTTTTTTTAAAAAAAAACAAAAACAAAATAAAAAGTATGCATTAAATTGGTAGAATTGTATTTTATGTAACCAATATGTGAAATTACAAAATAACAATCGCTAAAATTAAATATTTTCAGTTAAATAATTATGAAATACTCATGACTAGCGTTAAGCATTATTAATATTTTAAAAAATTAACCAAACTTAAAACTAATCTGTATTTTAAATTTATATTATATTTAATAGCTTACAACTTTCATTTTTAAACTAATTAAAAATTTAATGTAAACAATATTTTTAATTTTTATTTCTATATTAAAAAATTGTAAAAAATTATTCAAACTTAGAATCTCAAATGGGTTTACAATCATAAAAATATGTAATAAAACAATTTTGATAAAATATGTTTTATAAACTTTTAAAACTCAAAAATCTATAAAATTCTAATAATAATTTTAAACATTATAAAAACAAGTATAATACTTTGAATGTGTGTCACTACAAAACAAAAGATGTTGAAGTTTTTAAATTTTAAATATTTTAAAAAATCCATGCATGTAGCGACGAGCGCAGCGAGTTTCAATACATGGAAAAAAGGCTAGCCCCGCGGGCAAGCAGTGACCAGCGAAGCGAGGCTATTGCTTGTTTTGTGCTATTTTGGAAGCTTACCTTCCATATTGATGGATATTTCAAAGAAATATAAATATGTTAATTCAAAATGTAGTTATAATCATTTATATGATCTCCGTTTTTTTACATAATTTATATGATTTTCCAAAACTATATAACTATTTAAAAATTTTATATTTTTTTAAACATTTACACACATCTGATAGTTTAACATTTTTTTTACAAAATAATTTGAAAATCATTATTGTACATTTTTTTTAAGTCAAAATATGGATACTTCTATGAGAAACATTTTTTTAAACAATTTCATGACTGGTAAATTTAGGTTTTTAAAAATAATTATATTCATGATAATAAAAGACATAAAATATTTAATCTTAAAAAAATATTGATAATTAGCGATATAATTGTATATTTACTCTTATTTTTTTAAAAAATAGTTAAAAGATACAAAAAATTATCTTCACTATAGAAAAATTGAAAAATATTTTGTGCTTCAAAATTTTACTTATAATAAGTATATAATAAAGATTCTTTAAATATTTTGTAGAACAGAAATCGGGCTACTAAATGCGCATAAAAGTGTTAAAAAAAGATAGTTGTTTTTCAAAAAGTTGCTTTGTTTTAAAAAATTAAAGAATCATATAAAACAAGGAAAAAAACGAAGGTCATATAAATGATCATAGCTATATTTTGAATTAACGTTTTTGCATTCTTCTTGAAGCTTTTTTTGAGTAGAAAGTTAAGTTTTTAGATAAGCATTATATTTTAAAAATACGTTTACATTGAAGAGAGTTATTTTTATTTAAACTTTTTAGGTAATCTCTCAGACACTTATTATGTTTATAAAAGTCCTAATATGTTTATTTCATACTATATGAAAATTAATGATGTAAATTTCACCGCTCCCCAGATCTCGATGTCCGAGCAATCTGAGACGTTGGACTTAATTTCCAATATCGAAAAATGCGTGAGTTTGAACCCCGTTGACAACATAGATCTGCTATTTCCTATCGGATTAGCCAACTTAAGGTTATTCCAATACAACTAAAATTCTCTTTTTTAACAATTGTACTTTTCAACGGTTATATTAGTTGTTCTATTCTAGACTCGGTTTTGATAATATATTTATCTTCTGTTATTTCTACTTAAAATTAGTCTTTATTTATTTCAACGTATACCAAGATGATAAAAAATCTGTAGCAATTAAAATTAATATTCCCAAAAGTGTATGCTTTCAAGCATATGAATTAGCATTCCAAATATCACGTTGTTATTCGTCGTTCACGTATAACACAACGATTTACAATTTTGATAATATTAAAGCATTTTTTCTGTGGTAAAATTATTCAGAAAACATTTTATTTACAAACAATTTTAATGATAAAGCTACTGTTTTAAAATATAAGGCTAATTAATATTCACAAGAACATTGAAATATATAAAACATATAATTATGTATACATTAATATTTGAATGAATAAGTTACTAAATACAGGCCGATAAATTTACCAATTCTATAAAAAATCACTACAAGATCATATAGAATTGTTTTATATTTTTTACAAGCATTTTTTGAAATCGGATATTGTTGTAATGACTTTTGTCAACATCTTTTGATTGTCTTTAGAAATTTAACTAATATTTTTAATTAACAATCATTATAATTTAAAAAATATATTTTTCATTCAAACTTCTTAAAGGACTGAAGATTTTTTTAAACATTCTATTATGTTTTTGAGTAATATGATCGATACACTAATGACGATAAAGTAAGCAAATAAATGAATACATTTGTTGAACGGAAACAGATAAAAAATGACTTAATTTTAAACTTTAAGAGTGTATTCAAAAAAATCATTTTTAGAAATACTTTGTACAAATTCATACATTTCCCAATGTTATTTTTTTACGGACATAAATAATTTCCCAAAGTTTTACTCTATTTTACACCTCAAAATCAAATACTTTGAAAAATTGTTACATAACTGCAAGATTGCGTAACAAGAATTTTGTTTCAATATAAATTATTTTCTGTTAAAAAATGTAAACAACGTTTTTAAGAAATGTTATGCAAGTTTAATATAAATTTATGATTTGACATTCTTTTACAAAAATATTATACTACAACAAATAGAATTTATGTAATTTTTAATAGAATATATCTGTAAAATATTTTGTTTAAGAATATGTATGCTCTTTTGTAAGATAGAATAATATTTTTTATTTTGATCATTAAAGCGCACATAATTGTTCCTCACTTTTCAAAACCTTCTTATCAAAATACCTTTTATAACATTAATCTAAAAAATAAAAATATTTTTTTTCTTCAAAAGTAATTAAATCCCATGTCATCTTTACAATAGCTTTTAAATAAATAAGTATGTAAGCAATTGAAATTGACTTTTTAATGATTTTTATTTTAAAAAGCAACATTCTTTATATATATTCATATGATTACATGATTGAAGTCTTTGTAGCTTATCTCATTCTTTCAATTAGAAATTATATACAATACCCATGTCATGGTTATTTCATGTTTCAGTAACTTTATGTTTTCTATTTACTATTCAAAACTTATCATTTTCGATAAATGAAAAAGTAACTTTTTTACATGTATTATAAAATATTATTATTAAGAATGGACTAATATCTGAAATGGTAAAAACATTCCCGATCAGTTTAAATTAGTTTTTTTATAAAATGAAGTTTATTTGAAATTTAAAAAAAGCTTCATAAGAATTGAATACGGTTAAAGCTTCAAATTAAATTTAATATCTTGGAAAATACAAATGGTTAGATAATTTGCTTAGTTAACAAAATGTCATATATTAATTGGATGCCAATAAATAATAATAATAACATCTTCTTTTTTGTTTCGTAGACTAAAATATTATGTTTCCCAAAATCCGATTAAAACAATAAATTTTTATTAATTATTAACCATCGTCGAAAAAACAAAAATAGAAGTTCACTATAATTCTATTATCAGTGGTATCAGTTAAATAATCATCATATACCAATATTTTTGTATTTTTGGAAAAGCTCAAAGAATTTATTAAATTCTATTAATTCATTCTTATGTATATATAAGTATTCAAATATTTAAATAATATAAAGTCAAGGTTTACATACTTTCAGAAGAATATTAAAATAGAAAACATATTTTTATCGTATATTGATAATGTAATTTTTAAATTGATTAAGATGGTTGTTGAAATCTACAAAACAATTTCAGAAAATTCAATAAGGGCACATTTACAAAAAAAGTGTGAAAACAAACCAATTGAGAAAATAAATCAAAATGCATATTTCTACAAAAGAGAAAAAAACGATGGGATAATAGTGATATATAACAACAATACATGTACTTATAAACTATATAATTGTAGAAAAGGTAAAAAGTTATTATTTAAATAAAATTATCAACTCTGTTGTATAAAGTTCTCCATTTAAATATGGTAAATATTTTAAATGGGTGGAAACAAATGGAATATGTTTTACCACATAAGAATTTAAAATATTTAAATGTTAGGAATTCAGTATCATACGAATATGATGAATCATCATCAGCTTAAATAATTTCATTTAAATTTTGAAATAAGCGATAAGATCTTACAGAAAAGTCTAGTGAAAATAATATTTAGTATTGTTTCTTATATAATTATATGTCTAATGGACTTTGTATAACTATTTCATTAAATGTTCGATAAAGTTCAAAAAAATAAATTATATAAAAATGTTTAAAAAGCTCTTACATGTAGAGTGGAAGTCAATTACTGGAAAATGATAAAAAAAACAACCAAATCTCTGGTAAGAACAATATTAAAGAAACAAATTGGAGTAGAAATTATTCAGAAAACAAAATGGTCAAGTTTAAGAAAGTGATCTAGTTATTAACAAAAGAACTTTACAAAAGGAAGTGAACTGATTCTGTAGATATACACGAACAAATTATAAAAGAAGAATAAATTTCATAATTGTTTATGCAAAAAAATGAAGAATGAGCACTCATCTGTCATATAAAAAGCAGCGGGTGATGAGCGGGAGACATAGAATAATTAAAATATAAAATGTCATGGACGTCCATATAATATTTATTTTTCCAAGGAAAATGTGAGGAAAAATAAACAAAATCAAACCAAATAACGTGGAATATATATGAAAATATATTTTTTCCCTCTTCAGTCCTATAATTTTTTGTAATGTTTACAATCTTGTAAAATCCACACTGTAAATCAATGGATAATTATATTGTCTTGTATCCTCCATGTTTACGAAAGTCTTAAATTCTTCAACGACCACTTACAACATATTAATTTTTATTGTTCCTATAGGATTGTCTAAAGTAGCTTTATCTATGACATTTTATTTCCTTACATTTTGTTTATAAAGTTCTACACTTTATCTTTAATATTGATACAAAATAGGTGATTTAAGTGGTTAAATGATAACAAATATTAACTAATGTCATTTTTTTCAAAAGAATAAGTTACTTTCGTAAATATTTTTAAATTATATAGTTACAATTGCATCTTACTTTTCATATCATTTTTTAGAAAATCGAACATTATATAGATGTCCATGACATATGTATATTGTCATTACTTTACTATAAAATTTATTTCATAGAATAGCCTCAATTATAATTATTTTTATAAAAATTTTTGATTTTTCTACTTGTGTTTCAAATGCTTAAAGATTTGTTTTCTGTTAAAAATAGTACAATTAATTTTATGAAAATTATTTTCAGTTTACTAGTTACATTGTACTTTTTGTTAAAAGAATTAACTTATTCTAGGAAAATACTTTTCTCTATGACAACTTTTGAAAAACAGTTTTCCTGTACATAATATTAGTTTTCCTATCCATGTTTTTAAATGGCTTAATTTTTTTTTCTTTTATTTATCAATTGAATTGATTTAAATACTATATTAATCTTTCATTATTTATATTAAATTAAAAAAATTTTCATTATTTAAAAGCTCCTTTCAAAAGAATGTAAATATGTTTTTTCTTTTCACTTGTTTTCGCACTTTATTATTATGCCAATCTTAACTTTTGTTATTCTACTTATTATATTTTACGAATTTAAACTGTAATCATACTTTATAAGGAAGTATGGTTATTTTAATTATTATTTCAATAATTTATTTATTTAAGTTTAATTAATCTTAAAAAAAATTTCATCAAACAAAAGTGTTATTTCAAAATTTGATATTTCAAATAGTTGAATTGAGTAATGTTTTAAATATATTTTACATACTTTAACCAAAAAAATATAAATTTTTTATTTTATTTTTTAATCTTTTGTACAATGTGTTGAAATATTTTGTGAGATCAAAAAATTCAATTTACATATTTGTAGGCAATTGTATGATAACACTCAATTGTCTGTTTAAAATTTTTAGAATTGGTTCGACTATCATTGTATTTTTTACCCTTCTAATGCTTGCCATATTTGCAATACAAAAGAATAAAAAACAAAATGTATACAAATTTAATATTACTTTTTTTCTAAAATAAATTTACATAATTTATATATTTAATGGATAGACAACAGTTTATAAAGTTTTTAAATTATAAAACAGGAAAAAAAAATACAACAATATAAATTTTTAAAATTATTACATTAAACATTGTACATTTTTTTAAGGTGAAAAAAGAAATTCTGTATTTAGTGAATAAAACATTCTACATAAAAACTAAAATGAGTAAAGCCAAATTTAAAAATGTTTTTATTAACATAGATTAACTAGCTTTACAAAATAATTTGTCATACAATACTAATTCTTTATTATCTCCTATATTTAGATTTTTAACTCCAAAAGTGAATTTTACTATCAAAACTAGTATAAAATGTAGGATAAATCTTAATTCATTTAATGTATCCCTGAAATTATCTAATATACTATGTATATTCATTTAGAATATTGTCAAATAGTAAACAACTTTACACGTTTGAGATATTTGATTTATTAGTGATAACATACAATTATTTAATAGATTGAAAAAATGTTGACCGCACTCTCAATATATATTTTGTAATAATATGATTAAAGATTACGACATTATACTATTAAGAATATATAATATTAGTATTACTATTATTAAATTTTAATAAATCAATGACTGATCATTTTACTTTTGAAATATAGATAATGCAAAAAAAAAATTTCCATAGGAATTGAAAATAAATTATTTATCTTTTTAATATATTGTAAAATATATATATTATTTTATAAACATTGCGAAAGAATATCTCAAAGTACTTCACTTTTCGCAAAAACATAAAAACAAATAATAATATTTTTAATTATTTTTTATTAAGTGTATATTTAGAAAGTAATAAAATTAGTCGTAATACTTTCTATAATGTATATTAAACTTTGTAATTTTTCAATAGACCCGCAAAGTTTGTAAGAAACGTCTTTAGTTGTAAAAGTAATTATAAAGTAAAGTAACCAATAATTTTAATAGAGCATTTAAAAAAAATTAGTACTACTGGAATTTAAGTAATACTTACGAAAAACTTAAAGTTCTACCAACAAATGATTTTTTTATTAAATCTAATAATATATCAATTAACAAAATATTGGTTTTACTATCATAACCCAGTAAATCAAAAAGATTTAAATAAAAATAATGTTTAATTATACTTTCAAATAGCAAAAATAATATTGACTAAATATTTTATTAGCTAATTTTTGACATTGAAAATTATCCCAAATGTTTATTTAGTTATATGATAATGAAGTTATCATTTATATAAATGTAATACAAAGATTCTCCAACAATTTCTCTTAAACTTTCTCCATGCTAACTTAAAAAATATAACGTTTTCACTAATATTGTTAATTATTTTCTTATAAAAGAAAAAAGGATAATAAAGTTATCCTTTATAATTATTATATTATAATTGTGGTAAATAACTTTAGCATGTCTTGTATTGGAAAATATCCCATTGTTAGTAGTGTAAAATTATATTGGTAGATGTACTTTTTATCAAGTAATGTTTATTTAAAACCAGATATCTCATATATTAAATAAATAAACGTTTAGTCAATCAAAGTTTTTTTCTTGTTTGATAAAAGTTTAAAATAAAAAATAGTTTAAATATTCCCGTTTTTTAAATTTTCTCATGAATTTTTTTAATATTATGATGAATAAATATATATTTATTTAATTTGCCCTTATTTTTATATTATCATTTTTTAAAAATGATTTCAGATAATTACTTATTTTATAATTTTTTTATTGTCTTGGAAGTTTTAGGAATTTTTCAGCAAAAAGTTAATGGATTAATTTTTATGAGATGAAAAAATTTAAGTTAATTTACTTCTTGACTTTAAATTTTTTCCACTAAAATACTCCCACTTACATTATCTGTAAAATTTTGTTTAATTAAAATATATGTGATAAAATTTCTTAATTTTGTCATTTTTATTAAATGAATTTTCTACTTTTTTTACACTATCTAAAAGTAAAACATTCATTCTTATTCATAGAAGAAATTCAATAAAAAAATTTTTGTATAATTTTGACTAAAATTGCTTTCAATGTCTAACCAATATAACTTTATATGCCAATACCATCGTGTTATTTTTATTCTATTCTATTAAACTTTGTATTCATACATATACATATTTATCTTAAAAAACTCCATTTTTTGCAAGCGTGTAAACATCAAAGATGTATATTATAATCTACTTATTGTTATTAAACAATTTTTAAAATTTTCTCAAGTTTTTTATCTTAAAATTACTACACATTTTTATTATTTAATATTTATAAAACATTCTTTTTCATGTTTATTTAAATTTATGTCCTTATCTTATTTAAGTATTTTTAATATATCTATTATGTTAAATGATCCATAAAAATAATGCGTAAATTTGGTTGTAATTTTGTTAGTCTATTTTCACTACAAGTAAAATATACTTAAAACCATTGCTTTAAAAAATTATAGGCTTCATTCTATATATTATTTTCTTCACACATTTTTAAAAATAACGAATTTTTTTTTCAGGCATTTATACTAATCTTTTTAAAGTGAACATTTAAAATACAGTTTTTTAAAAATGTATAAAAAAATAAATTTAAGTATTGGTTTTTAATAAAATATTACATGTTCATTTTACTGTCCTATATATCTTAATAGTGTAAGCTAAGATGCATCAATAAACAAATAGCTTAAAAAAGATCCTACTATAAATAAAGTATAGTGACCAGTGCCACTTTCTTTAACAATTTAACATAATGTTCAAGGTCAAATTATCGCTCTAGAATATGTATAGAGTATATATGTATAATATATATATATATATATATATATATATGTTGTACTATCTTTTACTAATTTCTTTAGTTATATTGGACCACCAACAGATACGAAATTGATATGACAGCATTATACATTAGATTTGTGATTTGTTATTTAAGTGCACTTTGAAGTTATAAAATCTTTCAGATAATATGTAACATAACTCTTATAATTTCTTCTTTTCACACGTTTAAAAATTTTGTTTAAACATTCAAATCTACTTATAAATATGCACACACATATATCATCAATGATTTCAATTTGTTTTTAAAAATACTTCATCCTTAGGTTATAATTTACATTTTAAGACTATTTTAATTACTCCTAAAATTATACTTTCACTTCTTTTGCCCAAGCAACTAAAACAACCCATTTTAAAAGAATGTTTTTACTACTTTCTTGTTTTTACTTCTATTAAAAGCTATTTGTTAGAAATCAGAAAACATTAAAAGTTTGCATTAAGCCAATTATTTTTTATAATAAATTTAAAGTATTAATATTATGAGCAAATGTAGTTACTGAAAAATGTTCTATTTTTAATTAATCATTTCAGTTTTACTTCCCTATCAAATAAATCTTCCTCGTTTAATTTGTCATATACAAAATAACATTCGTTGTTAACAATGAAACTATAAAAAAGTTCATCATAATTAATTATAAAACCATTAAATAAATTAAAATTTTGAGCGAAAGAAAATTTTTCATTCCATTATTTCAAGTTTAAATAATATTAAAACGATTTCTGAATTTCTTATTATATACTTCAATAGGTTGTTAAACTGAAAAATGAGATATTTGCATATCTTGACGTCAAATAAATATGTGTGTTCATAACTTAGATTTTTTTTTTATAAAAAAACAAATGTTTAACAAGATAATCTTTTTCAATAATTTCCCTTTACCCCCTCTTCAAATTTATAGTTATTCTTCGGGTTTTTTTATTTAAAGAATCTAAATGATTAGATATTTAACAACTTTTTAATATAATAACCTTTTTAAGTATACATATTTTGCTCTATAAATTTTTATTTCTTAACTTTAAAACGTGGTTCTGCATAATTGTTCATTTTTTTTATAAACCAATGATTAAAAAAGAACTAAATAGCTAACTTAGTATTATATAACAAGTCATACATATATATGATTAATAATTATTATTTATATTATTACATAATATGAGAGTTATTTTTTCAATTATTAAAATATTTTTAAAATTTAAAAATGTTATATTCAGGTTAAATAACCTTCAATTTGATAAACAACTTTGCCTATTTTGTCATTTAATACCTTTTTTTAAATTAACCATGTTGCTTTTAATCATTTAGATTACTTTTACTTTCTTTTGATATATATTACGTTATAAATTGTAAGAAAGTTTAAATAAATAATAATTAATTGCCGTGGTGTAATTTATTGTTAATAACCTTCTGAAGGACACATTGTCGGAAAATTAGAAACACATAATATATTTACAAAATATTTATATAGCTTTAAATTCTATTTATAGTTATTTATTAACTTACCGAAATTTGTTATAAGTGTTATGTTTATTACTTTTTGATTTTACCAAACATATATTATTTTTACGTATTTAACACTATATTTATTCATAATAGTTTTTATTCAATACTTTAGACTTTTTAAGTAAAAACGTTTTATTTTGTAAAAGACAAAACATATTTATAATAATTTTTTATTACAAAAATTAAAACTATTTTTAAATTGTTTTATTACATGTTATAAACAAAATTACTTTTTAAAAATAAAAATATTCTGTCTTAATTTATTAAACAATACAAAAATACCAGCTAGTATTTTACACACATCATCTTGAAAAATGAGCCATATATAAATATCATATATCCATATTAAAACTAGAAATCATGTTCTATAAAAAATAGGATAGTTTAATGATGATAACATAAAGCAAAATCAGTTTTGTCAATTCAATAAAATTTTTACCAGTCAAAATGAATTTACATAAAATTTAATATTATATTAAAGGTTTGAAGGATACCCTTTTTTTACCTCTTAATGTGCATTATTCATATTACATCTCTTCGTATTTTTATATCTTTCATAAAATTGCAATAATACAAATAAAATGTTTTACTCTTTTTTTCTCTCCAACTTTCCGTAAGTTACTCGTAATAATGTTTGTCATTATCTAATTTAAAGATATACTTAAACACTAATACCCTTATTAATGAATCTTCAAAAGAAAGAGGAAAATATTTTTTAGCTTCTTCTATTGTTTTTGAAAAATTTTAAATATTCTTTATTTAAAATTATATTTTTCTTCCATTAACGAGTAATTATTTGCCATTGATTTAGTTTTAATAAAAAGGACTATTTGGCAGCTTACACAATTAATTTTTTCTTATAAATCATTTTTATCTAACATCATTTCAATTAATATGAAATGAATTTATTAAATTTATTTTTATAAATAAAATGTATAAATTGATAAAAATTTTGATAAGATTAACTCTAATGTGATTTCATTATACTACATCATATAATGTTTTACTTATGAAATTAAAAAAACTAATATAACATTCCGTTAAAGAGTATCTCTTATCACAAAATCTCTATTTTAAATAAAGATTCTTTTTTTTAAATAAAAGTAAGAAATGTGGGTTTTTTAGATAAGTAAAGTGATTAGACAAACTAATATTTGAATTTTAAACTTTTAAATTTTAGCCTTCAAACAAGTAGTTATTTTAGACATATAATAATTTCATGTTTCATGGTCTTTCATTCATATATATTTTTAACCAAACAACTATTTTTATTTTACTCATATTTTGAATATTACCTATATAAGAAAGTTTTATGTATGTATTTATATGCTTATTACATATTGTTTCAAAGACTATAAAAATTTCATTCTATTATAAAACATAATATTCTATTTTTTTTATTTCGTACATATTTTTCGGAAAGAATAAAAATACTTTTTATTCATATCTATGGAACATTCCAGAACCAAATTCATATATTTATACATTTTATAGTCTTGCTGATTGAAATTAACAAATTTATTAAAAAATTATCAATTATTCACAGTTACATCAAATTGTTTAACGTTAATAATTACTTAATTGCTTCCTAGTCACCAAAAAAAATAATATGTAAGAAACTTAAAAATCAACTTAAATCTACAAATATTTATTACTTCCTTAAACATTTTCTATGTAAAATGTTTATATATTTTATTTTAATTGTGATATAAAAATATTACTTTCAAAACATTTATCTGTTTTATATTTACATATATATAATATACATTACTGCAAACAAATATTTTGTATATATCCACCTAATTATTGGATAATCTTTTTGATACATTCATGTTTGATTAAATTTTAATATTATGAAAAATATATTTCGTAAATAATATAAAAAAAATAAAAGTCTATCTAGAGATATGATTAATATTCACGTATTTTTTTAGATATATCGGATATCTGTCTCTTCAATGATGTATATACACATATATTTATACACTTATTTATGCATAGATATATATATGTTTCATTCAAGCTTTTAAAAAGCTTGTTCATCTAAATTTATTGATATTCTAAAAAATTTATAATTTTATTATCCTTTTTTTAGTTAAAGTAAAATATCTATTATAATTCACGTAGTTTATTGTGTTAAAAAATTCATTTTTGTAATCCTTTACATTACATTTTATCGTTTTCCATTGTTTTGTTTAGAAAATCATATACATTTATATTTAAAGTTTATTTGCTAAATAAATTCGCTTTGCGTATTAAGTTGCATTAACACAAAGATTTGTTATAAAGATAACTATTTGATTTAAAAGTTCTGCTATAGTTAAAGACCGTTGTTTGTCTTTTTGACTAGAAGCTCAATGTGATCTCAAAAAGTTGATTGAATGCATGACTTTTTAAATATTCTAAGAACAACCTTCTTGTGAATGTTTTTTCATATTGTTTACATTCTTATGATTTAAATGAGTAAATTGGATTAATTAATTAATGTCAAATTGATATTTATCTATTGACAAAATGTAAGTATAATTTTAAATTTTATTTTATTCTCGTTTGATCAATATATCAATTAACTCTCAATTCTTTTTTATTTTTGTTATTAATAATGACCGGTTGTATTTTTTTTAGATGACTATGTCATCCTTGGAAGATATTTTTATTCCAAATGCTGGATTTCCTAATAAACGTTCCATTACTTGTACTTCACAATGTTCCTCATCATCATCACCATACAATAGTTGTCAAGATTTTTCAGATTCAGGATCAGATCATAATGAAATAATTAGCGATGATTTGTATGATTCAAAGGAACCATTACTCCTTTTTCCAGCAAATGATAGATTATCAAAAACTTTATGTGCATTAAAAGGAATAAAAATTGATTTAAAAAATGCTATCTTAGTCAGAAGTAGAGATAGTGAAAAAAAGAAAAAAGAAATTAATCTGCTATATCCGGATGATAAACTTAAATGTTTAGTAAGTTTATCAAACAATAAAATATTTAAATTCATTATTAATTTATTCAGATTGCGATTGTGATGCTTGTATTGGCAGCATTTTGTAATGACTTAACGTTATCATATGTCCATGAAAAAGTTCCTCATTCTTCACCATTACCAGATATAATCTTTGATAACACACAATATAATGGGAATTATTTAAAATATTCAGAATATTTAATGTTAACATTATTTATTATGATGTGGGCATTAATATTAAGTCATCAACATCGTTTTATTATAATAAGGCGTGTAGGTACCATTGGTTCTTTACTATACTTTGGAAGGTGTATAACAATGATGGTAACACAATTACCTGTAGCTGATTCAAGTTATAAGTGCTCACCAAAATTTGATATTGAACATAAAACATTCACTAATATCTTTTTAAGAGCTCTCTCCATCTTTAGTGGTGCTGGATTGACAATAAATAATAAATTACCTTTATGTGGTGATTACATATATAGTGGACATACAATTGTTTTTGTTATTACATGCCTTTTTATAAATGAGTATAGTCCCAAAAGGTGGCGTTTATTACATTTATCATCATTGGTAATAGCAATAATTGGTGTATCTTTATTACTTATCTCACGAGGACATTACACTATTGATGTTATTATATCATATTGGATAACAACTAGAATATTTTGGGAATATCATACATTAGCTGCAAACCCAACACTTCGTAATAATACATCACGCCATAATCACATGAGAAAATTCCTATGGTTTCCATTATGCCGTTTTATGGAAAATTCAATGCAAAAACCTATTCCAAACAAGTATTTTTTCGATTAAATAAAATAGATATAATATAGTTATATTTTTTGTACATAACTTGACAAATAGTTTCTCATTTGAAAAACAAAGATAAAATTTATTAATATATCATTTAAATATTAAAAAAGAATAAATTTTTTTTTCTAACTGTACAATTGATGGAGACGAAAAAAGAGATAGAATTATTCTACACTTTTAATCAATGTTTTTCTTTGCGTCGAAGGTTAGCTTTGTAAGAGATATCAGGGAACTTATTTCCTTTACATATTTCTAAATCAGCTGTGCTTAAACGGATATTTGTTCGGAGTAATCTTTTATTTACAGGTTTCAAAGGACGATAATTTGGGGACATATAAACTGGATTTGGCTGTTTAGAGTCTGTTTGAAGTATTGTATTCCATATCTCAAAGTCTTCCCTCGTTATATATATGGGATTGTTCATGACTACCCATGTAACAGTTTCATAACACCCTGGGAATGTTAAACTTCCCTCATATGTTACATAATTAACTGTCTTGGGTAGTAATTCACTTGGATTTAATTTTCTTAATTTCACATATTGGCCTTTATAAATAATACTTTGTGACGCAACTGATAGCTTTCTTAACTCAGGATTTGTCTGTTTTCCAATCTATAAAAAATTTCCATTATGATTTTTATTTATTAATAACCTTCTCAACTTACATCGACAATTATAGAGATAGCTAAAATTCCTCTGGGTTTTGATAAAGCATCCGTAAAGTTATCGTATAAATCTGAATTATATGCTAACATTTGTAGTTCACCTGGGAATCTTGTTTTATCTATAGTATGCTCGGATCCCTTTTCACCAGTCTCTAATCTTCCAGTATGAAAAATTATTTTCTGTAACCTATAATTATAAGGAGAAGCTGGACTTTTTGAAATGTTGACAAATTTCATTGAATTAGCCTGTGAATTATTAATATTAATGACAGGAAGTTGACCCGTATTTTTTAAAATTGCATCAACCTGTAAGAGAGAAATAAATTTATAATAGTAATTATTAGTATAACAAATATAGAAAATAAAACTTACTTGTATAGATTCTAAGTGTATTGGTGGTAAGTTTTCATCAAATAACAATGAATTTGGATCTATATTTATTGGGCTCTGCATCTGTCCTGAGGCACATAACTTCCAATGTTTACTAACAAGACCCCAAAAATCAGGACCTAGAATTGTTGGATATAAAAATGCAGCCACCATCATAGAAATCATCTTTACTTTTTAATAATATTATCAAAATTTTAAGATAAAACTTTTGTCTCCAAAATTTAAACACACTCTCCACAAATTATGTAATAATTAAGTTATGTATAAAAAGTACTTGACAAAATGAAGATAGTAAAAGGAGTATTCCTAAATCAGAGGATTACATAAAATAATTAGTTAATCGTAAAAGGTACAATAATCTAATCTCATGAAAATAGAAATTACTTAAAATAAAATATAATATTTTTCACATATTTTATCAATAAACGCTGTTAACTGTAAATTGCCTAAAAAATTTTAAAAAACAAAAAAACAAAAAGAAGATTTTTTTTTCTACTTATTTTTGTCAATAACAGCTCTAAAATATTAATCATAAAACTGGTAACTGTTAAATTATTAAAGGTTTAAAGAATTCTATTGAAAAATATATAATAAGTAAGAATTTTTATATAATATACATATATTTTAAAAAATAATAAAGATAAAAATTGGTGAATGAAAAGAAAAATCTCATGAAAATTAATATAATATTACAAAGAGAATATTTTAATAAATAAATATATTAAATATTAAGATTTTTCCTTGATATTTCTTAACATTATCTTTTTATATTTTAGAATTTATTATTACATTCACCTTATCTTATATGCTTTTACAAGATTTAAAATAATAATATATATGGTTTTATGTGGTTGGAAAAGAAAAAGGATCTTAATTACAATAGTTGTAAAAGTATATCATAAATATACATGAAAGAGTGACAAAAGTAAATTAATGAAAATTTGTTTAAAAGACATTATAATATTTAGATTTTGAAGGTTTACATAATGATTATGATAGGAAAAAGTTTTTATAAATGTTATACAACTATATTTACATAGATATATTTAAATTCTTTTCTAAATTTCTCATTTTATTTAAAAATTAGCCAAATTTAGATATATATTATAGTAAAAAGTATAGGAAATTATAAAGCTACATCATTACTCCTATATCTTATTTATATATTGTTAGTTTCTTTTTATCATACTTTTTATATAGTTAGGTTGGAATGAAAAAAGAAGAATAGATATTTTATGACAAAATACACAATATTCATTATATTAATAGTAATTTTTTTTTCTATTATATCTTAGTGACTTAAAAATAATACTATTTTCCATAACACCAAAGTTTTCACTATTTTTTTTTCTAATTTAAAATGAAAAACTTTCAAATTATATAAGGTTATTTGGAGAGTGTAAATAATATTATTATAATTTTTTTTCGTTATATAATATTAGTACTATTATTGTACTTTTAAACATACCTCCAAACAAATCATTGTCAAATGTCCATGGATAGTCTGATTTAATTATCGGAGGAAGTAATATTAATATAGTAAGTAGTAGAAATAACATTTCGGCCATTAAAGTTTTTTCTCAAATCGTTCTTATTATTTTATGGCTTGTTTTTCAGTATATATACAAAATATCTCAAAAAAAGGTACAATTATATTTATAAAACAAATAATAGTAAAAAAATTTAAATACTATGTTATTTTTTACATGAATTTCAATAACTTTAAAGATAAAATAAATTTCCATAAAAACTTAGCGTTTTTTATATAAAATTGTTAATATTACTTATTCTATTGTTAAATGCACATTTTATGAATAATAATCATAATGAAAAAAAAACAAAAAAATTGATAAGTTTGATGAATAAAAGCATTCATGTCAAATAAAGATTCTGATATTTTTGTGTAATAACAACGAGAGGAAAGACATAAGATGATATAAAACTAATAAAAATTTATCAAAAAGTTAAAAAGCCCATATTTTTGGACAGATGCTTGGATTAATTTTTGAATAAAAGGCACTTAGAAGTCATAATTTCAACTTTAAGAAAATATATTTTATTAAAATTTTCTTCATCCATACAATAATTCTTTTTATATCGCAAAAAAATTATCTTGACATTATAATACTATAATTTAAAATAAATATATTTAAAAGAGATTATGAAAATTATAAAAGTATTACGTATCAAGAAGTTTGAGATGGTTCAAGTGATACAAAAAAAAATGCTTCTTAACAAATGATAGATTGTATATTAAAAATAAAATATTTGTTGGGTAAATTAAGATATTTTTAAAAATACTATTAAAAATCCATTATTTTAGAATCTTTATAAAAACCATTAAATTCTATTAGTTTTGTTTTACAACTCATTCAACGATTAATTATTGAGTAAGCAATAACAATGAATAAAGTAACAAAAATTTCACTTTACATTCTAAAACCATCATGCTTAAAATTCGTTATATTGTCTTTTTAATTATTTTTTATAAAATTAAATATAACAAGTGACGAGATATATGATGTTAGTTAAATTAAATCATAAACAAAAAAAACTTTTATTCTTAAACTTTTCAATAATTTATAGAAGAAATACAATTACAATATTAACATCTTCAAGATTTTGATAAACAAAAAATTTTTTTAAAAAATACTTATTTAATGGAGATTTCTTTTTATTGATAAACAAAAAGTTTATACATAAATAAAAGTGTGAGGGAAAAAACCTCTTTCAACTATCACCAAATATAATTTCTAATTAAATCTAACATTTTTAATATGGTTAAATCTTAATTTGCTTAAAAACATGAACATACGTATATGCATATACTAATATATCTTAATACCAATCATTTGTAATGTTTTAATATTATCTAAAATTTATATTATTTTTAAAATAGTTTATATAGAGCAAAAAATCAAAACAAAAATGACGAATGAAAAGTATGCACTTTTACGTATACAAATATGGCATTGAAAAAAGATACTTTATATTGAAAATTTACTTACCTCACTATTTATACACAATAATCTTCCATATACTTTAAATTTAAATATAAACATTTTCATTGAGTAATGAAATTACATTTGGTATGATAAATTATATTTAAAAGACGCCAATATCTGTCACTTGAAAGTCAAAACTTTAAGTGATTCTGATAGACATATTTCTTCTTTAAATATTCATGAAAATGAACTATATTAAAAAGGAAACTTTTAAAAAGCAATACTGTTGATAATATGTTATCTATATTATATACAAGTTTACTTATAATGGCAGATTAAGCATATTAAAAGAACTTTTATTATATTTATCAAAATTGAATCTTTAAAAATGGATTATTTAATTAACAATTTTTCAAAAATAACTTAGAAATATGGTGATTAAAATTAATTTTAAATAATTATGTAATTATCTAATCTTTTATTATATTAATTATTGGATCATCTTTACTGGATATGATAATTAAACCATTATTTCTATTACATCTCCATACAAGATATTATAGTGAAAAAAATTATACTTGCGTCATCATGGTGCTCATTAATTGTACATATGAATCTTTATTTTAAGTATTAAAATTACTAATGACAATGATTATTTTCCATAAATATATTTTTTTATTAAATTCAAAAAAAGTATAATAATATAAATTATCTTCTAATACTCGCATAATTATGAAAGGACAATAACTCAATGATTTTGTAAACGTCATTTATTTTAATAAAAAAATTATATTTTAAAAAGTATATTTTTTTCGCTTATTGTCTTTATCTACACAATGAGCTTATTTAAAAAATTATAGATCATTATATAATTTTTATGGTTTTCAATCTATTATTAGATACTTAAAAAAAATAAAAAATCTAATATAGTAATATTAGAAAAGTTCGTCCTTATTTGTCATATTAATTTTAACTAACTGTAAAAATAACTATGAAATGTTAACATATATATCAATATTTAATGAAAACAAATTTTTAATTTCATTTTTTTTCATATTATTTCAATTATCCTTACTATAAAATTAACACCCACTACTTATTATTAAAAAAATTTAAATGTTAACCCACAGCATATTTTTAAATAACACTATTGTTTTGACTTTCGAAAATAGCAAATTTACCACTTTTTTTATTCCACTCATACCTCTTTCAAATATAAAGGAAGATCCTATATAAAGAATTTTTTTATTTAATTGAATTTTAATGGAAAAACTATTATATCATCTCCTTCCTTTGTTAGTTATTTTTTGTAATGAAAAATTAATTTATTTTAGGGTCCTTTATTTACAATAATGTAAACATCTTTGAAACATGTAATTGTGTATGGTTAAATTTAAAAATAATTACATTATTGGTATTTGATGATATGTTAGAATAAAAAAGATTTTATGATTATATTAACTAAAAGAAGCTTTTTTAAAAATATAATTTTGTGAAATATTTTGGTGTCACAAATATCTATATAGATATTAGGATAAATAGTATTTGCCAATTAGAGAACAAAGATTTGTCTTAATGAAATTTTTATTTTATTTAAATAAATAAACATTTTTAAGATACATAATAAAGTATAGTGTATAATTTCTTCTTTTTTTACTTACCATATATCGTTAAATATTTTGTAAAATTATGATTTGAAAAGAAATGCATTTATATAAACATAATTTTTTTAATTCGAATTTTTTTATTTTGAATAAATTAAGAATAATAATCGTAAGGTTCTATCTAATAAAATATGTAAAAACTATTTTATTTTTATGTTTTCTAATTTCTGTGTATTAAAAAAATATATTAGATTTAAAATTTTGAATGAATAATTTATATCATTTATTACAATTTGAAAATAATCTATTTTTTTCTCTGTATAAGTATTTCATAATAAATTTTATTTTACACCTGTCTCATTTACAATATTTTTTATATTAAATCTTTAATACGTTTTTTGATAACAGTTGAAGTTATATTTATTCATATTTTTTATTACAACTCTTTCTTTTGAAATGGTGTTGATATAAACTTTTGGATTTTTTACGCCAAACAAACATGAGGATTTCCTTATTAAAAAATGCTTTTTTTATTGTTTATATTGTTAGAAAGTTATTTAGGATGAATAACACAAATTAGTTTAGTTCTTTTTATATTTCATTCCATGTAGCGTAATTTATTTTTATTAATAAGTTATAAAATACAATACTAATTATTAGTTAATTACGATGAAAAAAGAAAATATTTAACACTTCACTTGGGAGGGAGAGGGTACTGGAAATGACAAAATATATAATCTATTTTGATCTAAACTTATAAATATTTTAATTAGAATGCTTAAAAGATACTGTAAATAATTTAAGTCCTCGTCTCCTTTATTTTTAGAATTTTCATGGGCTTCCTTACCATTTAATTAATGGAGTTCATGAGGAAACATATTCATTTTAGCTTTTATACTTTTCCTTCAAATGTTTTTTCCTTTTATTGATGATACTTTTTTTATCTATCTATATTTGTTTCCATTATTTTATATATAATGTTCTATTTTTTCAAATTATTTATTCATTTCTTTTATTTTTTTCTTAAAACCTACCGATTGCCATGGTTTAAAAATACCAAATTGTATTGGGGAATATAAATAGAAGAATTTTTAATTTTTAGTGTTCAATTAATTCTTATTATGTTTTCAATAATTTATTTTTAAAATTTTTTTTTCAGTTCCTCAAAAGAAATGCTTAATAATTCTAGTAATTTTATTCAAACATTATCAGCCCCTTCAAAAGGGAAGGTAGAGCATCATCTGTAGGGCATTGTTTTGAATATGCACAACGATATCAATCAGATTCTGATAGATTGACTGTTTATACAGCAAAATCTCCTAAACGATATTCACCTAACATGATGAGAAGGAGATCAATGAGGACGCAAATTTTATCGGCTGAAAGACAGCTTCATTTAGCAGAATGGTCAAATAATAGGTAAATTTAAACTTTAATTCATCTCTCTCTAAAATATATACCAAAAATCTTTCATTATAAAAAGCTAAGCCAATTCTGGATATCAAAGAAAGTTGTCTTGCTCATTCACTTGCTGTTATTTTTAAAGATTATGAATGAAAATATTTCTGGTTTCCTATTTTTTTTAGTTTATAGTTAAACAAACTTTAAAAATAGTTAAAAATGTTTATATCATCCTTTAACATAATGGATCAATATTAATTTATTAAATAAATTTTGTACTTTTGACGATACCTTTAGGTTGTCAGAAAAAGGAAGGATGGTGATGAGATATTTATACTTTCAGTGTTAGTAATATAATTTTTGTTAATTATTTTAATAAAAGTAATGCATCCGTTAGATAATATTTCTACCCACTCATAACAGTAATTTTATATTACTTTATATACATGGAATTTTAATTTATAGTATGAAAAATTTTCATCTTTTAATTTTTTCTTACTATTAAATGTTTTAGTCAAAGATAATGATGAGATATCCTTTAAAAAATTATTTTCACTCAAAATCCATCAAATAATTAGGGTATTTTGTGTATAATAAAACTTTGTAAAACTTCTAGTAATTATTAACATTAAGAAGGTTTAAAAATAAAAAAGTTTATAATTATAATAATTATTAAAATTGTCAAGTTTGAAGTCAAATAAAAAACAAAGAACTATTTAAGTTTTATAAGAATTTTTAAGATTTTTTAATGGATTGTAATATTGAATAGAATTTTAAGAAAGCATGTTTGAATTGAAATTTTAATGAATATAGAAAATGATATAAAAGAATATATGGAAGGAAACTTTGATTTATTATTTATTAAAATTTCTTTTTATTAGAAATTACTCATTGATACTGAAACTACATTTTTAAGCTTTTCAACAGTACAAAACTTCATATATATAGCATATTTTTTTATTTTAAAAAGTTTTAAAATATTACTATGAACTATGATAGTGTTAAAATATATTACTTCTATCTTAGTGTTAAAAGCTAAATATTATATCTGATTTTATCTTTACATGATAAAATAAGCTTTTTTTAATTTAAAAAAATAATATATAGAGATTTGAGGTATTTATACTTAATATACACATATTTCTTAACAAAGATTATTTATATTTATTTTTAAGATAAAAAAATACTAGCATATATGTATAATAAACTTTTCTTCTTTACCTTAGAATTATTATTTTTTTTTAAACTAACTACAACAGTTTTAATTAATCATATATTTCATTTACACATTTTCATATATTTAAATATTTTACATTATTTAAAAAGAGTAATAATCTTTATAATTTTACAAGTATTTTTCACTTTCAGTTATTTTATGTAAAATTTTAAGCGGATTTTAATTACCGTGAAAGATAAAACATGTGTAGAAATATTATTCTTTTATTAAGAAAAACTTTTACTTCTCACAAAAATAGATGGTTTAAAATATTTTCTATTATATCATATCTTTTAACTTTTCAACAAAACCAATGTATTTTATATATATTCAGATATAACATTATATAATAGATGGATATATTTATATAGTTTAGAAAATAAATATGGCTATTAGACCTATATTTCAAATGAACTTTTTTTTTTCAAAAATATGTTTAACATACAATAATATGCTTGTTAATTTTTTTTAACCTCACTTTCATAAATACGCAGGTCTTTTTTTCGCAATAATGAACATTAAATTGAGAATAGAAAGGGAGATAATAAAATTTTTGTAACTTTTTATATCTTTCCTTAAGACAGCACTTTTAAGGAGGGTGATGCATTATATGTAACAGGAAACATTTTATTATACAATGACAAAATTTATTGAATTTATAATAACAGCTTTAGAAAAAACTACATTTTATGTTATATTTTTGTTTCACATGTAAAAACAAAAAAAATTTACATAAACTTTATATATAATATTTTGTTATTTGTCAATTTTAACAACAATAATATATAATAATATATATATAATTTAGTTTTAAAGTCATCTAGAAACATTGTTATAAATGGGTAGCTATCTGTTTTAGGAGAAAAAAAATAAACATTTAAATATGCTTATCCATTGTTTCGGATTTTATAATCTGTCAAATATCTGTATATACTTATTTGTAGTTTTATAGTTTAAGAAAATTTTAGCAAAATAAATTTTTGATATTTTTTTTGTAAATAACTCTTAGCCTTATCTATTACATCTTTTATTTTATTTCTAGTGAATAACTAACAAGAATAAAATGAATTTATATTTATTTTTATCAATTTAATATTATCATTTTTTATCAAATATTTTAATATTTATCTTTATAGTGTTAATTCTAATCATTCTTAAATAATTTCTTCTTTTTATGATTTTTTTTAATTCTATTTATAAATTTTAAAAATTAAATATTATTTTTGGTATGGGATTTTTAATTCTTCTGTTATGTACTTAATAAAATGACATATATATTAGTTTTATAGTTCTTTAGTATTCAATTTAGATGGTCTGTGAGAAATTAATATTAGAGTTAATTTATTTGAAACATTTGAAAGAGCATTAAATTTGTGCCAAAATTGTTTATTATACCAATGCTCATACAGTTATCAGTTTTCTTTTCCTTATTGGTCTTGTCACAATGACATTTACTTTACTGGTGATAGTATAAACATTATTCTTGTAATATCTGTAAAATATTTAAAACCTTACCTCGTTTATTCATTACCTAATAAACATTTATTATAAAATTAGTATATTTTTATCATTACTAATAAATTATACTTTTTCTTACTAATGATTAGTATGCATAAAGGCCATTAGCTATCAAATGACAAAAAAAAATTATAAGCATAATTTTTGTAGTCATATTATAAATAATTATTTTAAAAATATTATTATCATAGCAATTTTTAAAATACTATAATTTCTTATTTTGTTTCAATTTGCCTCTTTGTCATATATTAATATATATCTTTTAAGTAGGATAATAAGAAGCATGATAATATTTATTTATTACTTCAACAGTTTTAAAGGGAACTTGAGCTGTAAAATTACATATAGTAGATAGATTGGTTATGAGAATATCAGATGAGATACTTAATATATATACTTTAAACATTTTATCGAAAATTTAATTATAATTCATATAATAAATATCGCATGTTAAACCCTTAATTATTCTATAATTATTAAAAAATATCTGTAATTTAATATTTTTTTCTTTTTTTTTGTTCGAAATTTAAATTAAAAATATTTATTACTGATTCAACGTCATCTTTATATAGTGAATATTATAAAAATAATAAAAAAAATATAATTTTCATATATATTTATAATTTCACCGGTAGATAGTTAATGATTCATCACAAGAGAAAATTTTATTAAAAAATTCCTTTCCATATTTCTCCATTATTTAATTTTCATTACTAAAAATATTTTTAATTTCCTGTTATAATTAAATAAAATTTATTATTATTCCTCTTTTGGGATGCATTATTAACAAAATTAATGGCTTTCTGTAAAAATGCGCCAAAAAAATTTGTAGACAACAACTAAAAATATATGTAATTTAAAAAAAAATTACCCATCTAACGTTAAAGTGTCTACATCTTTGAAAAACAATTCCTAATCCATTTATATAACAATAATTCTTCCACTTTTTTTAATAATTATCTTGTTCATTGAAAATCCCATAAACATCATAAAATCTCAAACAATTGAACTTATATTTATATAGAAAATTATTTATTGTAATCACATTTTCTTCTAGGAAGAAAAGGTTAATTAACTGTATATTTTGCAAAATTTATAATATAATTTATTATTGTTAATATAATCATTAAATTAAAGAAAATATATTTTTATATATTGTTGTTTTTTTAAATTATAATATATTCTTAAATAGGCTAAATTTTAAAATTTTTACAATTTATATTTCATCATCATTCGTACTGATTTTATATTCATTTTTAGCAAATAATAGAAAAAAAAAGATATATTATTTCTTATTTTAAAAATTCATTTGAATTCTTTCTATATTTATTCTTTAATATAAAAAGATTCAATTTACTTTACCTTTTTATATTATTTTAGAAAAAAACCCATATATTTAAAAAATAATAGTTATATTGATAAAAAAAATTGTATCTTTGAATTTTATTTGAAAATTTAAATTACTAATTTAAGAGTGTCTACCATATATATATATATATAAATATTGTATAGTAAATTAAAGTAAAATAATTTTATCTAAAAACTAATACTATTCTAATTTTATTTACATTCCTATCCCATAATGAATATGGAGGCAGTTACTTCTAATGTAGCAAGTAAAGCGACGATCATCAGTAGAAAAATATCAACAGCAGGAGCATGGGCAGGACAACAATTTAGCAGAGCAGCAAATTTTATTAAAACCCAATCATTGGCTTTAAATGATGATGATAATAGTGCAATGAATGATGGAAGTCAAAACCATAAACAGTGAGCTTTTATAAATTTTGTATACTTACAAAAATTTTAAATATGATCATCAAATATTTAAATTTAAAAAACTTAATATGGGAGTTTCTTTTGCCTAAAGAAACAGCCACAATATATTTGTTGCATATAAAAAAAATTAAAATATAATTACTGATGACAGTTTTACAATTAAGTTTTTTCTGATAAGTGTTCCTTTAGGAGTAAAAGCTTACAGGGAAAAAAAGATGTTTTAATTTTGGTAAAAAATAATGTCATGCCTGGAGAAGTAAGAATATTAAAATTTAAGCTGATATATTTTAAAATAAAATTTTTTTATTTTGTGACATTTACAAAAATAGCTAGTATTGTTATCAAGGATACATATCTGTTCAATTGTTAAATATCTATATTTTTTGATAAATATTTTTTTATCATTAATATTATATTAATGTATAGTTTTTTGTTTCAGCTTAGTGAACAGGAAAAAAATTATTATATTTTAATTAAGTATGCAATTTCCCATTACCAATCCTAATTCATTGTTTATTGTTTTTTGATACATAAAATACAGAAATTTCAATTCCCTTATTATTTTTTCATAAGTTTCCATAGATATATGTTGCTTTATTTCTATGGAAAATTACAATTAATTATACCAAAATAATAAATCATTCCCTTTGTTAGTTATAAAAAATATTGCTAGGAAACATAATCAAAATGATATATATTTTTATTTATGAAATATGTTATAATAATAGGATAATATTATATATAAACCAATGAATGTTTTAGATTTTTATTAAATATCCTTCATCCACCTCATTCGTTTCATTACTTCATGTCTTATAAATATTAAGAAATAAATAATGGCATGATTTAACAAAATCCTCTATCAAAATATATTTATATAAGATATTTGTAGTAATTTTATTAAAAAAAGGATATTTAATATGTTTTTGATACTACTTTTCTTTTCTGACAAAGTCTTTGAAAAATATACTAATAATTAAATAATCATATCCCTTTTTCATTCACATTGAAAAACATTAGTGTTTTTTAATGTATATTTACTATAACTTATAATATTGTATGTACTAAATGAGTGACATATAACTAAGTATAAAAAAAATTCCAAAACAATTTTAATAATTAGTTATTGCATAATATTTACTAATTTTAAATATCGAAATAAAAAATTCTAATTTTAACTCTTAAAAATAAATGTTTCCATTCTTAAAAATAATTAAAAACAAATGTACATTTAATGTGGAGAATTTTTTTTAAAATGATTTACATTTTATAAGGTATAATAAAATAGGAACTTTTTTTTTATCTATAGACATTTTTATTATTGTAATATTTAATTTATGATCATGAATATTTTTGTATATCTTTCTTTTTATAATTATAAAGAAGACAATTATATTCAAGTATTCATTAAGCCTTACCACTACAATTTTTTAATGCATATATCATGTAGTTATTTTAATGACAAAAACAATTTTTTTATTCTTTGAGTATAACATAATTAACCATAAAACATTTAATTTGCTTTGTATTATCCTAAGAACAACATAATTTATCAAAACAACATGTATAAAAGATTTTTTTGTTCTACGCAAAATTTATTTATCTGTTTACAAGGAAGTTTTTTCATAGTATAAACTAAAGATTTTGCATGACAAAAAGTTATTACATCATTTCAAATCTATTAATTGCCATTTGGTTTCTGTACAACTTATGGTATTTTAATAATATAATTGAGTTAAGCATAACACGTCATTCAAATATAATTTTCATAATAAGGAAAAAAAGTAGTCATTTTTTTTTAGTGAAAGTATAATGTTCTTGTATATAATCTATTTAAATAATTACTATTTATATTTTTGTATATTAGATTTCTTAGACATGAAAAAGTTAATGAATACTTCTAAGTAATATATTTAAATTTAATATTCTTAGTAAAAGTTAATGTTATTTTGAGATAACTTCCTATTTATATAACCATGAAATTATTCTTTCATATTTATTTTCACCAGCTAAATTTAGTTGACAATAATTTTTAAAAGGTTTTTATGGCTATTTTTATTTTTAATTGTCTAAACTATGAATAGCACTTTTTGGATTAACAAAAAAAATACCTTTTTTTATTAATGACGCAATTTTATACTTTAAATAATGAAAAAAATATTGATAATATTAAAATAGTTTATTTATATACAATTATTAAATAAAGATAATATTTAATGCAGTATGTACCAGTAGAATTAATATTTTTAAGAATTGCATGTTATTTTGCATAAAAATAATAATTAATGTTGTTTTTCTTCAAACTTTTTAACCCTAATAAATTTGTATTTATTAACACATACACTGTCATGAGTTTTTATACTTTTTTAGTGAAAATTATCTTTTCGGTCCCACTATAATTATTCTTTGTTTTTATTCAATGAAGAGCATTTTTTGAAACAAATTTTATATTATAAGTTCATATAAAACTTTATTTGAGCAGTTTGATGGAGTACAAAATTTATTACCTTTTTTACTGAAATTTTTATTTTTTAAATAATAAAAATTCATTTATCTTTCTTCAGATATACAAGCATATCATTATCTTTAAATAAAGTTAAATATTTCCTCATTTTTAATAATTTAATGATATATTTGTATATATATCTTCATTTTCCTAAAATATTAGGATAAAAAAGAATTTTAAAATATCAAAAATTAGTAAACCTTTAACGCTTTTCTCATTACTAGAAACTATTTATGTACTCTTCTTAGAAATATCAAATTTCATGGAAAAAATTTTTATTTACTAAACATTATCATCTCCATAAATGATATACAGGATTTTATAAGACAAATTCTTTTATCTAATTTTAAACATCTAATTCAAATATTTTACCTCCATTTTTATTAATCTCTATTCAATTATCAAAAATTATACATTTATTTCTTAAAATAAATATATTGTTCTATTTATATAATTTTCTTTCTAGAGATTATTATATATAATTTTAAAATGGCTCCATACTATGATAAATATAATATTTCTAATTTTCGATCTAAAAAAGCAAAACAAAAATTTTATAAGTAGGTAGAATAAAAAAATTACTAAAAATATGGGGTGGTTTAAAATTTAATTATAACCTGTATAATTACATTAACTATATTTTTTTATAGAGTTCAAGCATCAGATAATCATTTTTTTGAACAATTCTCCCCCATTCAACTAACAAATGAAGATAGTAAAAATGTTGATGAACAATATACTATTGCTAAAATAACAATAAATGAAAATGAAAAACATATGCACGTAAGTTGTTAAATCATTTTGCACCACATACAATATTAAACCAAATAATCTACAATTAACTATTAATAATTTAATACTTTTTTATAATTTTCAGGAACTTTATGTTGAGGCTATGTATACAATTCAACATAAAATTGGTAATCAAACTGATTTAACACAAAGCCAATTAGCTAAATATGTTCAATCAGCTTTTGAGGTTGATGAGAAACTTCATAAATCTTTAATTGCCAGAGCTGCAAGACAAAAAGCACCATTAGTTCTTTTAAATGTCCAATTAATCGAGGGAAAAGATCTTATTGCAAAGGATATTAATGGTTTTAGTGATCCATTCTGTATGATGGGCATTGTTCCTGGTGAGAAAAAAACATTTAAACCAATCCTCAATCCTGAGGATATCGAAGTTACACCATGGGATTTTGAGGATTTTCCAGATGATAGTGGTTTAACACAAAAAGTTGGTAAGCCAACGTCACCAACCTCTCCAAATGAAAATAATAAAGTAATATAATTGCATTTATATTTATTATAATGTTTTTTTTCTTTCCAGAAACATCGACTTTCAAGAATTGGAGGCTCATTTAGAAGAAAATTGGCTGGAAAGAAGACACAAAAAACTGAGGATGGTGAAGTAACAAATATTCCTGCTAAAGTTATCAAAGCATCCTCAGTCCAAAAGATGACATTAAATCCTAAATGGAATGAAAAATTTCAATTTATTGTTGATAATATTCAATGTGACAAATTTCACTTAGATATTTGGGACCATGATGATGATGAGAGATCAGTTATTGATGCTGTAACTTCTCTTAATGAAATTAGTGGTCTTAGAGGTCTTGGTAGATACTTCAAAGAGGTAACACAAAGTGCTAGAGCACATAGTAATGAAAGTGTTGACGACTTTTTGGGATGTGTTAATATAGAAATATCACAAATTCCCCCAGAAGGTATGGAGAAATGGTTTGAATTAGAAAAGAGATCAGAAAGATCTGAGGTATCTGGTTCAATAAAACTTAAATTATGGTTAAGTACAAAAGAGGAAAGAGTCAATTCAAATGATGATGAGACAATCGATGTTAAACAACATATTCAATTGATAAGACAATTTGCACTACACGAAATAAGATGTTCCCAACAACCTGTTAGTTCTTTTAGCGGTGCATTACCAGATCCAGCAAAAGCTATCCTTTATCAACATGCTATTCAAGGTGATTTAACTCCTACCCATCAATTAATGTGTCAATGGCTTGCGTATGGCGCTATGATACCTATTGGAATTAATTTTCACCTTCTTAATGATATTGCTGGAAGATTAATTGACAAATGGACACCATTAGATTTAGATAAAGATGAAGAAAATATGTTAGCATGTTCATTTAATGATTTTGATGATTTTGTTAAAGGGTACCTTATTAGTCATCTAAAAAATGTAAATGTTCTTAAAAAATCTCAAGTTGATCGTTTTGGAGAAATTCTAAAAACATATATAAATATTAAAGACAGTTCTCTTTTCGAGAGATGTGTTCCTTTTGGACCAAGTAAAAATACCTTTTTAGTGGAATGCCTAGTAACAGCTTCCAAAGATTATTTTAAATGGTATTTTGAATTATCTAAAGATGAAACTAATAGTTGCAAAATACTACTCAAACTTATTGTTCATCTTATTAAAGGTTGCCAAAAAATCAAGTATATTGAACCTTTTTTTAAATCAAATACAGAAATTGATTATACTTTGACTTTATATTCAAATTGGGACGAGATGCTTGAGGAGTATATGGCTATTGAACAAACTAATGAATCAAAAAGTTCATTGAGACAATTATTTAATAATGCTCATGATGGAGAAGAAGTTGTTATATTAAGTATTATGCATTTGCATTGCCTAATTAGAGATTTTGATTCGTTCAAGCCAACCTCATATAAACCAAAAATGATGCGTTCTGATTGGAGGTACCAATTTGATAGAGTTGTTGCAAAATGGATTGATATAGCAAGGATAAAGGCTTTTAGTAGAGTTGATTTATCATGTAAACTTGATTCTAATCTCCAATTAACATCTAGTGAAGTTAAATACACAAGTAGTTATGTAGATATTTGCCATATTATTGATCAATTAGCAAATATATGGGAAAAATTATATGTTTATGATATTAATTTACGTGCTGATTTATTAGTTAAATTAGTACAATTTATATGTAAATTAGTTGAATATTACATTGATAAGATAATGGGAGAATTAGCTCAAGATGGATTTTGTGGTGATTTACAATTTTATTTGCCACCAGCATTAGTATCCATCTTCTGTGCAACCATTAATAATGCAGAACAAGTTAGACGTTGCTTGGTAATTCATGATAAGTTACAATTGGAAGAATTAGCTGAGAAGTTTGAGAAGAAGATTAAGAAACCAGCAAAATTTAAAGAACAAATTGAAAATGACTTAGATGTTTGTGATAGATATATTGCTGAACAAATTGAAAGTACAGTTTTTAGATTTGTTGTTAGATGTACAGATCAAATGAAAAAGCATGTATTTCATTTGGCATGGAGTCCCACTGCTTGTCCTGTTGATGTCAGTTTAAAACCAATGACTGATTTATTGGACGCAGAGTTATCTTCAATCCACAAATACCTATTGCACAAAAATTTCTTAAGAATAATGCATGCTCAAATAGGTATTCTTATCAAATTATTAAATGATTGTATCAATGAAAATATTGGTTTAGAACCAATATTCTACCAAAGATTATATGATGCCTGGGGGGTATTAACAGATTATTTTCACGCTGATGGTAAAGGTTTATCTTTAGAAGCATTTGATGGAATGGCAGGGCATAGAAAAATAATTTCTATACTTTCATTAAATAAAACACCAACAGTTAAAATAATTGAGAAATACTATTCTTCCTTATTAAAAAAACAAACTGATGCACAAGAGTGCAAGTATGGTATATTAAATGTACGTGCATATTATAATCAAAAATCACAAACACTTGTTGTCGACATCATTGGAGCTAAACAAATAATTCCTCTTGATTCAAATGGTTTAAGTGATCCATTTGTTGTCGTGGAGTTAGTACCACATTTTCGTTTTCCTCTCCAAATACCAGCAAAGACAAAAGTTGTTAGTAAAAGTTTAAATCCGATATTTAATGAAACATTTGAATTTCAAGTACCACCAACTCAATCTCCATGTGCTATGATACATTTCATAGTTATGGATCATGATTTTTTAAGATCAAATGATTTTGCTGGTGAAGCATTTTTGGAGTTAACTGAGGTACCAGGATTTGGTAATGCACAACTTAGTAGTACATTAAGACAATTTAATTTAATTCTAATCCATCCGACAAATAAATGTAAGTTATTAAAAAATAAAATTTAACTATGTCGTTTTAATAATTTATCAATTTTTAGTTCAAGAAGCTTTGTCTGTATTAGAAAGCCGCAAAGATGATAAGGAAGCTATAGATTTTCTTAAATCACTAAGTATAAGCTATTAGTATTACATTTATTCCATTTTAAATCTTCATTTTTTATTTTATAATAGCTTCTGAAAGTAAATTAAAGAGACAAACTTTTAGAATGTAAACTTAAATGAAAATAATCGTTTCTAATTTTATATTTTTTTATTAAATAGCTTTACAATATGTATTTTTATCAATTATGAATTATTAAATAAAAAAATACTGCTAAAAACATACACTATTACAAAATTACTTTATTAATATTTTTATAACGATCATAAATATTATAATCTCAAAAATTTAAAAAGCAGGATGAATAATTTCATTACACAGTTTGATCATTTTTTTTAATATTTGTCGTTTATTGCCAAGAAATCTATTAAACATAGGAAAAATCTTATTCATAAACAACCATTTTGATTTTGTGATTGATAAAATCGTGTTATCCTCTTCCACAATTAATGCTTCCGCATAGTAAGAAGAATGACGAAAGAGCAGGATTACCTGATCCTATATTTCCACCCCAATCTCTATAAAATATTTCTCCATTAACAGTTATCATAAATATTAATAGTAAAAGTATAGTAAATAATTTAATGTTAATGGTAATATTCATCTTGAACTAATGAAAAAAAAACTAACCTTAAGATTATTTATATGTGAAGGAAATCAAATTATTGTTTTTAAATGGACAGCAAAAATAATTTGTTGATACAAAAATTTTTATAAAAAAACATAATTTTAACATAAAACGATTACAAACTTTATAAATAAAGGAAGTATTACTATTTTAAATAGTATTAAATTTTAAAAACATTTTTTTAATACAGGTTTTTACATGTTTCATTAGATTATTTTTAAGGAAAACAGTTTTTACTGCAATATTTCACGTGCTCGTATTGGTTCTTTAAAAGTTTCATTTTTGTTTCAAATTCAATATATTGACTTTAAAAATAGGTTTCTGTAAAAATATAAACAACCATGTATGATGAAATATGTTACCTTAATTTTCTTTAAATATATGATAAGAAAATATTTAAAGATTTATATAAAAATGTATAAGTAAAATTTTTAATAAACAATAAGAATACGGGATTATATTTTTGAAAATAGGTAAATCAAGTCAACTTCCACATTATTGTTATATTCAAATGATTCAGTTATCCAAATACACAAAAAATACATAAGGTTTAGTGGTTTTTTTATTGATTTTAAGTTGTCTTAAAATCTTTTGTTTTTGAGAAAAAATTGCGAACTAACGAATCTTATTTAGTGTTGTTATTGTTGCAATGAAATGGTCTTCTCGAAATAGATTCGGTTGCGCTTTCATTAGGAGGTTGTGGAAGTATAAATGGTAATGATAAAGTACTAAGAATTTTTCCATTTTCTTTGTTTTGATCAATTTCAGGAGATATTCCTGTGAGTGAAATTTTTTTCTCTTTTATTAAAATGTACTGGCTCCATAGTTGATCAAAATCGGCCTCCAGATTTCTTGTTCTTAAACTTCTTGGCAGCAATTCACCCTCAGCAACAATGATTGAATTGACAATATTCTACAAACAAAATTGATATTCTATTATGATATTTGTTAAAATTTCCGTCACTTACCAAAAAATAAGTTTTTGCACTGTTATATTCATCGTCTATAAAAAATAGGGTTATTTATTAAAAAAATATTTATAGTTTAAAACTAATACCTTTGTCAAAGGAGTGACGATCACCATTAGTAGAGTTATTACCATTATTAGATGTAAAATGTGACTCCATATCAAACCTAAAAATATTTTATCAAATAAAAAAGTTTAAATTTTGGTAAAATAAATTGTCAAAAAGATAATACTTGAACAAGCAATATATAGAAAAGATTATTTGAAAAAATAGAACAATTTTAAAGAGGAAAAGCACAGTTAGACATTACAACACTTCCCATCAACGATACCTATATAAGAGTGCTGGTTAAAAAGCAATAGGGGGATAATATAGAGTACACTAGTATTCCTATATTGGTACTACTCGTTATTTCATTTAAATGTAAAATATTCTATTTTATGACATAGAAGATGCTTTTTAGCAGGTTAAAAAAACATTAAAAGAATGATATCTATAGAGAGTGTATAAACTCAAACAAACAACAAACTAAAAAATTAGTAGTCTATGTGTTTCTTCTACTTTTTAAATTACATCAATATATACAGACTTTGAAACTTTTAAAACTACATTTGAATAGCTTATATCATTGAATGTTCATTTATTTTTTTTACATTCTACAACAAACTTTATATTAAATAATCTCTTGATATTTTAAAATAAAAATATATACATTGGTATAAATTAGAAAAAGAATGCTTATATATAATGCAACAAAATTTTCATTGGAACATTTTCGTCACAAATGTTATATATATTAAAAAGTTATTATTTCATGATGATTAAAATTATCTAAAAATGAATTAAAAGTTATATTGAATGGAAAAAATCTTTTTATTCAATAGGAATGTTTTTTATAATAAATATAAGCTGTTAAATTTCTAAAAAAACAAAATTGTATATATTCAGTCAGATATAGTTTTCTTTTCAATATTTTCAAAGCTTTGATAATTTTTTTGAATAAAAAACTAAACATTTAATTATATCTATTAAAAAGACTTAGTTAAAGCATGATTGTTTAAAAATAGTTCGGGTATTTAAAAAGAACATAAACCCAAGTGTATATAATAATTTAACAGATTGATTGCTTTTTTATTCAAATGATTTTTTAAACTTTTTCAATAAAAAAGGACAACTTCTTTAGATAAAAATTATAACAAATGATACATTAACTTGTATCATTTATATCTATAATTTCAGAAAAGATAAACTTTAGATGTACTTGTAAAATTTATATCGATTTTTAGATAATGAATTAGAAGGATTAAAGATGCTCAACTCTTTAATAACATATATCAAAAAAAAACAACAAGGTACACGAATGGAACAAAATTATGGTGATTATTGAATAAATTATAAAATTAAATATCAAAGAAAGTTTCCACAACTTTTACCAATAGAGAAAGACATTTTTTTTAAAAAAAAGTTTTTTTTTCTGTCATAAACAAATTTCAGTTTTCATAGAAAAAAAAATAGATTATAGAATGTAAACGTGATAAAAATAATTTTATTCCATTATTTATAAAACCAAAAATTTGCAAGTTTTTTTTGGCAAACTAAAGTTAGTGACGCGTTAATGAAGCTTCCCATATGAAGCGTATGTCTTCATATGTATATTTTATGAGTTTAACACTTAAAACAATTATAAAAAGACGTATAGATATGTCGTTTTTATAATTTATTGCGACAGTCATATCAAATTACAATCAAATTTTCTTCATATTAATACGACCGGGAAAGTAGAACATTCCTATTTGGCAAACATTAAGTTAAAAAATGAAGTTTAAAAGAAAATTTTGTTAATTAATAAAAATGATAACTTTTATTTTAGTATAAAAATTTTCAATCTGTTTAAGATAAGATTAATAACTATAAAATGAACTTAAAACAAATTTTAGTGACATTTTATTATAATGTTATGATATATGTTAGGGAATCCAGGAAATGTAAGTTTGATATGTAAAAATGTTTGGAATTATTGAAATAAACGTTATTTCCTTATTAAAAATCATTATTAATCTTTAATTACTAGAACAACAAAACATTCTTTTCAACTTTTTTAGAAAAATATTTTTAAAGAATATAATTTTTTATAATATAAGATAATATATTTTTCTAAAACAATATGACTAAATAACTATTCCTCTATAACTATCATTTATTTATGTCATCTAATTTGTTTTTAACAAAATAAGGTATACTACAATACGAAAAAGACAGTAGGATAAAAGATAAAATGTTTTCAACTAATGTGTCAAATTTTTAGTATATTAAATTATATTTATTAATAGATATAAATAAAATATTATGATAATTTAAAAGAAAGAATATCATGGTTTCAATTTTCTGATGTCTTCACGCTGAATTGACAAAAATGCAAAAAATTTTTATATGAAATAAGGAGTAATATTTTAAAAATTATTATATCAACATATTGTCTTAGTAAAAATGTTTTAATAAAATTAAATTTATAGATAACAATATAACTCAAATTAAATGAAAGATTATAATCATGTTGAAACGTATACCAACAAATATTTGGGCATCCCTTACACTAATCAAAATATTATATAATGAATATATTTTTATTTCCATCATTATTTCATCTAAATAAAATAGTATCTAAAACATTTCAAATCAATTTTTGTTCTCACGTCTAATAAATATCAACCACAGAAAAAATATTAATTTTTATTTTTCATACTTTATCTAACTTTTAAAGTTTATCTTTATTCAACAACATCAAATAGATTAAAAAACAAACCACTTTTTATTCATATGAAAATATTATTTTTATTTGGTAGATTAAAGATTATGCAACTATGAGTGAAATAAATATGCCATAATTAAAATTTATTCATCTTAAAATAAATGCTTTTTTTCGTCAAAAGGATATTAAGATGGCATAATATTTTTTTAACTAACAAATTAAATATAAGGATATTATATATATTTTTTCATTCTAGAATATTTACAATATATCTGTCTTTTTTTGACAAAAATATTAATTTATAGGGCAATGGTGATTTTTTTAATAAAATTTTTACAATATTATTTCACCATAATTATTTGTATCAATTATAGTTTGATTTTATATAATTATGGAAATTAAATCGTTAAATTTATCTATAATATAAGTATTTTCTAGATTTGATCGAAAAAGTAGTTTTACATTTTGTTTCAATATTATTAAAAGTTCTAGTAAAAAATATATAATAGTTAAGAATGAAGCTATTTTTAAAGAATTACAATATTTTGTTTTTAAAAAAATTAAAAATTTATAAGTGTATCTAATTCCTTAGGAAAAAAGAATGATAGTAGAAAAAATAAGTAAGGAATTTCGATAATCATTAAAGTAATAAGGTTAAATATATAAAAGATAATATTCCTTTGTTAAAGATATTTTAATAATAATGACTTGTATATATCATTTACATTAAATATCATTAAAAAAAACATCCTAAGGGTATATTGATATTTTTTTAGTAAAAAATTGTTAAAATTATTTCCATAGTAATTTTTATCAATTCATTAAGAAACGTAACATTTAATGACATCAGCGATATGCATTTTGGATTTTATGAGAAATAACTGAGAATGGAGTCATATTTAAAATGTACTTATAATATAGCATTTTTAATTAGGACATATAATGTTATTATTAAGATGATATCATTCCATCACTTCCCTATTCTCCTACTTTGGGTTTATTTTAAAATTCTGGAGGTGAAATATCTAAAACGAATATAAAGATATATTTATCTATAAAATTAATTAAAATCTGACGTAAATTATCAATATCTTTATAAAATATATCATTGGTAATTAAAGAATTAACTTTTTTCTGCTTTCATATTTATTATTATCTTTAAAAATTTCTAAATTCCTTCTACGTTTCTGTTTAGGTCAGGGTTATTTTACAGTTTTTAGTAAAAAAAAGATAAATTAAGCTAATTATTCATTTGCAAAGTTGTTTATTAGCAATTTTTTATAAGAATATATATTTAAGTTATTATTATTAGCTTTTTTATAATTAGATAGTATAATTAACTTTGTTAGAATTTATAACAAAAGTAACAAAAAGATAAATGTTAATTGCTTTTAAAATAACTCTTCGTAAACATATATTTTAGAATACAATTATGGTTATATTTTTAAACTAATAATTTTTCAAAAAATGTCAATAATAAAGGTAATTTTTGTTAAAAGTATATTCATGTGAGACCTATTTTTATAAATAAATGTTTTTGTATTAATAAATGCTATAAGTATAAAAAACTCAAAAATTAAAGAAAGAACTAATCATACTTTATATGTACTGAAAATATTATTAGTTGATTTTACCTTAAATTTGACAGTTTAAAATTATATTTTCATTAAAAAAAATTAGATTTCCCAACAATCACATTCATCTATGAATTTTTGTATTTGTAGATAAAAATAAAATATTTATAGAAAAGAATTTTTTTAAATTTCCGCAAAAATTGAATTTACTTTTAGAAAATAAATTTAAAAATAGAAAATTTAAGCTTTTTTCAAAATTTACAATTATATTTACTCTTTACATATAATAAAGAATATATAAATTTATCTTTATTACAGAAAGATACTTAAAAGGAAAAGTGAAAAATAAAAATTAAGTTAAATAATTCACTTTTTAAAATGTTCTAATGTTATTATAAATATTGATTATTGGGACTTGGATACTACGAAAAAGAAATAATTTTTGGTACCTTTAACCTTTTAATATTAAGAATGATAGATTAAATGTGATTAACAATACAATGATACTTGTATTATAATGTCTCTCTTTTATTATAAAATTATTCAATTAAAATTTTTTTTAAAAAATTGTGTAGATATTGTTTGTAGTATGGCAAAGATCAAATCTATAAAACATAGTATAAGGTGATAGAAAATAAGTATTCTTGGAAATATTTAAAAGATTATTTATATAATATATTACTTTGGAAAAAAAACCAATCATTCAATATTTCCCTAGTAATAATACATTTTATGCTTAATGATATAAATAAAAAATTATAGAAATAAAACTTGTGATCAAATATCAGAATTTCCTGATAAAATAAAATCTTATTGAAATAACTCAAGTGCAAATAAATTATTATATATTTCTAATAAATAAGAGAATCTATTAATAATTTTCCGAAATAATGTGGAATCAATGAAATAAACTATATTTATGAAACAAAAGATGTTTATATAAATTATAGATATTATCGTGTGATCTTTTTAACAAATGTTTATATTTCTCCTTTTCATTAGCAATTTCTAAAGTTAACTTAGTTAAAATAGTAGTTTATTAAAATCTTCACACTACTAATAGTTTTTTTCAAATTATGAAAAGTTTTTTTCTTAAAATAAATAGATTTAAAAATATCAAAGAATTTAAATCAATAAATAAACATTTTATATTAAAAAAAAGACATTTTGTAACTATTAAATTAATATGCAAACAAAAAAATATATAAATTAATGCAATATAAGTTTATGACCTTTTTTTATTTATAGAAACATTAATAATAAAAATTCCTTTTAAATTAAAAAAATTAATATGTTAGAAGTAGAAATATATTGGTTTTATGTTTATATTTTATGAATTGAAACTATATTGGCTCTATGGGAAAAAATAAACAATGGTATGAAAACTGAAACCTTTTTATATTTTATAACTGTAAACATTATAAAATTAAGAATATTAATATAAAGATGATATAACAACTACTTGTGGTATTCACATGTCTTAGGGAATGTACAACCATGTTGTTGAATGATTATACTTGCAGCATAATTAGCACATTTAATACATTCATCAAATGACTTTTCTTGTATCAATTGAGCAAGAAATCCACCACAAAATGCATCACCAGCACCGTTTGTATCGACTAACTTTTCTTCTGGTAACCTATCAACAGAATACTCTGTAATAATACCATTATTTGCAACAATTGTTGATTTATCTCCTTGAGTTATCACGACGATTCTTGGTTTTTTAGTATTAATTTTAGGTAATGAAGCTAATTTAAGAACAATTTCTTTAATATCCTTTGTATTAAAATTATTTGCCTCTGCGTAGCTTTCGGCTTCACTTTCATTGCCAAATAATATATCGACATATGGTAATGCCTCGTTTAATGGATCTTTGAAGAATTGACAAATAAATGGTGCAGCAAGATTCATCATAAAAGTTTTATCCTCCTCAGCAGCATGCTTAGCAACGTATTGAATAGCTGGTGGGCAGACAGTTAAGAAAAATCCAGAAATATAAAAGTACTTAGCTTTGTTAACTAACTCAACATTAGATTGATCATCAAAATGATTAATGTTAAATGTATTTGCTGCAGCCAAATGAGCTGCAAGTGATCTATTGGTACCATTAATTAATGCGGCACAAGTACCTGTCTTGACAGATGGGTTTAATTGATATTTAGCATTAACTCCAGCTAATGTAGCTTTTTCTTTTAATGTTCTCCCATACTTATCATCACCAACAGCACCAAAAAATGTACATGTATTTGGTTTTTGAATAATCCATTGGCAAACACGAAGGGCATTTTGTGTTGCTCCACCAGGAATAAATTCTATATCTGATAATGAGAGTAACTCTTCAAATAATGGCAAATGACTGTCATCAGCCAAAATAGCATCATTCTCTTTTAAACTATATTTGTCTAAAAATTCCTTAGTAACTTTTGTCTGAATATCTAGCAGTGGATTTCCCATTCCAAGTAGAATTCCTTCATCAACATTTTTGTTAGTCATCTTGTCCTATGATAGTGTAGTGATATTTGATATATCTAGAAAATATACATATATTAGTAGAATAATGGTATTCTATATATGTTAAATGATTAAAAATCATTATAATGTACAAACAAAAAATTTTTCTATATACATTTTTTTAAAATATCAAAATATATAATTTATAATTGAAATAGACAATCATTTATAATATTATTCAATATAAATATATAAAAACATCATTAGTGTTAAATGATTGTCAAAAATCTTTTTAATAAAAATTTAGCATTTTTCAAGCAGAAAAATTAAAAATGAACATTGTAATAATTTATGTTGTAATCTAAAAATAATCTTTTGATTTTAAAACTTTTTTAACAAAAGTAGATACAAATGTACTATGATAATAATTTTTTTAAAGCAATAATTATATGTAACATAAAAATTTATCATATAATATACATATAAAGATTTATTAAATAGGTAGTAAAGTTAATAATAGGGAGGTCTTATCATCGTTGACAATCTAAACCAATTGGAAATTTCCTAATAATTCTTTGATATAAGAATCTTTTTGATGAAATAAAAATATTTTATTACTTTAACATTTTCTAATGAAAATTTAACAAAATTTTTATAACACATTTACGACTTTTTGATTAACTGAAGGTAAGAATAAGCTCTTGAGAAGCTTAGATTTTGATAAGATACACCGCCTCTTGACTATTAAATTTTGATACTTCACTACATTATTAAAACAACTATTTTAGTACTTCTTAAAATAATTTAACAAGTTAAAAATAATTATTATAAATTAGGATGGAAAAAGTTTTGATAAATGAAGAAATTTGAAAATAATAGGAAATTATACATGTATATTTTTTTAACGTTTTTTATATTTAATTATTTTTTAGGTAAAGAAAATTTTATTTATTAGACTAATTAATTAACTAATTATATTAAAGAAAGAATTAAAAAATTCGAATGAATATAGAACTTTTTGTCACTAATTTTAAAAACTTGGTGCTCCAGTTAACTTGCGAATCTCTTCATAGCATATCCAGAAGGTCAGAGACCACGGTGCCTAAAAAATGGATTAATTATAAAAAAGGTTTTTATTAATAATTACTTACCATGCGAATATAAGTAGGAATAAATCCTCTATATAAAGCCCAAAAACCTTCAGTTTTTACGATCTTCATAAGGCAGTCTATTGATCCTTTGTAGGCGTGTCCATCCCTAAAAAGAAGCATTTTAACATTCTATAATATTCTAACATTAAAAACTTACTGTTTACCATCTAATATATGGCGAATTTGATCCATCATTCTCGTTTTAACGACATCACTTGGTACAGAAACAATTGCTGCAGATAAACCAGCACAAGCACTTGCTGTAGCATGTGTAAACCAATTGTCAATTAAATTAGTATGTTTAAGCAACCAATGTTTAACAGTATCGTATGTTGCTAAATCTGCCATATTTAATAAGGCAGCTCTTTGACAGTTAGGTACCCATCCAATCCATAAACCAAAAAAACCCTGACTTCTATATAGCGATTTTGATGCTTGCCAAGTGCTATGGTAACGTGTAGGTAAATTTTGTAGTCTTCGTAATCCTTCAACTTGCATTTGAACTTTAACTAAATCCATTGGACTGGCAGCAAATTGAGCGATCGCCCCTGATACTAAACCACAAAACATTGCTTGTAGTGTTCCAAATGGTCGTACACTACTATATTTTTCATTCCACCAATTTCTAATATTTTCATATGTTCCCATTCTAATTCCCGTATAAATATAGTGTCTATAGATTGCTGGAGTTACTCCTCTCCATAATGACATTATACCTTCAGTTTTAGCAATAAACATTGACATTTTAATCATTCCTTTAGGCTTTTGTATAACTGATTTGCCATCATGAGATATTTGTAGTCTAGTTTTTGTAACGTCTAGAGGGTAGGTTACTGAAAAAATAAAAGTATTTATTGTTTTTAATATTGCGATAGACGTACCGTCATTTCTTACCTGTTTCTGCTGCTGTTGCTGCAGTACATGATAAAACATACTTTAATACGACATTCTTTATATTTTCGTACGGATGTTTTTGTATTTCCTCTTTTTTTATTGTACTACAAGACATCTTGAATTAGAAAATTTCTTATGTTATTTACTTATATTTTATTGCTAAAAGAAATAAATAGGATAATACTTTATTATAAAAATTTTTTTAATCATATAATGAAAAGTATTTTTCGACAAAGAAGGGATATATATTGGTTAATATTTATACACGTATTAAAACAAATGAAATGTCATTTTTTTATATGAAAATATTGTAACAAGTGATTATTTAAATTTATTAAATTAACATTTCTACGAAAAGTGACGATATTCTTAGAATTCAAACTAATACTCTTTACTCCAAAACAATATAATAATAATTTAGTACCACCAATATATGTATTTTGAATATAAGTTGATAAATAATATATGCACAAATTTTGTATTGATTTTCATTTCAAGAATTAATTTCTCAATAATAGTTTAATTTCAATAACTCTACCACATTTAATTAGCTATGACACACCAATGTTTTCAAAGTTCCCCATTAAAAGTAAACCAATAGTTTTTTTAATGAAACGATATAATGTACATCATAAAAGGAAAAATTTTATGTCTAGATTGCAGTAATACATCAAATATGAGAATGTGAAAATAAATAACAATAATAACATACTAAAAATAAGTTATAAAAATAAATCAACTCGCATTAGCAACAAAATTAATGATACCCATCATTTGTCTATTTTTTTGCATAAACAATTTTTTTTGTAATTTTTAGTGCTTTCTTTAAAATCACCAATAACTTGATTATACTTATTATTATATAAATTTTGAAAATATGAAAAATACTAACTTTAATCACTTATTCGTATAATATTAGTGAAAAAAAGGTAGTTTATATTATTGAAAACATTTAAAAATGATAAATTTTAAATTACTTATTCTTATCAAACATAAAAATTAATCATATTTTCGTTGTGGTGATTTTATATTGAAGCTGACTGACACAGTAATAGAGTCAAAAATTCATTGACAAAGATGATATTTCTTTTGATAAAAGGTAAAATGTTATCTTCTTTGGTATACCAATAAAAATGAATAATTATAATGTTAAGATGATATATTTATAATGTCTTAATTATATTGTTTATTTATTATATATTTTTTTAGAAAATCTATATCCAAAAATTGAAACAAAAACATATATAAATGTCAGAGACATCACCATTAAAAACACCAAATTTATATAATAATTTTAATTTAAAATTATGTGCTGTAAGTAATAAAAAAATTTTATTATATGCAATCTTATTAGGTTTGTGGTGATAATGCTGTAGGAACAAACTTTGGTGTGACAAGTTGCGAAAGTTGTAAAGCATTTTTTAGAAGAAATAATATAAGAAAAACAACTATAATCTGTCCATTTCAAGGAAATTGTATAATTAATATATATAGTAGAAAAAATTGTCAAGCATGTAGATTGCAAAAATGTATTAATGTTGGAATGAAGAAAGACATAATTAGTAAAGAACAACAATCAAAAAAAATTTTAAAAGATGATGAGTGTAGGGATATTAAAATTACACGTCAAAGGCGTTCTGATATGTCATATACCATAACTAAAAAAGCAAAAGTAAGTGGAAGTAAAAATGAAAGTATTGATGTTACTAAGCTTGATAGTATTGAACTTCCAAAAAACGATTACATCAAATTAGTGAATAAAATTAATGAACTAGAAGATCAACTTTATCAACGACAAGTAGATGAATGCAAATGCACTTGTAAATGTGGCTTTTATCCAATAAATACTAAGTTTTCAAATATTTTAAAATTAGAGACATCTAAAGTAACGGAAAAATTATCTAAAACAACAACTTTTGATGAGATGAAAAAAGTGCACAATGAGGATAGTGAAAAAACCATTATCAATGGAGACTACTTAAAAAATAATATTACATCATCAGGCACAAATACGATAAAACCATCTCAAGTTGATTATTATCGTAATGTTATATTTACAAAGGCTAATAACATTTATGATAATGACACAAGTAGAATTATTGATAATATTCATTTACCATTGCCTTATCTTAATACCAGCAATGTAGAAAACTTTGTAAGTAAATCAATGACATCAGGATCAAATCAGGTACAACAATTTTCTTTCAACAATGTACCAAAATCAAATTTACCTGTCACCCCTTTTGCACCTGAACTTTTTCCAAATCCTTTGCAACTTGATTCACAACCCTCAAGTATACTCGGAAATGAACCTTACTACTATGATACTTGCTTTAGGAGAGCACTCCCTTACATCTCACCACCACCATCCATATTATCGTGTGGTAATTCAACACCAAATATGGCTGGATATTTTGAAAATTGGGAGATGGAGTTGTTATCAGAACTGATTAAAAGTAATGTTATCATGAAGGAACCTATAAATGTTAAACCAGCATCTGGTTCAAGCGACTTTTCACTACAAGATATTGTAGAATTTACCAACTTAGCATTTAGGAGAACCATTCAAATGTCAAAGATGATAAGTTTATTTAAACAGTTAAATGAAAATGACCAAATGACATTAGTTAAAGGTGGAGCAAGTGAAATTCTTATCCTTCGCGGGGCAATGGTTTATGATCCCACAAAAGGAAGTTGGAAACATTATGCATATCAAGGTGCAACAGATATCATGATTAAAATTGATGTTTTGAAGAATTCCTCTGAACAATCATACTACCTGAAACATAAAATGTTCCTTGAATCATTCAATGAGAGGTGGCGTAAAAGTGAGGAGGTAATGCTACTTTTAAATGTTATCATTTTATTTAACCCATCAAGGTTAAATATTCAAAATGTTAGCGGTATTAGTGCGGCAAACTTTGTCTATAAACATATTTTAAAGAAATTCATAGTATATCAATGTTCTAATGAGGAAGAAGCGCAAATGGAATTTGATAATTTAATGAATAAGTTAAATGAACTTGAGGAGTTAAATAAAGGATTAATAAGTATTTATAGTTTATTAACAATCAATGATTTGGATCCTCTTTTAATTGAACTATTTGACTTGAAATAAACAAATAAAATACTTAAAATGAATAATTCATTTATTTATATTAATTTTTGTAAAAAGTAACTAAATAAATCACATTAATATTGTTCCTTACATCTTGATTTCCCTTTTAATATGATGGTTGAGAATATGATGATTGTGGTGCTTGTCCATATCCACCTTGTGGTCCAAATCCAGGTTGAAATTGTGGGTATTGTGGGAAGTGTGGGAAAATTGGGAATGCTGGTGGTGGTGGTGGTGGGAATGGTCCAGGAACTGGAAGAAGAGTACGTCTTCTTGGCATACAACAAATACATTTGAGATTCTTTGCTGGTACTTTTGGTACAAAATCTGGTGGAGCTGGAGCAACTGGTGGTGGGATTTCTGGATCAGCACCTACACCTGAATATCTCTTCTTTCTGTAAGAACCTCCTGGAGCATGTCCTTCATTGTTATCATTTGGTTCGGCTAATTGTAAAGTATCAACAATAACACCATAAACATCTTGTTCTTTAATTGATCTATCAATACGTGGAGCAATACGACAGCAAACGTTGCAAGAATGTAAATCAGTTGCAGCTATATCAGCACACATAAAACGTCTTGAATTTCCGTGCATATGGAATGGATTGAATGGGCCATGGTGTGGGCCATGGTGTGGACCTGGACCATGTGCTGGATCATAAGCGCCGTTACCTCCGTATCCTCCTGATGGAGCATTATTTACAAGATCTTTTTCGAAGTTTGTGATTAAAACACCAGCACGGTCATCGCAGATATGATCTATAAAGAAAATGTAAATTAAATTAAATTAAATTTAATTGTTAATTTACCATCGAGAAGAGTTGGGAATACTGGAGGTCCAAACATTGGTGGAAAACCTATTGGAGGAAAGAATGGTGGTGGAGCTTGATATGGTTGAGCGGGACCAGCACCATAATTGGAAGCAGTATCGTTCTTTGTATTGTCCTAAAAAAGTAGAATGTGATAGTTAATTATAATACACGAAGCATCTATTAACTTACCTCTGATGCCATCAAAGATGAGGCAGACAAGGCAATAAGCAAGAAAGTTGTTAAGTTTTCTAAAGCCATGCTGTCGAAGCTCGACTGATGAAAATTCTACTTTTCATTCGCCTTATATACCTTAGAAATGATTCATTTTTTTTGTAAAAAAGAATTAAACTAAAAATTTGTTTTTATAATACTTTAAAATCAACTAAGTAACTTTTATTTTAACATAATCTCTATTGCAACAATTAAAGTGTTTCATTTTGTAAAAATGTAATATTCTTATTATTAAAATGTTTAATTGTTTTAATTCTTAGAATAATTTTTATGTCATAACGCGTTTATGAAAATAAAATAATTGATGATTATGTATATAAAAAGTATATAAAATCAAATTACAAGAAAGCATATATCTATTCTCAAAACACTGGAAAAGAGTATTTTGTAATTTTTCCCCTATGAATATTTAAATAAAAATCATCTTAATGATATTATGAGAATTGTGTAATGTTTAGTAAAAGACAATTAATGTTATTTTTGAAAGGTGAAGTATGAAAATATATTATTTTCTAGAAATATTGTAAAGTAGTTTTGATGTAAAAAAATTAAATATTTTAATATTAGTGGAATATATAAATGAGGTAAAATTTGAAAAATCATCACTCTCATTGGAGAATTAATTGTGTAAGCATGAACAAGCTTGTCTGCTTAGTATTAATGGTCCTTCTTGGGCTCTCTATGGCTGAAGATGTCAAAAAAGATGCTGCTTCCAATTATGGTGGTGCTCCACCACCTTTTGGTCCACCACCACCATTTGGTCCACCCCCACCATTTGGTCCACCAGGATTTGGCCCACCATTGTTCCCACCATTCCCATTCTTCCCAAGGCCTTTCTTTGATTGTAAGTTTTTATCAATCACATTATATGGAGATGTAATTATAATTTCTTTTAGCATACTACTGCAGTGTTCAAGCTACATTCCCATTAGCTGTTGAAAAACACAATAATCCAGGTGATGATGCTCCATCAGGAGGATATGGAGGACCTGGACCACAAGGATATGGAGCATCACAAGCACAAGGTTATGGATCAGCTCCACCACAAGGTTATAATGCCCCATTCCCAAGGAAACACAGACACTTATCTATTATGAGACAAGCTTGTCGTTACAGTGCTGCTACCTCATGGAGATCATGTAATCAATGTTGTCAAATTGCTTCACATGGATTAACAACCTCCTCAGACAGAATTGTTGGAGCTCTCTTCTACTTTGATCCTGTTGCAAAGAACAATCAAGGACACTCTCCAGCAGGAGGATCATATGGAGCTGCTGCCCCATCAGAGGAAGGATCTAAATTCGTTCAATGCGTCTGCTGCGCTCCAAGAATATTATAAATATTTCTTTTATTCTAATTTCGATTTATTATTCAACATTTACAATTGAAGAATGCAATATTAGTTACTTTGAGTATATAAATAAATGTATAAGCAGCAACATAAAAAATTGTTTTTTTAATAAGTTTTTTTTCTTCCATATGACTAGTTGTTTTAACTTTTCATATGTATGATTAGAGCAATAATATTGTTTTATATTAACGATATATATTAAAAAAATTTTTAATATTTTTTTTATTTGTTTGATAACATTATTTATGAAACATTTGTACTGTTTTATAACTAAAAAATGATTTGTAATGTATATAAAAACAGTTTTATATCTTTTATTTTATATCAAATATTAAATTAATACTTATAACCTTTTGTCAACTAAAAAGTTGTTTTAATTGACTGAAAAATAATTGTACATTAGTTTTAATATAAACATAATCATATCTTATAAAAACGAAAATTTTGTATTACAATACAGTAGTTATTTGAAATATAGAATTGTAAATTATAATTTGTCATTAATTTTTTTATTAACATAACTATTTAGAAAAAAAAAGGCTAATTATGCTATAATTGTGCTATTAAAGTCATCTTTTTTTTATCTCTTAATCAATTACCAATATGGAATATTATTACTATTTTGACACATTAATATTTTCAGTAAAAAAATTTTTTTTTCTAAATTAAATGATACGCTGGCAGGTATTTTCAGGTAAATGTACATGGTCCTTGAAAAAATAATTAGAATACAGTTGAAAATAGATATTATCTCTACAACTATTATCCTCAATGAAATAATTTTTTTTACTAGAAGAAAATATATTTTTCATAATATTATGTAGTTATCTTGTAGCTTTTTGAATTTTTTTCTGCTTTAGTTGAAAGCTGTATACTGAGGAGTAAAATAACATAATTTTAAAAATGATTTATTTTTAAAGGTATTATAATGTTTTTGATTGTTTATATAAAAAATTATATTTTCAATAAGTGATTAATGATAAAGTCAATATCTAATTCAGTATAAACATTTCTAAGATAATATCTTCTTTTCAATTAAAAATAGAAAAATATTGTAGTAGTATTTGAAATTAAAATATACTTTAAGGTTTCAAAAAGAATGACAACGTATTATTGTATTTTATTTGTTATATTTTTGATATCAGTTTTAAAATCACACGACAACTTCTACCATACATTGATTAAAAATCTAAACATTTTAATAAGGCAAACTTAATATTTAAAATAAAATAAATACATAATAAAAATGTTACGTTAAGTAGTTGAATCAAAATGTTTATTACATTTACAATGTTATTATTTTCATAGTCAAAAGAGAAAAGGAAATAAATTTAATCGTTTTTATTAATATAAGGTTATAAAAATCATTCAACAATTATCCATTTATTTGTTGAAAATGTATTAAAAAATCCCAAAAAAATTATCTTTTATCTTATTTCTAGTATAAAAGATAAGATATTATTTATTTTTGTTTGTCAAAATCAAAAATTTTGCAAAGATAATAGATGTTTTAGAGTTTAATAATGCCTATTAATGAAGGCAGCAATAATCGGAAATAGGAGAGTTATAATTCCGCAATAGATTGATGATGATGAATTAATTTTTCCAAGGAGGGGAACGAGGGCTTGTAGATTATTTGCCTTGAATATCTGTTCAACAACTGACTTCCAGTTATCCTTAAGTAATGCAAAACTACCAGGATTCTCATCCATTGTCTTTTTGAAATTCATGAAAATATTTTTAACATCACCAAGTTTAGCAAGGGCACCTTTCTGTTGATCATTTGCAACGTTCATCAAATCATTTTTACTTTTTGTAAGTACATTAATCAATTCTCCAGTCATCAAAACTTTTGTAGTAAGATCCTTTAAAAAGCACATGTTTACAATTTTTTGTTAATAACTTACTTTAAGATTATTTGGTTCAAGATCCTTACTTGAAAAATCCTTCTTTCCAAAGAACTCAGAAAGTTTAGAAATACCAAAGCCTTTTGCCATATCTAGGACAGAGGAAGCAGGATCACTGTTAACAATGACAAAAATAGTCGTGAAAAATAAAATACATAGAGAAATATTTTTGGAAAACATTTTTCTAAAAAGGAAAACTAATGTAGTTATTTTAAAACGGAAAAGCTTGAATTTATATAAAATTTTAAAAAAAAAGGGAGTGTCATAATGATAGTAGTATAACCTTCACAGCTTTTTTAACCAAATATAAAATTTATATTTGTTGTATCTTTCAATAAATAGAAAGCAATAGTTATTTTTGTTTAACAATTATTGTAACAAAAGAAAATTAAAATAACCTCTGTATAAAATTTACAAAAGTTAACATTATATAATCAGCTTGTTAATAAAAAGTTAAAATAATAAACTAAAAAAATTTGTTATGTTTACACGTATATATATTGTCATCTCAAAGAAGTAAGATGTTTTTTACTTAGAATAAAATAATACACAGTTTGTTCAAAAAGATGTAAAAAAAAGTCATTAAAGTTAATTGTTCATTTGCTTTTTGATAATAACAATTTATTTTTGAAAATGATTCTTTTCATAGTTGAAGGTTAAATAATATATTTACTATAATGAATAGGGCATGTATGATGGTTAATATAACTAACTGATTGTGTATACATATATTAGAATATTAAAGAGTTAATGTAAGGAGAAACCTCTCATGAATGATAAAAATAATAAATTCAAGGCAATAGATTTGTTTTTGTTTGTGTCTTTGAAAATAAAGAATAAATTGATATATTGTCTCAATTTTTAATATTCATTTTTACGTTTGCAAACTTATATACTATTGTTATTGTTATTATTATTGTTATCTTATGATTTTTAAGGAGTAATTAGTTATTGTTGGATGATAACACATGACGTATAGTGATAATTTTCATTTAACATTGTGTAAACTTTTTATAATTTTTTTCAAAAATATTTACAATGTAGAATATTGTTAAAACTGACTTATAGTAATTTTTTCCGTCAACATATCACGTTTACCTTAAAAATATGATTATCATTTTGTTATTATAAGGAAGTTTTTTTACAACTAATATTATAATAAAATATCAAGATCAAATTTTAATTTTATTGAACTTTTAAACTTGTTTTTCATTTGTTACTTATTAACTGTATAGGTTTAAAGTTGTTTTGAATGAAAATGTTTATCTTTTTGGCGTGATAGTTAAATGAATTTTGGAAAGAAAAATATTTCTAATTTATCATTTTCTTTTCTTCATTATATTTTTCCATGAAAGTGAAGTTGATTTATTTATTTATTAAACAAAAAGAAAGTGTGATGGAAGTAAAAATTCTGCCAAAAAGATCATTCTTTATTATATTATTTTTGAAATAAATTTAAAAAAATATTAAAAATATTCACTCATAAATATGTTAAAGTTTTTCTATGAAGATATAATTTTGAGGAATTTTTTTTAATACGCATCATTTACCTTAAAATATTTACTCTTTCCTATCATATATTGTTGACAAAGAAATTATATTTTTCTATCTTATTAAGTATATAATTTTAAAATCAATAATTCAAAAAAAGAAATGATAAACTTTGAACACTAAATAGTTTTAAATAATTGATAGTAAAAATTATCCACACTAAAAATTATAAAAGATAAATCTGTCTACAACCCCCTCATTCAATCTTATTTTCTGGGTAAGTTAATAATAAATAGGAGGAACAAACGCATATCTATTCATTACTTACAAAAAGAAGTAATAGAAGAATCAAAATATTGGTTAATGTAAAAAAAAGTACAGATTTACCATTAAACTTAAATCCTTTACATTTAAATAATATCAATGTTTTATTGTTAATAAAGTACATTATAAAATTCAATAATATTTATAATAATTGTTTTATATTCAGTTAAAGTAACTCACGTTAACATTAATGAATTGATAACACTCATAAAACAATAAAGACATCTTATGTATTTTAATGTTAAAATCATTTTTATATGATGATTATGGCATCCTCCTTAATATAAGAGACACGTTTGTTAAACTAGAAACATCTTGTGCTTACGTGTTTCAATGATATTTGATTTATCATTGTTACTTGTATTTGTTGTTAAGGCACCCACGTTCAAATATTTGAATATAAATAAAGATGGATTAAGATTTATATCTTATTCAATTGATAACTCAAAATATTATATTTCAACTCCACAAAATTTTAACAAAATATTATTTCTTTTTATATATTTAAAAAGTTTTCACCTATTCATTTTTAAAACTTTCATTTTAGTGAAAAGATAAAGATGTCTGATTTAGCTGCTAAATTTGCTGAAGCTGAGATTACTCCAAATATCTTACCTGAGGCTCCCAAACAATTACTAAACTTAAATTTCGATGGAATCCAAGTACAGCCTGGACAGACTATGAATACAAGAAATCTTAGATTTGCTCCAAGATTTAATATCAATGCCGATCCTGAATCAACTTTCACTTTAGCTATGATTGGTAAATTATTTCAATTAATTACTTTATTTATTTATTATTTTTCAGACCCTGATAATCTTTCTCGCAAAAACCCATCTGTTGCTGAATGGCTTCATTGGCTTGTTTGTAACATTCCAGCATCCAATGTAAATGAAGGAATTAATGGTGGACAACATCAAATGGCTTATGGATCACCAGCACCCCAACCAAGAACTGATCTTCATAGATATATTGTCGTTTTATTTGAACACCAAGGACGTCGTGTTAATGTACCAAAACCATCTACAAGAGCTAAATGGAGTTTAAAACAATTTATGGAGAAAAATAAATTAGACACACCAATTGCTGGTAACTTTTTTTATGCAAAACATGAAGGATAAAACAATTATATTAATATTTGTAGCATATTTTAATAAATGATCTTTATAAAAACTTATACTTAAAAATACACAAAAAAAATTGTTTTCTTTTTATTTAAAAAGTTAGAAGATAAAAAAATGAGAGTGATAATAAAATTAGGATGGTATTTATTGTTTTGCGAGTAGTTGTATTGCAAAAATTATTATGATTACAGCAACAAATTTTTCCACTTAAAGGTCCCATGTTTATATGCTCACAGTGATTACGAATTGCCTAAAATATTGTAAATTGTAGAGATTTTATAAACAATAATAGTAAAATGTGGTTAACGCATGAAAAGGTGATCTTACCGAACATATCAATGAAGCACAACCTAATTTAACAACTCTCTCAACAGTTGCATCAGCTTCAAAACGATAACAATATGATTCCATTGAAAATAGAGGTGCTTTACACTCCTCAACATCTTGTATCTCATCCTGTCCAATATGATACCTTGTCCCAGTGTAACATTTTATAGATAAAGTATACTTTAACATAAATGATGAAATAAATAATATTGTTTTGAATTTAATAATCATATTATCTAAATTATTATGAAGTATAGAGAAGATTGTATAATCATTTACAATGAAAAATGTTTTCCTATTGACTAATACCCTTTAATATTTAGATTAAAAAATGCATAAAAGTTGTAATAAAATAAATTTTTGCGCAATACTTTTTGACTTGAAACTTTTTTAGTTACAATATGTTTGTGTCTGTGACAATCTAATAGGTATTCTATTACCTATCTAGAAGTATTTAAAATATATTTATTTATATATTCTATAATACCATTACTTTGTATTGATCAGGAAAATGAAACTAAAAAAAGATGTTATCATCTATTTTATTTATACAATTACTCATTACTCCTTTATTTAATAAATATAGGTACTTCTTTAATTGAAAAAAGACAATACAAAAGTACATTTATTTTGAGATATTCAAATTTTGCGAGTAAAATTTTATTTATTCTTTAAAAAATATATATATATTAAAATTCACAGTTAACATATAAAAATTAAAATTTATGGGTAAATAAAAAGATGACATTATAATGAATGAAAAGTTTCAGAAATAGTGCTGTTTATAATAAATTTCTATCTTTTGTATCGTGTCAACAAACAAACAAAAAATATATGGAGTCTTGATGTAATAAATCATACTTGTTATAATTTCAATTTTAATTGAAAGATTTCTAATTGGCAAGTGTGATCTTTTTTATATTTATTAAAATTGTTCTGAATTTAATTATCAAAACATGTATAAAAAATAAAAATAAGTAATTTAATTACATATGAAGGAAAATAGATTTCTAAAATTATTTTTTGTTATCATATATATATAAATATATGTATACTGATGAATTGGATAAGAAATTTAAATAACAGCAATTTTCATAATCATAAAGTCAAAAAAAAAGTCTTTTTTGATAACTAAGTTTTGATTAATTGTATGTTTACATATGAAATTAATAATAAGTGAAGAAAATGATTTTGCTACACGATTGAAGGAACTCTCTAGTCAAAGTGACTTCTATTTGGATTAGCACCAAAGAGTGCAGTACGAATTTGTGGAGTAATCTAGAAAAAATAATTGATTAGATAATTAATATAAAATGATAAAACATAAAGATATAGTTAACTTACTTGTTTAGCGATAAGATCAAGACGAGATTCCAATGTAGAGGTAACCTTGATCTTTCCTCCTTTGGCGGTAAGTTCAACTCCACCAGCACTATTCTCAGGAAGGTAATCAGAGGAGATGCGGACTTTAGTTCTATCTCCCCATACACGTTCTAATTCATCAAGAGCCTTTGGAAGAATTTCTTTAATAAGGGGAACATCTTGCTTGCGGCATTTCAATTCAACTTCACTTTCAAGCATTTGGTAGAGAGCTTGTTTAATAAGTCCACTAAGAATTTCTGGATATTTATTTGATCCAGAAATTTGTGATAAATTACTTCTAGCTTCCTCAAGAACATTAGATAAATGTTCCTCACGAGCTTTCAGGCATTGGAGACGCCCCTCATTCAACATATTTGAGGAATGAATTTTCTTTTGAAGAACAACTTGTTTCTTCTTCTTGTCATAATACTCCATAATTTTAGCTCTTTGTTGTTGAACCAAACGACCCTAACAAAATTATTAAAATAAACCTTTTTTTAAATATTACACATACCTTTTCGATTGTATATTCCTCTTCAGCTTTAGCATCGATTTCCTCAGCTTTTTCGTTAGCTTCTTGTTCAATAAAGGCCATCATGTGGCTAAGTTGTTTTTGGACTTCATTATCAGAGATACCCATGATGTCTGCTTAAAGGGAAGAAACTGTTTTCTATAAAATAAGCACATATAATATATAATTATAAGGAAAAAAAGAGGAACTTGAGTTTGATAATTACAATAAAAAAAGTTAGATGCAAAAATTTAAATGTTTTTCTAACTATTTAAACAACAGTTTATATGTTTACTACTATTGAATATATTTAACAAATATGTCTATAATATTTATTTGTACTCATTTATATTGTCTATGGTATATCATATTTTGACTATACGAGGGAACGAAGAATCAAAAGATTGTTCTTTTGGAGCACCACAACTGGAGACCAATAATCAAAAGATGATCGATACACTCTTTATCAGTCGACACAAGCGCTCGCTGTAAGAGAACCCTTACATAGAAATATTAAAATACATGGAAATTTACATTAAACTAGAGTAAAAATGGAATGATTGTAAATATAACTTATTTTAAAAGTTATAACATAAGTATTAAAAATTTTTAATAAAAATAGTATAATAGTGATGCTAAAAAGTGTGCCATTCTATTTTTTGTTAGATATTTATATTAAAAGAAAAATAGAGACTACTAATGTTATTGGGTAGACACAACAACAAATGTGAATCACAATACCAACATTATCCGATAATAAAGTTATATATTTATATCAATAAAAGAGGAAGAAAATAATTTCACTGGGAACATGAATATTAAATAATGAAGATCATTAAAATAATAAAATTATAATTCTAATATAATGATAAGAGTTTAAGATTCTATTAACTAAAGTGTATAAAAGATAATTTTTTAGTTGAAATGTCTTAGGCATACATCCTAGTTACAGAGATCATATATTGGTTTTAAATTTTTGATCTAACAGTAATATAAAAATTGGTATAATATATAAATTTACTTTTAAAAAATTTTTAAAAGTGTATATGTGTTGAGTAGGAAAACCTTTCACTATTTAACACATTTTGGCTTTTAACAAGAAAATTTTTGTCATTTATCAATTAAAAGATAAATATAAAATAATATATTTATTTGCGAGAAATAAATTATAAATGGTTAATAAAAAACAGTATAAACAATGGCATATTCATTTTAATTAAAATTAATAATAAAAAAGGATATCATTTTTTTGTTGTATAAAGACAAATTGTTTTATGTAAATTTTGTAAGTAATATTAAATTAATCGCTATCTTCATCTGCATCATCTTCGCTATATTCAAAATTACCATTTGGTCGGCGCACTAATGGACTTGAGTCAAAATCTGAATGTTTCTTAACATTTCTTGTTTGTGAGATCGGTGTACTATGCTTTAATCCGTTAAGGTTAATTGGATTGGAATGTTGACTGGTACCACTACTACCATTACTGTTATGATGATATAGAACACCATTTATGGTATTGGTTATAGGTGCACCATTTCTTAGTGAGTTACTTTGGTTGGATGAGTTTGTCTTAGTTGTTTTTTGACCACCAGAACCTCCGGATATTGAACTACTTGCTCTGGTTTGAAATTGTAAAAATGGTTGTTGCATGGCTCCTGATATGCACCATGATTGAAGTCTTGTGTATATCTCATTAAATGATGGTCTCCTTTCTGGATGTTCATTCCAACATTCTATCATTAAACTGTACATTGAACTTGGACAATTACTAGGACATTCAAGAAGATTTCTCAAATTTATTAATTCAATGACATCCTCATTGCTATAATCTCCGTATGGTGTCTTTCCGTATGTAAATAATTCCCATAATGTCACACCAAATGCCCAGACATCTGAGGCTGTTGTATATCTACCATGTTGGATTGTCTCTTTACTCATCCATCTTATTGGCATCCAATGACGATGGGGTGTTTTATAATAATCTTTCTCATACCCTTTCCTTATCATTTGGAAAGAACAAATTTTTATTGTCCTTTGATCACTAACATAAATGTTACGGGTAGCTAAATCTTGATGAACATATCCATTTGATGCTAAATAATCCATTCCTTGAGCTATTTGAATACCAATTTTAAGGAAATCTTCATTATCGGAGGTATCATAAGTATGATTTGCTGGGGCACGGACTTTTAAAAATTCATGTAAATCACCATGTACTTGGTAATCAAAAACTCCTGTAATTTGTTTGAAATCTAAGTATGATACACCAATAAGTTTTAATATATTTTGATGATCAAATGATGCAATAACTTTAATGTTTTCTTCAAAACTTTGTTTTTCCATCATTGTACATCCTGATTTAAGTGAAACGACAACAGTTTGATGGAGATCTCCATCAATATGATTTGATGAGTAATGATCAGCTATATATACAGCACTAAATTGTCCCTCCCCAATCATACTACCAATTTTAATTGATTGAGGTTGAATTTCTGGGATATGATATGGTTCAACTGGTGGTTCAGTTGATGGTTGTGAATGTTGACTAAATTGTACGGCATGTTGAAGGAAGGGGGCTTGGTTATTTGAATTATATGGATTTGTACCACGAGATAGTAGTGATGATATTTCATATGGTGAACTGATACCGTTATCCATTCGACTACCAGATGATGTTTTTATTTGATTCGCCATCATATTGTATGTTGCTGTTGTTTGTGTCTCATCATGAGCTGTTCCAAGAAGGTGTTTTTTACCATCTATAGTACCTGCTGCATTCCTTCTAACATTATTTTTTTTACCCTTCCTACAACAACATACACAACATATTATAATAACAAGAAGGATAATTGTAACAAAACCAGTTGATAAAAGTGCCATTAATTGTTGTTGTGGTGGGATATCCTCCCACATTTTGGTAAATTTTGTTGCCATTGATACATCATTCGTCTCATCGTCAAAACCAATAGATTTTGGGCATTGACTAATGGAGCAAAACTCTTCCTCACCATTACCAACATAACACCATGGAGCATTTCTTTTACCACCAGGATTACGGCAATAATTTTTAGATATCTTTAATTCTGGATAAGCAATTACGTTAAATTCTGGTGATGATGATTGTATCCAAGATCGACAGGTGCGACCAGACTTGGATGTATTAATAGAACCCTTGTAATCACGACCATCTTTCATATAACACCATAGATCCGCTTTCTTTTTTTCTGTCATCTCTTGTGAAGTGCCAAAATTTTTATTAACAATTGGTTTATCTAGGAGACTAAAACAATGATCGTTTGCAAGGGGTAATGTATTACATTTTGGTATCATTGCTTTAGGTCCATCACCAACAAGTTCATGAGCACCAGCTAATTGAACTTCCTCTGGACATAAATCATTAGTTAACTTTTGGCAATCACTGTAACAAAGTGAAATTAGCGGTGGTGGGTATTGAGTATTTGGTGTATATCCTCGGCGGTATCCTTTATTGGTTTGAGATGTATCGCAAACTTTAAACATATGATAACATGCAACTGCATGAGAGTATTCCTTACACTCTGGTTTAACTCCTCTCATATTTTGAATGAATCTATTAGCAGCACGGAGATTACGATCAATATCATAAATATCTTCTCTATTGTCTGATGTTACCAATATATATCTACCCTCAAGATATTCTTTACAGGCGGAACCTTTATATGGAATACATTCACCAACTTTTAATTGTACATTATTAAGCCACTGATCAATAATACCAATACCGTTATAATTACTAAAATTTGGATTATACGTATCTCCACCATTCATTGTATATGTTGATCCATCAACTATTCTATCTTCATCCTCAATAGTACGACCAGAATCCATGTCATCAAAATAATCGTTAGAGATCTCCTCACCAGATATTGTAAAATCACTTTTTCCTTTAAATTTCTTTGTATTTGTGTTACTAGCTTTGTTAACCTAAAATAGATAATAATTAAATAATTGTAAGATATAATGTTTATGATTTGATGACTTAATGGTAATATATCAAAAATAATGTTATATAGATAATGAAGTAGGAAAAAAACTTTAAAGTTAGAAAGGAAGATATTTATATTTAAAAGAGAGTGTACCTCCTAATACTAATAGAGAAGACCATTTTTCTAAAAGTTAAAATAATTTACAAATAAGAACATTTATAACGGGAACTATAATGTTATATATTTTATATAAGAATGAAACAAAAAAATTGTATATGTAATGAGAATGTTTCTCTTATATATAATTGGCATTTAAAATATAACATTTACAATTGAGTAAAAATTTTATGATTAAATGAAAAATCATAAAATTAGTAGGAAAGTAATATAAAAAAGTGTTAATAAAGTTAAAGAGCTATAATATTACAAAAAAAATGTATATGTAAATTGTGAATAAATTTATTATAGTTATAAAATTTATTTTACAATTATCTTCTCATGAAATCGTAAAACAATAATTTTAAATGAAATAAATCAACTCTCAAAAAATGGAAATGTATAATGAGATAGATGTACTTTGTAAAGTAAAGAAAGGAAACGAAAAGATAATCGGGAGGGTCGATAAAACAAAAATTAAGTAAAGAAAATTTTTTTCTTTTTTTAATAGACCTTTTTGATTGACAAAAAAATATGGTAATACTTTTTAGGGATTTTAAATATATTATTATATGATTTATAATGTCTATTGAAGATGAAAATATAAATGGCATAGTTCATTATCTTATATATATTTTATACTATATTTTGTACTTTTAGAATGCCTATTTTATCTAATAAATAGTTTGTTTATGGCAAAAAAAATAGATAGTATGTTTGTTTGAATAAGCTAATTTCATTAAAGTTATCAATATCAACATCGCTTGATATTATTAATGCACAAAGGGGAGAGGAGCAATAAATTATAACAAGGTCAGATTTTAAGAAGGAAGATCTAATTTATAAATTAGTAAAAGATTTAAGGATAGACTTTTTAAAATTGTTAAGTGTGGATAAAGTTTTTATCCTCTCAGAGATGAATGTTGGAAGTAAGGCATTTTTATTATTACAATTAACAAAGCAAACAGTTTATAATTATTAGGTAGAGGGAAGAAATAGATGTTGTTTAAAATAACAACATTATTAATGTAGAATAATTTAATTTTATGGTTTATTATATAAATGAACTATTAATATTATATTATTAGATAAAATATATAAATTTTATATTTATTATAATTTAGGGTAATTAAATTAATGCTTGAAATGTGAAGAAAAAAGTTTCTGAAAGTAATTTAAAAGATGCTATTGTATGTAGTTAAGGAAAGAATATATTATAAAATAATGTGTCTATTCTTAGGAAAGGAATACGAAGTTGTATATTGTTTATACTATTATAGTCAATATGGACAGCTAAAAATACTGATCAATCTTATCCATGACACTCTTACAATAGACTTTTAATAAATACTATTATTAAACTCATTCAACTTCAATATGGAAATATAGAAGGAGCAGAAGGCAATATGTAATGTGTATATGCGCTTATTTGAATATAAATGATAGATTGGTGTACATAACGGCATATACATGGCGACAGTCCCCCTTTCACTACATTTAAAGTCAATGATAATTCTTCTAGCTACATCCTTTTGAACATAAAGGCATGTATTATAAATATTCTTATTTACAACATTACAATTTATAAAAAATGAATGACTACAAGAAAATTTTGTCTTCTAAAAATATTATTTGTGAAAAAATAAATTATTTATAAAACAAATGAGATGATAAGCATAAATATTTATATTCTTAATTTATACAATAATTGTAAGACATCGATACTACTGGGAAAAGGAGAAATCAAAAATATGTTTTGTGGAGGTGGGAGTTTAAGGGGAGTATAAGTGAAAGGGGACAGTTATGTAAAAATTAAACTCATTAAATATTTTAATATAAACAGTGTAGTAGGCTGTTAATAGATAAAATGGCGGTAAAAATCACATAAAAATTACAGTTTTATTAACTCTTAAAAGATTATCTTTAGTATTTTTAATGATTTATGTACTCTTAACTAAATATGTCTTTTAACTCATTTTGGTTGAAATTTTATTACTCTAAAGATAAAATGGTACCGTATCTCAAGAAAAGGGGGAAATTTAAGAATGATTAAGACATTACATAAAATTAATAAAAAGAACAGAAAATCGGGGATGGCATTACAGGAGGATTGTCTCATTACAGAAAATGATACAATTAATTTAATCAATTTTAAAGGATAAAAAAAGGCATCTATGCATCATTTACAATGTAATTTAACAAACTTTAATTTAGAAAGTGTAATTTGCTTACTCAAGAAAATCATGAGAAAGTTGTATGAGACACACACACACACATGTCAATATAGTAATTGATACAATTTTAAGAAATTAGATAAAACGATTGAGATGATGGTAAATAAGGGGCATAGATAACATAAGAGGGAAGCTAATATTAAATTGTCAATAAAAGACAATGCTTATAAAGAATAATCTTAGGATTTAAGAAATAATTAATATGTAATCTTAATAAATAAAAGTTGATGTTAATTAAAAAAACAAGAGATTGTTTATCTTACTACTAATCATTTGGAAAAGTATAGTTTTTGTTACTAAAAAATTTTAATACACTTACCCGTAACACAGCTGTACTATTTACTGATCCTGCTAAATTTGATACAACACACTGATAAAAACCACTATCTAATACATCTAAATCAGTAATTGTTAATTTTGAGGTATATTCTCTGGTGCGAATTTTAACACGTTTTTGTTTCTCCAATGGCACATGGTTTTTAAGCCATTGAAAATTTAATGGTAATGGTGCTCCAGCAGCTTCACATTTAAAACGGACTTCATTTCCAGTTTCTCTGGTAACGTTTGATAGAAATGAATTTAATCTTATGTATGGTCTTTGTTCAGTAACGCCATTCTCGTTATCTGTCATACTACAAAAAACAACAATTAACGTTGGCAATACAGTGAGATAAAAGAATTAAATAAACATATATTTTTTTGATATATCGATAATTAATAAATAGTGATAAGAAGAGATAGGAAAGGAACAATATTACAATACTATAACATCAGCACTTCATAAATCATAAAAATTAATAGGTACACGGAAATGGCATTTTACAATTATCATAAATCACGCTAATATCTTTTCTGACAGACAGGCACTTATAAATATCCGAATTTTATATTCTCTTTTAACTGACCACAAAGCACCCTCCAACATGTCATAAATTATAAATATAGAGAGTGATGTCGCCAGTACTACTTTCTTCAATTGCCAACATCATTGTATATAAGATATATATATATAAAAGTCTAACAAACTTATTCGTAATTATAATATTCTAACTGTTTGTGCCGTGGTCAGCCACTTTATAAATGTTATTGTGATGATTTTCGAAAGAACGTCAATTTTCGTTATATATGTGGTTATTATATATATAATATAATAATAATAATAATAATAACTATGAACAATATAAATATCTTCACACTATGGTAGGGTGAAAATTCTGTTCCTTGAACCATTAATTAACAAGATATCATTTATAAATATAAATATATATGTATTTATATATATGTATAAATTCTTACGGTTCTAATTAAAACAAATGGTAATTTATCTTAATACACGAAATTTCTATTATTTTGGTTACCATTATATCTAATAGCGATAGTCGCTTTAAAATATTATAGATATTGTGGGGTAAAGGCAATAAATCAAGTGAAATAAAAGATTTGACATAGTCAATTTGTGCATTATAAGCATATAAAAAAGATTAAATAAATGATAAGATGTAGATGTTAAGGATAATTAAATGTTTGTAAAAATTTGAAATATTAACGGATGATGATGATGTATAATTTCTTAACCATGTAGATGGTTTATCAAGACTCTCTAAAATTTTATCTTCTTATATGTTAACATTCCAAAAAAGACTTCCTCATTTGATATGAATACATATATTAATAAATTATTTCAATAACTTATCATTAGATGGTATTGTTAACTCATATTACTAATTAATTATCTTATGTACACATATATTTTATAGTCAATAAATAATAATTGGTAATTAATTGTTTGTTAATGTGATACACAGTACATTCTTAATTTTCCAGATTATGTTATAATAACAAGAAGGAAAAAAGTAGATAATTAAATAAAATTAAAAGAAATTGAAAGTTTTACAATTTATGACCATTGTTAGATTTGGGGTAATAAATTTTGTTAACAAATCTTTGTCATTACCATAAAAGTAAGTTGAATGTACATAAATCATTCTCGAAACAACTGGCTATGGCAAACAGATTTCGTAGTAAAGATTAACTTAATAATAATAATAATAATAATGACTTTACTGTATAAAAAGGACGAGTAAGTAATGTGTTTGTGTGTGTATGTCCATTTAGGGTAAACATCATTACAATCATCTAAGGGTAAAAAATTTGTCACTTCATAGCACTTTCACGTAACATATAGTAATAATTGCACAGTTTTGGAACCCTATAGATATAAGGAAATAGGATGCATTTTATATAACATAACTACTTTTTTAATAGCAAATGTTCTTTTTGTCTATATTATAGGATGTATGAAAAGTCCGAGATTGTAAGAAGTAGGTACATACTATTTATGAAAAGGAAGTAGAGGGAGTTACTTGATCTCCTGTTGTGATAGGATAAACCTCAAAGGATATTCATTATGAATGTAGTAATTTAGTATTTATATTTACTAATTGCTTTAAAAAGTTTGATGAACCGTGTCCGATTAAGGAAAGGCAAAAGAAGTAGATTTTCACATACGTACTATTTGGATGTGTCACATACAATGTATAATTTGGCAGGCAGATGTGTATATCAGGAAGGTGATTTAAAAAATAAAAGAATAGTTTTAGTGGTAGTCAAAGTGGTAATTAGAAGAAAAATACCGAGATGATGAGTAAGATTGATAGCCTATTTATTATTTTGATACATAATGTTAATAGATGGACAGGTAAATTAATGGTTTTGGCAGGAGAAGTACATTCGGATGTAGGAAGGTAAATACATAGGTATTTGTTTGTAGTTGGGTAATTTTAACAAAGGAATTACCTAATAAATGGAAGAGACATAATTTAATTACTACCATTCATAATTTATATTTATAATACTTTTAAATAGTATATTTATAGAATTTGAAATATTTCCCTATTGTTTATAAAAAAGAGTACACACACCAGTGACATTTAATACTTTTTGTTTATATAAAATAAATCAAATATTATACTTAATTTAATAATCCATGACAAATGTTTTTGCCATATTTTAGTGTGGTACATGGATAAGAAAAAAAAAAAAAGAGATCTAATATTATGATATTACATCAGTTATTCTCATAAGCAGATGAAAAGTGAGTATAAGTGTCAATCATTGTCATTTTCAAATAATTTCAAGTGGTGATCCTGGAGAGAATAATATATGCAAATTCAAGTATGTATTAGAGGTCAAAAAAAGTGATATTGTTGTTGGGTGAATAAAAAGGTCCACATATCCTTCAACTTAACTAAAAACATGACACTTTTGAAAGGCTTTTGAAAAATTTAGTAAAGTATACTTGATGATGTTTATAAAACAAAAATAATTGTTAAAGACTTACATAACAGAATCATCACCATAGACCAAATCATAATCTCCTGATGGTTCGAGTATCAAATCATCATGGCGCCGGTGAAGTTTACGTGTATGATGATGTCCAACACCAGGTGTAGAGTTTACGTTATCCGCCATTATCAGAATGTAGATGAAATTTTTATCCTGTTTTTTTATAAACTCTCTTGAAAAATGTATTCTGTTGATGGTTGTATAAAATATGATTGAATGTAAAAATATTATTTCTTGTGTAATAAAATTTAAATAAAAAATTGGTGTGTGTAAAATATTTTTAGTAGGAAGAGGCAAACTTGTATACATCTAAAATTATAATAGAATTACAAACAAAAGGATAAATTTTTTTTCCCTCGATGATAATGATAAAAATACGAACAATTCTGTGATGACGTGAGGAAAGAATTTATTAAGATTTTGTTGTCAAAGTACTTTTGTATATTTTCGGAAAAGACAAAACTTTTTAATAAAAATTGTTTGGTGAATGGAGGAGGAAGCGAGAGTCCCTGTTGTAGGAGTAGTTATAATATATACACATATAAGTTATCATTCCTCCTAGAATATTATCTTTTTAATTAAAAGAACCATATTAAAAAGTAACGGTTACAAAATATAATAAAAATGAAGAGAATGTAGTAGGAATACTCACATTTTTGGTAATTTTCTTTATCACTCAAATAAACCACAGAGGTTGATGTTATATCCAGAGCGTGGGACACATACATTAAGGGAATTGAGGTAAAAAGCATAAGTGATATAATGAAAAAGAATAACTATATATAGATATTTGGAAGAATTAAATATTTATTTTAGAGTGCCTTATTCATGTTTAAATATTTTTAGAGGACCATATTACATTAATACTGAAACATAATTAACAAATTCATTCAATGCGGATTGTTGATGGGAAAAAAAATAAAAAATAATCTGTATAATAGAATAAAAAATATTTCTAGACTATTTCTATACTATTTGTATAGTTAATGGAATAAGAAAAAAAAAGGAGATAAAAAAAGTGTAACAATGTATTTTATGGATCTATTGAAGGAGGGTGAAATAAATTTAAAAATTCGTTAAATTATAAATTAAAATGATAACTTATGCCATAAAGAAAGTAATAAGCTTATAAAATTTATTATAATAAATATATATTTATATGACAATAAGTTAAAAATTGAATTGTTATTCTATAAAAATTAGCATGAGACATGATAAAAAATTTGTAATTATTTATCAAAACATTATTAGATATTAGTGTAATGAATAAATAAAAAAAACCAAAGAATAGAGGGATTTTGTTATTTGACAAATTGTAAGACTAAAAATATATATAATATTGTGTTACATCTAAGAACAAAGAAAAATTTTATCAAATATTTTGTAGAAGATTGTTTAGAAGAGGAATGTAAAAGAGATATTATAGGTGGTCACATATACATTTATACATATAATAATATATATCTATAATTTTAGCAAACTTTTTAAAATCGTATCACATTACAAGTTGTTTGAATACATTATCACTTTTATGTTAAAAGGTAAATGACAAATGTTGGAGGTTCTTCTAATGGAGTGATAATATGATATTTTCCCAAATTGTTCAATGAAATGAGAATATCTTTTTAGCATTTCTAGGAGGAACGCATTAATAGAGATAGTAAAAATATTAACTAACAATGACCATTATCCTAAAAATACTTTATCATTTTTACACATTTACCTTATAAGTATAAAATGGCATATATATGAATTTTTAATTAAAATAAAATAGGATTATAACAGAATTGATAGCATGCATATATGCATAATTATAAAATATTTCCTTCTATATAAATATTTTTATAAAAAAAGTAATTATTATAACAAAATAATGGAAAAAAGTTTGAAATATTGTAGATGTGGTATAAGAAGGTAGAAAATAATAATATGATTACAAATAATGAGTAAAAAGAATAATTGAAGTAAAATTGTAAAATGATTACTAGACAGTTATTATAATTAAAGAGTAAAGTATGTAAAATAATTGTAAGGTGTTACAATGGCAAGTTTTGTATACTATTTGTAGTATTTACACCTTGACTTCCGTTCTTTTGTATATATTTCTTATTACTATATACTAAAAGACAAATAACAATAGAAGGAAGAATTTTATTATTACTCAACTCTCCTTACATTGGAACATTAAAAACTTTTTGAACTTTTATGTTTGAGGAATTGAAATTAAAATGTTATTCAAATAAAAAGAAGTCACAGCCGTATGAGAAAAGAAAAGAGGACGAAGATATTACATTTAAAATGGTTGCAGGAGAATAGGGAGAACAATTAGAATGAAAGCTTTGAACGTAATTATAATTGAGGCAGGAAGTAAGATTGAGTGAATAAGAAATAATTTCTTTTAAAAATGAATCAAGATCTAAGGACTACTTCATATAAACAACTTTTAAAAGATTTAACTTCTTCATAAATTAGTAAACAGGAGGATAATAATTTCTTTTTCTTTCTCCCCACTCACCACCTCTTTATAAATCTCAAATTCTCCTAAATTTTTAGTTGATTGAATCCTAAACACTTGAAAATTTTATAATTAAATTTTATTAAATATAAAACTTATTACTAATATATATATATATATATATGAGACATTGGTAGACAAGATAAGTTCTCTTTTATAAATTAAGAGTTAACAGATACTTATAATGTAATTAAACTCATACAAAAAGGAAAAACAAATGTTATATTGGGTATTACTTAATTAGTAAAATGGTAAGTAATATGATATTTAAATAGGATGAAAGAAGATGGAGATTAATATTTTATATTACTACTTAATATTACTGTGGTATCTCCTCCAACAATGCACAAATATTTTTCGTAAGAAGAGCTTTCAAATAATCTTCAAGTTAACAGATCTTGTCACTTTTTGCCATGTCATTTTGAAACTTTATTTATACTCATAGAAGAAAAGTTATCATTTCCATATCTTTTAATATTAACATTTTTAAAATAAAACGTAGCTTATCTTATTTTCATATATATATATTTTAATAGGTTATAGTTTTATTGAAGTAAAAATATGATGATGTTAATGGGCTGTTGGGTATCCTCTTTATTTTCTTGGTAATATTGGCAGATACTAATAGAAGGTTGATAAGAAAGATAGAATAACGAATGAATTATATATATATATATATACATATTAAATTTTATAAAAATAAATATTATTTAGAGAAAATTTTTTTTTGACATGTTTAGTTAGGAAAAAATATATTATTAGTAAACGAATTTAAAAAGGGATTATGAACTGGTGATTTTATTAAAAATCTCTCTTTTTTGATTGTATTTTGAATAGTAGATACTTTAATGTAAAAAAGATTGACTATCATACAAAGTTTCAATGTCAAATTTTCAATTTTATCATATAAAACTCATAATATCCTCTCAAGGGATATTTTTGTTCTTTTAAATATTCTCTATCTTTTTTGGTGGAAAAAATTTTTATAATGTACATTTTATCATCACACATTTATTGTATCTTCCATTAATACAATGATCTATAAAATCTTTTTAAAAAATATATCTTTATTGTTGCAATTAGTTTTAGAAAAAGATTAAATATATATTGATGTGTTGCATTAAATATTTTTGTGATTTACATTACTTTCCACATCAAAATTTTTATCATCTCCTCTCCTAAGTTGTAATCTATTTTTATTTTCATTATCATCATTATCAGAGGCTTCCCAACGCAACATGTAATAGCCAATGCTACCACTAATAACTCCAATTAAAAAAGCACATAAATGAATGTAAAACATTTTAAATGGAATTGGTATTTGTGTGAATAAAGTTGTTATAATGGCCGTATTGAGGTGCATAAAGATATTTCCCAAATTATTATTATAATAAAAGATAAACGAGATATATGATAAGATAAACTAAAAAAATATTAAGAATCGTATGTAAAAATTTTAATAATTTACCTGTGAAAGTGCAACATAAGTTGCCTTCCCACGCTCATTGGTTAGTGATGTTAAAACAAGGATAAAAATAGAAAATCCTTCCATCCACAACAAGATAGATCTTGGTGTTCTTTCATTTATTATGTATAATGAAAAAAATTCATTGTACTCTTGTCCTATTAATTTATTATTTGTAGTTGAATTGGTTTCTGATAAAAAGTATGCAAAAGCAATTCCAATAAAATTACCAAAGAATTGCATAAATAATATAAATAAACTAATAGGAAGTTTTTTTTTCAATGTTATTAATGAAGCAATGGTAATATCTGAATTTAAATTATTACAGTTAAAATAACATAAAGTACAGTTTTTTATTTATTAATATTATATAAACTTACTTGGATTAAAACAACAATTATCTTTGAAAGGAAAACATTTTATAAGAATAAACATTAGTACACAATACATAAAAGGATATAATTCTATATTTGAGTGTTTTGCAGATATGGATAAAACAATAAAATTAAAAAATGACAATATAAGAGAACCAACAAATTGTGTTAAAGGTTCTTTAATAGCATACACACTTAATACACACTTTTGATTACCATCCATATTTTTATAATTAAATAATTAGTATTAAAACTGATTAGTGTATATAGAGGTATAATATATCAAATGTATAATACTCATGAAGAGATATCAAAAACAATTTTAGTATTCAGATGATTAAAAGGTTGCTTAGTAACATAATAAAAATTTTTAATTAATTCTTCCTTAATTATTAATATGTATTATTATATTAGTTATATTTATTTTATTATACAATAATCATTTTATAGCTAATGTTCTTATTTTTTTAATAAAATTTTTGTTGAAGGTTCTCAAAGTAAAATTGTGGTTTAGGAGAATTTTGATGAAATGTTAATGAAGAAATATAATCACACAAAATTTGTTTTTTACGTTTTTAAAATGGTGCACTAAGCTATTAATCTTAGTAAAATAGAAGAAAAAAAAACCTTTAAAACTTAGGGATTTTCTTTAGTAACAACAATATTTCTTAAAAAATAGAGTTTGTACTAATATTATCGAATTGTAATTATACCATAACTTCTTTAAGGTTTATTAACTGTAAATAATCTTTCAAAAAATCAATATTCCTCAAATAATGTAGGATGAAAGAGAGGTTTAAGGAATTTTTATGAAATTGATAATGTTGTTCTTTATAAAATTTTTAACATGATCCATAAACAATTTCTAAAAAGATCTTTATGTAATTAAAAATATTGTGCTTTTTCTTTCAATTATTTTTTTTATTTTGACAACATTAAAGATACTTGACTGAAAATTTCACTTTATCATCATCTTAAATTTAATAGAAAAAATGTGCTTTTTCTATTGAATTTATTATTTTTTTCAGTATCAAAGAAATTTAGCAACTGTAGATAGAAAGAAAAATTTGTTGTCTTTTTATTGGTTGAATGTACAACAATTTAAAAACAAATGTAGCATTGAATATTAGGATGATAAAAGCACACCAAAATTCATTTACAAAAAACAAGCTAATCTAATATTTTTGATATTATAAATCTATTCACACATACTAATAATAAATTCCATCAAAATAATTTAGTCCTATTATATAAAAATAAAATTATTTTCTACTTGTAAAAGAGAAAAAAGTTTTTTTAGTACGTATGATAACAAATTTTTCGTAATTTATTTATATTAATAGCCAGCATCTCTGATGATATAAAATATAAACATTCTACACGCAAATGTGAATCATATTAATTAGATGAGAACAATAATTTTTTGAGGGAATATTTTTTTAGAACTTTTTATAAGCTTTAGTTCACCAAAAAGTTATTTTAACATGAAAGTTATTCTCTTTTAATTATTTTTATAAAAATTTTTATTTTCCTAATAAGACTATGAGGTAAAAAAACTCTTTCATGTTTTATATATATCTTAGTACTCTCCTTTAAAAACAAATTCATCCTTCTACATGTACAACATTTGCTATCAATATTAGTGACTTTTAATTTTGTAAGTTTAAATGGAGTAGCATTAAATATATTTAAATTAAATAATACTTTTTTATAAAACATAATTTGGTTTCTTTTTTCATTTATTAATTTATCGATATCCAATAAAATGAAGAAGTATTTGCATTATGAGATTTGATGATTAAATATACTGAAAAAAGATAATTTTAAATATTTTAATTTTATTAGGCAGGTACATAACATTAATCGATAAACAAAATGAATTTGTTTTTTGATAAAAGAAAATTATCCAAAATATTTTGAACATCATTTCACTTTTCTTTTAAATTTAATCTGTAATCCTGAAGAATTAAAAAATGTTGCAAAAGATATTTTATCATTTATGTTTACTAACATTAAGTAAATTTTATTATAAAATATGATTAAAATAAATATGTTCACTTAGATGACTTTTAAATAAAGTTTAGTATCCATTGTTAATCTTATTAATATAATCTGACAGAATAAGCTCGTATCAAGGTCTAAAAAAATTAGTCTCTCTAGAATAGATGGGCCTCCTTAAATAGTAAAACAATCTTGATTCCAATATTTCCGCGATAAGATATTTTTTAAGGAATGATTTTAAAGTTTATGTATGAATATTGAATAAATTAACTTCATCATCACTAGATTAAGGACATTCACCAAGATGCAAAAGGAAGATTGTCAGCATTTATTGATATTGTGACAATATTAAAATCTATAAAAAAGTTATGATCTAAAAAAATTCAACAAGACATCTAGGCATTAATGCACCAAATAATACAACAGCAGATTTGTGTAAAACAAAGTAATCTTTTCCATTCATAAAAAATTGAATATTTTTACTTGCGACCAATTTTATTGTGTTTACTTCTAGCATACAAATTAAAACAATAGTTAGAGGGTATTTAAATAATTTACCATTCAATTTGTTTTTTACAATACCCTTCAAGATAAAACATCCTAAGTTTATTTTAAATAAAATTAGAAATCTATTTCTTAACAGCATTTATTAATATATCATAATGTCTTTATAAATATGATTCAATTATTTTAATTACAATAATTATATTCATTTGATAGCTCACCTTTTTGTCCATAGTGTCTTTAAAAATCGAAATGTTGTTAAATAATTCTAATTTTTCGTTTCTGTTGTCATGAAATTTTAAAATTTCTGATCATATTTTTGTTAGTAAATTGTTTAAAGCAATATTTTTATAAAACGTTTACTACATTACAAAAATCGGCTTATAATAGAAAAGCACGTTAAAGTTCAAGAGAGTATAATACTATACAAAAATATCAGGATTAAAAAATTTTCATTATTTAAAAATACCAAATATAAATTTTTGTAAAATTAATGGACAAACTTAATATTTCACGTTGTTAAAAACATTTTTTTTGTTGCTTAATAATGTTAAAATCTAAAAAAACTGAATTTTTTTTAAATTGTGGGACATTCTATTGTGTTTTATAAAAAAAAACTGTCAATGTTTCTCCTATTCGTTTCTGTACCTATACATGGAAATAAATTTTTTGAGAAAACCTCGGTTTGATAAACTCTTATCTCTAAAAACGGCACTTTTTATTTTACTGCGATTTTAAGAATTACATGTCATGTCTCAATCATATATTTTATGTTCTTTTATGTCAATTGATAATTTTTTTAGCAATACCATTATTCATAAAGCCTATTATAACAATTTTTATCAGAATTCCAATGTAAATAGATTAGTCATGATGATTCATAATTTCATATATTAAATGTTGTTTGAATTTAAACCATATATTGAAGGCATAACAAAATTAATTACATTGAATTTTATACGAGAATCAAATCTATCAAATATTTATATATTTTGTTATTCTACTTAAACAAAAAATTAATGTAAATCAAAATTGTTTTAACAATTTATATTTCCCCTATCAAAACATTTTTCACTAAACATAGCCATTTTGTGCTTAATCATCACACGTATGTCTATTGAAAATAAAAATTAAATTTTCCATATCATATAATGTAGTTTTCACGTGACAAAAATTTGTTCAAATAATAACTTTTTTCTCATTAAATATTCTATAATACACATTGTTACTATTTTTTCATCATTTGTTATAACAGAGAACTATGATTTTTATTCCATATCATAAAATGTAAAACGTTAACCCCTCCTATCTATTTCAAAATTTATGAAATAAATGAAGGTTATCAATTAGAATGTACACATATGACTAGTAGAAATATTTCAAAAGTACACAAATATTGGGAGTATAAAAGAGAGTGATTCTACCATTTAACCGTCATATGAAAATGTCCATTAAATATCTATTCTCGCTAGTAAATGTCTTTTATTCTAAGGATAACTTTTACAACATATTCTTGTTATAAAATTTAGTTTACTCAATGAATTGAATATAAGTTTCACTCCTAGAACGATTTTTCTTTTGATGACTTTGTTAGATGAAATGCGTCACCCTAACGGAAATTATTATATCAGCAAACATTTTTCACTTTATTTCAAGTTTACGTGATTTAAACATCATTATAAATTATCGTTATGTTTCAATAAATAATTGTTTTTACTATTTTTCAATTGTCACTTATTAACATTTACTTTTACAGGAGCACCACCGGGCATTACTATATATTGTCGCAACAGGAATTGGCCATCCTCGTTAGGTTGCCTAGAAATGGCTGTGGAATTGAATTAGAAAGTTTTGATGTAGTTCGAATTGAGTATCTAAGTACTTCTTCATCAACCATGTGTCCTCACAGTAATGGAATGAAGAACGGAAAAACTTATTTCGCTCCTGCTGTTACGTTTTAAACTACTTTCAACTACTGTTGATATCTTAAACTTCTGCTGAACAAATACCATTCAAGAATAATTGGGACTCTAAGCATTACCATAACTGAATTGAATAAATGAAGTTCCATTGTTTTGTAGATGATTGGGAGGAAAATACCTCATCCAACATACTGACTGTCGAGGATTGCAAAAAAGAATTGATTTTAAGTGCTTAATTGCTGCAAAATTTTATGCACTCGACTTCTAGGAAAGTTGTCTGAAGAGAGAATAAAGATATGTGTTGACTGGGGTAATGGAATTGGTGGTAATTTGACAATGTGCTAAAAATTGCATATTAATGAGTCAAAACCAAACCTATAAAGTCGAATGTATCAAAACTAAACCTATAAAAACCAGTAGTAGTGACAAATTTTTTATAAAATTTTTTAAACAAACTTAAAATCTAACAAGTATAACATCTCATAATTTCCACTTTCATTGCATCAAACTAATTTCAAATTGAACATGTGAAAATTTTAGTTCTTTTTGAAAAAGTAAACTTCATTATCACAAAAAGGAATAGTAGGAAACATTTGAAATGCACAAAAGTAAATTTGTTTACCGAAGGACATTCCAATTAAAGTTTATTAGGCAAAAAAGAGGAATAGATGTTAGAGATACAATGTTGGATTAACTTACTTCGCAAAATTTGGAATTGAACAAATTTAAAACGAAATCTTTATTTAGAAATTATAATGACCCATAGTAAGATATATACTTTTAAATGGTGTCGAAGATGATCGTTTTCAATTACCAAAACTTGCACTCAAACTTGAACACTGCAACACAGAGACGACTCTAGTTACTACTACTGTTAAGGAATAAAATTTATTCTTATCATTCAACAACTTTTATTGTCAGTTTGTTTCACTCAAAACTTTGGCTTAGCTATTATATGGAACATTCATTTTGTGGAGAATACTTCTATGGTAGAATGCATATTGAGTTTTTATACTTGATAAACCAAGACTTTTAGTCTACCTTTTAATACTTACATTCATGAAAACAATACAGCCAGATGGGGAGGGATTTAAGTCAATTCGATTGGCCAATACAAAAAACTTATTCAAAGATAGCTCCAACAAACTGTAGTTTATTTTTACCATTTTTTGAAATAAATATTTTATTTTAACCTTTTTTTTTATACTAAATGTAGTCAGTTGATAGAAACATTCACTACTCTTAGTTTTCTTAGTTGAATGGTACTTCTTCATAAAATTAATTTTGATTTTTTTAAATGAATGTGCAGGAATAATGTTAAGTTGATAGAGATTTTATTTTTTGTCAAAATAACTTCAGACATGATGCTTATTTTTATAATTATCTTAATAATGTACCTAAAAGTCTTCCTATCCTAAAACTTAATAATTAATCGTTTGTGTATTTCAAAATAATTTATTTACCATAGCAAGAATACAAAACAATATATAATCAAAAATCATCTGCAGCTGTATAGGGGTATAAAAATAAGATATAGTGTTAATATTTTGCTTGTCTTCCATGCTTAAAATTGTTCCACTTCTCAAAAACTAATTTTTAAATTATTTTAATTTGTGTGTAAGTATATTATAATTTTATATATAGTATGATATTATATCTGGGAATTTATTACACTCTTTATTAAATTTTAACCAAATTAATACAATAAAATAAACTAAGATATAAAAAGGTATTTGATTAGAATTATATTTTAGACTTACCCAAGATCGTCTATCTTGGTTTCCCTTTCTAAGGTTTAAATATTTTTACTTTTACACTTCTAACCCCTAAAATTATACAATAACCTATAATAAAGTGAGTAATTAAATAATAATATAATAATAATAAAATATTTTGAGAAAGTTATGATACCAACATATAATGATGATTAATATAGTTACATTATTTTGGTAAATAAAGTAGCGGTTTGCTTCTTCTCTTTTATAAACACAATCATCGCTATTTTATATTACTAATTAAGAAAACACCTAATATGAATATTATACTTTTTTTCCACGGAACCCGCTCTGATAGCGTAGTGGTCTATGAGCTAACTCTATAAATATAGAGTAACGTTTTCGACATCCTGATAGCGCGGGTATTTTTATGTATTTTGAGTTAATTTACAATAAAAATGTTGTATCTATAAAAATGTATAAAAACATCCGCGCTACCAGGATATCAAAAACGGCATACTATACCTGCAGAGTTCCTCATAGACCACTACGCTAGCATAACAAATTTCAGGAGGAAAAAGGTATAATATTCATATTAGGTGTTTTCTTAATGGTTAATTTTAATTAATTGCTTAACTAACTAGCTAACGAAGAGTTTTTATCAGAATTTTGCTATTGCCTTATTAATTTTATGCAATAATTATCAAAAATGTTATACTCTTTTATCATATTTCGCCTACTTTTTGGTAAAAGTTGACTAAAATATGATAAAACAACCATAATTTTGAAAAGAAAGAAATAAAATACAGTAGAAACATCATTTTTTTTAATAAAAATGTTCCATTTGCTAATCCATTAAGTAATTAATTTAAATTAATAATTAAGAAAACACCTAATATCAATATTATACTTTTTTTTTTTCGGTGGAACTCGCCCTGTTAGCGTAGTGGTCTATGAGAGTTACATATATGGCACGTCGTTTTCGACAACCCGATAGCGCGGATTTTCTTCAGTATTTTTAACAATTTTATATATAAAAACATTTTTATTGTAAATTGTCTTCCAGCCTTCCATGTTATGATTAAAATTTCTTAATGTATTATATATACATTAATTCACAGAAAACTGAACGAGTAATTTTCGAACCAGTTAATTTAAAATATTTGCACTGTACAAGGTTACCCTATTTAACCTAGACGAATTAATATATTGCATATATCATTCTAATATTTTGTCTATACGTAATATATAAAATTATCATATTTATTTCTTGATAAATAGCTATTTTACAATTATTAAAAAAAGAATAAAACAAAATGATAAAATAACATACTTATATTTCATTAAAATGGTATTTGTGACTTTTAAAAGAGTAAACTTGTAAATCATTAACAAAATTTAACAAAAAAGTTGATTTAATTTTTTTTAAATACTTTCTTTAGAATTTTTTTAAATTAATAAAATTTTCCGATTAAAAAAACTCCAGAGATCCATAATAATTACCTTTATATTAACCATGTTCAATAAACCGATCTTTGATAATCCATTGTTGCGTTCAACGTTTTGAAACAAAATTACATTCAAGACCATATGTTTCATGAGACCTAAAAGTACTTTTAAAAGATGTCAAAAAAATTACTTCATAGCTCAACATGTACGAAGAATAGGGGTACTATAAACTTCTTTATTTAATAAAAGTTAACATATCTACCAACACCTCAAGAACCAATCAATACTATTGGTCGACAACAATCAACTTTTGGGAAAATTTCTACAACACTTTCATAATAATTCCTTTGAAATTATCTTTCACTTTCAATTGTGCTAACAATTTCCTGGAAGCACGTATTTGATGGAAATAAGTCTAATTTAAAAATTATCATTTTTCTTTTTTGTCATAGATGTTATACTAGCTAGGAATCCATTTCCTAAATTTGCTGCTTGTAACCACATTGGTACATCTGCAACTAAAATTTCTAAAATACCACTGCGTTTAAATGATATTGCGGCTACGGGAACAGGATGATTTGGATCATTCCTTCCATTATATCCAACCATGGCCCTCTAAAATGAGTATACATTTTTTTCATCCCTATAATCATTCATTAGTGTAGAAAGAAGTGTTAACATCATTTCATTCTTTCAATTTAACAATTTAGCACCGTCTTTTGGTTTCATATCACTAACTGAAATATTATTTATTCCAAAAATGCTATCACCAATTTGAATGACACCACTTTTAACAGCAACACCATCACCCATAATTCTTGAAATAACAATTCTTCCATCCGTTTTGCATTTAACAATAGCACCAAGAGGCTCATTATGTTTTATTAGTTTAACATATTTAACAGCAATTCCTTCATTGTCATCAACTTCAAATGGTATATCAGGAAGTTTTTTCTGAACATACATTTTTACAAACATTCTCTGAGCGTTTTAAATATTCTTTAATCTATGGCTTTTCTAATAAACACTTAAGTTCACTAGTTGACTCTGAATTTGAAGAAGAAGCTGATGTAGTGATAATTAAATTATCATACATTGTTGGTGAAGATTCACTGTAAAAACCATACAATTTTACTATAATAAAATATTTACCGAAAATCTCTCATACTAACAATAGAGTTTGCCAATTTTTCATAAATATCTGAACTAGTACAGTTTATTGTTTTAACTTTCATTTCTTCTCTTTTGTGAGATATTCCTCTAACAAGGGGTTGGACGAAATATTGCACTTCTAATTGTTGAAAAGTTTAGTTGAAGTTTAGTAAAACCATCTGAAAATAATAATAATTATTTAAATATTTTTTATGCCAATAAAACATACAAACAATGATTAAATAAATCCTCGTTCTAAAAATAGTTCTAACATTACCCCTCAACTACATTAAACTTCATACTTTCTGGAGTTTTTTTATAATATTAATTTAGAAAATCTCCAAAACGAATGGCACATAAATTTTGAGTAATTTGGCTCCAACCAACAGACACATATCTGCAACAATTTCACTCTTTATTGCCCAGTTACCTTCAGCCAAATGTATTACAATAAGTGTTTGTCAATTTTCATCCTGTTGAAGTTCCGCTTCAGTTACCTGTTAAAATATTTACATTTATTATATGAATAATAATAGTTATTACTTACTCTTGATGGTACAAGATTATTAGAGCCTGGATAAGAACTAACTTTCATTATCAATCAAAATCCATTTTTCTACAAAAAAAATGTTTAAAAAAAAAAAGAAAAATTTTTTAAAAGATTGATTTTTCGTACGATAATGTTCTTATAGGGGTAGTTCTATGTAAATCTGGAGCATTCTTAAAATGGTAGGAAAAAGATATTGTCATTTTTATGAAAAGAATACTACATGAAATTATGTTTAAGATAATAGTTACTTCTCTAAACTCTGTTTTGTGAAACACCAAACTTTGTGTGGAGAGAAGCTTATTTGAAGAAGTTTAATTTGTTGGTGACTATACCTGTTGCACTTTCCAGAATAGGTAATCAAGGAGATACATTAGGTTTTCAGAAGTGATTAATGAATATTATTGTAACAACTTATATTGTGATTAATCAAGAAAATGGTTGATTTTATGGAATGTTGTTTTTGTTTGGGGATAAAAGATAAAAATAGCGTTTATATAGTTTGGTGTTCTTATATCTTGATTAAAGAAAGTTAATTTTTAAGAATATCCTTTAGTCATTTTGTTATCAAAAAAATACATATAACATTCTTTAGAAGTACAAAAGGAAATACTGACAATTTTTTCTTTATTTTTCCATCATATTCATTTTTAACTTTTATTTCCAAATACGTTGATATACACTTTTAAAAACTAAAAGTAAAATAATCTAAAAAATTATTTTTAAACTCTATTAAATAGTCTTTTTTTATTGTAGAAGAGAAATTTCATTTATTTAATAAAAGAAACGTTTTTATCAGGAAAAATGAAACAGGTTCATGAAAAGTTGTATATTAATGTTGATTATTAAGTAAATTAAAGGTTTGTAATTAAATATCCCACTACAGACACAAAATTATAATCTAATTTTCCTAAATCAAACTTTTTTACTTTTAAAAGTATCATATGAAAGGTTAGATTATCCACAAAGTGGAATATTTTGTTAATAAATTATAGCAAATTAATATCGTTCAAGAATAATATTTTGGTTACCAACAGACATGGGCAGATTTCTTTTTCTCTGATAGAACAGGTCAGTGATATATAGATCACTAAAAAATCTAAAAGTTCATTTCATCAATTTGTATATCACTAATCACATTATTCCAAGTAGAGCGATCAGTGATCATTTTGATCACTGATTATGTAACAAGGATTTTTTTTATCACTGAATAGAAAGTAAAGATTTTTTAACTCACTGATAAATTTTAATTTCAAGAAGGAATCAAGGAATTTTGTAAGCTGTTTTATGAACATCAATCTCAATAATTTTTAAATTATATATTATCATTTCTTTTAACACTATATTTTTCTTCTAATAAAAGATATTTCATTATTAAGTTGTTTTTTCTTTTTTTATAATTAATATATAATCATTTGTAGATTTTTTTTAAAAAATGCCAGTAAAAAAAACAAACGTAGAAAATAATGAGCTAGAGGAAAAAGTCAAGGAACTAGAAGAAACAGTAATACGATTATTGGAAAGACTAGAATTAGTTGAAAATGAAATTCAATCATTGAAAAGTAGCGAGGCAAGGGAAGATTTAAACAGAACTGCTGTTAGAATGATGATACATTTAAAGACAAAAAGTCCAAATTTTTAATTATATTTTTACATACCATGAAAAAAATTATTGGTAAGTTTTACTTTATATTTCAATAAACAGTTTAAGTATTTTATTAACCTAAAATTTTATTTAGATTAAATTTTAAATATCATTTTAATAAATTTATTAAGAGATTTATTTTTTTGGAGTATATGAAAATTAAAAAGAACTAATTATATAATGTTTTTTTACATTTTTTATTATAATAAGTTTACACAAAACAACAAAATATTTAAATTTTTTAAATGATACTTTTCCTAGTTGATATTTTATATAAAACTTATTTAAAATTGTTTTAGGTAGTACAAAAATTCATTTTTTAGCTAAAAGTCTTTTGGCTATTACAAGAACAATAATTGCGGCGATTGAAAAAATCGGCGAGAGAAAAATGGATTTTGAAATTTGTTTTACAAACTCAAGTCCAAATGATGCTGTTAAAATTGTTGAATCTATTGAAAAAAGATCTTTAGTAAAGATATGATTGATGAAGAAGAATGTCTTTTCAATAGTATTATCGAAAAGATGATTTAATAAAATTTTTTGAAATTTAGCATTTTCTTTTTCTATTTTACGTTCTTGAACTTTGCTGATAATTTTATCAGCTGAAGTCATTTTATGTTTTGAACCAAGGTGGCGTTTAAGATTGCCAAAAATATTTGATAATTCATTATTACAATGAGAACAACGAACTTTTTTATCAGAAATTATTTTAAATTGAGCCATGACGTCACACTTATTCATTTTGATTAACAAAAAACAATATATAAAATATATTTTATTTTAAATAAAACATTTAAACATATATTATACAATTATAAAATTAAATAAAAAATAATTTATCATACGAAAGTATTTAAGTGAATACAAAAGAAACATAATAAATTTTTTAAATATACTTTAAATTTTACAAAAATTAATTAATAATTTTGAATAAAAAACATTCACAGTTCAAATACCATTTTTTCTTTCTTTTGTTCATTGTAATTTTAAAAAAGACATTCTTTGGATAATGTCACCAATATAAATGCAGTGATTTTTTCATTACAAAAACTTTTCTCTTGATCAGTATGTAAAGCAAATGACCGATCTCTGAACAAAAAAGTTGAGAAATAAAATCAGTGAAAATTTTTTATTGCAAGTTGATATAAATTTTATCAGTGATAAATATTGGTAAGATGGTATAATACTGAGAAGTATTTTTATCTTGAAAATGCCAATGTCTGGTTATCAAAATATGACCCATAATAAAAATAAAGCTTTTTAAGTAAATATTTAATGTAATTATGTTTCGAATTACTTTACTGTATAATTTGTTTTTCTTATATAGTTACTTTTGGTTAATTTTGTATGTTCTAGGAGAATCCAAATATCATGTAGAAAATAGTTTATCACATTATTTCTATGTATAAAAGATAAGAGATGCAAACAGTTTTTGTGCGAAGTTTTTTAAATCAATTAGAAATAAGGATATCGTTGAAGCAGTAAAACATCTAATAGATAAAGAAAAAAGTGCTTCATTTAATTAATGTGGTTACAAGCAGCAAATTTAGGAAATGGATTCCTAGCTAGTATAACATCTATGACAAAAAAAGAAAATGATAATTTCAAAATTGGACTTATTTCATCAAATACGTGCTTCCAAGAAATTGTTAGTACAATTGAAAGTGAAGGAAAATTTTAAAGGAATTATTATGAAAGTGTTGTGGAAATTTTCTCCAAAGTTGATTGTTGTCGACCAATAGTATTGATTGGTTCTTGAGGTGTTGGTAGATATGTTAACTTTTATTAGATAAAGAAGTTTATAGTGCCCCTATTCCTCGTACATGTCGAGCTATGAAGTAATTTTTTTGACATCTTTTAAAAGTACTTTTAGGTCTCATGAAACATATGGTCTAGAATGTAATTTTGTTTCAAAACGTTGAATGCAACAATGGATTATCAAAGATCGGTTTATTGAACATGGTTAATATAAAGGTAATTATTATGGATCTCTGGAGTTTTTTCAATCAGTAAATTTTATTAATTTAAAAAAATTCTAAAGAAAGTATTTAAAAAAAATTAAATCAACTTTTTTGTTAAATTTTGTTAATGATTTACAAGTTTACTCTTTTAAAAATCATAAATATCATTTTAATAAAATGTAAAAATGTTATTTTATCATTTTGTTTTATTCTTTTTTTCATAATTGTATTATACCTATTTATCAATAAATAAATATGATAATTATATATATTACGTATAGAAAAAATATTAGAATGATATATGCAATATATTAATTCCAGGTTTAACGTTACAGCTAAGGTACAGATAAGAAAAAGCAATGTAAATTACGATTATTTTTATTATAAAAAAGTACAATTTTAATTAAGTTCAAAAGAGTGAAGCATTGGGCAAACATAATTTGTTTTTGAAATTGATTCAATGATCAATACTTTTGAAAAAATGCGATTTATATTCTTAATAACTGTTATGTTTCTGTCATTTGTAATCCAATTTAAATTTTTATAGCAGTTAAGGTTATATTGTTGAATCTCTCATTGAATAACATTTTTTTAATAACAACCAATTCTTTGACAAAATAAAGCATTTCTTTTTTTCGTTAATAGCAACAGCAAGTAGAATTCCAGGCTTGTAAAAAATTTCACTATCTTTTTCTTCCTGTGTTATTAAAAAATTGTCTCTGTCTATAAAACCATTCATTGAAGCACGAATGGAAAAGCCTTTGAAATCTATTTTGTCTATAAATTTGTATTGATGAAACAATGAAATTTTGGCTTTAAAAATGTCTCGAAAAACATTTGAAATATTCATAAATACATTTTCAAATACCTCTTCTTCTTTTCTTATAACATAGCATGCCATGTGAAGATCTTTGAATCTTTTTTTTATTTGATTAAGACTATTATTTTCAGTTCTTTGCGAAATCATTCTTCCTAACGTTTGAATAAGTCCTTCTCCAGCAAAACATGAATATTTTGTTATGTTACCAAACTTTTTAGCAATAACAGGTAGATGAGTAATGATATGACTTTTTAGTTTCATACCGTTAAATCCTAGAAGTTTTACCCTTTCATCGAACCACAAAGAAAGTAAATTTGATGATAAGGATATTTGATCTTCACTAATATTATCCATCATTAACATTCCAACTCCACTAATTATAGCTAATTGTAGAATTACAAAGTCACTTACTTCATCTTTCAAAGATTCAAGAAGGATAGTTGGAAAACCATAAAACATAAAAAGCTTTCATTCCAACGCTTTATAGTTAGTAAATTCTTTCAATGGCTTTATAGTTCTCTTGTATTCTCTTGGTAATATGAATGTTTTCAATGAGTTATCGAAAACATTATTGTACTTTCCTTCAATTTGGGAATTTTATAATTATTTGCAAATATCTTCTTATCACCATCTCTAATTGTAGTCATGTCTTCTTTAATTAGTCCAAGTAACACTGTATGCATATAATCTATCATTATACCTTCAGGTACGTTTACAATTCCTTCTAAATGAGATCTTCCTTTCATTCCAAACATTACTTGACTTGGGTTGTTATCGAGCATTTTAGCAAATCTTTCATATTTAGATGATGTTCTTAAGCTCATATCTTTGGCATTATTAAACACCATTTTCCCATTTCCAGCGCCACTTCCAGTTTTTGCATATGCACCTTTATGAAAACAATAGGTACATCCATAACTTCCATTGCATCCTGTCAAATTGTTTGCTTTTATTAATGCAGGAATATTTCCTGTTATAGATTCAATGTTTATTCTGTAGTAGAAATTAATATCCTTGTTTTGATAAGAACCCTTTACAGAATATACTTTATTTTTTAGTTCACTTCTTAATTCATTACATATAATATTGAAATCTTCACTTTGATTTTTTAACCTAAATATTTAATAACAAACGTTTAATTCATTTTAAATTTACCATATACTGAAAATGACGATATTGTGGAAAGCAATTCTTACTCTTGGAGGTAAATCCAAGAAAATTTCAGACATTGGCTACACTAAAACAGATAAACAAATGAAAAAGGTTTACTTACTTTGAACTTTTGCTCAAAGGGGCACCGTCTGTATGAAAAAGTAAATTTAATGTTCTTGTCTCACCATTGTAATTTCTTAGGAAATACTTTATGTTGCGAGTAATTATAAATTTAATAAGGTCCATAAAATAAAATTTTAAAAGACGACCATTATCGTAGACATGCTCGTAGGTGTTTTCAAAGATATTGCTGACATCAGGAACAAAAAAAGATAATTCATTTTTTATTCCTTTTAAAGTTCTTGGACAAGTATGGTTTTCAGGTAAAAAATAACTTTAAAAATTTCTCTGCTGTATTATCTGACACCTGATCTTTTAATTTTATTGATAAAAAACGAGCCAAAAATTCGGTTGTAGTTTTATGCGCTCCTTTAAAAAGAGATTTACCATTATTATGAGGATTTTCATAATTATCATAATAAAGTTGTCTTATATGATCAGGAATGCTATCTTCATTGTCAAAATAGTTATCCTCACAGTCTTCTGTAATATCTTCGTTATTTTCAATGAAGTTTTCTCTATTTTTGGAATCAAAAACATTAATATTATTTGTATCATCAAAATCATTCTCTTCATTATCTTTAATACTGAGAATCTCAATATTGCTTGTATGTTTCAAATTAATTGTATTGCCTGGAATATTTTTGAAACTATTGTTTATATTTAAAAAATTACTTCGACTAATACGATTGTCATCATTTTGAATCCCAATAAATCTATTTGTAACATCTTTATCAAACCTTATTATTTGATTTTTGATTGATCTTCTGTAGTCACGACTAATACCTTTAGAAATAATGTTACATTTAGACATATTTAAATAATAAAAAATTTGTCAGAAAGTTTTTATTTGTAATAATTTAATAAAAAAAGAATTAATGCAATTTTTTATTTTTATAGTCGAAAATAAATTTTTAGATAACTTTTTGTTTTTTAAAGCATGATTAAAATTTTATCCTTAAGATTTTTGCGTAACGATAAATATAAAATAAGATTTAATATTATTAATTATAAAAGTTCTGAATATTTGTTATCAAGTAAATCAAAAAGTTTGTCACCTAAAGTAAAACATTCCGATGGCATTTTTTTGAAGATTATAATGTCAAAAAAATTAATATATAAATAGGATTTTAAGTTATTTACTAACAATTTTTTAATTGTTTGTGTTTAGTTTATAAATGGTTTGTTTAGGATTTCATTATTTAATCACTCTCATTATTTAGATAAATTTTTACAAACTATCTATTGTAATTTTTACATTTTTTTTTGTTTTTCTCTGCAAATGGGGTTTTTTCTTAGTTTGAAAGTAATGGAATACTCCAAGAAAATGTTCAAAAAAGAATTAACGCACTAGAAGAGTCTATTAAACAAATTACAGCTGAAGAAATGTCTCAGATCAGAGGCAAAATATCATCCATTTCAGAAACTTTAACTTTAGCTCTATTTGGAATAAAAACATCAATCCAAGAAAAAAGTAAAAGTTTTAATGAATCATATAAATTATTAGTTTATGCAATTGTTTTAACTTGGATCATATTAATAATTTTTGTCCCGAAAAAATGCTTTAATTGCATTAACGGTTCACAAGATCTTCGTAGAATTGATGTACCAAGTTATCAGTTTCAATTACCTTATCATGATAACAGAGGATGAAAGGTTTACGTTAATAGAGAAACTTCTTTTTATAATAATATTTAAATGTTTTACAATTATTATTAATTGTTTATTTGCTTTATATTTTCTAAAATAAATATTAATTTCAACTAATTTTTAACATCATCAAAATCTTACATACTTAGTTAAAAATTTGATGTTAATTAAATGTTTTTTTTAGATAAAAATAATATTATTAGAATATTTTGATTTTTAAAAAAGAAATGCATGAATCACCAATCATATTGAGCCATTTTTATATATAACCACGCCTTAAACAGTGAAATGATGATTAATCTTTGATGGACAGTTAACCCATCTTTCATATTGTTTGCTGCGTATTATGTACTGGAATGCTGCACATTGCATTTTTGTACTTATAGTATTTCATTTTCTTATGTCACGTATACTTATTTTTCTATTTTTTTACATTATTAACATTTATTTTTAGAATACTATGGATTCTCAAGATTCAAAGCGCACAGTTGCATCAAACTCTCACTCTAACTGCTCTTCAAGATCAAGTTCAAGAGGATCAGTAAAGAGTAGAAGGTTTGATGACAATTACATTACTTCAGAGGATGATCTGGATAAGCAGTAAGTTTTATCATTTATATATTTAATGTTTTTAACTATTTTAGGATCAGGGAGATGGAGAAGAAGAAGAAGAAGAAGTTGGAGAAGGAGGAGGAAAGAAGACGAATGATGGCCGATTCGGAGAAAAGATCACTGGATTCGTCCAGTAATTCCTTCTTTGAATCAGTCATCACAAATCTTTTTTTAAAGCTGGAAGAGAAAATGACAGATGGATTCAGAGGAATGGAGGCAAGAATGGATCAGTTAGAGCAACATCTGGCTGATCTTGAAGGTAAGTTTGATAGCGGTTGTGGTGCTGCTATCCCATGGAAGAAAGCAAAAAAGGCGGACAAAGAAGAAAGTGAAATCTGGGACGCAGATTTCAACGGTAAGTTGGTTAAGATCAAGGATCTACCATTGGATGTGGTAAGTGCCATGGTTGATGAAAAGTGCCGCTACATGAAGGATGAATGGATCTCAAGAAAGATAAGTTTTAATACCTCTATTTCTATATAATATTTTAGTTTTAGGTTGGGATTACTCTACAGCACAACACGTAGCAGTTTCAAGAAGATATAATGTAAGTTTTGTTAACTTTTATGTCATAATAATACCATTTTTAGGTGCCAACTTGGGATACTACATGAAGGATGGATTTTAAGAAAAACTCCAAGAATATTTAAAGTATGTTTAATTAATTTTTTATTGTATTTTACCTTTTATTTACTTTATATTAATAAATTTTATTATTTATTTATTGTTGTGTTTCATTTTATTATTAAAAAACAATTAAATTAATCATGATTTTTCTTTATTTTTCTTAGCTGTATACAGTTAACGTACAGATAAGGTACAGCTAGTGTACAGCTTATTAGCTTTCTGTACGCCGTACAGGTACTGCTTATAACAAATCTGTACGTTAGCTGTATACAAGATGTATATCGCGCACAGCTACTAACCGGGAATAACATAAAGAATATAAAAATTGCTAAATTAACCTTTAGAATATTTCTATAATATTAGAATTTTGACGTTACATAATTTTTTTAAATTTTCATAGAATTTTATTATTAAAATAAAATTTAAATTATTTAATTGCATATGCAGATAATGACTACTTAAGAGTTTATTTATATAAAATTTATTGATAACAATCTATTAACAATTTTTGAGAAAAATATTTAGTATTTTATTTGGTGATACTTCCCAGTGGATAGGTGAACTCTTTAATTTTCTTTCACAACAATAAAACAATTTCAACAGGTTCAATTTAATTTTTATAAAAGTTTAATAAATGGCCACCTAGGGGATACTTAACTACTTAACTAGCTATTTAACTTACTTATTAAAAAAACTATGATCTCTTTAACACTTTCTAGAGATCCTTTACTTTTCCTCAGTTACAATACCCCTAGTGGACTGAAATTAAAATAAATAAGTGAATGTACAAAATATAAAATACGATATTTAATTTTTTTCTAATCATATAAATAAATGCTTTTAAAAACAACCATCTTCCCAACTTTATCCACTCCTTGTTTTTGTTTTGAGAGTTCATCATGATTTTTTAGCACGAAAACAAAATTTGAATTACATTTAATTTACTTTTGAATTTTTGCAAATGCCTCACATAAATGAGGATTCAAATAAGAAAAAAAATCAATAGGTGGACAAAATCAGAAATTAGTAATTTTCAAGGAACCTCATACAGTAATGAAGACAATTCAGATAGTACTGAACAATCAATGAAGAAAGTTTATGTTGATGAGAAACCTGTACCCTTAAGATAGTTGATGCCATGTTAGTAAAGGATGAAAGATTTTGCGTACATTTAGTAGATTGGGAGAAAAAGAATGAGGATAATTTTTTCACCTACGTAAGATTGAAGGAACTGCCTGCATATTCATTTTCTAGGATTAAATAACTATTTATTTTAGAAAGAAATGGTTACCAATTACTGGAATACACAAAAAAAATTGGGGAAAGGAATTATGGAAGCCTTATATGTCATATATGATTCAGACGTCGTTCTCTGCAATAATCTTTTTGGTAAATACCCTTTTTATCATTAAACTGATTGGAAGTGGATAAAAATCTAACAATCTCTTCTTGGTAAAATTAAATTTTATAATACATCGTAAATAAACAATATTTTTAAGATATTTGTAAATTTCTTATATATGTAATTTGATTAATTCACGTAAATTTTTTATTGTATATTTTAGCTAGTAATATTAACGTAATGTATAAATTTAATAGATATTGCCGATTTCAGTATTTGTTTTATATAATCTTTAATGCATCATATTATGTTGTATCATGAATCAAATACTTTGACCGTTGCCGTAGTGATGATTTTTTAAACTAGTAAAAATAGCTTTGTATATAATAAAATTCTTAATTCTCCTACATAGGAGTGATTTTACTGCGTAGACATAGATTATCGAAAAAAATTTTTGGAAGCCATATATCTCAAAATGTAACTGAGAAACATTATATAAAATCTATATAATTTTAAAAGTCCATAACCCCCTCTATAGAATCTATCAGTGTTGTAACATGGTTTCTATGCAGTTTTAGGGATAATTAAATTTAAAGTTTATTTCCTATGATTTTTGTTTTCTTTTTTATTTTAAAAGCTAATTTTTTAAATTATTAGAACTCAAAATTGTTTTAGTACATATTATAAGCTATATTAAATAGCAAATAAGCTTAATGTAGTAAAATTTCCTTTGTGATAAAATACTTTGGTTTTAGCGTTTAAAAACCTTTAAACTACTAAGAAACTGTTTGTACATATAAACTACAAATATTAATATAAGTTTCTAAGGTATAGTAGAGAACATTTTGAAGTAGGTTCCAGCCAGAGCATGAAATATTTTCTTTGTAAAGGAATAACAATAATATATATAGTTAAAGCTTGATCAGACTGTAATATAAACATATCAGATTAAAAAGTTTAAATATGTTTTTTCCTATAATACTATTTCTTTATATATTTTGCTAAAATAACCATTTACAGACAAAATTTGCCAGTAACTTTATTAAATATAGCATAAAATTTAATATATTTTAAACCATTTTTTAATGTAAATAAATATTAGAAATTATGTCTGTACTCAGAAAATTTAAATATTTCGATTTGACATATATACTATGTATAAAAATGGGCACATTTAATAGATTTTGTAGCCCGTGGTTTTACCCATTTCGCATAGCCCGTAATTTTAACATCACATGTAATTGGTAATATTTCTAGGATGGTCGGTCAAACTGCCATTTTCAGGTTTTCTGTGTATATTGAAGCTTTTTTATCAATCACGTCTTTTCTGTTCAATGTTTAAAATGAAAATTAAAAAACTTTTATAAATAAATCTAAAGTTTCCAAGATACTTCAACTCATTTATTGCTGCAAAAAATATAAATATATGTACATAATTAGTTTTAGTTGTCTGACTTATATATAAAATTAATTAATTCTAAACCGTGATAAGAAGAACACATTATGTTGTACCTTCTTTTAATGAATTATCAAACATTTTCATTTTATCTTTAAAATCAAGATTACTCCCATCTATATTTGTTTTACTTAATCGAGAATGAATTTCACTTAATCTTCTTGTTCTTGGATCATTATAAGTTTCATTAATACCTATTATTTGTACTCTTGGTTCATCGATATCATTACCTTCTTGTTCCATTAGTCTTAAGATATCTAAATTATTTTCTACATCATCAACTTTCAAATGCTTCCTATTTTCCTTCTCACTAGATAATTGTTCAACTTCTTGAATACTCAAACTACTGTTTTTACACTTATTATCCTCAATTGATACATTTAGCTTGTCTATATCTTCAACAAAAGTATCTATTTCATTTTCAAGATCATTATGACTATAGTTAAAGCTATCTGTTAAGGAATTTTCATTTGGCTCTTTTTCTTCAAGTTTCAATGGTATTCCTGATGAAATGGATTGTGAAGAAATGTTATGTCGATTAGAATCTAACATGCTTGTGTTATTAAGATCCGTTTGAAGAGCTATAGAAATATTGTCTGTCTGTTGAATTATTTCGTTTACTTTTGAAGAACCATCGTTAATGATTGTATCATCTTTAATTTTTGATTTTTCATCATTTACTTCTTCGTGAAGTTCTTCTAACAGCATCTTATCATCTTTACTAAGATAATCTTTATTTAATATTAAATTGTTAGCTTCAACATTAGCAACAGGAACTGAATTTTTTAGTAATGAAGATGATACTGAATATTGACTTCCACATTCAATGGAAATATCACTCAAAGATTTTATACTTTGACTTGAAATTTTTTTAATTGAATCATAACTACAGTTATTTATTTGATGTCCATTACTTAAATTAGAAGTATTTGATTTCCTTTGTGGCTGAATAACGAGTGGGCGATTTGTTCTATATTTATATGAATTATTTCTTATTGAAGATTGACGTCTTGGAGTATTTTTTTTAAAAGATGCACTATGGTGATTTCTTTCTTTAAAAAACCAAGAAGCTAAACCATTATGAAATGCGGCATGCTTTGCTACCTCAAAATGCAATTGAGAACTACATTTTATCATAATGTCAGCAGCTGTTTCTTGCGTTATACCAATTAATGAGTGTCCATTTAATGATAATAATTGATCACCAGGTTCTATTCTACCATCCTAAAAAAGTAGAAATTAAGTAAGAAAAATATTTTAACCTACTCTATAAGCAGCACCACCCTCAAATACTTGTTTAACATAAATTCCCATGTTCTTATTTCCAGTACTCTAAAAAAATATATATTAAGGATATATTTTATCATAAACTTACCTGTGCTGCTACAATTGAAAGACCAATACCATTATTAATTTTTGTAAATGATATTGACACAATTTCTAATTTCAAATCATTATAACTACAGAAAACTTGATTAGAAGACATATTAACACGATGAGTAGATGATACAAATTCTGTTGATGCTTGAGAATATGTATCAAAATCCAAAGTACTACGTTTCATGTGAACATTCCAGGAACCATTAGAACTAGCAAGTGGAATGAAACGACATACATTTTGTCGTTCTAGATAGTCTATTAATTCCATTAAACATGGTGGAATACCTTTTTGAATCTCTACTATATATCCTTCCTGTGGAAAAATAAAAGGAACATTTAATCTTCTTTCTTCTAATAACTCAACAGTCAACCCTTCTTCTTTAGTCGATTCATCTGCCTGGCATTGTGATAATTTAATACAATCATTAATAATATTCTCTGTGACTGGTAATTCTGATGGCTCACTGATATAATTTCTTAATAAATATTCAATTTGACGTGAATTTAACTTATAACATGTAGCTCCAAGTACTGCTACTTGATCAATTGTTTTTGGAGTAATTAATAAATTAACTGCTTGTTGTATTCTATCCATATGGCATTCAAAAGCTAACTCTAACCCATGACTTTCAGCCCATTTATTAATATTAGATAGCCTTTCTTTCAAATGAATAGCCCAAGAACGCGTTAAATAACGAGAGCCTTCTTCTGTACCGACGATCCAATTAAATATATACATGTTTACATAATGAAAAAGTTGTGAAAATATTTGAATTTGTAAATCAGGATTTGTATTATTTCTATGTAATTGACTTATTATACTTTCAAAAACAGATATTGTGTCATTGGTTGCCTCCATATCATCAATTGTTTCATTTAAGAATGAATACATTGTATGGGATAATTGTATATGACATGCATCATTTAACAATGAAAAGCATTTTTCTACAAGATTAAATAAATTATCAGATAATTGTGATATTACTAAGTTTAGATGGATATCTGATCGAATTATAAAAAGTAATTCAGAGGATACAGTTAACCAGAATGCTAATGAATCTACATTTGATGATGTTGAGTAGATAACATGTGTTGTTTTCTTGCATATCATATTAAAATATTGTTGGAGGTCTTCGTTTCTAATATCCATTGAAGAGGATGACTTATACAGCGTTGAAGATCGATGCCTTAATGACATATAAAGGATGAATGCTGGAGCAGGACGGAAAGTAACTAGTTGAATTATTGAACTATTAATTAATATAGATAAAAATAATTCATCATTTCCATGTTGATTACTAACTTCTATTAAACCTGGTAAATTTTGAGGAGGATATATAATTGGATGATAAACATTATAATTAATTGGTGATATAATTTTATGTGATGGTCTTCTTCTTATCAATATTGGTGTTGCATATGGATTTGAATCAAAAGTTTTACATGTAGAGATAGTTGGATTACCTAATGAATTTGAATAAAATCTAAATTTATTTGTATCACCAATTTTTATTGTGAATCCATCTCTAAGTAATGTTGTTGAAGTAATCTCTTGACCATTTACCTCAACTACACTTCTACTATTTAGTGGAGTTATTGAAACATTACCTTCAGAAAAGGAAATTAAACAATGTCTTGGCGTGACGTTAGAACCATTTAATAATATTCCTTGAGTTCTCGAGTCACCTAACTCCAGACTTGATCCAATAATTGTAACATTAGGTTGAATTAGAATACTACAGTCATGATTTTCTTTTCCGGTTAAAATGTTTATCGGTACAATAATTGGTCTTTTACAAATTAATTTATACGTAGAACAGGGTGCCTCTAAAGTTATAGTAGGTAATAAATCCATGTTCTTTTGATATTGTGGATTTGTGGTGTCTTTTGAACAACTATGATTAGAATTTTGAGTAATTGATGAACGACGTTTTAATGAAAAAATAATTTCACCTATAAAATAAAAATTATACAAGTAATATGTAAGAAAAATATACCATCTAATGTTTTATTGCAGTTCTTGTTTTCTTTATAGGAAAGAAAATTTAACAAAGGACATTCATCTTCACCTAGTATTATTTCATTAGACATTCCACCAATATCTTTGACCTCCTCTTGAAGATTAGAAGTAGACTTTGTAGTTTCATTTATTAATTTCTGTTGGACAATTTTCTATAAAGAATAAATAAGTTAACAAAAACTTAAAATTTATCAAAATTGTTACCTGTGTTAGTACAAAATTTGATGGATCTTCATTACCAAGACCATATTTCTCCAATGCTTCACTTAATATTTTTGATGCTCTATCATAAAGTGATACAAGAATAGAGACATAATTTTTGGATGGATCAATATTATAACCATATATCTTTAATGACCCACCATTGTTACCAATAATTTCTTTAAGCTTGTTTTCAAGTTTCTTTTCTCGCCGTTTTTTTAAAACAATCTCAGGGTTTGATATTGTTCTATTGAATGGATTACTGGTCGTATCATTAAATATTTCTTCAGTCACACTTTTTGATTCCTCCAATATCTGACCCATGTTATCAATACTTTTAGATCTTTTTTTAAGTTCATTTTTGAATCTTTTTGAAAATCTTCCCCTATGACGTGTTATTTTTTCAGGTTCATTATCATTTTTAAGTATAAATCTACCATCTTTATCATCGTTATGCCAGTTTAATTGTACAAGTAACGGCCTCTCATTAGCCTCTAATTTCCTTTCATTACCATTTCCATGTGACTCCCATAGAGAGTATTCTGGTGTTGTTAACATTTTCATGTCTGGTCTAAACTTTTCCACTAATGCCTCAATGACATTTTCAGTTGTAGCTGTAGATGAGACTCTTATGCATTTAGAAAATACTTTTTCACCTGTATCACGAAAATAAAATCTCATAGCACCATAAATTTCAAGACTCTGAAAAATAATATTATTTAATATTTTATTGTATCCTTACATCATCTTCAGGCATTGAAATAGCAAATAATTCAAGTCTATTCTCATTCCAATTTTTTATTAATTCAATTAATTGTTCTCGTTTACTTTCGTAAGTTTCCTCTATTAGTGATGAGTCGGATTTTGAGTCAATATAATCATACATCTAAAAAATATTCCTTAACTATAAATTAGAAAAGTATTGGTGCTAAACTATTTAACAATCCTATTAATTTTTAAAAATAAACTATTTTTATTGAAATTCCCTATTTATAATCATTTTACTAGATATCAAACAATTTTGTTTGTTGTGTTGTGTCAAACATATTAATTATTAGAAACATTAAAACTCATTTTAACAAACATTTTTGTATCATAACTATAACACACCGTTAATTTAAATAAGTTTAACTATTCTTGTTATCATTTATCAGAATATTTAGTTTTGATAATATTAAACTTTTATAGGAAAAAAATAGTTATTTAAAAGACTCTCAGAAAGTATGATTATTACTAAAAATATAATATGTAATAAGAAATGATATGTTATTGTAAAGAAGTTTGGAATGTTTATTGATATATTAACAACGAAAATATTTTGAGATCTTAAGAAAAAAATCAAAAATGTTATATATATTACTAAAAAATTATTTGGCCTCTTGTATCATTCTTTTTAAAAGTTGTTCTTTTAATTTTTTATTTGTCATTCAACAGTCATTCAATACTCTCTGAGATAACTTTGTTGTGAAAACTAGAATTATAAAACTTTAGAAATGTTACTTTTTCAAGGAAAGTTATACAGCATTGGATTAAAATTACATTTTTATAATTAATATTATATCATTTTTATATATAGATTACATTAAAAAAGTTTAATTGTGAATGAAAAAGTTATGTAACACGTATTTGCATTATTAAAAAATTCCTTATTTTAAAACATATAAAAAATGATCACTTTAAATGTGATGACAAATAATTGGTATACTTAACAAATTTTTTAAACTATAACACTATATATTTAATCAAAATAAAGTTAATAAAATTATTCATCATAACTTTTAATTCATTAATTTCATTATGTGACCTGTAAATCAAATAAGAATCATCGTTTTTATCAATATCAACTTGTTCACAACTAAACTCATATAAACTTTTGAGATTATTATATTCACTAATCTCTTCATCGTACATCTTTTTTAAATCGTCTACTTTATATTATTGATCTAAATATTTGAATGGAAAATCACAACTAATACTAGGATTTTTTCTTGAAAATCCATGAGAGCTTACTTTCAGAAATTCTTTACATTTTTTATTAGCAATGTATTTGATGATAATAAGTGTAAGGAGTATTCAGAATTAAATTTCTCCTTCTTTAACGATTCATTATCATAATACCACTTTATTGGTTGATCATTTGGTTTTCCGCAGATTAATTGAGTAGGTAAACTATCATTTTTACTTGTAATAACAATAATATTTTCAAAACTAACATTTACTAAAGGTGTTGAAAATATTAAAAGACAGTTAACATTTTTTAAATACGTGAAAAAAAACCCTAGTTTCCATACTGATTTCATATTAACTGGAATCCTTTCTAATGATTTACTTTTTAACTGTATCCTACTTGATATAATATCTTTTGATGGTTCCTAAAAAACTGTATACAATGTTAGTATTTACTACTTATAAAATTTTTATCTGCAAAATCAACAACTAGTATCCAATATGGATTTTTAGCTTTAACACCCTTATCAATGTACAATTCCTTAAACCATCTCGAGAAATTTATACTATACATACTTTCAGTTAAATCACATTCAAAATTAGATTCTTTAATTTTTTTTGGACTAATAGATTACTATATTTCTTTCTTTAATGATTTATCTTTGATGTTTTTTACTTTAAAAGTATGCGTTGATTTAATAAAACCTCCTTTTATTTTTACCTTCACTGTAATCATAGCAACAAATAATTTTCATATTATTTAATATTTCTTTTATTGGTTTAAAAAAATATAAATCTATCCATTATTCATTAAACACTATATGATATTCTGTGACTTCTGGAATAGTAAAATTATTGAAATAACATAAGGTTTTTCACTTATATTTGTTTTATCTCTTTTTTTCAGAACTTTCAATATAGATAAGTCTACCAGCTGTTACAATACGATTTTCCATACATCCAATATTTAGTACATCCGAACTCTATACCCTTTATGAATAATCGATTCTTTTTCTTTAGGCATAATTTCAAGATAAACTGTGCTTTTATCTGTTGTATTCCTTTTATTTCCACTATCTCTATAAAAATTTAATGTACATGAGTAAATTGAATAACTTGATGTAATTGTTGCTTATATATCTATTAAAAGTAATTCTAGGTATTTTACTATACTCTCAATCATTTATTTGTTCATAATGACCTATACTTTTTTTGCATAATTGTCTCTACAGTACCCTAAATCTTCCATCTTTTTTCATCTTTCGAAACTCTGGAGAAATGATTGAATTTGATCTGATATCACAGGATAACTATTTAATAAAATGTTTTTCATATTCTATACGGTAATGGGTATCGTTAATTTTATTTATCCGCTCCACAGTGCTAGTTTTTTTCCAATATATAATCAACCTGTAATTTAAATGATATTCGTGGAAATTTCTCAATTTTTATAATTTCTCGATTTATAAAAATGATATTATAAAACAATAATAAAATTGCAATTTTCATTATATTTAATGTGATGAAAGGCCAACAATGATACGTATACGATGATCTTTTTTAATATATTTATTACTTGCAAATTTTTTTATTAATATTTTTAAAAAATGAATATTTGAATAATAAACATTATGATATCATAAAAGATAATGTGTTAAGAAGTTTTGCTCTTTATCACCATAAAGTTTGTCAAAGAAATATATCAAGAAGGTCGAATTCAAAACCACCCAATAAACAATACTTTATTCTTATATATGAAAATGATAGCAAATATTTAAACTTTCCTCTACAATTGTATAAAAAAAAACACTCATTATTTATTTATAGATACATTTAAAAATATTCCTAATTTATGTTATCATTTTCCTTTACAACTCTTTGATCTATTGTGAAATAAAAAACAATAAATAAAAAGATAATATATGTATTTTTCAAAGCTGTCATGGGAAGCAACTAAATATTTAAAATTTTGTATATAATACTTCACTTTATTATAATTATCTGTATTATATAACTTCTTATTATACTAGATATAATGAATATAATTAAAAATCAAGTTTCTGTGTAGTTAAAAAATTATTTTTTTTTTAAATTATTGATGAGGATATGAGTGTTTATATTTTAAGCAGTAAAATTGTTTTTCTAAACATTTATATTAAACTAAAGTATATTTGTTTTTTTAATGCATCATTTTAATTTTATTTAAAATTCAAATATTAAATTAAAAGTTTTTGTAAAAAAGCAAACTAAATGAATAATAATAAGATAAGAAAACATAATTTCATCTGATTACCTTAATGTTTGATTTCTCCTCTGGTAAAACAGTATAAAAATAATAATATTTATCAATAATAGGTGAAATCGTAGCACCATTATTAATATAGCTTTTATTTTTTGTTTTAGGTAACTTTTTATTTATGTATTGCTTCTATTATTATAAGAATATTCAAACATTAAGCTTGTTTTATATTTTGTATAAAATGTCATTGCATCTTTTTCTGCCAATCAAACTAAGTATTTTCTTTTATTTTTCATCATTACTTTTCTTTTTATTATTTTTTTCTAGAAAAACAGATTATGGATACTGAAGAAAATATTTCACTTATTAAATTAATGAACATTGGATTAATAAGGAAAAATATTATCAAAAATATCAAGTCTTGTAGTGATATAGGAAACCTTGCCAAAACATGTCACAAGATAAAGTTCTTAATTCAAAATGATAAAATTAGAAAGAATATCATATGGTATAAAGATGTTCAAAGAATGTATGTTAAAAATAAGGAAAATATTTTGGAAGATCAACAGGTATCAAAATTAGATGATATTGAGTTTAGAATACAATATCACAGTGAAAACACATTAAGTGATATCAACGAATGTAGTGATGAATTAATAAATGAAGAAGGTATCATCTGTATACGTATTCATAATATGATTCAAAATATTGAAGAAAAGGATTTATTTTATAAAAAAATAGTGGAGGAGATAAATTTAAATTGCCATACACGTAAAGATGGGAAAATCCTTGATTTTCTGGTTATTTATAATGATAATAATTATATGACATTGCCTATATTAAGTCTAATGTCTCATGAAAATATTACATGCATCGAGTTATTAATTAATGTGTTTTTGGATGATTCATGTAATTTTAACCAATTAAATAAGAATATTTTTGAAGGTTTCCCAAATTTTCACAAGCTCCTTGTTTGGGGAACGATTAATGAGTATAAATGCAATAAACTTGAGAATAATACAACGATAGTGGAATATATTTTGTGTGAATTATCAAAGAGGAAAAATCCAAGGATTGTTCTATTGAGTACTTACGATTCTCATCATGTTCTTATTAAATATTTAAATTTATTCTTTAGAATTAGTTCAAAATATGGTGTTAAAGTTATTTACAAAGTTGTTAATATATTTCCCCTAACCAATGAAGATTATGACAGTCCATTCCCGATAGAGGAATGTGATTATTTTTCTCCAATACTAAATAATACAACATGTATTTTTAATAGGATATTAACGTGTAGAAACTTTTACTTTACAATGAGCAACTTACAGAATTTTTTAAATTTACAAAAATTAGTACTAAATTTCAATTTTTTTGACATCAATAAAGGACTTCAAAGGATGGAAAAGTTATATTCACCAATATTATCATTAAAATCCTGCAAAAACCTAAAAATACTAACACTAGCTTTTGATAAATATATCAACCAAAAGGTCTGTTTAAAAGTACAAATGTTCAGTGATAATATAAAATACCTTGTTTCAATTATGCCTCCAACTGTTGAAAGATTAGATATAAATTATGGCTTCACTTTGACAAAAGATATAACGGAAGCAATATCACAATGTATGCCAAATATAAAGACATTACAAGTTAGATTTATAACAAATATTGATAACGATTGTTTAAAGGTTTTTAAAAACTTAAAAGTTTTTATATATGATCAGTATTACGCTATATCAATTCCGAAGACTGTCAAAATTGTGGTAATAAAGTTTTTTAAAAAATCAAAGGAGTAATAATACTGAAGTTCTTAATCAAAACGTTATGAAAAGTTACTTGGAAAAGTTTTCTGTCTGCCTTCAAAGTACGAAGAATGATTTTATATTTTTTAATGATATCACATCTTGGGATAGGTACAAGCATATAATTCAAGATCCAAATCGAACTTAGGAGGAAGGAAAATATTTAGTTGATTCTTTAGAAAATCTACCAACACATTTGTTGTAAAAATAAGAAGCTTTTGAGCAATATTTATAGAATTTTTGTCATCTTAAGTAATAAATATTATTTGTTTTATTCAGAGGACTTTTTTTGATAACCTTACAAATTTCCTATATAAAAACTAATAATTAAACTTATAACAGATCAATTTCAAGATACTTTTTATTACGAAGAAAGAATAAATTACATAACAATGTAAATACTTATCAATTATTAAAAACAAATATTAATCCATTTTCAATGTAACAACAATGAGTATTTAACACTTCAGATGTCCAAAATAGTAAAAGTATTCATACTCCTTGTCCTGGTTGTGGACCGTCCTCTGGTACACGAACAAAGCAAACCCATATAGCATGAACAATTCCTGGTAATGCCCCAAAAATAAAAAGAAGGATATTTAAGACAAGTTGGAGACCAATTCCATCTTTAATCAAAACGGCAACAGGCTAAAATTGAGTTTTTACTTTCAATGGAATATCAAAAACAAACTTACTGGAAGGAAAAGTGCTAAAAAGATAAGACAAATATTATAACAAGTATCGTCAGCCATTCTTTAGGCAGTTCAGTGGTAGATAAATAGTAATCTAAAAACAAAAGTTATATCATATCGTAGTGTTTTTTTAAAGGTATACTAGTATCAACACAAAAATTTTACAAATGCGGAATTATAACAAAACAATCAATATGTAAAGAAGAAGGTTGTCTATTTATTGAGGATATTAACGATGCTGACAGTTATTAAATCATCATAACAATCATATATGAGTCATTCTATTTACTTACATTTGTTTAGTTATATTATATAGTAATAACTTGATAAGAGACAATTATGGTACATTACAAATGGGTATTAAATACTGACTATAAGTTGCATTTTAAAATGGACAGCTATTTAAATAAAATGAATGAGATATTTTTACTAGTTAAATGCTATAGTTGCAATTTAGTGATAAACATCCCTTTTAATGTTAAAATATAAAGAAAAAATTGTCTTTATTGGTGTTTACTTTTTTGAAATGATTCATTACTACACAAATAGCCTTTGTTAAGAGAATGCATATTTTTTAAAAATAAAATAGATTAAAATAACGTATATAGATTTCTACAGTCAATCATTGACAAAAGAATATTTTATCTGTAACGCAGCTTTTTTTCAACTATACGGAAACATTTACTTTTTTTATATAGTAATTATTCTAAACCTGTCATTTTAAAAGTATAAAAACAAAAAATGAATACATGTTCGGAGTAATCAGATGTTGTTGTTTGTCAAAAAATGAAAAATAATTCTGAATATTCTTTATATTATGTTTTTGAAATGTTTTTTATGTTATTAATATATTATTATAGGAAAGGTTATTACATTATAAAGTGTTATTGGTTTTTTAGTATAGTAACATTTAGAATTTTAATGATAACGATTTTCATATTTATGAAGTATAGATTATGAATTTCATAATTGCTACAGTTCTAAATTAATCTTTAAAACAAGAGATATTTCTCTACGGTTTACTACGTCAATTATTCTTCTTTTTATATTACACCATAAAATCTAACTTTAAATATATTAATTTATTTACAAGTGTGAAAGTAATAAATTAATTAAATTTTGGTATTTTTATTTCTTGAAATCATTTGTTACCATGTAAAAAACATCAAATTTTATAAAATTACAACATTTTCTACTTAAAACCACTTTTTTAAGCAAAATTTGACAAAAAAAACGACTGAAAAGTGGAAATTTCAATGATTCTTAAAATTCAGCTTCTAGTGGGGCAAAAGGAATTCCCATACAGAGAATCAAACTTCGACCGCGTAGGTGGGAACCACGAATGGTAACATTAGACAATATACTCTTTACTTAAGGTGCACCTGATTGGCCACCAATTCTTCTCAAATTTGAGAGTGTCATGGGAAAATTGTCAAAAGGTGTCTCAATTTTGTGAGTACCTTTTATAGTAGGAAAAAGCTCTATTTCAAAAAAATAGAAATTAAATTTAAATATTAATACTCCACCAAGTAAAATTAGAATAAAAAATAAGTGATAATGATGACAAAACAAATTGTTCAATTAACACTTTTAAAAAATTCATTTTCTTTTATTATATTAGCAATTTAAAAGATAATGGAATTAGCATTCTTTTAAATATGTGAATTAGAAGCAATAACAATGAAATAATTGACTAAATTAACTTTATTCTCTCATATCAAATTAAAAATATTATTTTTTTAAAATTCTGTTAAATCTTTTTATATTACCATTTGTTTATATCAAAGACAAAGTTATTAGCAAGTTAGTAGTTTAATTGATTAAAATAAAAGAATTGTATGTATCAGATAATTTTTTAACTTTAGTGTATAAGAAAATTTATGCCAATATATGTATGTTATCTATGAATTAAAATAGATCTTTTATTTTATCTAATATAGTAACACTTTTAGATTACATTTTATTAATTTCCTCTGTTATATGATCAAATTATCTTACTTTACGTATTAGAAATAACAATTTTCTAAGAATTGCTATATAACTACAATAAAAATTAATAATAAAGCAGAAAATTGATATTTGGCAGAGATATTACCACAAATTTGTGAATTTGATTAAAAAATTTTAAAAATAACTCTAGAAGCGTAAAGTATAGCATAAAATGTTGCTAAAGTAACTGTCATTCAATTGAGAAATTCACAAAAAGCCTCATTCTATATTTAGCAATTACTAAAAATTATCTGTGTTAAGAAATTTTTTGAATAATTCTATATATTATTGAATAAGGTGTGGTGGCCAATCTATTTTAATATATAGGAGGAATTTGGGAAAGCATTCTCAAATTAGAGATTACTCCTAATAGAGAAAAAAAACTATCATTCCAACAAGACATAAATTAAATAATTAATAGTCTATCAAGTAAAAGTAATGATAATAATCAAGAAACTGATAAACTACAGAAATTAATAATCACATAGATTTTTCTTTCAAATTTAATTAATGAGGCATAATATATCATTTATTTGGCGGCCAATCATAATATGTACGCAGGAAAATTTCATAATTTGCTACTATATATTTACTTGTTGGCTAATCATGATATATACGCAGAAAATCTCATAATTAGCAATCACATAAATTTATTTGGTGGCCAATCAGATACGACTCCTTTACTTTTGCGAGCTAGGGTGAGGCGTTTTAGTAACTTTTTATTGCTAAATATTCTTCTATCTAAAGCAACTATTGAAGTGGACCTTTGAGGAGAGGAATATGTCTAAAAGAGCAAGGAAATCACCAGAATATACTATCTTCGAAAAAACTAAACGAACTAACCAAGACAAATCCATTTTTCTTGATGTTGCGCAACATCATCATGATGAATCTAAATTTATTTGGATAGATATTGTTAATGAACTAAATTCAAAATATAACTGTAATTTACAAATAACGAATACAATAGGAGAAGAATAAAGAAATTGGCAGAAAAAGAGGCTGAATTAAGAAAAGTTTCTCTAATACCTGTGAGGAAAAGTGAGGGAAATCATAACAATGATATATCATATGCCAACGTGATGAAAGATAAGGATGACATCAAAGGTGATCATAATATCAAAATTGATGGTATACATATTTCACCAACAAATATAGAAACAAATGGAAATAAAAACAAGATAAGTTATAAGAAAAATGAAAAATACTACTATGAGATTTTTCTAGGTAAAATTAAACGTAGTTACGATAAGAATGATATCAAAGAAATACTTTGAAAAAAGTATAATGATAAAAATCTAATTAACGTTAAACCTTCTAGAAAAATGATGATAAATAAGTTTACTGTACCAGCATGGGCTATTGTAGGTAGTATACTAGAAGATCTGATGCCACTCAATGAAACTATAAGTAAAATTTATTTTTATTGGTGGTAAGCTCAACAAATTACACAATGTTACAATTTTAAATAGTATAAGCTAAATTATATATAGCGCCTGAGATAGTGATACAATGAATTAATTATAATAAAATATACTTACTATATATGCTAATTGATAATTTTAAATATAGGTTCAGGCACTTCTGTACTGACAATTAATTATAGTTTAACCCCTATAAATAAATTAACATTAATAACAAAACAAGGTAGGGGTGATAATGATAAATAATAGTTATGAAATACAATTAAATTAGAGTTTTGGGAATGATGAAAGGATGATGATTGTCTACTATATATATAAAGTTTATCCAAATCATCTAGAAATTTCCCGAACAATTCTTTTAATTACATCATCTTATTTAATATTGTTTCGTGATGGGAACATCACTATAGATGATTTTTAAAAGGAAAAAGGTTAATAAGAGCAGCAGCAGAAACAATAAAAAAAATTACTACAACAGATTTTGAAAGAAAAGAAAAAAGATGTTTTGATGATTCTACTGAGACTCCACAATCATTGGAAAAAAAATTGGTTGATAAAACTAAAGCTATATGGAATTATGATTTTAATGTGGGTAATCTTATTACATTACATAATCTTATAATCCCTGCAGCAGCGTCATATATCACAACACATCTTGGTCAAAATAGTAAATTAATGACAACTTTCCTCTTACATAGGAAGAATTGAAAGTGAAATAGTAAAGATTTTTTGTAATAAGAAATTTTTACAAAATAATAATTACACAGGAAGATTTTTTATTGATGTAAAGAAAATTGGGTTGGGAATAAAAAATTTAAGAGTAGAATGTATGAAAAATACTGCATGTTCTATGTTTTACTGTTTAATGAAAAGGGAATTAGCATCTTTTATTTCCACTCAATTAGCATTATATAAAAAACAACGTAGAAATAAAATTTAAGATTTAAGATTAATAATTTGAAGATTTATAAACAAAGATGTAGAAATAGATATTGAGATTTTTGTAAAGTAAATCATGAGATATAAGCAGAAATCCCAATTACTCTAAAATTAGATGATGAGAAGTTAAAATTTCACACTCATAAAGAGTTTCAAAAATACCTAAAAAAGTTGATTGAGGAAAAGTATCAAGAAGAATTGTGGGATCATTTCTCCAAAAGTATGTATTACCCTAAATGGTTAGAAGAAACCAGTAAAAATGATGAAGTATTGCATTTATACATAAACTCAGGGATGTCAGTAAAAAATACAAAAATTTCATTAGCTGCACAAGAAGATCAATTGATGTTAAAAGAACATCCAGCAAACAAATCAAAAGATAAATCATGTAAGACATGTGGTGATCCTTTAGAAACTCTAAGACATACCTTAAATTATTGTCACACATACATGTCATCGTTACAAGCAAGTCGACATAAAAGAGTTATGCATATTGTGGGGAGATTTCTTGCAAAAAAATATAAAGTTGAGTATGCAAAAATAGGAGAAAATGATATTGTAAATATACAATAGACACTCCATGGCCCGTAGATGAGAAATTACACCACCATCTACCTTATATTGTTTGAATGGATAAAATAAAAAGAAAAATTTATGTAATTGAAATTAGTATTCCTTATTAGTCAAATTGAACTTTAAAAAAGTAAATATTGTTTAAACTCATTAAATAATGTTGATATGAATTACAAAGATATTAATCCTGACAAAAATAATTGTGAAATACTAGCAAATCAAGAGAAAATGTCAACAGTATTTATTTGTTTAACTATTAGTTCTACGGGTGAAATTTTAAAATCAGTAAAAAATAATTTTGAAAGTAATTTTGGTAGAGGAGGGAAATTATGGCACCAACTCTCTAGAGCTGCTGTATTAGGTTCTACAAGGATAATAAAATGGCACTTTACAACATATAATAGTGATTAGCGGGAAACACCGAATCGCAACACTAACAAATAATAAATCCTTTTATCATTACTATTTATTATTGTATTATTGTAAGATTTTATTATATGTTGCCAAATAAAATAGTAACCACTAGACCATATGGGATGCACTAAGAAAGAAATCACCACCTCAAGATGATAATTTCGCACTTTTTTACGTGTATACTAGTTTATCAACTTGAGGTGATGATTTTGAAAATATACAAAAAGGGGTTCAATTTTCCCTAATAAAATCCCTTGAGACATTTTTTCTATAACAATAAGACCATTTATAGCTATTTCATTTTAAATAATACAAAAAAAGATCCTTATTTCATAAAATTTTATTAGAAAACAGTATTTAAAAGAAATTAAATTAATTAAAAATACAGTGTATAATAATTAAAAAACAATGCTAAAACTTACCAATGTTAAATAATATGACATGTTCTCAAAGTTGAACAGTAACAGCTATATAACCTATAACTAAAAATATTAATAATTGTTAGTTGTCTGAAAATCTCCGTATAAAATAAAGGGTTAGACAAAGTTCTTTAATTTAACAAAAACAAAGAAAGCTTTATAAACTAGATAGAAATAAAAAGATTGAATAATTAGATTTTAACAGATCTTAGAGCGATTGGGTTTTTAAGAGCGCCAAAAGTATTCTTTGAAGGATACGGCATTAATAAAAGCAGAATCTTTCCTGTATACTAAATATTCCTGTTGATCTTGAAAATAAGAACCAATTTTTACAAATATCTGAAAAATATCATATATTTTAAGAAAACTAAACTTATCTTAGTACTAACTGATCCAATTTGACAGCAACTGTTCGGCAGTTCTTAGTTTACATCCGAGACGACAAAAATTTAAAATGCGTACCTAAATTAAATAATAAACCTCACCTGCAAACATGAATAGTGAAAACTAAGTACCCTATAACCAAAAACATTTATAGATATTAATAGAAATGATAACTTACCCATATATTTTCAATATTCTTCTTGATGTTGAAATACAGGAAACGATTCATATAAATGTCTGAAAAAGTACTATATTTAAACCAAAATAAAAGCTTATCTTTATCAATAACACATTCCGCATATAAATAACTAGTTCACACATCCTAATTTACACTTTAAACAGAAAAATTAATTAGATAAAATTGATAAAAACATGCTACGAAATGCAATGTTTTGACATTATTGTATATATTTCCAAAGTTATGTTTTACCTTCGTAAGACATTTTCATGTATACTAAATTTTAAATAAAATCCTCACCTCAATGTGGTGTTTTTAAAATTATCATTTTGAAGTGAGGATTCTGTTCTGGGTATGGTGCCAGCCAGCTTTTCTCCGCCTCCCAGACGCAACGGACACTAATAAAATATGATTTCATATTGATATGTCTAACTTCGTCTAGGTTTATGAATAGATAAAAAGATTGTAATTATACGTATTTCTTTTTTAGGTTTTAACTTATTAATTATATATTAAATTAAATTTCAAAGCTGTACCTTTGCATTATAATAAAATAAGTTCTTTAAGTTTAATTTTTTGTTGACGTAAGAGTAGTCAAAAATTAATGTGTTAGAAAATGTCAAGGAACATAAAAATACTATTATATATCAAGTAATCAAATTTACTACCAACAAAATTTAATTATGACATATTATTAATGCTTTTATTTCAACCTCATAACAAAAATTTAGTATTTAATAATTAAAATAAATTTCAGGGAACATATTTTTATTCGATAAAATCATTTCATTATCATATTAATAAGGTTTTTAAAAGTACATATACTAAGAAATTAATAATTTATTATTTTAAAACTCAAATATGTAATAAATTATGCTTTTTCAACATATATATTACATTCTCCTGGAAATGCTTTTTACAGCTTTTGACTTATCAGCATTTCTTTCTTTATTCTTTGATTTGAAGTAAGGAGTGTTGCTTTGCATATTTCTAAAAAGCAAAATTAAAAATAAACAATAAAAATAAAACTTACATAATAAATATGAAAGTAACTGTCGTGTTGAAAAAAGATGAGTTAGTTTTTATAATATGAAGAAATAAATTATTAATTGTATCTACGTGTACAAAAGTAAACGAGGAATAGAAAAGAAGTTCCACAAAAAGAGCAAAAATAAAGTTTAAACTAGTACAAATTACCAATTTTCTATCATCAACCTTAATAGAAGATTCATTTAGTTTAGATTTGATTTTAATAATTTTTGAAAAGATAAATAAAAAAAGAATAAATGAAATAGCCAAAATAACAGCAATAATTGTACTTCTTATAGTTAAAAAATATTTATAAACTTTGGTGTAGGTTGGTAAATACCAGTCAAAAATATTATAGATAAACTTTAAGTTATTGCATGGAATTAAATAAAAAATTAGAATTGAAAATACTATGAGATAACATATAGTTAAAATAACATAATAGAATTTTTTTTCGTTGTCTTGTAAAATTTTGGGTTTATATACGATAAAAAAGCAATTAAAAGTCAAGGCAAAGATAAATAGAATATTGCCAATGTAACATGATTTTGTTATGGATCCTAAAATTGATATAAAATATATCGTATTATCAATATTGAATATTGTCAATACTGACAATATGATTGTAGAAACGTATTGTAAAAATACAATCACCACATTGTGCTTAATTATTTTATAACATAAACATTTAAAATGTTCACGATTTATCAAGATAAGCTAAAAAAGATTATATAATCAATTGTAGTAAAAACGTACTAGAAACATCAAAACATTAAAAGTAAGAAGTATTAATGAAACAGAAAAATAAATAATTCCAATTTGATTGTTCGTTAAATTAATTGTTGTTGAATTATAGATTTCCATAAAGATTTCATAAGGCCAAACATTATAATTAAAGTAATAGTAAATATCATCATCTGTCATTAAACAATTTTTGTTAAAGTAAAATTAATAGATTGAATATTTCTATGAAAGAAATTATTTAACTTCTATATTAAGTGAATGATAATTAAATTAATTTATTATTGAGTAATAAGCTCTTTTTTTACTTTAATAAAATATAACAAAATTAATAACATTAATCTTTAAAAAAACCTTATAGGGGTTGAATTTTTAATAATTTAGCAAGGCCTTTTTTTAAACTTCAAATTTTAAGTTAAGTGTTTTTTAAAAAAAGATTAAGAAATGTAAAGTAAAGATTAAGACAGGCTAAAGCATAACCTTTAGCTTATTGATAGAGTAAATATTATTAAAAAATTATTAAAAAGTTTTTTTTACTTTATTACTTATGTATTCTTTTACTTTAAAAAAACAGTTGAAAGCTATACCTTTGTAAGATTTTGTTTAACATTTAAGTGTACTTAACTTAGAATTTTTTTTGATATTATCTTCTAGTTTGTTCTAAGAAGCTTTCTTATCATAAAGATTAGAAATATTACTTCAAAAATGTCTACAAGATAGTAATAATTAAACAACCCCCAGTGAAGCTTCCTATTTTTCTTAAAATTATAGCGTAATACACTATATAAAAATTATTGCTATAGAAATATGTATAGTAAGGTGTAAAAAAATTGATCAAAATTTAGAAGTCCCTCAATTCATATAGAATTTTGCATTCGTATAGAATTTTTTTTGTTGGTTCCATTTTTCAACTAGTATTTTTAAAAATTGAGTGTAAACACTCATAAAAGGAGGTAAACAAAAGTTGCCTTGAGATCAAAGTGTTACAAGTAACAACATCTCAAATGAAGTTTAAACTAATAATCTAATGATTTATTTAAGCATATATTATAATAAAACAATTGTTTGAGAGTTTTTTTTAATAATTATAGATAAGCATTACAAAGGAGCAGTCTTAAAAATACGTAATTAAACATAAATAATAATATTTCTATAGTAAGATTCAAAGTTTAATAGCCAAAATTTAATAATTTTAATTGAAGTCAATTCTTAAGCTTTTGATGCGGCTAATAGCTTATTTTGTAGCCAAGACTTTATTCTATCAAAATCAGTTAGCTTTTGTTGATATGATTTCATATGCTCGAAAAATGTTAAGTCAAACTAGAAAAAACAAAAATTTCTAACATTAACCAACAATATTTAATAATTTTCATTGAAGTCAGTTCTTGAGCTATTGAGACGGTTAATATTTCATTTTGTAGCCAAGAATTTACTCTATCTACATTAGAAAACGTTTGATGATTGGTAGTCAATTAATAAAAATATTCATTAAATAATTAGCAGTAAAAAAGTGTTTTTCAAATTTCCTAATATTTTATTAATATTTTTGGTATCGCTTGACTCCAAATTTCATGCTGATTATGAAAATTGTATTTGTTTTTCATAATAGTTGCTTATTTCAAGGTTATTTACATTTAAAAAATATTAACATTTTACCACACTACTTTGATGTTGAACAACGTTTTTAAAAAATTAACTTATTTCATCTTACTAAATATGTATAACTGATTCTTGATAAGAACAGAATGATTTTTCGTTTGATTAAAATGATTATATAATTAGTTTTACTTGAAGGCGTTTTAGGAAATTAAGATTTAATGTAATTTTTAAATATTTTACATATATTTCACAGAGAAAAAATATCACTTTCCGTCGTCTAGGTTTGTAATGTTTTTTTTTATTCTGTAAATATTATAATTTCCGAGCATAAAATAAATTGTAATTTTGGATTATAAATTTAAATAGTAAAATGTTTAAAACCAATGATTTTTATAATGAAAACAAAATAAGAAAAAAAATTATATGACTCTTTTTAAATATTACGGATTTTCGCAAATTAATAGCCACAAACTAAAAATAAGAGCAAAATTTGACAATTCTTCATAAAATGCAATAAAACGTTTCATCCGTTAGAAAAATTAAATCTCATTCAAATTTTAAAGAAATCAAAGACAACAAAAATGTTTTAAATGACGCAAAATATTATGCTGTTACATGAAATTTGTCATTTTTTTACAAAATATATTTCCTTGATATTTTAAAATAGTGTAAATTTTGTTTAATCTTAATATTTTTATAATATTGTACTAGCAAATTAATAAATCGAGATCTCAGTTCTTCTGTTGAGCCACCAAAATAGTTAGAGCATGGTCTTTGTAATAATGTTTCCAAAGAGTTGATAAAATTTTCTAATTTTATTAGACTTATTATTTCTGATATAAAAGAAGTTGTAGTTCATTTGTCCGTTTTGTTAGATGGTAAACATTTTACTAATCGGACAATTCATAATTTTTTTTCTAAAGAATATGTAAATACTGAAATTTATAACATTGTAAATTTAAAATAAAATGCTATTACAGAAAATCTGATTATTTCTTCATGTACTTCTGACTCTGAGATGTCAGATTCTTTGGAAGAAAAATTTGAAGAACATTTACCATCAAGATGTTTTGAGGTATATGAGGGAAATATGTTGAGCAATGGTTTTATTACAGATTCTGTTACAACAGATAACCAGAGAAAATTAAATAAACATTTATAACATTTATACCAAGTGGTTGTTAAAATAATGTAAAGATCCTTACGATGAAATTAAAAAGAAAACTAGAAATAAAAGTTTATGGTTACCCTTAATTCAATATTAAAAAAATTATGTCATAATTTTCCTGGAGAAATTTAAGATGGTCATATATTAATCTTCAATTACTGTTATTTAACTAAAATGTCTGTTTCAAGTAGACTCGCAGAAATTCTTTTTAACTTAAAAATATCAGTGATATTTAAAATACATTTGTTTGTTAAAAAAATTATAAAAAAACTTTTAAATAAAATTTGCGTGTTTGGAAGAAACTGTAATAAATTAATTTTTGTAGTATTTAGAAGAATACGAATGTATGTTTTTCGATAAGTAACTTTGATGTTTCAAAAACATTTTCATTATTGGAAATAAGTAAAGGGTTTCTTAATCCAGCAACATGCATATGACATATAAGATATTCCAGCACATACATTGTTTCACCATATACTTTTTGAAACGATATTGGATACTCATTCATTGCTCCAATGACATTTGAATATATTTAAGCAAACTTCTCTTAGATAAAACATAAATTTTTAGCATGAATATTTTATAGTGATAAAGCTAAATCTAAACCAATAGATAAATATAATATTCTAGTGTATTTATTTCTTCCGTCATTTAATTTTACTTTAACATTATGTAGGCAAAATCCAATTTATACGTCTTCAAAACCATCATCCTAATTTTACAATACTTTTTATTGCCTAATCCTTTAGTTACAAGTGGTGAAAAAGTTTTACTGCTTTTAATATAGCTTCTACCCCGAGGATATTGAAAATCTTTTGGAAGCCTAGATAGTTTGTAAGTTAAATTAAATCCTGAATAATAATGTTCATTTGGGTCTTTATCTAAAAATAATATTCTCAGATTCTCCATAACAACACATGTACCACAGTCAATCCTCATAAACCAATCATATTTGTCTATATAATGCTCATAAACATACTTAAAAGCATGATACATTATGGCATATGAAAATCTGTAATGATCATCATGATAAGCTTTAATTGCTGCAATACCCTCATCGTTACTTCCTGAAGCGTAATATAAGTATTACACCTTTTCATCCATGTATTTTTTTATGTCTAATTCTTGATTTTTTATTTTTTGGTGCTGTTAAAAATATTTAAAATACTTTAACTTCAATATTCAATTCTCCATAATGTCATGTTCACGCCGAAATGATGATAAGGTATTAAAGGCTTTAACCTGAATAGGATATACATATATAACTATCGTTTTTAGTAAAATCAAAATATTTTTTCTCACTATTTTTTTATCATTATTTGTACCCTTACTAATTTAAAATTATTTTTAGTATTGTTAACGAACTAATTAAATAAGGCTAAATTAAAGGGGAAGTCAATAACTACTATTATTTATCTTTATTTGTAAATGAATTTAATTGATCATTTTATATATTTTAATAGGAACTACATAGGTCCCAATAAAAAATTTACTGACTGATAAATTTGAATTTTTTTTGAAAAATCTAAATTATCATAATTTTAAAGTGTGTGTTGGCAAATTTATCTGACTTGAAACTGTTAAATACCGATACAGTAGTGAATCAAACTTGGAAATATAGTTTTTTCAATTCACTGGAAAACAATTATTTTTAAAACAAATATTATTTCTAAGGATAATTTTTAATAAAAGACGAATAAGCAAAATTTAAAATCCTTAAATACTCGACTGTATTGTAAAATTCTTTTTCTTCTTCAACTTTTGAGTCTAAAAATTCAAAAAAGCACATGTTCCTACTATGCCTACTAGATTTATAATGTAATTTTAATTCAAGATAGTGTAAAATCAAAACAATTAAGGTAGTAGATAAATAAGTTCTTATATAAAGATCAACAAAAATTAAGATTTATAGAAAACCTTTTTATTTTCAAACTCATTTTTTTGATTTTACACTATCTAGATATAAAAGTACTTGGAGGATTGTTCATAGTATAAACACAGTCATTTTTATTTTTAAAGATAAAAATTTAAAAAAAAAACTAGAAAAAACACTAAAAATAAATAAAACGTGAATTTATGAACTTGAAAGCATGTTCTTGCACTTTTCTGTAAACGATCGTCCATAGAAACAATATTTATTTTTAAAAAAATTATTTTCTAAAGTGTGTAAACATATATTTTTCTAACCTGGCTTACCGTTGTAGCTATATCTTAAAGTTTCAAGACGAAGAATATCACCAAAATACATGTTTTTAACCGCTTTTTTCAATAATAAAATACAGATGAGGGTAAACATTTGTGATGAAAAATTTTAGAAATGTCCGATTAATTAGCAAAATGAGTTTTAAATGACAAAATAAAGATTATTAAAGTTTCCCCAGAAAATTTGTACTTTATTTGTTTAGAAATATTTGCAAAGCTTGGAAATTATAATATTGTAATTTGTATAAAATATTTATCTTATTAATATATATTATTTTATAAAAATTTATACCAAAATTCAACTTAAAAAATAAATTCTTGCTTTTTATATAAATTGAAGTTATATTTTACAAGATAAACAATGTAAAAATAGATTTTAATAATTCAACTAATCATAAAAATTACTAGGTTTTCTTTTGATTGTTATATTGTCATATTTTACATTGTAAATATTAAATTATTTTTTCATTAGAATAAATATTCTAAAATTAGTATAAATAAGGGATGATTTAGAATGAAAAATATCATCAAAATGTATTTTATAAAATATTTTACTATATTTTTACTTCTGGCCGTTCAATACAGTCTCAGAGGTAATACTACTCCTGCTCCCACAAGTGTAGCACCAACTCTTTGTACTTCTGGATGTTCTACTGAACCTACAGATTTTACTACTACACAAAATTCACCAGCAGGTTCTGCTTCTAGAAAGAAAAGATCTTTTTTAAAAAATCTTGTAAGTTGTAATAAAGCAATATCAACTGTTTTTTAGGGTGGTAATTTTGCAAAACAGTTGCTTGGTAATGCTAAAGAAAAATTACTTAGTAAATTTTTCTAAAAATTTTTCTAGCATATGTTACATTTAAAATTCTTTCATGGAATTGGTTTTATGATGAATATTATTGTTTTACATCAAATTGTAAGCATAATATAATCTTTTCTCAAGAATTTGTTTTAAATTAATTTAAAATAAATACTTATGATTTTATTATGCTTTTGTAAAATAAAAGTATTTTATCGTTTTCTAAATAAACTATAGTCATTAGATTTTATGTTTTTACTGATAAAACGTAAAATAGAATATTTATGTATGTCAATCAATAAATTTCTTCAAATTTAAAGAATTTTAAAAGTTGAACAAATTAATTTTTCATGCACATCTAAATGACTATTACTTACATTTCTCACTAGCTGTTACATAAATCAATAGAGGTTCAAAAAATAAGTGAATTTTGTTACTGAAATAAAAAACTGCAATAACTGAAATTCTTTGACGAATTTTAACGTTAAAAAACATTTTAAGAAATTAAAACCTATTTAATATAAAAAATTTGCTTAAAGTTTAAATTACACGAATAACTTCATAGAATTATTTCAATATAAAGAATACTAGTAAAACGTTTATAATGATTGTTAATTATTACTTTAATATTAACGTTTGCAAAAGCAGTTTTTTAAAAACAAAGAAACTTCATATATAAAATGTTTAATAAAAAGTATAAGAATAGTTATACCAATTTAATAAAATAATATATTTGATTTATTTGAGAATGAGATTGAAAAATTTTTATCTGAAAAAAGTTGCGTGTAACGATTAAAATATTTTTACTCTTTGCACAGTATTTATTATTGTCGGACTTTGTTAGTTAACTATAGGATTTCATACAATTGCAATCTACATTAAAACTGGCAATGATAATTTATTTAAATGATAGTTAATGTAAAGTAGAAATAACAAAGTAAAAAAAATCATTCATAAAATTCAAAAATAATTTTTATTGAAAATCTAGCACAATGACATTATTCGATTATAATATTTATGGACTTATATATTTTGATATTTCAACTTTTTAAAATTATCATTAAAGCTTTAAAATTATATGTTACTATACTAATATTTGATCGTTTTTTTTGTTAAATATAATAAAATAATATAGATAAAACTTTTATATAGACAAAATAAAGTTATACCTTAACATTAAAATTATGTAGTTAACTTAAATGTATCAATTGATTTTTTATTTTAAATTACGGTATTTACAATCTGCATATAAAATATTTTTTCTCTTGAACAAATATTCATACGTAAGTGTTAAAATTTACTAACAATAAATTGAGAATGGAGTATATCCCCTATAAAAACAGACAATGCAACAAAATTATTTTTAACCCTTACTGTTGTTTATACTATCTCCCTTTTACTTTTTAAATATCCCTTAGAATTCAGACTATAATGTGAGATGTACCTTCTGAAAAATTCTAGAAATTATAAAGATGACGTGTTTAATATATTATTGCGAAATAATTTTTTGTCATCTTTTCTTGTATACACATGTTTTTGCCGCGTTTTAGCCTTAGTGAAACAAAAGAAAGATTTTGAATAGTCTTTATCCAAATTAAGTATAAATTAAGAAGATGTGATTAGAAAATGTATCAGCTAAATGCGTTTTATTAAGTACTTAACAATCTATATACTTTTGACTGTTCAATACGGTTTCCAAGAGTCTTCCTCTGAAAATCTCTTTATCTCTTGAAACTTCACCTTCTATCGAAAAATTTTTTGCATCCGAAGGTCTTCTCCCATTTGAAGAAGAATTGATGCAAAACGATGGCGAAAGTGAAATAAACTTACAAGAGACATTACCATTAGAAAACGTATCATAAACAGAGGGACTTATGAAAAGCGTTGAACAAAATCCTGATGATGGAGTTAACAATGATGAAAAGAATAAATCGTCTGAAGGTTTACCAATTGTTGATTCTGTAGTACCAAACGTTGAGGAACATATGGAACAATTTGATTCAAATTCTGATAAAGAAGTTGATAATAAAAAATAATATTTACTTAAGGAGTTACCATCAGAAAGTTTAGAAATACTAAAAGTTAGTGAAGTCGATTTAGAACCTAGTTCAGATTCTGTTAATGGAAATGACATTGATGAAGAATCTAATCCATCTGTAGAATTACCGGAAGTTGTTTAAGAACTACCAGAAACTGTAGAATTGATAGGTACATATGAACTAATTATAATCGAAGAAATTGAGGTTGTTTCAGATACTTGTGTTAGTATGAATAGATTCACTAATGGATTGGTATGTAGATAAACTTTTAATTATATTTTTTTCTAGAAAAATTTAAGAAGCAGAGTTGGTAATTTACTTGAATCTGCCAAAAATAATGTAAATAATTTCTTTCGAACTAACAAATATAGATTACATGGTTTATTCGGAAGCACCAAAGGAAAATTTAATGATTTAACAAAAACAATAAAAAATAAAATTGGAGAAATTTTTAGAAGAAAGCATCCTAAACATTGGTTTCAAATTATGCTGATAGCAGAGAGAAAAGACCAGTTCTTGCAGAGTCTGTAAGTCATAGTAGAACATTTTTAACTTTTTCATAGGCAAAGGAGCTTGGACATGATATAAAGAATGTAGCAAAAAGTGGTGGAAATAGTATGAAAAAATTGGTTTCAAAGTAAATCATGAGAGAATAAAAATCTTTGAACTGGATTAGTTGAAGGTGAATATTGAAAATTTTAAATCAATTACTATGCATAATAGAATCTTTAACCGATTGAACTATTTTTGAATAAGTTAAAAATATTAATATTTAACCATTTTTAAAATAAATTATAGAAATAAAATCTGAACTTTTCTTTATTAATAAAGCAAAAGATTACGTTTAAAACTAATTTTTTGTTTCAAAAATATTTTCTATTTTATAAAAAATTACCTTAACTAAGCAAAATAAAATCTCAACAAAATTGTATAAAGACTTTTTTCTTGCCAACATCGACTTACAGATCTTCTATATAAATTCAGCTGTTTATCACTATAATATAAAAAGGAGAATGAACTTGAGAAATAGTTTTCGATTTCTGTTAAAGTTTTTATGAGAATATTAAAATGCAATAATATTAAATCTATATATCTTATACGAACACCACTCAAAAGTCCCGTTGTTGAGATACACCCATTTAAGTAAGAATAATGTTAAAAGTTTTTTGTCCCCTTAAACATTTCTTTAATACCTCTTTGTTTAAGATTTATATTTTTTAATAATATTAATAGAAGTAAATTAACTACTTTTATTTAAAAATTACTATAAACATTGTACTATTTATTATAAAGGACAGTCTTTGGCAGTTAAAGGATACTTTGAATCCATTACCTTTCGAAATTTGCTTACAGAATTTTCTTTCTGACTTTTAGTTAGTGACCTTGCAATTGAGACAGCTTTCGATTCATTTATTTCTTTTAAACCAAGATGAAACATAAACACATCGTTGACAATTAAAAATTGATACCCATTTCTACACATCTCCCAACGCTACAAAAATAAATATAAATACTTTAATACATTAAACTTACAAGTACTGTATTATCTCTATTTGGATATGGGAATGTTTCATCGTGATAAGGAATATCATTTAAACTAATAAATTGTGGTTCCCAATTTGATCTGTCATATTTTGCCTTAAATTGAACATCAGGAAACACTTGATCTGGTATAGATAACCATTCATCTAATTTTGGTATTGAATGTGCATTTTTATAATAGTGATGAAAGATAAAAGCTTCCTTCTTTGACATTAACTCTTTTAATTCAAGTTTATCCTTTGGTGCTTCAGATAAATTTTTTGTTTTAACTTCAAATATTCTATAAACGAGAGCATATTTATTATCATTTTTATTATTTAGTTTGTTTTTTGCAACATTTAACATTTTGTCGTGGAAGTTTCTTGAAAACATATGATCAGAATCAGCTATAAGAATATACTTCCCATAACTATATTTTCTAGCTATATTTCTTAAAATATTAGCCGGATATTTACTCATTTTTGTTCCACGTTCTTTGTTATCCGTTAATACATTAGTACATGATTGATTTAAATAAAGTAATAGGATATTTATAACATATATTTCCTATTATATGAGAAAGTAAATACTCATCAATTGGACTGTTAAAAATGTCGTTATAAACAAAATGAACCGATATTTTATTAGATGTTCCAATAATTTCTTTAAGTCTACAATATATACATATTGTTTCAAATGAAAAAAATGTATGAGAGTCTAAATAGACAGCTAACGAAATGTATCCTTCCCAATTAAGCAGATGATTTTTTAGTTTTTCAAGTTTTTGATCACTACTAATATGGAGAATTAAGATAATATTATTATCATAACTATAGTTATGACTTTTAATAATGTTTGGTATAATTTTATAATTTTCATATTTCGTAAATGTCAAACTAAAATTATTGATAAAAATATGTGAATTGTAATTAAACATACTGTGATCTTTCATTCTCCTTATCATATATGAGATCCGAATATTTTAATGCTTGTGTATAACAAACAAAATTATAATTAATAAAACATACAAAAAGAAGTGTCAAAAAATATATCTTAAATTTGAACATTTTAAAATATATCAACTATAATGCAACTACACGCAAAAAAAAAGATATCACAAAAAGTAGAAAAATGTATCAATCATTTATACAATTGTTTTTAACAATATACAAATTTTTCCATTGTTTTATTACTCAAAATAATATTCTGTTTTACTAATTTTTATAAAACATCTTCATTTTTTTTCCTAAAAAATAATTAATATTCAAACAAATAAAAAAAAGATGTCTATCGTTTCTACAAGTGAAATTTACTTAAAACTAAACAATTACCAACAAACAATGTTCTGATTTAAATATATTATCATCAACAGGTAAACAGTCTAATAGACTTAAATTACCTATTTAATTGGAACATTAATTAGTTAAAAATATGATATCCAAGTTATTTCTATTTAACAATGTGATTTATTATAATATTTTTCTTAGTATTTTCACTGTATTTTAATAATTAATCTTTAGTATCTTCATAAATAGTAATAACCATTTAAATTAAACTTTTTTATCTTTAAAAAATAAATAATTCATAAAATTGATTACTCATTATAAAATAATAAAGTTTATTGTCAATAATTGATAATAACTAAAAAATAACATAACATACTTACATCAAAATGTATGTTAAAATATTATCATGAAAATTAAATAAAATTTCATTAATTTTCGTTCTTCGCAATATGTATTGCTAAATGGCACATTATATCAAATCTAGATTTTTTTTTAATTTTATCGTTAATATCTGTTTTTTCTTAAAAATATACATTGTTTATTAATCATCAATATTGAAATAAAAAAAGAACTTATTTTTTTTGCCTATAAATGCTTTATTTACTCAAAGTATAATTTTTATTATAAAATTTGTTTGTTTCTGTTTTAAGTAATTTTAGAGAATATTTATCATTCAAAAGCTCTCATTTTGTTGGTTTAATACAGTAGAATTTTTATACAATCATTTGAGTTAAAGTTTTTTTATAAGATTGTTAGATATAATATTTTTAAAAATTAATATATGGTCCTAATATGTGTATTTTACTAAAAAATCGTTTAAATGTTTCAATTTAAAAATATTATTATTATTAATATCTATCAGTACTTTATATAGTAAAAAAATTTTTCTATCCGTTTTTACGAAATAATTTATTTCTATTATTTCTATAACATATAAAATAAAATATTTAAAATATTTAAATAAACATTGTCCATAATTCAATTCTATAAATCTTAAGTTAACATATTCTAAATAATTCCAATAATAATATATCAGGAAGAGAGATCGGGAAATTATTTTCGATTAAAACTTTTATCTATCTAAATATATGTAGCTTTTTCTACCGATTTTCAAACATTATTAATGTTTTAAAAAAATAATGAAATATAAAACGCATCTGTACTTTGAATTTCTATAATATTTAATAACTTAAACACAACATTTTATACTAATTAGAAGTTTAATTTAAGTATTCTGTTTATTTTACTATTTTATTACTAAAAATTTATAACATTCAAAGACATATGTAATATTTTAATAGTAATTTATATAGAAATAAATTGGTTGAATGTATCAAACATATTTTTCTATCGAAATTAGATGACCAAAATGAAATGAAAAATAAAATAATTTTTTTATATAGTAGGAAATATAGTTTAACATATAAAAATAACAATGTTACATATATAAATTTTTAAAAAAGTATTTAATAATACCATTTAGAAAATATTTAAATATTAATATTTTCCCAATAGTTTAATTTCATAATATTAATAAAAACATTTTTATTTGAACTTTCTCAAAAGTAAAATTGTTAAATGTTTTCTTTGTTTTCTCTTTTTCATTAATTAATTAATTTTTAATTTATATTGTCAAAATGAATTTTTTCCTTGAAGATATGGAGTACTATAATGGCTTACCAAACGATTTGAAGAGCATTATTTCCAAAAAATTGATAGTCAACAAAATATTATAATCGAATCTGATTTAAAAAATCAATGGAAGGAATCTTTGATAACAAAACTTAATTGTGAAAGTAAAGAAATTTATCAGTATGAAAATGTAAATACAAAAAATATAAATTACCAAAAAAAATTCATTCAATGAGTTGGTAACTTAATATAGTAAATACAAGAGTATAATAAAGTTCTTGATATATCGTTGATGATTTTCAGAATTATTATTTACAACGTAAAAAGGAAAGACAATGGATAAAGATTGAGGTTGATATTCGTAAAACAAATTCAAGTATGATGAATCAAGAAATTTTAAATAATTTTGATAGTTTTTTTAATCTCATGCAGACAGAAAAAAAAATTCGAATTTAACTTTGGAAGAAATTTAATGTTTATTAATAGAAAACAAAAAAAAATGTTATGATATAATACTGTAATAAATAGTCTACTTTACTACATATTTATTTACACAGAAAAAAAGCTAAAAACAAATGCAATAAAGATGACAAAGGAAAACCATTACTTACCCTGATCCGGATACAAGCTTTATGGTAAGTAATGGTTTTCTCAATGCTTTTATACTTGTAATTTGATTGATTGTATCAATCATATTTACCTCATATACCTCAAAATGTCTTGATGGTAAATGTTCTTTAAAATTTTCTTCCAAAGAATCTGACATCTTAGAATCAGAAGTACCTGAAGAAATAATCAGATTTTCTGTAATAGCATTTTATTTTAAATTTATAATGTTATAAATTTCAGTATTTACATATTCTTTAGAAAAAAAAAATTATGAATTGTCCGATTAGTAAAATGTTTACCATCTGACAAACCGGACAAATGAACTACAACTTCTTTTATATCAGAAATAAAAGTCTAATAAAATTAGAAAATTTTATCAACTCTTTGGAACGTTATTACAAAGACCATGCTCTAACTATTTTGATGACTCAACAGAAGAACTGGGATCTCGTTTAATAATTTGTTAGTACAATATCATAAAAATATTAAGATTAAATAAAATTTACACTATTTTAACCTTAAACTACTAGGTAGTATAAAATATTTAGTAAATATCAAATTTTCCGTTTTGCGGATACAACAATAAATTTGTGTTTATACTAAATATAATTTAATAGTTTTTTATTATGAACAACAGTTGGATTGATTTTATATAGCTAAAGATTTTTTTAAGAAAAATTATTAGTATCGCTATGGTAAATTTTCATTTTATAATAATTCTCGATTTTTAAATTTAAAAAATTTGTTTTTAAACAAATTTGCTTTTAAAATCAAATGCCTCTTTCAATATCAAATTCCGCTATTTACTATATTTTAAACCAAACATATTTATGTATTTTAGCATACATCTCAATTGTAATAAGTAACAAAATCAATTATATATAATAATAATTTGTTTCAATATTACTCATTCAAATGTAAAGTTAAATTAAATAATGTACCAAAAGGAGTTTGGTTTGTAATCTTTAATTTTTTATATACATTAATAATATTCAAACGCTTTTAATAGATATTGAGCAAATAGTCGACATTTTTTACGTTAAACTTATTTTTTATGAGAAATTTATTTCAATATTAATACATAGTTATAAGCAAATGTCTAAATATTTCTCCCCGAAACGAAGTCTTGGTAGTTAAAGCTTTAATTTGAGGATAATTACCATATAATTAAATTCACTTTTCATATTCATTATAGAAGCGTGTTAACAAATAAATATTAAATAAAAAATTATAACTATGAATATTTCATTTTTTTGTTTGATAAATTATTATAAAGTAGAAATTGATTTTAATTAAATATGCTATTGTTTATCATCTTTCATTATATTATCAATCAAAGTTTTATTTATGTTAACAAATTTTTGTTTTTTTTTCCTTTTTTTCTGGATCATTATTACCCTTTTTCGTGTTACTATCATCATCATCATCGTCGTCCCCATCATCATCATTTGGAATAGCTATCTTAATTTCTTTTATTACTTTCTTCATTTCCTTCTTTGGTGGTTCAGGATCTTTATTAGGATCAGAAAGTGGTAATAAAAACTTGACAACATTATCAGGTTCTTCACTAGCAATTTTTTGAATATATGGAAAATCATTCTTAAGGAAAGACTTTAAAGCATCTATATCGTCTAATTTAGCAGGTTTTAATTTAACTCTATCACATGCGTTTAAAACATCCTCCGGTAATGTTGGAAAATTCTTCAAAAATGATTCATAGACAGGTAACTCACTTAATGATTTACTAACTTCACTAATTTCTTCTGAACTTAGTATTTTTGATTGTACTTTCTTATCTTTTTTACGCATTTCACTATGGAGTAAAGCAATATACAGAATCTCCATCATATGAATATTCAACGATATTAATCTTTGTGTCTTATACTGAGACGGAAGTTTTTTAATTTTTAATAGTAGTGTCTCCATATCATTATGAATAAAATCCTTCATCTCATCAGTGGGTAATAATCCTTTAAAGTATGTACAAATAACTTTTGCTTCTCCATTTGAAATTGATGAAGTAATGTAATTTGAAAAATTTTTTCTATCATTTGACAAATTAGTTAAATTTCGATACTGATCCGATTTGTTAAGACAAAAGACTGTCTTATAATTATAGGGGTTAAGTAAAGAGATAATCTAAAATAACCATAAATTTATAATATATGAATATAATCATACCTTATTCATTGAAGTATCAGCAATTGATGGAGTTCCAACAAAGAAAATTAAATCAACTTTTCTTATTAAATTATACAGAATGGGATAGTAGCCAGACGTTTCTTGATTTAGATTTGTTAACATAGAATCAGTAACAGGAGGTGAATCAATAAATGTTATCTCCTGAAGTAAATTATTCTTAATTTGAAATAACTGAATCTGACAATCGTTTTTTTGTTTATTATACTTTGTTATTTCATTAAACGCCCATGATTTAGAAGCTACAGCATCTGCTCCACGTAATAAAGAGGGGCTATCATCATAGATAATATGTGTAAATGAAGACTTGTAATCTTTTATAGTATCATAATGTGACTCATATCCTTTTTTATCCCGAAGTAAATAATTTATAAGAGATGTCTTACCAGCTTCAGAACTTCCAAGAACTAAGACAGTTGGTTTTACCAACAATTCAGTAAAATCCCAACCAACAGTTTTTGTTACCTCATTATATTGATGTCTATCTCTTATTGGACAAACAATTTGCTGATAAAATAAAGGTAATGAAGGTAGGGCTCCAATCAATTTGGGATCATGAATTATCTTCTTTGTTGCAACTTCAACACTTCTTCTTGCTTTTATTTTTTGGATAGTTTTTTGACGTTTAACTTGACCTTCACCCTCAGTAATTGTTGGATCTTGAATTCTACTATCTAAGGTTTTATTCAATTTATTAGTACCTTTAAGTTTGATTTTTCTTACTTTCGTCATTGGAACATCCTCAGTTGTTGTTTGATCAACACTTTGTGTTCTATTCCTGTTCTTACCCTTCTTTTTTTTCTTCTTTTCTCCTTCAATCAAAATAACGGTGTTTACCATATTGTTGGATCAAAAAAGTGTAAAGCAAATACCTTTTCAATAATTTTTTATCTTCATTTTATTTAACAAAATTTTGAATAAATAAAATGAAAATTTTAAAAAATATTCATATTTTTTGATTAAAGAATATTTTCATAATGAATCGCCATAATTTTACTTTATAATCTATAAATTAAAATTTTTAGAAGTCAGGTATCTGTAGACAGAGTCTCCACAGTTTTTCAAAAGATGGTAATTACCATGCATTGCTTCAATTGTCTGCTTAATTGTGCGATCAAGAGTATCTCGATATCCAGCATCAATATTATATTTAAAGAAATTTTCAAAATCATTAGCAATTTTTTCTGAAGCAATATGTTGAGCTGAAACTCTTAAACATTTTTGAAGAATTGAACTATTAGGGCCGCCAAATTTTTCAAAAAATAATTCAATATTTTCTAGAAAATACTTATAAGCAAAATCTTGGCCTATTTTATTTGACGAAGCTCCAGTAAAAAGATGGACTAGATCTTGCCGACGAATTTTATCTTTCTTTATCCCATAATCAAAGACATATTCAAGTAGTTTGATGTCTCTTGTCTGAGCCATACCAATTATACAACTTCTTTCAACTTCAGAAAAATTTACTGTTTCAAAGATCTCTTGAAGTTTTTGAATCCCCTCAATTCCATCTTCTTTTCCAATTACTGAGTATATAAGATTTCGTAAATTTGTATCTATATCTTTTTTGTCTTTATAATAATTATAAAATTTTTCTTTAGCAATTTCAATAGTCGGTTGGTGTCCAGAACGAGCTAGTCTATTAAGAACAAGTGCTCGAAGTTGAGGTATCTTCACATCTTCATCCTCTTGTGATTCCCAACCAAGTTTATTAGCAAGCGGTATCATATTTTCGATGACAAATGAATTAAAGTATTTAATAATATCACCATTTTCATATCTTGATAACACATGCGAAAGAGTTTCAATATCTTGATCAAGAATATTACGTACAACATATTCCTGCTCATGAATTGATGCTTCAAATAATTTCAAATAATGGTGACCATCTAATTTTCCAATTTTCACTAAAGCAAACATATCACTAGCTATTCCAAATCTATCCAAAGCTGGAAGAGTTTTATCATGAAAAGCAATTATAAGGCTATTTAGCATGTTTTCATCGTATTTAACCCTATAAAATCCTGTTGTTTCAGAGTTAAGTTTAATCCACTCTGACGGAGTAACCCCTTCAATGGTAAATGTTTGAGTTTCTTTTGTCATAAGAAAATTAAATTTTGATTGACCGTTAGATGAGGTTGTTGAGATTCTAATGGGAATATGCCATAATTGTGGAGAATCAGTTTCATCACCATGGATAATAAATCTTTTTTGGGATAATGTTAAAATTCTGCTATTTTCTTTAATAGTTTGATTTACAGATACAATCGGAAAACCAACTTGTTTTGTCCATGTATCCATCATCTCTTGAATATCATCTCCAGAAGCCTCTGATAAAGAATTCCAGAGATCAATTGTATTTGTATTGCTATATTGATGCTTTTTTATATAATTACGAAGCGCTTTTTGAAAGATCTCTTCACCCAAGTGTACATATAACATTCTTAAAATAGAGTTAGACTTTTTATATGTTATATCATCATAAATCTCTTCCAGTTCACGTGGATTCACAATCGATGCTTCAACTGGATGTGAAGACTTAAATGAATCTATAGAAAACGCAGCTACCATTTCATCATTCAAAAATTTTTCCCAAATTTTTAATTTAGGATAACTAAAACAGACCATGAGATATTGCATAAATGAAGCAAATCCTTCTTTTAGCCATAATTGATCCCACCAGATAGGTGTCACTAAATTTCCGAACCATTGATGAGCAATTTCATGGGCAATGATTGTGGCAATGTAACTTTTTTGGTTGTCTGATGTTTTTGATATATCCACAAGAAGAGCTGTTTCTCGGAACATCAAAAGACCTGTATTTTCCATGGCACCCCAAGAAAAATCTGGTACAGTAATCATATCAATCTTAGATATAGGATAATCAAAATCAAACCATTCATTAAAGTAATCTAAAGCTCTAATTCCAACTTCCAAAGCAGAAATTCCATGTTTTTTTTTTCCAGGTAAAGTATAAACACGTACAATTGCTCCTTTTTTACTTCTATTCTAAAAGAAGAAATAAATTTTTTAATATTTGATAAAAGAATGGTACCTCAATATATTCGAAATCACCAACAGCAAATGCGACTAAATGAGCGGACATCTTAATGGTTGGAACAAATTTAACAATTTTAGTTCCATCATCCATATATTTTATTGATACTGCATCCATATTCGAAAGTGCAGTTAAAGGTGTATCAACTTGAAGGGTAATATAAAATATTGCCTTATAAACTGGTTCATCAAAACAAGGAAAAACCATTCTTGCGTACGTACTTTCAAATTGTGTTGATACCATGTAATTTTCAATTGAAGTTGGAGTTTTATATAATGATCGATAGAAACCTTTCATTTTATCATTATGCATTCCTGTGAATATTAAATGTAAATCTATTTTTTGTGGTGTTACTTGGGATGGAAAAAAATTTTAATCATTTCAAATGTTTTCTCATAAATGAATGGTAAATTTTCAAATTTAGTTCCATTATTAAAAGTAGATGAGATAAAATGAATATCAAGCTCATTACTATGAAGTTTCAAGAAATCTGTACATCTCAATATATCTATTGTTATCGTTACTTTACCATAAAATTTAAAAGTTTTCAAGTTTGGTCTCAAAAAAGTTGATAAGATATGGGATTTGCAAATGTTGGTAGCCTTTCAAATGTTGATGTACTTGAATCTGATAATTGGTTATTATCTAAACACATACCACGATCTAAATTTAAAATGCTGAAAATGTAGAAAATACTTAGCAATATCATTTTTATGAAAAAATCAAAACGTTAAATTAAGGCTTTTATTCAAGAAAACTAAATAAAAAAAATGTTAATGTTATGGAAAATCAAAATTTTAAATGAAGCCATTTATGTAAAGAAAATCAAATACTGAATATATTAAGTTATATATATAATTTGGACAAATACTTTTGAAAATAAAATTATATTAAATTTTAATATAACAATCACATATTCAGGGAAAGAAATTAGTCAATAATAGATTTCAGGAATTTACAAATCACTATTATTATTTGTTTTAAAAGTACAAAACTTTTTATTTCTTATTTATATTATAATCTTTTCTATTTTAAATTTAAATGATTAAAAACTACTGTCATTTATGGTAATGAATAAAACCAGAAAATAAAGTATAACTGGAGCATTTTAAAGTAATGAAATGACATCGAAAATTAATAGATAAATCACATTAAATAACAATAGATAACAATTAGTAAATAAATTTGATATAAAGTTATTATTTCCAACCAATCTTTGAATATTGGATAAAATCTTAAATTGTTAAAGAAAAAATTGATGACGCAAAAAATGTAAAGGTAAAAAGTGATATTTAAACATGTTGTTTCGAAAAAAAATTGACACTAATAAATTTAACGCGATATGCAGAAGAAGACAGTGTAATAATCTTTAAAAAAACGAATTTTTTTTTGTAAATTTTCTTTTAAAATAAATGTAGATGCATTTAGACATTAATATTAGTGATGCATATTTAATCGTATGTGATGAATTTAGATGGAAATTTAAATGATATTTACTTTTCTTTTGCAATAAAAAAGTGTCAATTTGTACCTCATTATGATAAGATTTTAAATTTTTTTATTAACTATAAACACAGTATAAACTTAATCACATTTTCTATCAAAATTCATAGATCCATAAATTGTAAAAGTTAAGGAATAAAGTGTACATGTAGGGAAATAAAAATAGAATAATTTTTAGACAACAATATTAAAGAATGAATTATAATCATAGTTATATTTATTAAAATTATTATTTTTTAGTAATTTCAAAATAAAGTTTCTTGAATATTTTAGAAAGGTATCCGTTTATTAGGAATTAAATATATTAATGTTAATTTTATCTCCATGACAATGATATTTTACATTGAACTAAATGGCTAAAACATCTTAATGAAAATAATCATCTATCTGCATAAACAAGCGTTTGACGTTTTTGAAGAATCTACTTCATATGTACTTTCTTATAATTATATATATGTATATATATCTACTATTTTTTTTAGAAAGACAAATAAGAAGATTTAGTATGGAGGATAATAATATTTAACTAAAATATACAAACTTAATATGTGTTTGCTAAATATCTTCCATAAAAATTAATAATTTTATTCTTTTATGTTTGGGAAAAAATAATAAAAAAATGATAATATAATCCAAAGTATAAATACTTTTTTTTAGAAACAGTAAACGATAAGCTTAGATATCCACTTTGTCGTAAAAGTAGAATAAAAAACAATTTAAATAGTGCTTGTAGTTGTTGTAGGAAAATAAAAAATTCTTTTAAAGTATGTTATTAAATGATGATAATTTGCATGAGCATGGTTTTCTAAAATTGTGAAGTGCTTTATTATCTTTTATACATATTTCTTATTTGAAAATTTTTATATTGTTTATTAGATTTCTTTGGGACTACAGTCTGTCTAACTTGTTGTTTTTATTACTTTGTTAAATTATTTTTTCGTCTCGTATATATAATCTTTCTATTTTTTCCTTTAATTTTAATTTTTCTTTTCTTCTGGTTCTTTTTTTACCCTCTTAGTTTATAATTTTTTTTTCAAATAGATTGCTTGTTTATTTATTCTACTTACAATGTTTGATCTTATTCATTATCATTCTTAATTTTTGATATCCATTTTAACAGATAATATAGAGATTATGAATTATAATGTAATATATTTCATTCAGCTAATTTACCAGTTTACATTTTCTCCTACGCAAATTACTTAGCATATGCCTCAAGTTGAGTAATAATCTGTTGTTTTTATGTTCTAATTTGATTAAACCATATGTATGTGAAGTGCATTATTTTTTTAATTTAAATACTTTTTACAACCTTTTAGTATTATTATATACTAGATAAATTGTTTTAAAAAAATTTTTAGATTGTATAAACAATTTCAAAATAACTATTTTATAATTACTATAATTTCTCAGTGTTTGATCTAGAGTCGTAAAAAATAGCTTTCAACTATTTTATCATTTTGATAACAACTTAAAATAAACTAATATTAAGATAAAGTCATCAAAAAACGTTTACATATGTTTATCATATCTATTTATTTTCTAGATCTAATGTTTTTTTATTACCATTTTTCTGGGAAACTAAACATTTTGTTGGTTTTCTTATATTTTTGTATAATTTTATTACATTTCATTATTGTATATTCTTGTCCATCTCTTTCTTATTTCGAAAATTTTCCATCTAATCTATTCATTTTTTTAGCCTTATATAATGTTATTATAATTTATTCCTTTGTTAAAGTGAATCTATAAATGATGAAAGACAACTCATTGGCAATTTAATATAATGATAAATACTACATTTCACCATTTTCCTTATTATAGAAGATTCCTTCTAGTATATGTGCAGCAAAGTTCGATTCACTTGACATTTTTTCTTAAAATTATAACATTTCACTCTTTGTCTAATACTCTTATCCAATTATTGATTTTATAATTTCCATAGTAATTTAATTAGAATCCGTTTCCAAGTCTGTTAGTCTTTTGACATTTTATCCCTCTAACTATTTAGATAATTACAAGTGATCATTAAAATTTTTTCAAAAAATGTTCATTAATATAGAAATAAATTATTTAATCACCTTCTATTTCTAGCCATAGCTTCATAAAGCTATTCATTCGTTAAGAAAATTATAGACGATACTATCATTCAATATATATCACAATGTTTGCAATCTAACCATGCTCTCGGCATCATGACTGCATACAGAGAAGTCCTAGATGGAAGCAATCCTATTGAAGATAAAAGAGATGTTACTTTTAGGGATAAGTATTATTGTGATATAACTATTAATTCTTCAAATTTTATTACCGTATTAGATTTGATACCTTATGATGACCAGGATGCTAAGATTTATAATAGGAATGATGTAACAAAATTAGAGATTAATATCGATGAAAAAAGAGCAAAAAAGAATTTATTTTACAAAATAAAATATTTCATAACATCAAAGATAAATAAAATTTTATCATTCGTATCATGTGTTAATTAACTATCCTTTGAATTTTTTGGATCAGAGTTTGTTTATAATCATATTCAAGATATTAAAATGGAAATTAAAAACGACTATATATCAATGCTATCAATTAACTTCAAGAAAAATGATTTATCATATACATTTCGTTATGGTTGCATAGAAGTGTAGCGGTGGATTTAATAAAATGTTTTATTTGGAATACATAAACATAATTATAAAAATATAAGGGTAATTAATATATATTACTTAGGTTAGTCAATCTTGAAGTGAATCTTCAAGATTATAAAAACTAGTCTCCAGTCAAATTTCCTTTGCTTTTATACTAATTTTTCTCCCAGGGGCGTTGATATATTTGATACTAATTCGCTTTCAATATATATATATTTTATATTTAGGTATATATATACATATATATATAATCAAAAATCAACTTTACGATTCTATTTCTTTATAATTTCAGTTCATTTCATTCGTTTGATTTCGCCTCCCATCCCTACTATCAAACACCTGGTTGATAAAGTGAATGGTAATTGTTTGTTCTTTCAGGGTTTCCAATTCTTTTTTTTGGAATAAATGGTTGAAGATGGTTTGGCTTTATTATCAAATGCAATCTTGGCTTAAAAATTAGAGTATTCTAGCTATGGATTTCCATAAAGAAACAGGTATTATTAATGAAAGTTCTTATTTATTTTTCAATTACTGATGTTTCATGCTAATTAATAAAAGTTTCTTTCTTGATTCCCCCTTCTTTTTTTCTAATAAACTATCTCGTTCTTTAAAAGCATTTTTGGTACTTTCTCATTGGCAGTTGGTGTCACTTTGTTGTTTGTACTTTGTCTGGTTTGAGGTTATGTTATAATAGCTAAAGAAGAGGATGATTTATTTGTACTCTTATACAAAGTCCTATTTGATGTGCAGGGTGTGCCGTGGATTTCTTTCTTTTACAATCCATGCGAGAATGAGGTGTTTTTTTTATCGTCATATCCCAAGAGTCTTGTTCAATTAATAATTATTTAATGGGTTTATTTCTTCTAGTAAAATTGGCTATTATTAATACTTTATATATATATATATATATATATATATATATATATTTTATCATTGTTCCCCCTTCTATTTACTTGTTTCTTTTCCCTTTTCGATAATTTTATTTCATAACCGTTAATTTTCATCGTTATAATCTTCTCATGTTCTCACCCCCCTTTTTTTTTCTTTTAGATACCTAATGAATAATTGTACTGCTGGTCCTGGGATGTCTGATCCCACAAATTTGTGTTCTCAGTGTGTTCCTGCCATCTCCGCAGTTGCCTCTCCAGTCATCTCCACCACCACTTCTGGATTGATTGGGTTCTTCTCGGGCTCAATATGCCCAATAATTTTTCAAATGTTGAGCAAATCGGAGAGAGGACGGAAATTCCTTCGTTGGTTGAGAGTGATCAAACCGTCACTCCCTCAAGATCTCCAGGATCTCATCAAGGCCCCGGAAGAACCAAAGGAGGAAGAAGTCCTTGAGCATGTTTAGGGAGGGGTTTTTTTTTTTATTTTGTTAATATTTAGTAAAGTTTTATAAGTTTAATAATTTAATTTGAAATTTCCTTTTCTTTTGTTGCCTCAACTGTTGAGGTCATTAACTTTAACGCTTTCTCTCTTAAATGAAACAATTTGAAGGTTAACCGAATTTCCTTAACCTATAAGATAGTTTGGTGTAAGATGCAATTCATCACAAAGACGTGTAAGATGAGGGAAATATTGATTCTTGAAGGACTTATACGTTTGGTTCTTTTGAAAATTTTCCATAATGAAGTTGATAGATACAAGATAAGTCTCTAATTGAATTAGTGTCAGTGAAAGTAACAGATGTTCCATTCAATTTGAAATCTCTTTCTTCATTACCAATCGTTGCTTGGGGCTTTCCAACTTCAGTTCTTTCATTATAAGGTACAACAGTTCTAGAAATAGTAAAGATGTTTTTCGTCGTAGAACGACTTAGATTCAGAAGCGATTCATCATGACAATATGTAATTAAATGCTTATTTTCATCCGTGAATGGTTCATGAGTTTGAGAGATTGGGGTTTCGATAATAATGGTAATAATAATGATAATAATAACATTGAGCAAACTTTCCTTTTAGAGAAATTGCAATTTTTATAAAAGAATATAATTTAACAGAGTACAACAATGAAGTTGATTATGAAAAATTTAAACAATTTAATAGTAATTAAAGATTAAAAATTCGTTTTTCGAATTGTTGGGGGTTTATTATAACAAGGAAATAAGAGTAATTTTCTATTATTATATAAGAAAAGGATTATTATCGTTAAACTTCTCTTGGAGCACAAGGCTTGTTTATAATGGAGAGTGGTTTGAATATTATTATTCAATTTTATAATTAAAACAATTTGTAGCATAATTAGTTATTATATTGTATACCAAATTTTATCATTAGGTAGCTTAAATCACGGGTTATTAATGTAATGTTACTGAAATTTGAACAAAAAGGTCTTAGAATGTATGTAGCTTTTAAATAATAAAAGTGTCGGTTATCGCGACAACTATATTATTACATATTTAAAGGATTTTAATGTTTTAGATCATTCAATGATAAACTTTTACAATAAAATTGCTTCGAAATATAGTTTTATAAGGATATAATAGCTAGTATGGGAATTAATTATTTTAAAAACTTAGTAGTAAAGGAATTTTTTAGTTAAAAATTCCCGGTTTACACCTAAAGGTATTATGTGAATTTCTTTTTTATTAACAAATATTATTAATTGTTTGTATAAAGAATATTGTAGGGAATATCATTAGAATAGAAATTTTTCAAAGTTTCCCTTTTTAGCAAGAGAGTTACTAATTTGTGATTTTAATTGAGATGTTTTGTAAATCTTTTGATTATGAGTGATAATAGGGTGTTATTATGTAAAAGTAAAATCTGTTTTATAATTTCTATTTTAATTTGGTATTTACTCATCTTGGCAACCTCCTAGTTCTGACTATATTTTTCCTTTAGGCTTTCCGGAAATGGTTAAGAAAACTTGCGTGTGTTAGCTTATCCTGCGAGAATCTAGTATTTTATGTTGCTCGTTATAAAGACTTTAGAAATTGTTTTATTTCGTATTGTTTATGTGCAATATTAATTGTGATAGTATTAGTAGTGGACATAGTAGTGATAGTAATTGGTTTGGGCCATATCATTTGGCCATTCTTTTCCTTCTAAAATAATTTCTTATGTTTTCCAGTATTTTGTATTTCTGTTCTTTATGAAAAATTTTGTTGTGTCTTGATCTCTTTATTCTTTTTGTCTTCTTTTTGCTTGATTTTATGATTTGGTTGTAACAAAATTCTAAAGGTTAGTGGCAATTGTCATGTGGGTGTTAATGTTTCAAGTAATCTGCTTTGATAATTAAGATTTTATTTTGTGATCTGCGTGGGTTTCTCGAGATTTCGTAATAAAGCTTGGTTGTTTTTCAGTGTAATTGTGAAAGCATGGATTAGATTTAAACTGTCTCTATTGTATTTAGTAATTCTGGTAATTGATAGTTGATAATTTTAAAATAATAGAATCTTTGATATAGTTCAGATTGTTTTATTAGGTTTCATTAATGCATAGAAATTTTAAATTTCTGTAATTTCACCTCGAGGTACTCCTCCCTACCCTATAAAAAAGGTGTCCTCATCTTCTTAAGGTGTAGTGTCTTAATTTTTCGATGTTTTTATTCGATATTTCTGTATAGTTGTTTTTAAGAATTTTCCATATTGACATTGTTAAGATTGTTTGCAACTTATCTCTTTTCTTTTTATTCTAATTAATCTCTATTAATTAATTACTTTGTTATTATTTAATTTTATGTATCTTGTAGTTAGCGTATTTTGATTTATTAATAGGGGATACATTTTGTTTTGAGTATATTTACACCAAGTACTACTGATCTTAATTTAAACTTTTTCATTGGCTTTTGCTGTGATATTATTTAATTTGTGCTTTTCTTGCCTAATTGTTCTAATTTTCTACTATGGATGTTACCAACGATTTTCCTTGCAGCCTTCTTGTAGAGGATCCCTTTTTTAAACGTGAAGCAATTCGCTATATTAGAGGATTAAAGAGAGATTCTCATTCCGTTGAGTCCCACTTATTATTGGAGAAACTTGGGCACGCAACCCCGAGTGAACTCCCTGCTCACATGTGGGAAGAATCTTTTAAGATATGGGAGAAATTTTTCAAGGCCGAACCGTATAAGAATTTCAAAGAAAAGCTTCTTGGAGGGGGTTGTGTTCTAGAAGACGTACCCCGTTTTCTTTTCTTTCATGTTGGAAATCCTGATGTTGGAGAACTCTATGCCGATTTGGATCCTCGCATGTATCTGGAAAATGCGACTATGTTGTTAGACAATGTAGAAGATTGTCCTGTTCAGTTTCCAAGTGAAAACATGCCAGCCCTAAGGGGATTAGCTATTTGCAATGCTTCTTATTACTCTTTTCGTGGTGCACTTCCGCCCACATTGGAAGTGTTAATGATCGAGAATGGGGTTTATCCAGAGGCCCGGATTAACATGAATGAGCTTCTGGAAGGCCTTGGCAGATTGAAGATATTAATAGTTGAAAATTGTTCTATTACCGGCTAGATTGACAATATTGAAAGTTTGGTTCCTTCGCTAGAAGCCATCGTATGCCGTGGGCCAACAAATGATTGCACTTGCCAGGAGCAAGTTTATTCCCTGCTCCCGAATATGTTAGGTATTTTACCCGCAAAAAATAGCTCTTGGAGCTATACTGCTTGGGTGGGTCACGTATATTACCGTGACCCATCTATCCTTTCCGAAATATGCGAGGTATCATTGTTGGAGAGATATCAAAAGCGGTTGGAGCATTTGAGAGAGAGGGACGTTGAATTCAAAGAGGAGGAAGGTAATTAAATTTTTTTTCTTTCTCTCTTTTTTTTTTTCTTTTATATGCGAATTTTCTTTTTAATAAACTTTGTTTTTATGATTATTGTTAAAACGAAATTTTTTTCGTTGCGTTTTGTCGTGATTTTGATATTTCATTTTATCAGAGTGTTTTAAATGATTACTTCATTCCTTTTATACTGATGCTTTTCTTTATTAACTTTTTCATTTTAAATTCTTCTCTGATATCCGTTATTCTTTATAACTTTAGATATTCTTCACTACTTTTCTTTTGTTGATTAAAGATTGTTTGTAAACTAAATTTCTGACATTGTCGTTAAGTCTAGATAATGTTTTGACGGCGTTAAATCTTGTATAGGAGAGGTGATTGTGTTGTTAATTAGTCTAAACGAATTAGTGGTAGTAATTTTAAAATAGTGATTTTGTTTAATGTTAAAAATAAGAGTTAGTTATAATAAAGGTGTTAATAGGAATGATTTATTGTTGACGTTTCCATCATTCCACCTGACTTTTATAATGTTTTAGTTGCCTTATGTGGGCATAGGTATATACTCTTTCTCCTTTTACATGTCTATGTATTATTCTTCCAGCATTTGAGATTTTGCTTAATTTACAGTCTCCAGTTTCTTCGTTAATTGCCATGATACAATATGGTCCATCATATCGTTCGTGAAGCTTCTTTTATTTCCTACTTTGTCCAGTATGGCGCGTAGTACTAAATCTCCGTCTTTGAAATTGTGTTTCTTTTTAATTGTTTGTTTTTCTCTGTGTTTATTTAATTTTTCTTTTACTTTTGCTATTATTTCATCGTGGTTAATTAAAGTTTCCGGTTGATCCAAATGATTGATCATGGAGAGAACGTCAACCGCTACATTTTTAATTCTCCCATGCATCAGTTCAAATGGTTTTTGGTTTGTCGTGGAGTGTATTTGATTGTTGTACACTCCTATGATTGTGGGAATTATAATGTCCCAATTTTCTTCTGCTTGGTAGCATGCTATAGCTTCATTAATAGTCCTATTTGATCTTTCCACTAGGCCATTGCTATCGTGATTGTATGCGGTGGAAGTTCTAACTTCTACGTTCCAATTTTTCATGAATTCATTGAATAATTTAGATGTAAAATATTTGGCATTATCTAAACGTAATGCTTTAGGTGGGCCATATCTTGAGAAAATTTGGTTGTTAATTTCGTAAATGATATCTTCTGTTTTAATTCTTCTTAGAGGTATGACTATCATAAATTTTGAAAAGTCATCTATTGCTACAAGTAGGTATTCATTCTTTCTTTGTGTAACAGGCATTGGCCCCCTGATATCAATATTTAATCTTTCCCAAGGTCTTTCCGGAATGTCCCATGTTCCTTTCCATTCAGAAGTCGTGTTTGGTTGGTATTTTATTTTCTGACAAACTTCACAGTTGAGTTTTATGTTCATATTCTCCCACCAAAAATATTTTTGGATAATTTCTTTGATTCTTCTTATTCCGAAATGACCTCCAATTTTAGGATTTTCATGTATATATTTGATTAAGTTGTGTCGTTCTTTATCTGGAACGAAGAATTTTTCTTCACCTTTTATTTTTATTATTATTAAGTTTCTCAGCCTTCTGAATTGGTTTTTCATTTCGTTCTGGAGAAATTCCTCATTTCGTCTTGAGGTTTGCCACCCCTCCATTTTAAGAGATGTCCTCATCTCGTTGAAGCTGTTATCGTTAGAAATTTTCTTGATTGTTTGAGCCATTAGTATTAGAGGCTCTATTGATTCCGGATTTCTGGAAAATAAATCAGCAATAACATTCGCCTTTCCTTCTTTATAGAATATATTTAGATTGTATGCCGATAATGCAAGTTGATATCTCCGAAGTTTAGATTGATTTTCTTTTGGCGATTTGATGGCCAAAACAGCTCTTTGATCTGTGAATACATCTGTAGTCTTACCTTCTATATAATAACGGAATTGTTTGATCGCATATACCAAAGCAAGAGCTTCTTTTTCTACTACTTGCCATCTTTTTTCAACATCCTGTAATGTTCTGCTGGCGCAGGCTATAATTCTTGGATAGTTATCCTCCAGATTTTCTTGTAATAACACTGCACCGATTGCATATTCAGAAGCGTCAGTATGGATGATAAAATTTCTAGACATATCTGGTGCAGCTAATATGGGAGCTGATTTCAATCTAGATTTCAATTCGATAAATGCTTTATTTTGATCTTCGGTCCATTTAAATTCAACTTTTTCGCTGAGCAATTTTGTTAAGGGCGACGCGATTTTTGCATAGTTGAGGATGAATCTTCTAAAATAGTTTGTTGCTCCTAGAAAACTTCTTATTCCCTTTCTAGTTGTTGGTATTTCCAATTTGTCGATTGCAGAGACTTTCTTCTCGTCAATTTCGATGCCCTTTTCTGAAATTATGTGTCCAAGAAATTCTACTCGGTTTTGCATAAATGTTGTTTTCTTCAATTTGACTTTTAATCCGGATGCATGTAACCTTCTGAAAACTTCGTCCACTTGATTTGCGTGGTCTTTTCTTTTCCCAAAAATAATAATATCGTCTAAATAAACTGCAACGTACTCTCTCAGATCTCCAAAAGTGTGCTCCATTACTTTCTGAAATGTTGCAGGGCTTCCAGCTAAGCCCATAGGAGTGACTTTGTATTCGTAAAGTCCTTTTGGCGTTATAAATGCAGTAATTTCTCTAGAATTTTCATCTAAAGGAATTTGGAAAAATCCAGCAGCTAAATCTATTGTCGTGTATATTTCTTTTCCTGAAATTTTTTCTAGCATGTCCTCAATGAGAGGTAAAACTGAAACTTCTGGTTTTGTTAGTAAATTAACTTGTCTATAATCCACAACTTTGCGTAATTCACCGCTTTTCTTTTTAACCATTACAACCGGTGAAGCCCAAGCCGATTTTGATTTAGCTATTTGATTATTTGATTCTAAATCTTTGACTGTTTCCATCATAGCATCAACATGTTCTTGTCGATACTTCCGGAGCGTATGTTGTATAGGTTTAGCATCTTCTTTTAATAATATCTGATGCTGAATTGGACCATTATAACGGCCTGGATCGTGTTGATATTCATAAAATATAGTTTTATATTTTCTAATAAGCGGTTGTATTTCAACCGGTATATTCGTAATTTTCATTAATTCTTCGTTAGTTAAAGGTATTTCTAGTCGTTTATCAGGTAATTCAGTTTCCCATTCTGCTTCATTAGCAATAAATTCATCTTCCGCTTTAAAAATTTCATCTGGATGTAGCTGAACAGCGAGGCAAATAGGAGTATTTTTCATTAATTTCACTGCTTTCGTTCCTGTATTCCATATTTGTATTTGAGTTTCGTTATTTTTAATTTGATTGATACCGTGGATTGGCTTAATACAGAAAGGAATAGAGGAGTTCTTGTTTGTTTTTAAATATAGGAGACAGTCTTCTATTGGCTGACTCCCTTTAAGTAAAAATCCTGGAAACTGCCAGGTTGTATAACTTTTTCAGTATTTACTTTTAATACCAATTTATTAACCTTATTATCAAACCATATCGGTAACCTGTGTAAACCGAAATAAATATTTCTTTCATTATAATCATGTCTATAAGATTTGAAGTTTTTCATAAATGATCTTCCCACTAATACTTCCGTGGTTAAATCTTCAACTACGTAAAATATTTCCTCTATTTCCTTCCTGTCTGGTATCTCCACTAGTAATTTTAATTTACCGATAATTGGAATATCCCCATTAGTATTCTTTGCGAATACATCACTTTTCTCTAAGCCAGGTTGTCCTATTTGCAACCATCTATTTTTACTTATTAACGACAATTCACTGCCATCGTCTACATATGTTTTCATTAGCATACCTTGAATTTTTAATACGACGATTGGATTGTCTGTTTGTCTATCATATGTGATTACTTTAAATGTGAAACTAAATCCTCTAGTTTCTAACAATTTCTCTATAGCTTCATCCTCATCGCATAGAGTGACTATGCTTTCTTTTCTCTTTATGCCCGATTTCTGTGTAGTTTTTGATTTTGCCGAATCTTTATTACTGAGGGCACTGTTATCTAAATGGCTTCTTTCCCATGCTTTACGTATCCCGTCTTCTGGGTCAAGGATAACTCTTCCATTATTATTTCTTCTAATTCGTGTTAGTATATTCGTCATTATAAAGTTCTATCCTTTTCTTTTAATGTATACTCCGCAGAATGCCATTAATGTAATGGAGAATACTTTGATAACATCTAATCCATCGATATTCTTGATAGCTGTTTCTACTTCTTGTTTAAACGAGAAAAGATTCTTTTCGTCCAAGTCCTGAGTCATGCCCGCTATCTTTTTGACACTTTCTTCGAATTTTGTTACTTTCTTTGAGTCTGGGTAACCAACGATTTGAATATGTTTGGGTTTTGATACTGTGGAGGTTAATTTAGGGTTGAATGAATGGTATTCACTTTTGTCCACTTGGGAAAGCAATTCCATGAGTTCGGATAAAGTCTTCTCCTTACTATCGGTTGTTGGAAGATTGGGTTCTTGTGGAAACTCGACTGCGAGTGGTATTTTGCTTGTTTTCTTTGAGGTTAATGGGGTTTGATACATTCCCATAGTCATATACTGGGTATCGTCAATCGTTTTATCCTCTCTAGTGGTATCCTTATTGACAAAAGTATTTTCGATTATCTCATTAACTTGTTGTAATTGCAATAAAGTCTTGTCCAATGATGGGTCTCTTATTGGAGGGTTTATAACTTCTGGAGTGGAATATTTTCGAAACGAAGTGCTAACATCTATCTCATCTGTCGATTCCGCGCTGTTTGGTAATGTCGGGATTCTAGTTTCATCGTGAATTGTTCCTCTATTGATATTTGATGGGGTTGTATCCGATATTCTCCCTAGTTCCGATCCGTCTTCCGTGGTTAAAATACGTTCTTGTAACTTTGTACGTTGCTCCATACTTCTTTGTTGTTCCTCCTGTTCTTGTTGTTTTTTCTTTCTGTCTGCTAACACTGTTACTGCGAATCCTGCAAGGGCTTCTTCTACCTTCCTTTCCAATTCTGCAGCTTCTGTTGCATCGTCTATCTTATTGGTTAGCTTTACGACGAGCTGTTTGATAACGGTTTCTAATTTCATCAAATTGCTCCCTCTTCGTTTTTCTAACATATATTCACTCAATATTGCCCATTGTAATCTGTCACCGGCATCTCTTTTTATAATTCTATCGAATTCTCCATATGAAAATTTTAATTTCTTTTCTTCGTCATTGACTCTAAGATAAGAGAAAGATATACACCTTTCACCTGGCAGGAGAAATCCCTTCTTCTGTGGGTCACACGGGCAAGGTTTATAATTTCCTTTATTGGCTGGAATCATCTCATATGGGGCTGTCAGAGTAAACAATTGCTCTTTGTGAAGTATCATCGGAGTGTACACGGGTTTACAATTTGAACCTATAGTTTCTTCCATAAAGTCGCCAACATATGTTGGTTGAAACCACCTTGTCATTATTGCCTCTGACGTTTGGGGCATGAGAATAGTCGTTGTTATGACGACGACGATTGCTATAGTATGCAAATTTTGCTTCCATCCAAAATTTCTTCCAGCAATATTTTAATAAATGTCCTTTGCCATTGCAGTAGCTACATTGAGCCATTGGTCGTTTACAATTTTTAGTGCCATGTCCTTTTTCGTCGCAATTGTAACATACAAAAGGAGAATTCTGATTTGTTGTCACTTGATAGGAATATGTGGCTCTTCTTTGATTTCTATTGCCGTTCCAATTAGAACTTTTATTTATTGATTCTCTATTTACTCTTTCCTTAGTTCTCTCTTCATAATCCCTGACATTGGCTTCAATGCTAATTGCTTTGTTCATTGCAAAACGAAGGCATTTGGAGGGTCCATCCACATAAGGTATTTTGTCAGCTATGTTTTTCTTAATGGCGGATACGTAATCGTTGAAAATTTGGGTCCTAGTTCTAATTTCAGTTGGAGAGAAAATAGCCTCTGCTCCACTAAATTCTTCAGTGACTCTTCCATCATATTCTGGATAAATTTCGATCATCTTTAAATGAAATCTATTATTAAATTGCATAATAGATTCTCCACTTTCTTGTCTCATATTCCTTAAAGCATTATGATCCGTTTGGTTGGCTAGCATCATTAAACAGTCACTCAAGGTGAGATTAACAATGTTTTCGAACTTTGCTTTGGGATATTTAGTCTTATTGGCTTCATAAATTTGAGATAAAGCATTACCAGGAGGGCTTTCAACTAATGTTGAAAGGATATCTTTTAATTCTCCACGATTGTCTTCTCTTTCTCTTTTTGAAGGTATTCTTCTGGTGATGGCTTTTACATTACGTTGGAAGAAGCACTTGACGACAGTAACATCCAAGTCAATTCGTCCTTTTGTGAGGTAATGAGTTAACGGAACTACTCCATCCACATCTTTCTTACTTCCTCTAATAGTATCCATATTACTTCTCAATGATTCAAGGTAGTAATGTGATCGTTCTTATAATAAGAGAATAGATGATAGCACTTGTTTTCGTACTATCGAGATTTAATGAGGGCACTTTCTAGAATTCCCCATCTTATATACTTTCTGGATCTCTATCGTTGTAATGTGAGTGGGTGTTGTTTAGAATTCATTTCTCCATATCACGCCCCTTTTTTTTTCGAAATTACTTTCCTTCTGTGGGTGACACTAAAATCTTCTTTCATGATTACTATGGGTGGCACTAAGGGTTTTTGTCCTAGCTTTGACCTTTTTCTTTGATCTTCTTAGAATTGTGCAAACTCCGTGGGTGGCTCCAGAAAATTTCACTATTCTGTCAAAGCGAGTTTCTATCTAACTTCTCGTAAGTATCTATTAACTATCCTTATTTTCTTACATGTTGTTCTTTTTTATTTATACCTTGATTGTCTATCAGGAATGCAGTCCCTAGGGTTGACTACTTTCTTGTCTTTTGTCATAGATGCGCTGTCGCTATTATGTTTAATTTACATCATCAGTAGGTTGTAAAGTCGTTAATCAAAATGCTTTACTATGTGGTACCTACCGAAAGGTTATCACCTTCACCTCGGCAAAGATTTAACTTAATGGCACTTACGCAATGTTATAATATATACTAATTACAATAACTTTAAACTAAATTGAAAATTTGTACTTTGCTTCGGGATGACATAGTAAACGTAAAGGACAATATTATTTATTTATATCAACTCTTTAAACAATGTTATATCCCCTTTTTTAAAAAAATGTATCTAATTAATTTTTGCCTACGCAGGTAGTCGGCCTTTAAATTACAAAATATGCAAATGCTAGTCCCTATTTTCTACATAACACCAAAAGTAATCTGTCAACTATATTACTTTTTCGTCTCCTTATCATTTCGTCCCTCGAATAATGAGTTCCCATGACGCAATCACACCACATTGTGACCCCACTATGAATAATGATAAGGAGAATTAAAATCTGGATTAAACTAAATGACATTAAAACATATCTACTAAGCAACAATCTTGTGATAAGAAAAATTTATAGTGGAAAAATTCTTTTACTTTAAACTAAATGGAAGATGATTTTAGTTAATTGAAGTAAAATAAAAAATAAAATTTATAGCATTAACTGTTATGTGGAAAAATTAGTATACCTATGATCTGTCAAAGTAACCCAGCACTTGAAGACAGTCACTTACCTAAGGTTACTAATCAGCACCTTTTTGGCCTAACCCAAGCATTTTTCTCTTATAAATGACTCACATTATCCAAAAAGGGTCGTCAATCTTCGGAATAAGACAATATTCAATTATTGAGGCCTTCAATAGGTTTGAATCTCGTCTAATCTTACGTCTTGACTTGGGGAATCCGCGCGAAAAGAAGCAACTGGTACGTATGATAACTTCTCCCATAGCCCGTCGGCATATTGGAGTCCCCTACTATCATCCCGTATGTTTTCAGTTCTTCTGAGGTATTCTTTATATATACTTAGTACCATTAAGGGAGAATTTTATTAAAACTGTTATTTTTATTATTATAAGTTTCGTCATACAACCTTATATCCTATATTTTGAGGATTTTTAAACGTTATCATTCTAACTGTAGACCGTTAGAAATTGTTTTGTATACTACACATCGTAGTTTTCTTTAATTAACTTAAACGAAGAACTTATTAATTCTTGACTACCTGACTTTCAATTTAGCTATGGTATCGAAATCTAGCTATTTCTACAATTTGATTTTTTTGTTTCAAACTTATCTCTATAAACGCTGTAGGGATTTAGTATTGCATATTTTGTTATGATAGAATCTTCATAATATTTTGCTTATCTATTTTTTTCTTGTTTCTGCATGATAGACAATCTCGGTGGAACCTCGTTATGGTTGCATAGAAGTGTAGCGGTGGATTTAATAAAATGTTTTATTTGGAATACATAAACATAATTATAAAAATATAAGGGTAATTAATATATATTACTTAGGTTAGTCAATCTTGAAGTGAATCTTCAAGATTATAAAAACTAGTCTCCAGTCAAATTTCCTTTGCTTTTATACTAATTTTTCTCCCAGGGGCGTTGATATATTTGATACTAATTCGCTTTCAATATATATATATTTTATATTTAGGTATATATATACATATATATATAATCAAAAATCAACTTTACGATTCTATTTCTTTATAATTTCAGTTCATTTCATTCGTTTGATTTCGATTTAAAACGGAAAAACCTATAACCACTAATGAAAAAATTTGGCATGGTTTTAAAAATTTGAAAACATTCCAAACCGAGAAGCATATTTTTGGTTATACTATGTATGATGTAACCTTTATTGATATTCTCAGCAAAGTCAAAGGTTTGTCTCTATATCTTTATGGGTTTTCTGACTTTTATCATTTATCTCCAGATCTAAGTGAAAAAGTATCCTTAAACGGTATCTTATCAAAAATAATAGATAACAAAATTCATTTTTCTTTGTTAACAGGAAAATTTGAAAGTGAACCAAGATTAATGGCTTGGCTCGAGGATTCAGATGTTTCAAGTTTAGCTCTCATTAATAATATTGAAAGTATGAATTTTACAGTCATGTATTATCACAAATTAACTAAGTTTTTACCCTATATAATAAATCTTCAATCCTTGAGAATAGGTATGGTATAGGCAGGACCAACTTTCAATATGGAAGATAGAAATTCATCATATATTTACAAATCATATTAAAATCTTAAGCAATTGAAAACAATCGTAATATCATAAGCTTATTCAGAAGATGAATGTGATTTGTTCTCAAGAATATTTAAAGAAATGAGAGGAACTATAAATAATGGGGCGGACCAAGATATGTACCAAAAAGATATAATATCATTCTTAAGTATAGCTCCACAATGTCTTGAAAATTTATATTTTGACAGAAAGTTTAATATTACGAATAAAATAACTTTAAAATTGAACAAGTTTTTTTCAAATTTATCATTCTTTTTTTTGGTCAAAATGCAGAAACAAAAAGCATAAAAGCTTTTGAAAATCTTGAAATGTTTGTAAATTTGTCTCCTTTTACTTTTGAATTACCTAAAAACATCCAATTATGTATGATAGGCGCTGATTCTAGAACATCCATTAATGAAGATTTCCCTAAGTTTTTACATAATCTTTCAAGGACCTCTTCTAGTATTGCAGATAGTAATATATCTAAAATTTTTGCTAGATATAAAAAGTGCTTTGAACATTATAGAGGGTTAAAGTGCCTTAAGTGAAAATACGATTCATATGGCTCTGTAAAAGGGAATATATTTTTTAATTCTTGTTATTACTTATTAATATTTGGAAATATCAATATAACTACTTAACTTTTGTCACATTTTTTTGAATATCAAATCATCTTTTGTTTTAATTTTTATTTTTCATTAGTAGTATAACAATAAATACAAGTTAAAATTATCTCTATATATCAATAATCTAGAAATTTATTTTTCAGAAGATTCTCCTTCTTTTTTTTCACCTTCTTCCTCCTCTTCTGCCTCTGGTCCAGGATAAAAAGCAAACAGTTTAGCAATTTCAACAAAGTTACTAATCTCTTCTTTATCCATAATTAATCTTCTAGCAACTTCAACTCCAATGTCAAAAATGTTTACCAACAAAACGCCTACAATGTGTTTATTTTCAGTATAAAATACGACTGCTTTCTGTATATCTTCACCATCTTTTGTCTTTGAATCGTCTAATTCTTGAGCAAATATAGCTACTGTATCTAAATTTGAATCTATCCTCCCAACACCTGTATAATGAATATTTGGACCAAGTAATGTATACCAAGATCCTTGATGTGTATATGTTTTGGAACCACCAACCATATTTTCACCTGCAACTCTACCTGATATTTGGGCATGTTCCCAATGTTCTATACGTCTACGACCATAAATTGGATCATAAAATGAGGATACATCTCCTGCCACAAATACATCTGGATGGAGTGTTGAACGCATTCCTGAATCAGCACAAATTCCTCCTATATTTGAATCAACCTCAAAACCTGAATCTTTTCCTAATTGTACATTTGGTGTTGTACCAATAGCAACTATTACAAAATCTGTTATTATCTCATTTTTTTCACCTTCATCATTCTCTGTTAACAATTTTATTTTTCCATTATCAAGTATTTCACTACCAGTAACATTTGTACTTCCTCTAACAGTAACCCCTATTTTTTCTATTTGCTTTGTTGTGTAACTTGACATGTATTCAGGTAACTGCTTTCTCAATAAACTTTTGCCCCTAAAAATTTGTGTTATCTTCAAGGTTGAATCACTGTCATTTACTTCCGTTCTTAATAATGCTAATGAAAGTTCTGTACCCAATAAACCACCACCGATTATAACAAAGTCTTTTTTTCCTTCCTCTATTTTCTTAGCTATTTTTCTATAATCTTCAACATTCCTTAATGTTGCAACATGATTACTAAACTTTTCATCCTCCAATACATCTAATTTTTTTGCTATTGAACCTGTTCCAATAAGACATTTGTTATAGATTACCTCTGTACCATCATCTAGAATTGCTTTATGATTCTCTGGTTCTAGTTTAACTACTTTTTTTCCTTTAACTATACTGATAGCTCCATACTCAAAATCAGGAATATCATTTGGATTTATGTAAAAACCATTTGATTCATAAGGAACTTGTCGTTTTTTTCCTGAAAGGTGTTGTGTAATCTAAGCTAATTGGAGTTTTTTCATTTCCATACCACCAGACATCACGAGATAGTGATGTTCTATTATATGGTGTCTGTTCTTCATCTGTAATTATAACACAATGTGCGTCTGGTACTTTGGCTCTTATGGTTAAAGCTGCGTAATATGAAGCTGTTCCGCCACCAATAAGGAGAAATGGAACATTATTAGGAAATGAAGCTGTTACTTTCTTCTCTTCTTCCCCACAATCCTCCTTTGGTTGAGAAGGAATATCTTCATTAAATACCTTATCTACAGATTCTTTTTCATCTTGTTTTATACTATCACAATAACTATTTCTTGAAAATAACTAGAGAATTATAATAAAAAGTGAAGATTCAAAAAATATTGACTTACGTATCCAAAAGTTGATATTGCAAATGTTGCGAGCAAATATTTTGAGTAATTATTTGAAGCTGATCTAAGAGATTTATCATTATCCATAGGATCTGGTCCTGAAGAACCATCCCAACCTGTACTAAATCTCCTTGGTCTTGTAGGTTTTGAAAATTTAATTTTATGACAATTATTTACTGCTCTTATCTCTGCATCACGCCAAACAGCTGTCCATAAAGATGCTTTTGAAATTTCTTTATTTAGAAAATTGTGTTTTTTTGATAACGTTCTGCAACAATGACGTAACATCTTTATTGATATTAAATTTGATAATTGTAAAATATATTCTGTATTTGATAACCCAAAAAAAAAACTTAAAAAATAAAGCCTAAAAAATATTTAATAGTAAAAATTTTAATTTTAAAATTTTACATATCAAATTTTTTGTAAGACAAAAAATCAGAAACTTTATTATAGGAGTACAATAATCATAAGACCATATTGATAATTCAAGATTGTACATACGTATCAAAAATATTAATACCTTATTTTAATTAAATTTCAGGCATTTGTCCTGTAAAGAGAAGTTTTAAAAAAGTTTGGAGAGATATGTACATGTATTTTGAATAAAATTTGTTTTATCTCATTCTCCAGATAACATTATCGGAGACGAAATGGCATCTAAAAATGTAAGTTTATTTTTTTTAAAACTTTTTCATAACTTTTTATAGGTTGGCGATGAACCAAAGCATAAAAAGAAAGAATCTATTATGGATCTTTCAAAATATATGAATCAAAAAGTTAGAATCAAGTTTCAAGGAGGTAGAGAGGGTATGTTTTTGATTATTTCTTTGTAATAATCACATTATTTTTATATTTAGCTGTAGGAGTTTTGAAAGGGTACGATCCCTTACTTAATATGGTTCTTGATGACACTGTTGAATACTTAAGAAGTTCAGATAATGATGATGAAACAACAGTCAAAAGTCGTCATCTTGGTGTTATTGTTGCTAGAGGCCCTTCAATTACAATTCTTGGACCTGAATCTGGTGTAATGGAAATAGAAAATCCTTTTGTTGATACATCAGCTTAGCAAAATTAGATATTTACCGTTTTATTTACACTTTAATATTATTATACCATAAATTACATAAAAAATTAACGTATTTTAAAAAATTTAAATTATTATACTTAAAAAATTATATATATATATATATTTGATTCTTAAACTTTTTGTACATAAACAATGAACACGTAAACAGGAACACTCGTGAAAATTATGAATACTCTAGGAGAGGATAAAAGATAGAAATATTTTCTATAATTCTTAATGAGATCACATCAACCATATATCACACTTCAATTTCTTTATTTCAACTATCTTGGCTGTTATTTTTTGAAGAATCAAGGGATTCCTGACTACCTTTCTCCTCTGTGCAATTTTTTTCTCTTTTCTCAAGTGCCATAATTCTTTTAATATGATCTTGAACATCTTGTTTTGTCCAGATATTTTCTTTATGATAAATATTAACATTCTCAGTTAATAATTCACCCAACAAATATTGCCTCTGAAACATGTAACCAATCTTCTTTTTAACAGCTTGAATTAATTTCTTTCCATATAAAACATCTTTCTCTTGTTTCAGTAACTCGGGTGGAATTTTAACATCCTTTATCCTTAACCAATAGAAAACAAATGCCTTTTGAGCATCAGTAAAATTACAGAAATTCCAACAATGTGCATTACTTGGACCAATAGAACAACCACAATCAGCTGTATTTTCTATGTGGTTTGTTATCAAATATACTACAAATAACTCTGGTAATGTATGAAATGCAGAACAATCAGAATTTTCACGTTGACATATACAATTATCAATATAAGTTAAGTATAAACATTCATCCGTGAAACGTGCCATCAAGTCACAAAATATATTCCTAAATTCTGTTATCTCTTTTTCAGTGATGGGAAACGACTGACTATGAGATGGGGGCATTTTTGATAATAATCTATGTTTAATTGCAACAACTGCCTTACATTGTTGAATTGATAAATCTTGGTGACTTCGATGTACTTGTATAAGATCATCAGTCAAAAAATAACATTTTCGTGCCTTCAAATTTGGCATTGCACATAACAATGGATTCTGTCTTTTTCCATTTGTTGTCGATGTTGTGTGGTGATGAATTGGCATTGCCATCTTTACCTTTTTTTGTGTAAAACAAACTTTTTAAACCCCAAACAAATAGATGTAAAGTAAAACATAAAATAATAATATGTATATATATTAAAGAATATATCTTTTTTTTAATTTCAAATCAAATATACTTAGATGTATGTAAAATATTATACCTGGAAACATAAAGAAATAAAATTTAGTCACATACTTTTTATTCAGGAATATTAATACATGTACATTATATATATAAACAATTCTACAATGTAATTAAAGATAAGGGAAAAATAACTAAAGTTCAAGAATTTCTTAATTAGGTAAAAATGATTTAAAGGGATATTAAACACATTTTACAGATTGCTGCTATAGCAATTATCAAAAGAATGTAAATAAGTCGTTTCAAGAGTTATGCGTTTGTGGAGTAACGCCTATAAGTGTATGGATGATATTTGAGATATTGGTTCGTTCTATTTATTTGTTTGAGTTCTTAACGTTGATATACCTTGTTTTCTTACAATTACTTTATTTATAGATAATGAATGAATGTTACAGTGGTGACAATGATTATACAAAAGAAGAATTTACCAATGGATATGTAAGTTTCCATAAGACATTTTTTATATTGCTTATTTGTTTGTTTTTTTTACTATAGGAAAATTATGAGGGTAATTTCAAGGTAAAAGACGAAAATATGGATAATTCTACATCTCCTTCAGATAATAATGGCCAAAAATATAAAGAGGAGCGCCATGATGAAAACGAAGAAAGGAAAGTTAAAGATAAAAGTAGATCCGAGAAGGATAGAAAGCGTAGGGATTCTGAGGATCGCGATAGAAAGAAAGATAGATCTAGACGTGATGATAGAGATCGTAAGAGACATCGCTCAAAGGAGAGAAGTCGTTCAAGAAGCAGAAGTCGTGCTAAAGATAAAAGTCGTTCCAGATCACCAAAGAAATCTAGAAGACGCAGTCGCTCCAAAGACAAAGATCGTTCTCGTCATGACCGTCGTGATAATAAAGAACGTTCCAGTAGAGGTGAGGCAAGAGACAACAGAGGAGATGCAAAAGAAACTGGAGGAAGACCCAGGAGAACTTATAGATTTTGGGATGTTCCACCAAAAGGTTATGAACATATGACTCCAAGGGAGTATAAAGAATTACAAGCAAATGGACAGATACCTCGTAATAACATGCAATCCGCTGTTCCTGTAATTGGACCATCAGTAACATGCCAATCTAGACGTCTCTACGTTGGCAATATACCATTTGGTTGTAATGAGCAAACAATGCTAGATTTCTTTAATCAACAAATGACATTATGTAGATTATCTCAAGCACCAGGAAATCCAGTTTTAGCATGTCAAATAAATTTAGATAAAAATTTCGCTTTTATTGAATTTAGGTCTATTGATGAGACAACTGCTGGCATGGCATTTGATGGTATTAACTTTATGGGTCAACAACTAAAAATTAGAAGACCCAGAGATTACCAACCTATTGGTAATGATATGATGACTAATTACGGTATATCCAGTGTTGTTCAAGATTCACCACATAAACTATTTATTGGTGGATTACCGACTATCCTTGAAGCTGAACAGGTAAGATCTATCCTACAACATAAGATTTCTTTAGGTCAATATATTGGCTCTTTGTTATATGGAAAGAATTGATAAAGTGATTTTTACTGGAATTTTATTGTTTATCTCTTTATTTATTTCAGAGTAACTATTTATCATTTTATTAATGTGATATTTTTTTCAGCTTCTATTTCATTTTTTTAAGATTTTAGAGATTTTTTTAATTAACATTCACATTTAGGTACTTATAATCATTCAATTAATGGTTTAATTAATGGTGTATGGGTTTTTTTATATTAATCTCTAATACCTTTTTTAGCCTTTTAGATTTAAATATCATATTAAGGATAATCCAATGTTATCCTTTGCATTTATATTCTTTCATTAAAAAAAATTATTTAGGTATATATTTTTAATCTGCAATGAAGTTTCATATATTATATGTGAATGAGTATATTTTACAAGGTCTCCATAAACAGTCTATATTATATTATTTGGTATTTTTAATTATTAATGTTTCAGGTCAAGGAACTCCTTCAATCATTTGGACCGTTGAAGTCTTTCAATCTTGTCAAAGATGGTAAAACAGGAATATCAAAAGGATATGCATTTTGTGAGTATGCTGATCCAGCTCTTACAGATCAAGCTATAGCTGGTCTGAACGGTATGGAATTGGAGGACAAAAAAATTATTGTTCAGTTAGCATGCACTGGTGCTAAAAATCCTACAACCGATAGTTCTGGTAATACACCATTATCCGGAATTGATCTTAGTCAAGGTGCTGGTCCTGTCACAGAAATTTTGTGTCTTCTTAACATGGTTACTGAGGAGGAACTTAGAGATGATGAGGAGTATGAAGATATTGTGGAGGATATTAGAGAGGAATGTTCAAGGTATGGCGAGATACGTTCAATAGAAATTCCAAGACCAATTGAGGGACTAAATGTTGCTGGTGTCGGCAAAGTATTCATTGAGTATGCTAGTAAAGCAGAATGTCAAAAGGCTGTTGCAGCTATAACTGGTAGGAAATTTGACAACCGTATTGTTTGTACATCATATTTTGATCCTGAAAAATATTATCAAAGAGCCTACGATTAAAAATTTTAATTTGGTTTGTTTTGTCTTAATTTTAACCGTTTATAACACACAATCCTAATATTTTGCTATTTACTTTTTTTATTATCAATAAACTATTTTTACAATATCAGATGAAACAAAAAAGAAATTTTTTAAAATATATTATAAGCAATATTTTCTAAGAAGCACTAATTATGTATGTGTATTGTTTTGTAGTAGATGAAGGCATTGTAATAATATATTTGTTTTCATTAGGATATTTGTAGTAAGTAAATTGCAGAGATCTGTATAACCAAAAATTAGATATATTCATCAGTTCTCAATTTAAAAAGACAATAAATAATTGTCCTTTTTATTTAATAAACATTAAACATTTGTTTTTTACACCGGTTTTGGCGTCCTCCAATATTTTTTTTGTTGAAAAAATTGAAATATGATATTTTTTGAAAGTATTAGTATTTTTTCATTCGTTACCGGAATCCTCCTCACCAGAATCATTACCATTACAACCATCACCTTTACTTTCTTTTTTATGTTTCATTCTTCTGTTTTGAAACCATATTTTAACTTGTCTCTCTGTTAATGCCAATGATTCTGATATCTCCTGTCTCCTTTTTCTTGTTAAATATTTATTAAAATGAAATTCTTTCTCAAGTTCCAATGTCTGATTTCTGGAGTATGTTTGGCGAGTTCTCTTATTTTCATTTCCTTTTGAACCAACCACTAAAAAAATGTTAGAAAATATTAAAAAGTTTTCATACTTTTTTCTATCCCTTTTATAAATAGTATAAATAGGGGAGAAGTATCAATTTAATACTCTTATCATACTTTTTTTTATAAACTCCCAAGCTAATATTACTTTTTTCCTCAATATATTAACTCTTTTGAAGTATGCCGCTTAATATATATGTAGATTGGAAGACACAGAGACAATAGTTATATGTAATGCTATTTGATAAATAATGTTGTCTCAAAGAATACACAATTGCGAAGTTTTTGTAAAGAAAAATTTTGAAGAGTAATTATGGATGGTGTGGTTTAGAAAAAAATATGTATAATACATATTATTTGTTTATGATTCTTCGATTTTTCGCTATATTTTATAAAATTTGAAGGGAAATTAATTAAAGATGTGATTATTTTTAAATGTTAAGAAGTCATTCAGTAAGTAAAGCAAAAATATTATGATATGATCAATAAAAAATTTTCTAAAATTGCCCTATTTATATGATTTATTGTAAAGAATTAAAAGACTTTTTTTTCTCCATGATAGTTGACTATGTATATTTATGAATGAATGTTTTATAGTTTGAATTTGAATGTAAAAAAAACATAATGGTATAGAAATATTTGGTAAATATTATGTAAATAACTGTTTTGTCCTTCTATTATATTATAACATTAAATGACATTTTTATATTGACTAAAATTTTTATACTTATAATAGATCAATTGTTATGTAATTAAATATTTATTTTACTTCCACTTATTATTAACACTTTTTTACCTCTAATGTATTATTTTGTAATCATCTTTTGTCACATATATATCACACTCAATTAATAAATTTTTATTTTTAACAATCATCAATTGTGAAGTATGGCATTTTTATTACAACAGTACCGATAAAGGTTACTGTGTAATATATTACACGTTGTTTTGAATAAATTTGCCAATCTTTGACAAGATAACTACAACTATTTTCTTTTTTGTTGTCAATCATCCTGGCAAAATATTGACATGAGGTATTACAGTTTAAGTGATGATAAAAGAAGATTAAAAGTATTTGATAGTGGTCATTAAAGAAAAACAGAAATAAGTTTATTGTTAACAGAAGTATTGTATTAACAGAGAAGTGCAAATGAGCTTATAAAAACAGAAGCTTTAAAATAAAAAAGTATTATATGGATTTAAAAAATGGAAATCCTCTTATGGGTACTGTAATTAAAATAACAATAATCTACTTATTGTTGGAGAGAAGTTAAAATTGAATGAATTTAGTATTTAATTTGCCTATTGTGTCAAATGTAAATGAGACATCTAAATGTATGTTGAAATAGTAATAAATTTAAAATAGGAAGTGAAACGTTAAAAATAATTATCTAAAAAAGTATAAGACGGTTTTTTTTTTAAAAAATTTCACAATAATATTTTTTTCAAATATAGGTAAACGCCTATTTTATATAACTATTATTAGGAATTTTTTTATTCCTTAAATAAGAGTAAAAAATATTATACTTATATGTAAATTAAACAAAAGAAACCTGTCATTATCATTAATTATCTAGTCATCTTCTTCCATATTTTATAATAAAATATTACTTTTGAAAATGTCTATTTTCTAAAATATTACCATCTTCAATTAGAATGCCAGGTGGTGTATATGTGAATATATATATCTATAATTCAGATACATATTTGGTAATTAATATTTATATATCTCGAGTCTTCCTCTTTCTTTCCTTAAACTATATATCAATATATATACATATGAAAATTGACTTTTTTTTATAAGGAGTGTAATTAAGAGAGGATAGATTGTAAAGTGTACTGTAACATGTATATATATATATATATATATATTTGGGTGATTTAAGAAAAATAGTAATAAATCAGAGAGATCAAAATCACATTATGTTTTAATTCTCTTAAAGTATTTTGTATCATAGTATAAACAAGTTTTTACTCTCTCATCGCAATATTACATTTTTATAAAGGTATTTGTTAGTTATAAAAAAGAAAGTTGATAACGCTACCTTTTTTTTTATCATCATCATCAAAAAGACAAATCATTATTGATGATTGTGAAAATCAAAAAACATTCATTAATAATTTAATTTTTTTAACTTACCATTCATTTTCATCCATGGAAATACTGGTTGATTTGATAATTGTTGTGATGATGAACATCCATCTATACTTATTGATGATGTAAATGGATTTTGTTGTGGTGTTGAAGATCCAAAATTATGATTATATCCTTGGAATCTATATATTTATAAGAAATAATTATAAAAATAGAAGTTCACTTACGCTGTGGCATTTGAAGCTGCATCAGTTGCCCATTGAACAGCAGCAGCACCAAATACATTTTTCATATAATTTTGGGAATACAAAAAATTTGATGGATCATAAAAGCTTTTCATTGGATCCATAACATTAGACAAAGAACTATTATTCATAAGATTATTATTGGATGATGAATTATTATGATTTGTGGAGGTAGCGTTTATACCTGAATTACTATTCATTCCACCAGAATTCCAGTATGGTGATGAAAGTGACGCTGAAAATAAAAAATAATGAAAAATATTAATTAATCTTACACGAATTACCAGTATTATCTCTAATTTCATCATTTGTCATATTTCCCGAACTAGAACTTGCAATATTGGCAGCAGCTGCAGCAGCTACAATTGCTGGATTCCATGTAGCTGTGGATGGTGATGTATTTTCAGTATTTTGTGAAAGTTGATGAGGATGTGGATGTGGTTGGTGCTGGTACATCATTATTGGTATCCTATGGCCTTTATATTATACTATTATAATAGAGAATATTTTATATCAGTAATTCTATAAACAATAATGAATTAGACAATGAATGGAGAAAAAAAATAATAAATAATTGTCTACACTAAAATTTAAAAGACAATATATGGAAAAATTTTCATTTTATTAAAAAGAAACACCTTTATATTATAAATATATTTTGTCTTTAATTATATAAAACATCTATAATATTAAACCACGAACATCATTATATTATCATTAATTGTATCTATCCTTTCTCTACTCAGAATAAAAATAGATGAAAATAATATATATATTTTTTTTGCGGTTTGATTAATGATAGAGGACCACAATAATTGGAAGATAGAACAAAATTTTAGATGTACTTGGTGATTGAAGGATTAATTAAAACCAATATTAGGTTTTTTTTAATTTTATTTTTTAAAGATACTTTATGTTAAAATAAATGACTCAGTGGAGATAATTAAAATTTATTAAAACATTAAAATGTTCCATTTAATATTAATGTGTTATCATTAATTTCCTTGTTTTTAAAAAAAAATTTTATTTTCAAAGAATAACGATATTTTAGAACTTTAAAAATTATGTTTAACACAATAAATTAATCACGACTATTATTTTATGTTTAGTTAACATTAACAAATCATTTTTATATTTATACTAAAATTAATCTAACCACATTAGCAATCCTTTTTCTAAAATATACGATGTCATTTATCATAATAAAAATAGTTTTGTTATCTCTCTTACTAGATTAATAGTGATACGAATATATATATCCTAAACATTGATATTATATTTAATATTATCTTAAAATTTAGTTTATGATTTAACCTTTAAATGAACTATTAAATTTAATATAATAAATATTATTTACAAATATTTGTTATGTCAAAGTATGCTAAAAAAAACAAAACAAAACAATGTAATTTATAGTATCTTGATGGAGTTGATAAAAAATATAAACAAAATACTTTAAAGTTAAATAGGAGTGTGAAGATAAGATTAAGCATATATTATCTTAGGTCTCGTAAGTTAGGAGGAAAATAAAGAAGACATTATTTATAATCAAAAGTTAAAAATGTGTCGTTTTGGTTTTTGGGAAAGTATTAGTTTAAAATATAAAAGAGATAGGCTGGGTTGAAGAAATATGTATATATATATATTTTTGAAGATAATGCTTGGAAATGCTTTTAGTTTAGGAAAGAAAAATTGATGCATAGAAAAATATGGAAAGAAGTATGTGATTATGTTAAGAGAGTATTGTCATGAAGAGATGATGAAGTGGTAAAAGGTTTTGTTCTTTGTTATTATAACAACAATATTACAATAATATGCTAATTTACCATCTTCTTAACCTTATCTATGATGAGAGAGACACACACACAAGCGGAAAAAATTGAAAATGATCATAATATAAAATTCTTTACACTATATCAAGTTTGAAAAAAAAATTTATAGGTATAAATAAAAATTTATTAAAGGAAGTAATAGAAATTGACTATAAAAAGTAATGATCTTAACATTAATTGAATTATTATTATAAAATAACTTAATAAAAATATAACAACTAATAATACCTATTCATACATCTTATTATTAATACCCATTTGCTTTTATATATATATTCATTACACCCATCTTTCTATTATATTTTTAAAGAAGGCGGTGTTATAGGAAGTCCTCCTAACCTTACTGTCATTTTATTGGCTAACGGCTATTATCCGTATATATTAATCAAAATAATGGAAATATTAATTGTTAAATATGATATAAAGTATATAATTCGGAATTGTTTTTATGGAGACATTTTAAAAATTAAAAAAAAAGGAAATGATTGATAGTAAAAAGAAAATTGGAGAGGATTTTTAAAGATATTTGGTATCTTTGAAAAATGTGAATCCATATTTATGTTAATGTGTTATTAGATCCATCTGGAAACAGTTGGATTGATATGATTTTTAAGGAAGATAAATATGAAAAAATTGTTTTAGAAGATAGGTAATAAAATTAGGCAGTAAAATTGAATTTTTAAAATTTTTAGACTGTCATGAGCAGTATATTCATTATCATTTTCAAAGTTATTCTTAAAAAACGGAAAATGATAAGGGGTATAGATTAAATTAAGAATGCAAAAATCAATCCATTTATTAATATGAAGATATTTGTAAATATAGCCAATATTTGATAGCCTTCACCTAAAAGTGTCATCTATAGAACATGCCTTGTCTTCATCATTACACTTCAATAGTATAATATACTTTGAAACACAGCATGAAATGATTTACAAATACGTGTACTCACTTATTTCTCATATAAATATTTCAATATTTTATAATGGTATTGTTAAAGAAAAAATATATTCTTTTTGATTGTTAGAAAGAATTTTTTTTTATTTCCTAAAATATCAGTTGCTTAAGGGGAAAAGTTTATATTTAATATAAAACAATAATCTATGTTTATAATAGTACATCGTTTTATTTATTTGTTGTTTTTTTAAAAATATTTAAAAGCTTCAAAATTTATTGCTTTTGTTAAAAAATAATAGTTTTAATGGAGATGTTATTTTTACATTAATATATCTTATCCTATAAAAGAACAATTATTTTATCATCATTTTGATGTGTTTGTTGACAGGTTCAGATAAACTTTCTATAAAAATAATGGGACTAAAAGGAGTAGTAGAAATTATTATAGGACGTTTTAATACTAATATTAAAAAATAAAGGTTGTATTATAAATTTGTTAAAAAGATATTCTTAGTAATAATAGGAAGGTACTTTTGTAGGAGATATTAGAGGTATAAATTTTGTAATGATGAATTTATGGAGCTTTTGTTTGAGTTTAAAAGCATTGATTGCCGAAAGGTTTATGATAACAGTTGGTAGATATATGTATAAGTTAATAATAAGATACAAAAAAGTTTAAAAGTTGTTGTTGATTTACAAGGACTATGAAAGAAAGACAGATTTTTGAAATACCCTTTGAAGTGGTGTACTTTTAAAAATGCTAGCGCCAAAGAAAATATTTTAAAAATTAATTAATAAGTTAGAAGACAATAATTATTAAAAAAATCTTTTTCCCATTATTATTTGAAACAGCTCCTTTATAAATCTTATTTTAATTTAAAATATTGACAATAAAGTTAAATGTTTATAGTACTATATTTTTTCATAATCAAAAGCCTAACAAAGACCTTCAATCTAAAACTTTCACTGTCCATTGTTAAGTATAAATTAATTAACGCAAAATCAACAAAATTTGTCTTATTCTTAAATGAATCTTAGCAAATAATAAAATATTGAATTATAAATTAAAAAACATGGCGATTACCTCCAAATGATTTTATTTTGATTGTTACATTTTATAAAAAATCAACTATTTGATCAATTATTATTTATTGTAAACAATATATGATCGAATGATTATAAAAAAATATATATAGAAATTATTATGTATAAGATAAAGTTATAATTTTAAAATATTATCATTCTTAAAAAAAGAGAATATTCTTATTCATCTTAGTAACATTAATATAATTTTGACCTCATTAACTTTATTTATAATTGAATATACAAATAAATGGCATAATGATAAGAATTATTTCTATTTTCTATATTTTTTTACATAGACAAACATTCTCCTACAAACTATTAGAAGATTAGATATAGCTAATATATGCTTATATTTATATATATGTATATCTTTGTAGAAATGTTATTTTACAAAATTTTTAAAAAAGAATATATGTAGGAGATAAAAGGGTAAAAGACAATAAATTTTGAATTGTAATCTGGAGCATGCTTTGATGTCACCGAAAAGTAGTTATTTATTGTACTTCGTAATATAGACAAGACAAAGATAATAATAAGATTAAAGAAGCATTGAAGATCATGTATAATTTAAATAAATCATTTTTTCATATTTATATACTTTTTGTTAAAATATTACATAATGAAACCTATAGGGGAAGGACATATTTTTTTTACATTTTGTAGTAAAATATAAAGAATATCTTACAAAATTACTTAAAAAAAAGTGATAGTAGATATAAAACTGTTATGAAGATGGTTTTACTAAATAGAAATAAACTCTAAATTGAAGGCGTGACTTTTATTTTATGAAAATGATAATAGAATAGTGATTGAAAATGAAGTTATATATACATAGACATAGTATTTTTCTTTTCCACTCTTTTATCTTAACTTATTTATAATTTATACTATCAGTAAAATATTACACAAGCAATAAATTATTTTAAAGAAGAAGGTAGATAGGGTGGTAGAAATTTTATAATATTAAAGGACAATAATAAATACAATTCTATTTTTACTTTTTTTATTATAATTTTATTTTATAACTTCCTTCATTTAATAAGTATTAAAATAACATTAAAATAATTAGGAATGGAGAATATGAATTAATGCATTAATGGTAATGGTATATGATACCTAATTAGCATCTTTATCCTTTAATCAAGCTTAAAATGATTTGTAACCCATCATTAACAATTTCATTCATTCATATTATTATTTTTATTACACCAGTAATGCCTTTTCTCAAAGGATACCGCCATATAAAGTCAATATGTTCTCATTGTTACCATAAACATTCTTTTGTCAAAACTTTTCCTATAACTGTATATATGATAATAACCTTTTTATCAAAAATCTAACAATAATAACAATTCTTTTTACAAGATCCTGATAAGAAAGTAGTCGGAAAATGGTATTTGAATTACAAAGGCAAAACTTAGATAAATATGATTTATACCTTAATCTTTACAATTAACAAAAACATTAATTATTTTCAAAATAATTTTGATAAGCTACAACTTGTTGAATATATGATAATGTTGATGATAATGATTAAAAGGAGTAAACCGAAAAGATGTTCTTCTTTAAATTATATATACACAACCAAATTATTATCACAACAATCTATTATTTTAAAAAAAGTTTAATAAAACAATTAATGACAAAATAGATACTTTAAAATATAAAAAAATTAAACATTAATCATAATATTTAATTTACTTTCTTTGTAATTTTTAGGTTAGAAATAATTTAAAATTTTTCATTTGAAAAATCATCCATCTGTTATTGGTAAAAATTATTGTTTTGGGGTGTCCTTTATATCTTTCATGTTATAATAGTTGTATTTCAAAAAATTGATTTTCTTTAATATTATATTGGCATGAATATTGTTTTATGGTAACTTACAGAATTCAGATATTTTTTTTATTGTTTTTTATTATTTAAAACAGAAAGCAGGGGTTCCAGTGGGAATGGTAATGTGATTATTTTCATTTATTTTTTGATATTTTTATTTTTAAAAAATAATGTGTTAGCATGAGAAATGATAAAATATTTTCAAATTTATTATATCATCTCAATAAATGTATTTTTTACCTTTAATATATAAAAATGGTTGCTTTTTTCTCCATTTATTTTTCACATCCTTTACCAAAACCACATTAATTAATCAGCCTCCGAAAAACATCTTCCTCCTCAGCAAATCAATATATCATTTTTGATACCATTAAAACAAAATTTTCAGTATTTTTGATTTATAACATCACATTCTTGAGAGGACAGTTTTTTTCTTTCCTATGATAATACACCATCATTATCATCATTAACTTTTACATACAAACTTCACTGACATGTGTATATATCTAAAAAATTTTAGCTGCCAGGTATGTTGTGTAATCAATTAAAACATAAGGTATATCATCATTTGATTTTAAATTGTTAGCAATTTTAACTTTGATAAATGTTTGATTAAATATGATATATACGTATACTTATATTCGTGATATTTCTATTTATTTTTTTTAACTAAAATATTTTAGTTAATATTTATTGGATTGTGAGAAGTCTATATATCTATTTACAGTAATCTAATGGTTGACAGAATAAATTGGTCTTTGACATAAAATGTTCATGTATAGTACTAAAAATGTGTTAATAGAGTGAGCATGAAATATATATAAAATATGTCGTTTAAACGTCTAATACAGTTAACACATGATTATCTATGACATAAAATACATATATATCCATTTTTTCCTTAATTTCAATAAATATTTAAACAAAATATCGGAAGATATCTGAAAATAATTTATATTTTTTTTAACATTGATGAAAGATGTTTTATATCAGTTGTCTTTTAAATTAAGTATAATACTTCTTCAGTATGCATAAATATATTTTTAAGGTCGGAGCCAAAAAAATTTTGTGTTTATGAAGAAAAGAAGTAAGGAAATATGACATGTGGTTATGTAGATAATTATAAAGTATATAATTGTATAAAGACAAATCATAGTTGATGGTTTCCAAAATTAGAAATGTACAAGATGATATTTCATAGGAGACATAGGGAGAGATAGATACCCTACTCACGAACACATTATTATTTTAAAAGCATAGTATGTGGAAAATTTATTGTTTTAACTTAAAATTATTAATGGCAAAAAAACTTGATTAAAATCCGTATATAAGTATATTTAAAGGAATGATTTATACTCATTGTTTTCATCTTCAAAAAAAGAAGTAATAATAGAAAATATTCTATAATTATCTTAATTAACTGTTCTCCTATCTGTGTGTCTTTTTTCTTTTCTTTTTTTTTGTTAGACTCCAATACTCTACAAAAATCAATTTGTAATAAATTTTTGATTGTCAAATCCAAAAGTACTAAATACAAATATATATCCTCTAAAATACTTTTACAATAAAATAATAAATTCACTTAAAGTATTTTTCCTCAATCACACAAGCATCTTTAAACTTTACTTTTAGCTCAAAATTTATTTCCTTTTTATGTTGCCGCAGCAATTTAATGTGTGAAATTATATCAAAAAGCTTTCTTATTAAATGATAATATAAATAAATTATAAATTAAAATAGGATTATAATTTAATTTTATTAAAATCCATATTTCATTAGAATTTAAAAAGATGTAAAGGTGAAATAAGAAGATACCAGGTGGTTTGCGTTTGGAGGAAGATCATAAATTTTATTTCAAATTTAGAGAAGACATTACTTCCGTGAAACATAATATATTTATTTTAATATATATATATATATATATTTTAAGATTTAGGGATATGGAATATTTTATTTTTTATATCTTATTATATTTAATAAAATATATGGTAATAAGATAAATGAGAAGATAACCAGTATTTATCGGTATTTTTTGCTTCTAAAAACAATCTAAGGAGTATATTGATAAAAACGAAATTGAAGAAATTTTTTTACTTATCATAATTTAAATTTATACTGTAATATTTAACATTTTTAAGTATTTGTTAATAAAAAATATCTATTTTTAAAGTACAAAATATATATATTTTAATCTTACCATAATCTCTTTAAAAATTTAAAACATTCTTCATAAATATACAATTTGGTGCTCACCCTGTGATTGGTTGTTGCCTTCAAGATCATTAATCACTATTGAAGAAAGTTGATTGACATGGTTTGTACATATATTGTGAGAGAGAAAAATTTAAAAGAAGAAATATTATTTTTGAAAATGGAAGAAGAAATATATGTGTATGTATTGTGGAAAAAGAATGAAGATAAGAAAAAAAGATGTGTGGTAAAAGATAAAAATTATTCTAAAAGTTTTTAATGTGTTACAGAGGGGGACTAACACATTCAAATAAAAATATTATATAAATACATATAAAGTAGCGTTCAAATATAGTTAAATATACTTATAAAAATTATTTATTTAACGTGTAAACTTGTAATGATAAAACAGAAATAAGTTAAATTACAAAAGTTAGGGTTATAGTAAAACAAAGATAGTAAAAATACTTTTGAATCTCCGTGGCTTTCAACTTAAATATAACAATTTCTTTAAAATAAAACTCATTAATATTGTTTTATATACACATTATCATAACCATTATTTAAGTTTTATATTTTAACTTCTACTTTTTCCTCCTCCAACAGAGATAAGAACATACTAAAGAAATTAAATTTTTATGATAAGTTAATAAAATTAACCATTAAAAAGGAGTTCATTTAAATGAGGTTTAAAAAATGGAAAAGTTTAATTTATTAGAATATATAAAACAATTATAAAACTTATTCTAACAAAAGGAAATATTGTTTTGGTGAAAGAAAATGCCAACTGTAATAGTAAAATAAAAAGTTTAAGAAAACAAATTTCAATAAATAGGCGTTAACTGGTATATTTTACATAAAACAGTATAAGACAAATTAGATTATTTCTTTAACAGCTGTAGCTATTATTTAAAAGGATTGCATTTAAAAATATTTATCAAAAAATAATACATTATATGTAATATAAGTGTAAAATACACACATTATTTTTTGTTTTGATAAATAAGTAAGAAATTTTTTATTATAAAAAAAGATACTATAGGTATTAAAGTTTGTTAAATTTAGTAAACTGACTATTGTTTATGTATTTTAATAATATTTCCATAACTCCACCACATAAAACCTCTATAAATTAAAATTTTAAAACACAAACACTCTTGATCCAATTACCTAAAAGTTACTTTATAAAAAGGTTATTTATAGTATCGAGACTTAATTTATGATCTCAACTTCACGAATTCATGAGACATTATAAAAGTATTATATTACGCAAGAAATTAAAATCATAAAAATGTAATCTTCTACATTTATACAATCAGTAAAATATTATATCATCCTTCCATCATCATCATTAACAAAAGGTCTCTTTCATTTCCTTATCCAACTTTAAATAAAATAAAATTAAAAATTCTTTTCTTTTTCTGTGGCCAAGAGCAATTCTTCATTTTTTTCCTTTTCAAATCAATTGATTAATATATGATTTATATCATTATAAAATTTCTGGTAAATATATATATTTATCATAATAAAAAGTTTAATTTATAATGTTAAGTAAATTAGAGGAACAAAGATTTACGAATGCTATTATATATTTTTATTACTTTTTAACTTGGATATCATTAAGCATATAAATATAATAAAAATATTGTTTAATGTATATTTGAATAGGAGTATTGAAAGGAAGGATGATCTTTTAAAATTATGGGATGTTGTAAATTTATTTTAAAGATATTTTGATAATTAGAGGAATTAAACTTAGATCAGGGACTTTTTTATTAATTAAAAAGATTTATAATTTTTTACCTTATCTCAAAGGTTTATTATATATTTTTGAATAGATACCGTAAATTTGAAACATTTTTAAAATTTTACACCTATACTATTATTATAAAAAGAACCTACAAAAGAGATGCCGACAATGATAATCAGCGGTAAATATTATACAATAATTCAAAGGACTTTTGATCTTGCAATGATTTACTTGAGTAAAAAAATAAAAAGACTTTTTGTTTTAAAAATAAAAAAATCCAATGATATTGATATGAATTTTATGAGTTTGCTTTGTTGAAAATTTAATTTAATCAACTGAGGAGTTTTTTTTTCATTTAATCAAAAGGACGGAATTAGTGAAACGTTCACTGGAATAAAAATTTTATTTCATGTATCAAATGACATTTGCCTACATTAATTTATATATATTCTCCGAATACCTTAGATTACTTGTTATTTTTTAGCTTCTAATAATAGTAATTTGACAAAAATTACAGCCTGAAAATTTTGGTTTACCTTTCTCCTTGACAAAAATAAAATTCTCATCTTCCTATAATTTACGGTTTGCGAAAATTTATTATTCATTTTTATTATTTAAAATATTTTCATCATTAATTAGTTATTAAACTTTAAAAAACCTATTTTTAAACAATAATAACCTTAAATGTAGTATTATCAATAGAGGTGGTCTGTAAGGTTTTAAAGATTATATTAGGATATTTTGAAAATTCTAAGAATAGTCTCGATTTTTTAAATGCCTTCAGGGTATTTTCCCACTTCGATTATGTGTGTTTATTTAATTTTATTATTACCTAACAAAAATTTCATACATTAATCACCATATCAAATTACCCAAATAGATAGAAATATGTATTGGTAGACGGAAGGTAGCAATTCTTTACATTTTTTTCTTCACAATTTATTTAATTAATTACTTCACGAAAAGGTGTTTTTTTAATTTCATACCCACTACCAGACAACTATTTTATCATGGAGGTTTAACATAAGATGTTTGTATCTATAATGTTTTATATAATACTATTTAAATGGTATATTCTTCTTAATTATACCTATTTATACTTTTATTATTATTACATTTTAGATAATTAAATATTAAATTTCATTTTTTAATCATTTATTTTTTTAAACTTTACAAATGATTTGTTATTATTCTGTTACTCACTCACATATATGAATATATGCATATGCATATATATATATTTTTATACATACATACACCCATATAATTTATAATACATCTTTTTAAAAAAATAAATTTTTTTAGACACTTTATTTCAAAAATCACATTTTGCGGTATTCTTAATATTTATAACATTTCAAAGCTTTGAATATTAATCCCATACCTCAAAAATGTTTTATATCTTTACCTTTATCACCTTTATTATATAATTCTAAAAACTTTATATGATAATATGTAAGAATCTTATTGGTTGATTAGAAGTGATGATTAATGAGTAGCCTTTAGGATAATGACAAACAAAAAATATTGTAGAGTTGATAGAGTTATAAAAGATATAATATGTTTAATTATTTTTAATGATATTATAGAGTATTGATAATTATTTGAAACTTTGTAAATTTTTTTTATTTAATTTTTTTTGTCGTTGTCCTTATAGAAGAATAGTAATGATAGTAATATTTTTCATTAACTAATGTATTTTTGAAAATTTTAATTCTTATAAATTTATTATATTTATCCATAGTAAAGAGGACATTCTTTAAAATTGTAAAAATTTTTCCGGTTCTACTTAAGATATCATAATAAAGTTTCTTATTACCATTTTATACAACCATCTAATCATGAATAGTGGGAGTTTGTTGTTATAAAAGAAAACAATGTTTCAACCTCATTCTTATAATTGATATTCATTATTCATATTATTATTATTTACAGCTAACTATCACTTCTTTTTTCATACATATATGAATGTATATTTATGTGATTAAGAAAATGTAACATATACATATCATCTGCCCCTGACCTATAAGGGTTTCCTTAAACAATTCCATTGAAAAATAATAAAAATTTTTAACAGCTGATATGTTTATGAGTTTCATTTGTCACTAAATTGTGATAGGTAAATGAGGTATACATTGTTGTTACTCCCAAATTTCTAAATATTTTATTTAATTTTGATAAATACTAAATAGAAACAATTGTTTATCATTTTTATTGATATGTTAATTTTATTATAATGTTCTTCTCCTCAATACAATTCACATGTATTATTTTTGGAGCCTAATATAAATATTCTAAATTATCATAATATTTTATATACAAATAAAATTTTGATATTATCATATTCTTTCTACAAAACTTTTAAAAATCAACTAGATGGTTGTAGCTTTTTTTCTAATTTATCAAAACTTTTTTAACTAAATTAATCTGAAATTTTAATGCACTTATAATTAAAAAGTTTTTAAAATTCTCATAAATTAAAAACTCATCACTATCATTTTCTTTTATATTTACCGCTACAATCAAAGTTACCGACCATATAAAAATATTTGTGGTTTGAGACTTTAGGCATCTGCTTTTTTTAATTTATTTCTTTTTTTTTATTAATATTTATAATATAATAAAAATATAAGGCTTTTGATAGAATTTTTAAATTTTGCATTAAAAAAGGTAATATATATATTGGGTGGATGATGGCAGCGGAATGTTATAAAGAAATCTGTGAGGTTTAAATTGTTGTAAGAATTATTTGATTAAATTTTTACGATGTGAAATTGTTGGTAGTATTCAAAGGTAAATGCCTTTTTAAATTGAAATTTATAGTTTTCCTTTTTTATTATTTTGAAATTTTATTCCTTATTTTATATTTGTATCTATTTCCTCTATTATCATATATTCCTTTTTGAAATTCTTTCAAATATACAAAATATATAGTTCTCTTAATGATAACTCATAGACAAAAATTTTTATTTAAAGCTTATATCTTTTAAGTTTGCAGATCACTAAAAATATTTAACCTTCCTATATATTGTAATATTTATATCTTTGTCTATCCTTTGATGTTGCCGACTATTATTTTTAGCTTGGATATCTTTGTTGTGTGCCATTGATTACATAAACTTCTTTAAGATATATAATATTATTGATAAGTATAAGATGGAATGATAAGTTGAATTGCGCGATATTTAGAAAATATATTTATAATAAAAATACTTATAATAACTTTACAATAAATAACAAAAATTTTTTTCCTTATTTTGAATATTATATTTTTATTAGCCATATAAATTAATAAAAATTCTTAATAAAATCCCTTTTATTAAAATAAAACTGATAAATAATTCGTAAGATAAAATAAAAATTTTTAAATCATTAATCTTAACAACCACATTACTTTTCTCCTTTAAATTCATAATAATTCTCTACCAAAAGCTTCATTGACTTATGTATCTATAAAATCACTGTATAAAAGTACTTTTCCACCATAAAAGCATTAATTTATAATTACTTTTTTTTTCTTTCTCCCTTTTAAATTTTCATATTTTCGATATCATACCATAATCATATTTAATAACTAATATCTGTTCCAAATGATTGTTTGATATACTTTTTAAAGTATAATTATTAATTTTTATGGGTTTTTTTATGGGGTTAGATAAGTTTATTAGATATCTCTGACGACAGCTGCAGTAGTAGCAATTGAAACAAAAATAACATGAACTTTTCTTTTTTTACAATATATTTACCCTAACGTTCCTTTTTAATCTTGACTTTTATTAAAAAGATAATTTTATTTTTGATTTAAGAAAAGGTACAAAAAAGTAGTTCGTGTTTATATGTTTATTAATGATAATTAAAATTTTCAATAAGAGCAATAATAAAAATACCTTTTATTTAGTGGACCATAAAATAATATCTCTTTATCTGCAATTTGATTATAGGTATATTATAACAAATTTAACCTCCTATAAGTAGTCATAAAAAGTGTAATTCATTATATTCTTTTAAATATATACATATACAAAATTACCTTTTCTCAATCATAAAAATTAATTTCACCTTACTTTTAATTATCATTTCAAAATCATAAAATTTAAAGCTTTACAGGAGATTGAAATATACAGAGATAGAAGTGTTTATTTAAAAAAAAAGAAATGTAGAAAAAGATGCTATTATACATTGTATTTATAATTGAAGAATAATTGATTTTTGTTAAGAACATCATGAAAGATTGTAATTAGAATTAATGTAACAACAACTTAACTACCGTTAGCTTTTATTTTTTATTTATTTCTAATTTTTCCTTCATACTACAAAAATAAAAATTAGAAGGAGAAAAATAAGAGATGTAGATAGTAAAAGTCAATTTATGTATTTCGATAATATTTATGTAAGTTCAAAGATGTTCATAAATTAGAATAAAAAAAACAATAAAGATGATTGATGATGATTGAAATTTAATATGTAAAAGGTAGACAGTTTTTATTTATTTATACATTTTTGTCTCTTCTCCGCCATCTAATATTTAGACCCTATTTTTTTAATCTTAAAATCTCTTTGCTAGCATATGTTAGTATTTTTTTGCCAATTTTCTTAATTATAATTATCTGAGGATATAAAAGAATGAGGTAAAGTATGGGGTATGAAATGTGTGAACGACATGATATTAAGAAAAGATAAAAGATTCCAGATGTGGAAAGTTAAATTGATTTATATATATTATTTATATTTTAAGTATCTTAAGCTTATAATGGATAAATTATTTTTATTTTATAGTTTTATGTATTTCTTTATTTTTATTTTAATTCTAATTGCCTCATTATCACTTTTTATTAAAAAATTTTTATATTTCATGAAGTTTTAAATGTTAATGTTTCTTTGGTGTAATTTTTAGTTAAGAATAGAAATCTAGTTTTATTTTAATGAATGTCACGTTTTGTGGTGTGGAGTTAAAAAATGATATGTTGCAATAAAAATTAGAATGTTTCTAAAAATTTTTTACACATATTATACTACATGACATTCAAGGTAAATTTGATGTTTTAAGAATAATTTTAATGATGTAGTATTATTACATATTTATTAGAAATGTAAAAAGTTTCTAACCTCAATTACAAAATAAAAAAGTCCCTTTTTATATTATATATAAAGTTTGTATATAATTTTTTTTTATAAATAATATATCTTAAATGTATATAATCTACCATACACTATAAATCCCTTGAGGTACTGGCGCTACCGTATCCTTTTTGCAAAAAAAGTTATACTTTAAGATACTTGAAAACAAAAATATTAAGTCTAATATTAATATGTTAAATTGTTTTTGTAAGGATATATGCATAGAAGTAAAAAAAAGGTTATTATAAATTTTAGAAATAATAAATAATATAGATTGTGATAAATTAAAGATTCATGAAGTATAAATTTAGAAGTAGATGAGATGATGTTATGATGATATTGATAAGTATATTCTCTAACTTTTACTTTATATCTTTTTTAATATTAATTAAGGGTGGTGTTTTAATTGATAAAAAAATATAATACGATCCCTAGATACATTTTATAGGTTAAAAAAAGACGTAATCATTTTTTTATCAAAATAATAAAAAAATCAAAGCAAATAAAACATTTTTCACATTCCTCAAACATTAATATCAAATCTTTTTTAGGAAAAAAATTTTTTTAATGTTGAGAAGAACAAATACTTTATATTATAACAAACAATAGTTAGCAGTTTAAATGTTAAACAGATCTCCCAATCATTCTTTTGTTACATGTTAATACATTATAGATTTTTAGCCACCTTGATAGAATAGATAATATAATAAAATACCTTACTTAATATTATCAAAAAAGTTAGATAATAAAAATGAATAAAAAAATATAAATATATGTATATATATTGAATGAGGACAATGGTAAATGAATATTAATTTTAGTATAACATAATATTATAACTTTTAAAAATAAAAATTTCCGAGAATTTTGTCTTCACTTCTTATTCTTCCTTTTCATCAAATATATCTACATTTATATATTATATATCTGCCCCATCATTTCATAACATGCTTTACAACAACATTGATTGCCTCATAACCATAGATTATAATGAGTATGAGGGTAATAACAGTAGTTGATGAGTGGTAGTTATTACTACTTTAATACAAACTTCCTTTTTCCAAAAACTTAAATGATATCTTATTAAAATGATTGATAAGTTTTTTTAAAGATTAAGATTTAATTATTGTATAATATCAAGTTTCATATAAATCTTTAATATATCTTAAACTATTTTTCATTAAACATTTGGATCCCTTTATTACAATAAAACTCAATCCACCATTCAAAAACTCCATATCATTTCTTTTCGTCTCATTACAAGCAATATATGTGATTGTAAATAATCTAATACCATTAACTATGCATAACTACTTTTCTTATTTATTTCACAACTTCTATACACCATTCAACCCTTCACGGACCATCAACCTAAAGCGGCGAATACTCCTTTTTAGCCTCCATCTACAAAATTTTCCGGTTCTTTACATGTAAAGTTTAACAATTATGGAGGAGAAAAAAATTTTTACTTGATAGGAATGGTTTTCTTTATTAAAATCTTTTTTGCAAATACAAAGATGTTTTATAGGAAAAAAATTCATACTCTATCATTTATATATAAATAAAGAAGTAGATATTCTTTTAAGATATGTAAAATTAAAAATAAAGGAAAAATCTATGGTAATAGATATTTTATTCTCAATTGTCCTATAAGATATCACCTAAAGTCGTTAGAATAACGATTATGTCTTTTCTTTTATACATATCCTTTATGCAGATAAACTCTTTTTACATTAAGAAATGTTAGCATTACACTTATATATTTTGTTAAAATAATTATGATTAAATAACTAACAAAATTATGATGTTAACATTATATTTTTGAGTAATTTAATTAAAATACATACACATCTCACTTAATTCATTCTTTTTTTGTCTAATAAACCTTTAAGATAGAAATGTAATACGGTAGTGACTTTGAGAATCAAAAATTCTTAATTCTTTTATCAAAATGCATAGATATCATAAGATAATTTTGTCCTTCTCTACCATAAACTGTCTTCATTATATCAACGAAGAATGGGAGAGAGGGAGGTAAGGGAAGAAAAAAATAAAGGACTTCCAACGGTGTGTCACTCTGGTTATTTCAAATTGGATTTGAAATGAGACCAAATTGTTAAAAAGACATTAAATGAGATTTTTATGGGATTTGTGAATAAATAACCGACACATTTTGTAGAGAAAAGATTGTTCTTTTAAAGTCATGTTTAAGATAATTTTAAATAAAAGATTTTAAATGTTTAAGATATTTAATATTTCCTTAAAAACAAAATTTCCATTTTTTATTAATTTTGCAAAGATGATAAAAATAATTTTGAAATAGGAAGTGATTTGAGGAACAGATAAAAAAAGATTTCTTGATGTGAGATAAACAATCCTTTTTACCAATTTTTGTATACATATTTTTCATAAATTTTATTTATATTGGAAATACTCTTAATAAGTTATTTTTTAGTATTAGAGTATAGGAAAAAAGTATTAATTAAAACATATTTTGATATGTATAATTTTCATTAATTTCACCCTCATACCTTCTTAAACACTCCACCTCTAATACTCAACCAATCCTCAAAACCTCCTCCCATTTTGACTATCCCATTTTATATACCATCTTAAATGTTCATTTGATAGGCCATCATTTTGTCAGTTCTCCCATTATTAGGGTATGTTATGGTGCAATTTATATTTCATCTAAATGATATTATATATATATATATATTTCAATATAATTATTTTCTAATAAAAAATATCCAATACTCTTACTATATTGGAGCAAATAACAATTATATAACTACTTAATTTATATTGTTTAAAGTAATGAAAATTACTTATTATTATTGTCGTGTCATGATTATGTGATAATATTTTGATGGTTATGATATGTCGTTTTAGATTATAGATGTGTCATTTTACTGAGGGAAATATTTGATGAGCTAATTAATGTTAATATTACAATTAGATATCTTAAAAAAACATTAACTGTTATGATGAAATATATTGTCAAATAAAACTCATACTTTTTTTATCTTTTAACACTTCGTAATAGTTTAAATTAATGATATAAAAAGATAATCAAGTATGTATTAATAATATCCATCTATTATATATAATGTTTTTGACAATTTTTATTGCTCCTCATTTTTTTTCACCCAATAGCATAAAATAAATAAAATATTTACTTCTTTTAGGTACTTATTTTTATAAAAAAAAGATTTTTTTTAAATATTAAAAGTAAAAAAGAGTCTTTATAAAAGGAAGATAAAAATAAAAACTTCAAACAAAGGTATACTAAAACTAATATAAAAAAAAGATAAGAAAAACTTCTTGGTAATTAAAACACACTTCATCTTATGATATCATTCCACCATTGCAAAGAAGAGGAACTTGAGAGTGAAATGAATATTCCATCAACACCCAGTTCTACTTCTGCAGGAAATAATACACGTATGTTTGAGGTTTATTCAAGGAATACAGTAATTGTAAGGTTTTTTAGCTATTTGTTCTGAATCCAATTTAATTAATAACTCAAACAGTAACGGGTTGTCTTCAAATAGTAACGGAAATAATAATTGTGGATCATCAACACCATCTTCATCTGGAGATAACGATCACCTACAAAGACTTGCTCAAATGGCTCAAGGCGTTGGAGTTGGGATGAAAGATTCAGGTTAGTTCTTTTTTACTATTTAAATCTCAAGAAAAATCTTTTTCACCTTATTCTCTTATAATCTCCAATAATCTTATATCATTAGATAGAAAAATTGCTTGCATTTTTCTTGGTATATATTTTATTACTGTATCCATAAAATTCATTTAAACTCTTCCCTCAAATAATATAACAATATTTCTTATAAACCCATTACTAAGCGGCTTACATCTTTTGATCTATCATTTTCTTAATAATATACTTACACTTTTTTCAATCAAACTCATTACATTCTCACATTAACTTTTTAAATCATTAATATTTGTTAACACCCTAAATCATTATATTTAAATGTATCTATTAAATTATGATATTTGGGGAAAATTTATTAAAGTACCGATCTCAAGATTCGATACTGTATAGTTTTTATATGGATTTTTTTGCTTAAAATTTTATTCTATTATCCCTTTTTAATTCCCCTCCCCAACTACATCACGATAGACAATACATATATCATTTATATAAAGATAATTAAAACAAAAAACTTTCTTAAAAGCCGGAAAAAGAACTTTTATTTTTTTTGACCACCATAGTTTCTCTCTATCTCAATATTTCTGCCCTTAAATCATCCTAACAACATTAAGAAAACTTTTTTCTTGTACTTTTTTTATAGCTTCCGGTAGTATTAAAGAAAGTTTAAGTAATAAAAGGATAAATAGTTTTTTTTACAAAAAAAATATGCCGACATTGTTACAAAAATTTTACAGTTCTTATAGAAGGTGCTATGTTTTGAGGTGTGATTTAAAGTGTCAAGTCCGTCAAAACATCATATAAAGTGTAATATCACATAGTATATGATAAATTATTTTCTTTATAATAGCTACCCTTTGATAAGGAAAAAAATTACTAAGTGTTACAGTAGCAATGAATATATATCAGGATAATCAAAATAGTGACATAAAATAAATCTTTTTATATATATATATACTTATGCACACACAAATATATATATTAGTAACAATATCCTATTATCAAAATAAGCATTACATATATCCTCATACTTAACATCTCTTTATCATCATTAATCTTATCTCAATGATACCATAACCACACATCTTAAAGTCACATTTTTATTTTACTATTTATCATTTTATAAGTAAAAGAAATAAAATAAACTAAATTTATAATGTTTCCTCAATTATTTGATTATCATGATTCAAAATTTTTTTCTTCAGCTACAGCAGTCACTACTGATCCATCTTTATATCAATCAGCTGCTGCTGCAGCATATGTTCATCAATATGGAAATTGGCAAAATGCTTATTATCAGCAATTTTCACAACCAATGAATCCAGCGGCTGCAGCAGCATTTCCTGGATGGCCAGGAAACTGTTATGGCGGTGCTCCACATTGGTCAAGTTACGGTAAATTTTATTAAAATAAAAATTGAATAGGAGAAAAATAATACTTAATTTTTAGCACAAACAAAAAAAGGAAGACAAACTTATCAAAGATATCAAACATCAGTATTGGAGTCGAAGTTCCAACAAAGTTCTTATGTCTCTAAGAAACAGCGTGAAGAATTGAGACTTCAAACAAATTTAACGGATAGGCAGATAAAAATATGGTTTCAAAATCGCAGAATGAAGGCTAAAAAAGAAAAAACTAGAGTTGATGATGGTTCAGGTGATCATGGATCTTTATTACCTGCTAATCCACCAAAGCAAATAAACCATTTAAATCATATGACTGGTGGTAATTCATTACAAGGTGGTCAAGCAGGTCAACAATTAATGCATATGAATACACATAGTCAAAGACAAGATTCATTATCAGGTAACACTTTAATATAACTTAAATATTTTTACTTTAAACTTTTTTATTATATCCTCAACTACCGTACCTCGTATCAAAGTTAGTGTGTATGTAAATTGTATTTATTTATCTATAACATTTCCCTCACCCATAACTAGTTTCCTCCTCAATTTCTTATTCTACTTTTTATACATATATCTATATCAAGTTAGATGGATATACAATAATAAAAGTATAAATAAAAAAGAAACCCATTAAAAATCAATCTCATTTCAGACGCAGCAGCAGCTGCCGCCGCAGCAGGCTTTAGTTTAATGAATCCATGGGGATCATCAATGAATAATACATTAATGGGCACTAACACTGATCCAAATTCAATGATTGGAGGACAAGCACATCATATGACAATGGGATATCCAGGAAACAGCGGAACCACAGCTTATGGCATGCAACCATATCCAGGAGCATTATGTCCTCCAAATGTTTAATTGATAATTTTTAAGACAGAACCATAATTAGTAGTTTAATGGTTTATTTCTTATAATTTTTTACCCTCCCAACAGAGGATCATTAAAAATTAAAATATAATTGAAGGATAAAATGAAAGAAGTATATGAAGAAGCGCCTTCCACCAGTGATAATGTTATAAAAAAATTAAGTATAAACATATATATATTTTTTAATTATTTATATGTCATTTAATTAATTATTAGATTTTAGTTACACAATTTATCGTTTTTTAAAATTTATATTGTACAATTTTTTTTACAAATATGGTAGGATTGTTTGTATCTCAAAGTTTATGCAAAAAAATTATGTTTGTAAAATAAACTTTCTTAATAACTTTTGTGTTTGATTGAAATTTGAAGTTTGATTATTCTTTCTTTTAAAGGGAATATTTTTACGATTTATATACAAAACTCCAATTTGTTTTTCGCGGCGCAAACTATTGTATTGTAATCGTATTTTAATCTGTATATTTCCAATGAATTTAAGTTTTATTCCTTCTAATAATATGGATATGGAAGACAGTCGTAGATATAGTCTCAAGAACACAAATGGATATCAGCAGTCATCCACGATAAATGATATTAATTCACTAAAAAGTGATTTTGATGTGGAGAATATGTTTCAAGATGATGAAAATTTCTGCGGTGATCTCTCGACGATTGATGAAATTTTCGACAATGACAAGGAGAATTTTGTTAGAAAATCTGATGGAAGGAGGGAAACAATGGTGTTAGGTACGATTTTAGAGGATGTGTCTATGATTGAATTAGAAAATTGTCTTCCGAAGAGTGATGACGAACCTTCCCGTGCTGAGAGGTAAGTAATCGTAATTTTTTAAAATTTATATAAATTTTAGAGATTTGGAAATGTCATTTCTGAATAATGAAGTTCAAGTTTGTAAAGCTGTTCTTCAGGATGAGGAGTTACTATCAAAAAAATTATTGCAAATATGTGAGGAGAATTCCGATATCTTTGGTGTAGATGATATAAATGGTATACGGGATGGCAATTTAACATCTTTAACATCTCTGATTGGAGCATTCAGAGAAATGAAACAGATTCTAGAGATTATAAAGGAGCATAAAATTCTCAAGAAACGTATTGCTGAACTTTAATTTTTTTTTTGTCGCTGTATATATTTTGTAAATTATAATTTGCCAGATTTTTTGTTTGCAAAGGAAACTTTAATTGTAAATGTTATTGTTGTATATTGTGATTCTGACTCACAATGTTTGTATCGTAAACTTTGTATTTATTGTTTATACATTGATGAATCATATAAAATTAAAATATTTATTTTTTTTATGGAGTTTAAATAATTGGGTGGGTGCACACACATTTTTTTATTTATACAGGGATTTTTTTAGTAAAGTTCAAGGGAATTATTAAATTTTCTACATTCTTGTAAGAGTAGTTATGATCTAATTTTATTTTCATCTATGATTTAATTGCTTGTTGTAAGAAGATATAGTAAAGTGAAATTTTCGTAATTACATTTGATTAAACATGATTTACATATGAATTGTGGGAATTAAGCACTTTTAGAAGTAGAATTTATTTATTACCATGTTAAAAAAATAATTACATTAGTAGTGCGAATTTTATAACAACATTATACATCTCCTAACTGTTTTTATTATACAATTCAAATTCAACAATTAAATAAGGGGTACAAAAAAGAATAATTTTACACAGACATATAAACTAATGTGTTTTTATTTATCTAAATATAGAAGTAACCAGCTATTTGGATGTAATTCTATTGAATGTAATAACTAAATCTCCAGAAGGAAAGTTTGCTGTGTGAAATTTATATTTTTGACCATTAGCAAGTTCTGTTAAAATAAATGGATCGCCCATGTCACAACGTATTTCTGGTATAATCTTAACTTTTGGATTTGTCATACGTATCTTTGAGGAACTTACACCATACCAAAATTCGCGAATAGATTGGTTATTTTGATTAAATGGATCTAAAGATACTTTTATTGTCTTGACATCTTTTAAGTTTACTGCTTTTAAAGCAAGAGCAAATCGTTCTTGGGGTATCCATCGGATACCTTTACGAATTCTATTCCACATCTGACACATTTTACCTATAAAGTATGAGTAAAAGAATATCCAACACAGGAGTAAAATATGAAAGCGCATAACACTAGAAGAAGTAACATGTCCCAACAACAAATTTAACAAAAAATAAAAACAATCAAATTAACTACAACATAGAAAGAAAACTATTTATCTTCTTCCCATTTTGAAATTAAATTTTTAACCTTTTGTAAATTTTCTAGTTGTTCTTCCTCAGTTTCATTAACAAGTTCAAAAACACGATGTTCAGCATAACTTTCTTTTGCCTCCTCTAATATTGTACTAAATATCTCACATTCAATATTCTCTGTAATCTTCTTTTCACTATATCCACGTTTTTCAAGACGATCAAATAACACTGTATTGTTACAACGTAACACTATAACGATATTAAAGTAACGTTCAGGAAAGAAATCACAGCCATGGTGATCAACAATAATACCACCTTCCTTAGAATTCATCCTATCCTCTATAAAATCAAGTAACTGATCCTCATCAAGAATATATGATTTATATTCATTGTCGAAACTAGAATATAATTGATTTTCCTTAACTATTTCCCCAATATTTAAGACTTCAAATCCTAAATCCTGTCCTAATTTTTCGCAGAAGGAAGTCTTCCCTACACCTGGTGTACCTGTTACTAAAATATTAACTTTTTCTCTTTGATGTGGTTGAGTCATCTTTGTTTTATTTCTATTAAAAAATAGTGTAAACCTATACTAAATATAAATTAAAATATAAAGAGAAATAAACTCGAGACGAAAGTTTGAATTTCAAAAAATAATTTATTTTTAAAATCCAACTTTAGCTAAACTCATATTCGTTTTAGGATCTGCTGTTAATGCTTGTGCTTTATTAATTCCTTCATTTACACTATCTTGAATATTCCTTGATTGTTCCAAGTACTTTAGTCTGACGATTTTTGCTAGCGTGTCAATTTTTTTATCACAGCTTGTTCTCATTCCAAGAGGTACATCATTAACAGACATTATAGTTACTTTTTCATCCTTAACTCTTCTTTCTACCACTTTTTTAAGTTGTCCTTTTGCTACAGCATTCTTTAAATAGAAATATAAGATAGATATAGTTTCATCTTGTGTTGTCCCTTTTGGTAATCCTAAATTTTGTGCCAAACTTTCTAACTCAGATGCGACAATTTTCTCGTCATCTGAAAAAGAATATAATAATGATATAGCGACAACTTACGTGGTGACAATGCCATTTCGGTTTTTCTTTTTAGTGGATTCATAGTTAATATTCAAGAACAACGGAGAAATGAAATAAATCAGTATTTATATTTTTCTTACTTCAAGTACTCACAACACCAAAATGTTTTTGTAAACTCTCGTGATGTGACACAAGCTGTAAAAAGTGAAATAACCCATTTATACCAAATACACAGCAATGAAAGCAAACTATAAATATTATTTATTATATAATTATTAACAATTTTATGTCACTATTATTTTATCTATATGAATTTGTTAAGTATATCAGAATACCAACAAGACATGCTGATTAATTAATAAAAATACGGTCAATGTTGTAGTTTTCCACCAATGATTATGTAATTTTGATAGAGTAAGAAGAAACTCATTAAAGAAACAATGTTCAGTATAAAAAGTTTATAGAATAATACACCCAAATGACGATTTAGCTGGTTGTGCTTTAGGTTCTTCAATTTTTGGTTGTGATTTTGTTGTGTTATTTTTAGGAGTTTTATTAGTTTCAGAGACCGCAGAATTCTTTTTAATTTCATCAGAAAAAGATTTAGGCTTTGGTGATTCTGTTTTGAGAGCTGGACGTTCTTCAACCTTTGGCGGAACAACTTCTTTAGGAGTTTCCTGTTTTAAAACTTTAGTTTCTTCTTTTTTCTCTACCTTTAGTTCTTCAACTTTAGGAGCAACGACTTCCTTAAGAGCTTCTTGCTTCTCTACCTTTAGTTGTTCAACTTTAGGAGCAACGACTTCCTTAGGAGCTTCTTGCTTCTCTACCTTTTGTTCTTCAACCTTTGGGGGAACAACTTCTTTAGGAGCTTCTTGCTTCTCTACCTTTTGTTCTTCAACCTTTGGGGGAACAACTTCTTTAGGAGCTTCTTGGTTCGAAACTTTATGTTCTTCCTGCTTCTCTACCTTTGGTTCAACAACTTTCGGAGCAGCAATTTCCTTAGGAAGTTCTTGGTTTGGAACTTTATGTTCTTCCTGCTTCTCTACCTTTGGTTCATCAACCTTTGGAGGAATAACTTCCTTAGGAGCTTCTTGGCTTGGAACTTTAGGTTCTTCTTGCTTATCTACCTTTGGTTCTTCAACCTTTTGAGGAATACTCTCCTTGACTGGTTCTGGTTTTACTTCAATTGATTGCTCTGGTTTATTATCTTTTGGCTCTTCTGGTTTGTCAACATGATTTTCTTTAACTTTTTCATCCTTTTTAATGTCAGCTTCTTCCGATGGAACAATGTGAACAGGTGGTGTTACATCCTTTTGTGAACCAACATCTTCAGGTTTCTGTTTCTCTACTTCCAAAGGTTTATTTGGTTCAGATTTCTGAAGAGTCTGTGAGTTGTCAGGAGCAGAAGAAGTGCCAGCTTGTGGAGACTCTTGAACAGGTTGTTTTGTTACAGGCGTTTCATTTACGACTGAGGTGATAGTTTGCTGAACTTCTGATGCAGGTGGAACAACTTGTTGTGTTTCAGCTGGAGGAGGAACCTTTGGTAATTCCTCAACAACTGGAGGTGTAGGGTTTTGAGGAGTTGCATCTTGTGCCTTTGAAGAATCCTTAGGAGCAAGAACAGCAGTCTGTGAAATTTCTTTGGCAGTATCAACATCACTGGAAGGACCATTGGAAATATCAGCCAAAGCAGCTTTTCGATTTTGTCTTATTTCTTTGGCAGTTCCAACATCTTGTGTCTCCTCTTCATGAGCATCTGCCTTAACCATCGTTTTAATTTCACGTCCAGTCCCAACATCTTCTGTCTCATCTTGATGAGCCTGTATTTTTGACATTAATTTAATTTCACGTGCAGTCCCAACGTCTCTCGTTTCTCCTTGGTTTTCATCTAAATTTGGTATTACATCGATTTCACGTCCTGTTCCAACGTCTCTCGATTCTTCAGATGCAGTGACCGAGCGGCGATGTTTTGATCTAGATTTTGACTTACTAAAATAAAACTTTAAATCTCCACTAACCATAAAACAACCTACTTTGATACCATTATTATGTCTCAAGATACACACGAGCTTAATATTTTTTAAGATTGTCACCTTATTAAAGAGTTATCTGTACTGATAATCTAAATATAACAAAATGAAAATATAAATATTGTATTATTCAAATGTAATGACAGAATATTTAGAACGATTCAAACAAATTGCTATGTGTTATATTTAAAAAATTACGTGTAAAAATCACTGATAATTTTTTAATACTATACATTTTTTTGTAATCAAAATATTATAAAAAACTGAATACGAAAAAATGTTTTATCAATTTGTTTGGTATGCTGTATTTGTTATGTCTTAAGCGTACTGCTTATAAAATAAACGATGATTCTGACAATTATAAAGTATAAAGACAATCGACAGATCGACAACGATTTTGATGACCAATAATATTTAATACACGATTCTCCTTGTATTTCTTAACTTTTGTTGTGATATATGTTAATGTAACGAATAATTAAAAAACAATCACTTTTTATTCATTAAAACGTGGTAATACAAATAATATACAAAATGATAATATTTATCACAACTGTTATCGAAATCTGAATTTTAACTGGAATACTTTTTCAGAATGTAATAAAAAAGACAAAAATAAAAGTAATTTGAATGACCCCAATGATATGGATAGGATGCACATAAAAAAAGTAAAATATATAGTAACAATTGAAAATTTCATTATTTATTTGTATCGTCTTCTAGTATCACAACCCAGATGCACGTGTTGTATTGAATTATTTTACCTAACGCTAAGTAGATATTTGCCTTATTCATATTTGCAACAGATGAAAATCTTTTAGCAATCTCCACAAGGCACATTTGATCTATGTAGAAGATTTATTTATGAGAATCTATCAACCATTATAAAGTGCAAAAATTTTACTGTCACCAAAAATTTATATTTCTCTTCGAAATAATCATAAAAGAACGTTTCACCAACTTGTTTATCATTGATAAAATAACCCAACTAAAATGAGAAGTGTGTTAGTGTGTAGTTCAAATTCTAACGACAGCAAATTTGAAATCATGCTTCACAGGATCTTTTCTGTAGTATGCTTTTCTACGTGTTGACGCAAAGTCAATCACACCAAAGCGGTGAGGATTAGATACGGCCTCCCTTCCTGAGCGTGAAGACGCACTTCAGCTTTCTTTGTAAAGTTGAATGCTTGATGACCGCCAGGAGGACATTTTGCCCTCTGATGGAGGGGAGGCGTTATGAGCCGTTTTATTCTTCTTTCTGGCTATCGGGGGTAATTCATTCCGAGGCTACGCGATTGTATAGTAGTTGTAACAGTTCAAAGATCAGATTTTGCTGGAATTTGACTTTTATCAGTAATTTATATATAATTATATCACATTAAATATATATTAATAAGAAAATTAACAAACTAATTAATATAAAAAATGTCTATGTTGGCCACTTTTTAGTGTGGTCTTGTGTCATAAATAATTTTTATGAAAGTTAAATAATTTAGAGGTCATATGAAAAGCAGAATAAGGGAAAAACATAATATTATCGTGAATAACTAATAATTAGTCTAGTCATTAAACAAAGAGCGGTGCTAATTTCTAACTGAAGTATTAAAAGTGGAATTTTTTAGATGACTAAACAATGCTATGCGGTGACATGGCCTTAAGCTAGTTTTATTAAAAATTTTATAAGTTATGGAAATTGCACTTTTTCAAAATTAAATTGAATATTTCAAGACGGTTTTTTAATCATCTTTGTCGGTTCATAATTAAAAAAATCTGTATAAACAAATATTAATGTTCATAAATATTATATTTTTTGAGCTTCTAAATATCCAAACTTTTTGGTTACAACAACCAAGATAAAATCACTAATTTTCTTTTTTAACGTATTAATTTTGAATATTTCTTAACATTTGACAAATATATCAAACTTATATAATATTTAAATTTACTGGAGACAAATTATATTTTGTATTCATTTTTAAATATTAGTTTTTACCATCAAAATTACTTTGCTTTTTTTTTATCTGAAAATCTAAATTTTACGACAAATTTGAATATAAATTTGTACTTTTTAAAGTGAGGAAAAATGAAGAAATTATATTTTACAAATGTGGATTTTATTTTTTTTTCTTATTTCACATACTTTAACTAAAGAATGGATATGGGATGGTAATAAAAGAGGATCAGGAACGGCCCGTGAAGCATTTTGTTTATACAATTATCATGAAAAAATTTGGACTGGAGTTGTTGATCAAACAAGCAAACACTTAACAAAAGATATTAATTTCCTTGACAGAATGACATTAAGGAATATTAAAATTTTAGAAGTTAATGTAACTAAATACGAAGCTGGTCATATAGGTGTACATCTCCAAGGAATAGATAATTCTTATATTACACAAAACCAGATATTTGGAGTGGTATATATAAATGAAAATTATTTTTTGAAGAATCCACATACAACATGTCAAATGTCATATTGTGAAAATGGTTTATTTTTTATGTCTAATATAGATGTTAAGGGTATGTATTCAGCCAGAGTAGATGATTTTGAAGAAATATTCTACCTAAAGTTTGTTACAAGCGATATGAACTTTAGACTGGATAAACTTATTATTGAGGGATACAATTTCCCTTTAATTCTTTGCCCATACAAAAATTGGGTGAGCATAAGAAGTGTTACAAAATTTATTCCATATGAAACAAAAGGTGTTGAATATGCATATCTTCGTGAACGCCAAATTTTGTTACCTGCTTACCCAAGGAGCGACGATATTGATATTTTTGTTTGTGGTTACATTAAATATGAAGATGGTTCACAATTAACCATTAGTCATGAAATTGAAATCAAGAATAATTACAAAATTGACTTGATTAAACCAATTAAAAATTTTCAAGACATATGGAAATGTTCTGAAGGAGAAAGTGCTACGAATTATCATTACTTTATCTATTCATATAACGTTAAGGGTTATAACAAAATGAGACACATAAAAAAAAATTCAATGAATGAAAATAAATTTTATTATAACGATACAATGTATTTATATAACGAAGCTTTTACAAAGGATTTTAAAAATGTGGAAGATTTCGTCAGACACAATTATGTAATCACTCCAATTAAACCTGATTGTAGATGGAAGTTACCACAACTAAAATTCAAAATACAACTTGTTTCTCCTGATGACAGTAAAATTTTTGATGGTCAAGATGGTATTCAAATTATGGATGTCCGTGAAAATATGCTGAACAAGGATATTTATTATAAATGTAAAATAGTAATTGAAGAAGTTACCCGATACCCATTTTTATCAAATTATTATGATCAAGTAATTGAAGTGTCATTGGTTTCAAAAGATGATGATGGAAACAAATTTTTCCACGACAAGATTAAATTTGATAAAAGTTTTAATGGCTTTAAAAAGTACGAATGTGAAATAAGATACAAAAATAAGGATTTTAAATATGATCATCCCATTGAAAAATTATCTTTTATGGCAATACCATCAAATGTATCAATAACAAATCAAAACGAGACATGGAGGGTGAAGGACGATGTTGTTATACAGTGCCAAAAGAAAATATCCAACATTGGAGAGATTGATAGTGTTAGGCTTCAGTTATCAAAAAACATTTTTATTGAATTCTCAAACGTAACAACTGGTGGTATATTTAACGTTGTAGGTGATTTCGTAAGATCAAACTATGGAAATCTTATAAAAAGTAAAAAGCAAAAAGATATGGACATTAAATATCTAACCACTCAGTGTAACTATAAAGTTAATGGAGGAAAGAGATTTTCGATTGTTAAAAGTGGAACGGTCCTGCAAAAAACAACTATTTTAAAACTTAAAAAAGTTAATATAGATAAAGGAAATGATAATACATTATTAATTGGTTTAATTATTGGAATATTATTTCTTCTTCTATCAGTAATTTTTGCAATCATATCAATACATTTTATTAAATATATGAATAAAAATAGAAGAAAGGGAAATGATTCGTCTTTATCAATATCAACTTCTTCTACCTCATCCTCCACTTCATCATTATCTGGTATGTCATTAACCAATATTACAGTTAAAAAGACTCAAAGCAAAGCCTTAAAAATGAAGTGAATGTAATTAAGTAATTAAATTGAAAAATAAATATTTATTAAAAGATTTTTATATCAAATATGTATTTTATTCTAATCAGTTCATTATATATAATTATAGCATATTAACTATAATATATAGTAATAATCATATTAAGTATAAATTTACAAACTATAAAAACATAATGTATGGAAGTTTTTTCATTAAAATATATAATTTATGATAGTAAAATAAAAAGTTGCTTTACAAAACGATAAATTTTTTGTTCATAATCATCCTTCGACGGAAAAAAATCCACTTAACTGACAATTCTAAAATGTTATTTTTACTTTTTTAAGTCAAGTATCTACTCGATTTTGTATTCCTTGCATTGGATTACTTCAATCAAAGATGATACTAGTGAATTTCCATTGAAATTTAAAGAAAACATTTTTAAGATAAAATTTTTAAAGAACGAACATTAAAATTTTTGTATCTGATATTAACCACAAATGGTAATGAAATAACAGTATAAGTCTATGGTCTTAGAAGTCCATGATTGAAAAAAGGAACGTTATCATTAATACAAAATGACATCCTACATTTCTAGATTCTCCATTTAGTCTCTGAGTATCTATTCTTTATACTTTACTTTATTTGTAACAATGTTAAACTTTTTTCTAGGATTAGGTATCATGATGAAGTAAAATTTATAATGGGTCATCGAAAGGCGGAAAATAGAATAATCTTTTGTTCAATACGTTTTTTTATACAAATTTAATATTAAGTAAACACCAATAATAAATTAATAACAAGATGTACATTATAATATAAAAAGCTTAATCTTTAAGCGTATTTCTATTGTACTGTGAATTATGAGTATTTTTATCCTTAGCATGTAATAATGAAGATTTTGCTTTTTATCTTGATTGTCGAGATGAAATTAAGCCAAATGATCCAGTACCACTTATCATTATTTGTCCAACAGCAATTTTGATTGATGGTGATTGTAGAATAATACTATATAAGGGGTATGTTTTATAAATAAAAACAATTTAAGTTTATATTAATGATTATTTTTGTATATCACTTATATATTGGTATTTTGACCAGTTATCTTTAAATTGATAATATTAGTAAAGTTGTTTCTCAATAGAAATTCTTTAAGATTCTAAAATGTGTGAGAAAAGAAAGTCTTTATCTATATTAAATAGAATAGTAAGATAAAAATCGTTATTCTTATTATATTGTATGTCACTAGTTTTTTCTTTATATTGCCCAAATAATTATTCTAACTAGTAATTACGTAATTATAGGTATTTTATCATACGTTTTTAATTTAACGTAAAGAAAAAATGATTTTCCTTGTTAAGTTCTGGTGATTATTTTTAAATGAAAAAAGAGGAACTAAAAGATTTTTTCGTCTTTGTTTTGAAAGGTATATAAAATAATAAAAGTTGGTTTTTTGTCAGTTAATATAATATACTTTTATGTCATCTTTTTATGTTTTATAATTCTTTATTATCATTATTTTTTATTTTGTTATTATACATTCCCCTTTATAAGTTAATAATTATTTTATTGTAATGTCTATTTACATTGTATGTTAACTATAGGGATCTAAAAGCCAGTTTTAACAAATCTTTTACTTTTAATAGAATATTTGTTTGTTACTTGTCTAGCGTGGATCTATAATGGATTTGTTGTCACTGTCACCTGAAATTTTGGCTAAAATCTTTTCAAATATTCCATGCAATCAACTACTCCATGTTAAGCTTTGTGTCAGTGAATTCAATTCTGTTATTAAGAAACATCATAAGTATATGAAGAAGCCGAAACTCCGTAATATATTTTTTCGAAATTATCACACTCGTAGTGATGGTATTGATAGGATTATGGGTACAATATCAAATTTCTAGCAGTGACGGGACTATGCATGGAAGTATTGATAGAATTGGAGCCTACAAAGTATTCTATTTTGTTGGTTTTAACATTATATTAATATATCAAGGGATTTTTTTATCTTCCTTCGGAGTTAGATAAACTTCACAGTTTTATCCAGAAGTTTGATCTAACATCTCTGCGATACACACTTACCTTGCCTGAAGGTAGCACAAAGATAACTCGAATCTTGAGCAAAATTATTGTAGCAGTACTCTGGCATACACCATTAATGTAACTGCAGAAATTTGTCAAGAAGATTTTGGGAACACTTTGTCCTTCTTTCAAGAAGTAGAAAAAACAAAACACTTAGTGTTGGAATTACATTTTCCACATAAAAGTGCATCAGAGGATTTTGTTATACCTGTAAGAGACTCATTGAGGTCATTACAGTTCTATGAAAAAGAAGTACAAATTTTGTTAACTCAAAAATGATGAAGTATATTGTTGAAAACAACCCAGATCTTTGTGCATATCGTCTTAATTTAATTAAACCTGAAACCTATAGGGTGGTTATTAAAGCGGTTGTTAAAAAGGAATTTTTAAGAAGGAGTTACGGCTGCCGCCATAGAACTATCTCTCTCAGATTTTGAATCACAAGTTATGAAATATTTTTTGAAATACTAGAATGTGTTAGCTCAAGGAGGCTCCCTTAAAATCATTGGAGAGTATCTGGTTTGCCATTTGAAAATGGTATTCAATATTCATTTTATCACGGTAAAATGGGATGTCCTAATTGTGTGAAAATTAAATCTTCAATTTATATTTGTGGATTTAAAGGATTTTGAAGTTTATTGGACTATAAGTTAGATTTTCCTCGTTTTGATTTTGGACTTTAATTTGTCAAGATAATTCTTACATTGATAACTAAGTATATTGCATTTATTAATGCAGATTTTTTTTTAAAATAATGTTTATAATAATGTCTTAACAATAAAACTTTTTTCTAATTAATTATAGTCAACTTTTCATACGCAGAAACTGCATTTTTTTTCTAACATACGATTTTGATAAAACAACTTTACTAAGATGAAAAAGTTAGTATGATGGACAATTTAAATGCTGAAGTGGTTATTCGAAATCATGAATCACAGGATCTTTTCTGTAGTATGCTTTTCTGCGGGTTGACACAAAGTCAATCACACCAAAAGAGTCAGGAAAAATACGACCTTCTCTCTTGAGCATGAAAGAATCACTTCAGCTTCCTTTGTGGAGTTGAATTCTTGATGTACACCAAGAGAACATTTTTCTCCTTAATGGGAGGAGGTGTCATGTGTCGCTTTATTCTTTTTTACTAGAATGAGAAGATCTTTTCTCAATATAAAATTGATCTTTAAAATGATTAGTGATTACTTATTGACTTAAGATTATATAATAAGTAAAATTAAACATAAATAACATCTATGAAATTGTATTAAAATTCTTATCTTCGTATTACATAAAATTATTTTTAAAAATTCTCGACATTATTGAGATTGATCATTAAAGTTATGTTTTTTGTCTTAAAAATTATATAAATTGAATATTTTAGATTCTTAAATTATTTTAAGATACTAGTGTACATATTTGGTAAGAAAAATTAAACAATATGAATATAATTTATGTGATAATTCTGTTAACAGTACCATTTTCCTCATGAAAAATTATTAAAAATAAATATTCAAATTAATTAATTGGCCATTGACTATAAAAAGAAAATTAATTAGATATTTTTCTACATTCATATTTTACAGGGACAATATATCCTTTTATCTAATTATTAATTTTACACAAACCAATTAAATTTTTAAAAAAAATGTCGAAGGAAGATGTAAAAGCCATTCAAGAATTTTTTCCTGAACTAGATCAAAATTTTCCAATAAAAATTGATGTAAATGGTAATGGTAGCCAAATTGAAATTTCACATCATCAACCTCTTGATGGACCCTATCGCATAGGTGTTAGATCTTACCCATTGCAAAATAATGAAGGAATTTACACAGCTGAGATTACCAAACCATCAGGAACAGCTGGAAGAAAACCAAGAGCTATGAGAACAAAAAAAAATCGTCTTTTGACATCTGTGACTTTGAAGAAATTAAAAGAGTTAGTTTCAATCGAAAATAATGATCCTATTGTTAAACCATTCTCTCAGCAATGCAATAAAGAATCATCTGCATTTAAAAAGATGCCCAAACGTGTTGTCAGAATTGGTAATAGATTTCGTAAAAATGACAAAGAGGATCCATATAATTATGAATCGTATATCAGTGATAATCCGATAAACGAACAAGAAGAGTTAAGAAATGAATTGCTAAAAGATGAGATGATAGCTATGAAGTGTGGAAGGGAGCCAGCATACCGCCAAAGTAGATATGAGTTGGCAATCTTTCAAACATCAACAATTAAGATAAATCCACTTTTTTTGATGGCACGTTGTGTTGATTGTCATGTTGATACCCACTTAGAGCAACGTTTTTTCAATTTTGTTCTCCCATACAATCCAATTGGGTGGTTAAAATGTAACGGTAAGCAGCTATTTTGCACGGATATTAATTTTTTTAGTTAAAGATAATGTCATACCACCAAAACCAACTGATAAATTTAATATTTTAAATAATTTTATCTTTCAAATTCAAATACGTGTACCTTTTGACTATATAGCAAAAATTGAACCACACCCAAAACATGTTGTAATGAAACTTAAATCGTGCATTGATCCAAGTTGGATTGATTTAAGAAACAACTCTGGAGGTCTTTTATCTGGTAAACTTGGTGAGAAACTTGAAATGGAGAAGAAGATAAATAATACGGAGTTAAAGAATCATCTTGAAGAAATCAAACTTGGTCTCTCCAATGTGGATGTTTTTGAGTTTACCTTCATCAAAAAGAATATGGTGTGGTTTAATCATTTAATCAAAGTTGATTTTAAATTTTTTAAATATCTTATCAATGAACAAGGTGGTGACAAAACAGCAATAAGAAGAATATTAAAAGAGGTTATTGAGGATAACTCTCCAACAAGAAGAGTTAAAAAGTCGTGCAATAAAAGTAGAATGGAGCAATCATCAAAACACTTCATACCAATGTCAATTCCAATGGATTACTCAAAATACTCAATGACATTTAAAGTTAGTCCACTAATTAAACCAATGGATGGTAAATGTTATCTTATTACAAGTCTTGATACTGGTTATAGTCTTCCTATTGCTTTTCCAGTGTTACTTGCATTTATTGATCAAAGTAAATTCGAAAACATACCAGTTAATATTATTTTAGATGAGACTATTCAGAAGTTTGGGTAAAACAAGAGATTACTAAATCCGTTGTGTTTTATGACTATATTCTTATCTTTAGTAAAAGTTTTAATAAAATCATATTTATATAAATTTTGAAAAAATTAAACATCAGTAACTATTAATTTGTCAGCTTTCTTCTTTGAAAAAACCGTCCAACATATATCAGAATCTGTTAATTTATTATTCGGTAATCTTTTCCAATATCTTGATTTTCTTGTATACTCAAGAACATACTTTCTACATGTTGAAACACCTTTCAATGGCATAACACCAAGTAACTCTTTATTAAGCTTTGATAAATACATTTCGGATACCGTTCCTAAACCTTGTTTTCTATATTCAGGAAAAGTGTATTGATGTGATAAGAAACCAAAACCGTCATTATACATAAATGATACTATTTTTCCTGTCTTCTTCTCTTTTACACAAACACTTGGAAATTCGTTGATTCTATTTCCAACACGTTTAATATCATCTCTATCCCTAAATAGATATACACTCATCATCATTTCAGAATCTTCGGGTGATAATTTATCAATATAATATTCCTTAGGAACAGATATTTCTTTACTAATATACGATTCATAATCTTTATCATCAATACAAAATAAAATTCCATTATCTTCAACTGGTGTGTGAATAAATGGTGTTGATTGTATAAATAATTCTCGCAATGTTTTGATAAATTCGTTTGGACAAGCAAGGCAGAAGTCTTCTTCATCTTTAAGTAATGGGCATAATTCATTAAACAGACATTTTGCAGATTCTTTACATTTTTCTATATCATAAACATTACCTTCCATATGGAAATATGGTTTACCATATTGAAGAATATTTAAAACACCAAAAGCAGTATAAGAATCACAATACATTTTCCAAGCATGTACTTTTGTAGTTGGTGACCAACCGTTAAGAGATGATTTTAGACAAAAATAAATAATAGAAAATTTATGATCACCTTTAATATGATCAAGTACTTCTTGGTAATCATCAATTGATAATTTATTAATAAACATTTTTAATATAAAATGTAAATGATTTCAATTATAAGTAATGAATATATATATACTTTTTATTGCATCATTCTGATAAAAGCAAAAGATGATAAGATTAAACGGTATAAAAAGAAAACTTTTTTAAAAGTTTATCTAATTATCATACATCTGTTTTTTCTGTTTTTCATTTTTTGAGAAGAATGTCCAATAGACATCGGGGTGATTTGTATCTTTATTTGATATTCTACTCCAATATTTTAATCTTCCTGCTAAATTTATGACATACTTTCTATTTAATGATACAGCTTTCAGTGGTATTACACCCATTAATTCTTTATTTAATTTTGATAATTCAATTTCACATGCTTTCCCAAGTCCACGTTTCCTAAATTCACTAAAAGTAAATTGATGAGCCAAGAAACCATAACCATCATTATAGTAGAAGCTCGTTATTTGATTACTATTTTTTTCAACGATCCCAACACTTGGATATTGTTCTAATCTATGTTTAGCTAGTTCTACATCACCTTCACCTGCAAATAATAGTTGATCAATCATTGTTTGAGCATATGATGGTGGTAATTGAATAACTTTGAACTCTTCCTCAAGTGAAGCACCATTTTTAATGTACTTTTCATAATTTTCGTCATTAATGTAGAAAAAAGCAACTGGTTCATCTATTGAAGAATTAATGAAAGGAGACTCAGTAATAAAGAGTTTTCTAAAAGTTCTCATAAAAATATCGGAACATACAATACTAATTTCCTCAAAATCTTCAATTAATTTTTGAAGATCATCAAAAAGTAAATTAACAACTTCATTACCTTTTTTGTAATCTTCTATTTCATAGTTTGTTTGTATAAAAAGGTAGGGTTTACCGTGAGTATGAATATTTAGGACAGCATAACAAGTAAAAACGTCATCATAAAATTTCCAAGCGTGTACTTTTGTTGTTGGGGACCAATTATAGATTGAAGATTTTAGGCAGAAATAAATATTAAGATAACTAATGTCTTTTTCTATTAACTCTAGTATCTCTTTACAATTTGATGGTAAAATCTTTTTCATTAACATTATTAAAACCACTAAAATGATTTTAAAGTTGCTTGGTAAGTATAATTATATTATTTAACATTTTAATTTAAAGAAAATTTGTCCTTGAATCTTAGTAAACACACAAAAACTCATAGCTATGAAACATAGTTGAGAAATTTTATTTATTTCTGTGTAAATTTTTCTTTATATCCAATAAATTATTTTAAAATATATTTGTAGTATCATTTATTTTTTTATGATTTAAAAATAAATATTCACGATTTCTTGATTATTATGTATTAGTATATTCTCATAATATACATATACATTTAAAAAATATGTGCATGTTGCACGTTTTTTAATTGTATGTAACATTTTAAATAATTGACTACATATTTTTTTAAAGAGTATATTATAAAAAAATTTTTGTATGTTAAACATATTATAATTGTATGTAACATTTTAAAAAATTTATTACATATTTGTTAAAAATGTATGTTATATAAAACATTTTTTTAAACATATATTTAATATTTTCATCCAATTTTTATAAATTTAAGGTGGATTTATCTAAAATAAAACATATATTTAGCATAAGATAATTGTGTTATATAATTATTTTTTCTTTTCCATATGCTTGAAAAAGAGTCAGAAATATTGTTCACAAATGTCTTTATTAAACTTAATATAATCACTTAAAAAAGTGATTTTATTACAAGTGAAATATATTTATTGTGAAGTATAATTTTTAAATAATAAACTTGGACACAATGAAAATGTACTTGTTTTTTAAACAAAATTAATAATTAATACAAGTGGAATTATGTGACACGAAAAAACAATACAAAAAAATTATAAATAAAAACTATTGAAAATAAAGATTATTTAACTAATTAATTTTTTACTAATTTATCTATTATTTAATATACAATTTCAATAAAATATTAAATGAATAGTTTTGAAGAACAATTGAGTCGTACTTTAATATACGTTTTATTATTATAGAATGAGATTTTTCATATCATGCAGAAATTGTATAATCAATCACGATTTCAAGAATTTTGCATAATTAAGGTATGAATTAAACTTGTTTTCATTTTTGAATGTTTTATTTTTTAATAATTACTTTTTTTTCCTTATAGCACATATCTAGTGGAATTGATATAATGTCTGATAATCACTAGTTTTTTTTTTTCTTTTTAATAAATCTACCAAATTTTTTAAATCGGGCTATGTATGATATTTCAAACTTGGCATTTTTTCATTCATGAACTCGAGATATTAGTATTTTTTAGTTTTAACGTCAGAAATAAAAAAATCCACTTATTATTTATCTTCATCTTGCTGTTACAAACAAAATATGAATCATTTTTAGAGAAATGTGAAGAAAACGTAAAGAAAAAAATTATTAAAATTTTCTCTTAAAGATGAATATCTTTCATGTTTACCATAACATTAGATGTATTAATTAATGATTTTCAATATTCTGAGGATCAATTATTATATCAAGTTGATTTTTTGAATGATATTTCAAAAGAAACTCATTATTTTTATTTCAATGTTTCCTCTTTTTTAGATTTTATGCTATCATATGAAATTTTTCTGTGTGTCATATTACGTTGGTGAAAAAAATAGAAGACCTTCTAAAACAAAAAAATTATTTCATTCCTCTTTGACTCATTTAAATTAAGAAGATTACTAATTTTTTTATTCAAACTGATTTAATAAAATATAAAAAACAATTTATATTTACTTTTCCAATTGAAATTAATTTTGCAAAGAGAATGTTATCATTTTTAGAATAGTTTATTGTGCTCATTTGATTAATTATATTACTTTAGTACTAGAGGAAACATGGATTTTATTATTTAAATATAATATTTTATCCTGTTTAGAAAAAAAATGTATCTTTAAATATCGTTAAGGAATGAAAACAAGATTACATTCCTTTATATCAAAATGTTATTATTCACGCAAGGCTATCAAAAAAGTAAACATTACTAATTGATATAACATAAAAAAAGCCATTTAATATTGAATATAGATTAATCTTGATATTGTTATCATCAATAAAGCTTTATATTTATTCTTTTTTTGTATTATTATTACTTTGAAAAGTGCCAAAATCAGATAAAAATGTATTTTTGAATAAATTCTATCAAAAAAATATTCTTTATGACTAATTTTTCAGGAAAATTTGAAACTCTCAGTTAAATATTGGCATCAATTTGATTAAAGATCGACATAATAATTATAAAGAAATGTATGTGAAAGCAAACAAAAAAGCCAAAGATTTAAATGTTTATTTAATTTTCTTTATAGAATTTATATTTCAAGTTTGGATGAAAAATTTAGAAAACGACATTTAACAGTCCATATAATCTTAACACTTTTTGAAAGACACCTCAATATCACTACGTACTCTATAAATATGAATAGTTTTAAAAAAAGGGTATAAAATCATAACTGAATATCATTCTGGAAAAGAATATAGTATCGTGATATACATTTTCGTGAAATACAGCAAGATATTATTTGGAAAATTTTTTTAAAATCATCTACATACACCATTTCATAAATATGAATTTACATCTTTCATTGTTATCTGGTATATCATACAAAGACAATGACAACGTTACCAATTACATTGTATCAACAATTTCAACTATATTATATCAATCTCATTCACTCAAAAGCAATTGATAAATTTGTTATCTACAATCAGTTACTATCTAAAATAAGATTATCAAATAGTTTAAACGGCCTGTTTTTATACTATATTATTATATTGGTTTCAACAAAAGTTTCAATCGGTCATCTATTAAAAAACATAGCGAATAGTGATAGAACATTTTTTCTAACACATTAGATTCTCTAATCTTTATATGTATAAAATTTAATTAATATGCTCTCAAAATATTAATAATTACATATATTGTTGCATGTTAAAAAACAGTGCTGAATTTGAACATTACGTTAATAAACAAAATTACCATTATATTTAAAATGATAACAGATTGCTGTGACAATGTTTTAATTTACTGTCAGATCAATGATTATAAATATGGATTGGTAAATAATGAAAATGGTTCATCATCTTAGTTATTTAGATTTATTACTTAATACTATATTTTCTGCATGACAACCATTTTTTATCTTTCACATTAATGTATTCATTTTTTTATACATAATGATATCACGAAAAAATAAAGTATATTCAAATAACTTTATTTGTAAAAATTAAAGGGTAACTAGCTTAAGTTTTATCATAAGCAGATGATTATGTTTTCTATCAAATTAAACTACAAGAAGAAACATAAAATGGTTGTGATTTTTCTCGACATTCAATCACTGAACATTTACCTTGGTAAGAATGATTTATTCAAGGTTACTAGGTGTTTTTTTAACAATATTTCTAGCGTTTAATTTAAGAAATGTTAATGGAAATACAATTCCTGGTGCACAGATTCAATTCAGTAGTGTTGGCCTAAATTATATGGCTGGTGTTGCAATTGACTACATAAATTCTGCAATCGCTAAAATCAATATACCAGATATTAAAGGGTTCCTTAAATTCACATATCATTTATCTCAGATAAAAATTGAAGAATTTAATATTCCTAAATCTTCAAATGTAATTCAATTCTCACCACCTGATAAACTTGGTATTAATTTACAGGGAATATCAGGAAAAATGTCAGCTCATTATCAAGTTAAAATTAAGGAAGGGTTTATTCATGTAAGTAAATCAGGAACTGTTGATGTTACAATTGGAAGTACCTCTGTTGATGCTTCTGTTGGTATCTCATCTCTTAATGGTCATCCAAATCTTTCAAATTCTGGTTGTACTGCTAATTTTGGGGTATTTGATATTAAGTTTCATGGAAGTTTACTTGATGGCATGAATGATTTATTTAGAAAAGAGATTGAGAAATATTTAAAAGAAAAAATAAAAGAAGTTATATGTCAAGAGATTGAAAACGTTAAAAGCGATCAAGGTAACAAAATTTTGGGGTCATTCCCATTAGATGTTGGGTTAACAGGAACTTTTGAAGGCTTTTATTTTGATTATGCTTTAACATCAAATCCTGAATCATCAAAAACTAGCTTTACAATTCCAATAGAGGATCTTATATATTATGAAGGACATCAAGATGATCCTAAAATTCCAAAACCAAATAATGTTATTCATCCATACAACACAAATAAGTGTCTATGTATTGACTTTGATAGTGATCGTGTTTTGGGTTCAGCGGCCTATGCATTTGAACTTTCAAAACTCAGTCATTTTATGATTGATGATAATATTTTAAAATTATTCCAACAAAGCATAAGAAATTTTTTCCAATGTAGTCGTATTGATGGTATTTGTATTGGTGAGTTAATCCCGGAAAGTCAGTTGCAATTGACTGAAGTTATATTGCTTTTCCAAAATTTCATTTTAATTCCACCAGTATTTATGGTAATGCAACTGGAAATGTAAAATTCCAAACCGCTACTCCAGATGGTTTTAGTATGTCACTCTTTGATTGATACATGGATGTTGGTATTTTGATAAAACAAGACTATCTTAATGAGAAATATTGTAACAAATTAGAGTTACGTTATCCATTAATAAAAAGACACACCTGATATTTTCTTTATCAAATAATGGCTGGAACAGAAAGAAAAGTTTTTCAAAAATACTATCCACCTGGTTTTGATGGATCAAAGGTTTCTAGGATAAGAAAAAAGAAGTCATCTTATTTTATTCAACGTGCTACAGTACTTTTTAATATGCAATGTAATACTTGAAAAGAATACATTTACAAAGGAAAGGATATCAATATGAAAAGAGAAACAGCTCATGCAGATGATTACTTAGGTTTAAAATTTTTTAGATTTACCTTTAGGTATGTTAGTTTTCATTTTTTTAATAATTATATAACATTTAAATAAAAATTTCCTAATAGTTTGGTGGAGATTAAAATCAAAAGAGATTTATAAAATACAGATTATACGGCTGAAAGTGGTGCAACAAGATTGTTTGAAGCATATAATTATACCAAAACAAAAAAGATGCGGAGGATGAAAGCAGGAAGCTGAAAAGGATGATTCAATGAAAATGCTTGAGAAAAGAATCTAGCAAAGCAAAGCAGAGATAGATGTTTTGAATGAGTGAGAAGAATTACAAGAAATTAATAGCAGAAATATTAACTTTAATTTGGAGAATCTCATCGAACAGAAAGCTTCTTCAATAACAGATGATGTGAAAGCTCAAGAGAAGGAGGATGAAGAATTATCAGATTCTTTATTTGGAAATAAAAATGAATCATCATCTACAAAAATTTTTGAAGAGGTTGTAGGGGAGATAACTGATAGTGATGAAAGTAGCGATGATGAATTAAGGCACCATTACCTGTAGTAATGGGTGAAAATAAACCATTTTCAATAGGGCAGAAACGTAATGCCCGAGAAGACAAACTTTCAGTATTCAAAAACTTTGATAAAATTAAAAAGAAGAAATAAAATTTTTGTCTTAAAGGGATCAGTGTTTTTATCTGTTAACGTTAACTTTGTAAATAAATAACTCCACACTTTTTATTTCTTTAGTAATTTTGTAAATATTTTGATACATTTTAAAATATTTGAGAGTAAAAAATTTGAAATAATTTTGATTTGAATTAATTTTTTTGAAAAGTGTTTATCCAAAAAATGTGAAGAAATTTTTGTTTGTGTATTCTTAATCTAAGTACAAAAACTTTTAATATTGTGTATAAAAAATATATGTAATAACTATAAAGATATAAAAACATTTTGAATGAAATATTAGTTGTGAAATATATTGTGAAAACAATATTATATCATATTTTGTAATAAAAATACTTTAATCACTGTATGAATATAAAATAAAACATATTGATATAATATTTAATATCTCGATAAAAATTATATTATATATAAAAAATTGCTGTGCTTTATATTATAATTGGTAATGTGCCAAATTAAATTTTAATATTATAGTTTTTATAGGTTGGTTAGCAAATCATAAAGCTCATCATTTCGTCAAATCAATTAATAGTCTAATTTTAGGCGGTAACTGATTGTAGATAACAAACTTATCAAGTGTTTTTATAGAAAATGAGATTGATATAATATAGTTGAAATTATTGATGCAATGTAATTGATAACCTTGTCACTGTCTTTGTTGATATACCAAAAAACATTGAAAGATGCAAGTTCATATTTATGAAAATGGTGTATGTAGATGATTTTAAAAAAATTTTCTCAGTAATACCCCAGTACTAGACCAGAAGAAAAGTCGTCGATAAATAATATGCTCCCAAGAACTTACATGTCATCAGCTATACCACCAATATCTATTATTTTTCGATATCTTTTTTTAAATTTATTAAATAAGCAATATTTTATTCGTCTTTTATTTTAAGTCTAGAAGGTGAAACTGGTGCCAAAGGGAGATCAATTTCTACTAAATCCTCACCTTTAATTTTAACTATAATAAATTTGATGAATGTCAGTGCATGTTTCAGCACTGGTACCTGATTTGTCTTAAATATATTCATTATCATTCTATTTACTCCTTCTACTTGTTTGTTATTGAGATAATTTTCCTTTTAAAAATAAATTGATCTCTTTTTTAGTATTTTTCGCATTTTGTTTTGCATGGTCAAAAATGATTAAAGAGTCCATATTCAATTAAAATTGATGTTTTACCTAAAAATTTTTAATCAATTTACAAATAAGTTCAACTTCAACTTATAAATATTAATGTTATCTAATAAATTGTTGTAAAAACTTAGTAAAAAAAACTTTATTTAATGTCACATTAATGTTTTGAAATGACATTCATATGAAAACTTAAAACATAAAACTTAAAAATATTTTAATATGAATCTAAAAAATATAACTATATTATAAATTAAAATTTTTCATCCATCTTTAAATATATTTTAAGTTAGATTTTAAATTTTTAAAATGAATAAAAGATTATAAAAATACAATAATATCGAGAAAAAGTTGTTTTCAATTAAATCTCGAGAACAAATTCTCAGAAATTATGCATATTAAATTTCCAATCTTTTTGAAACCACGGGCTTCAAAAGATTACTCTTGAGCTCTAATAGAAATACTTTTAGCATTTTTCAATCAAAAATTTATTTAATATGAAAAATGAACTTTATTTATTAATTAATTCACTAATAATTAATAATAAACGATATATTTAACTTTAAAAAATTATTGAAAAAAATGGTATTCCAATCAGTTTATTAATAACACGTTTTTTTACAATACACAAAAAAATACTGATAAATGTTATAATATATATGTAGTGAATATAAAAAATTATTCAAAAAAAATATTTTAAAAATATGTGACACCATAATTAATTTATCAATTTATTACAAGTAAAATTGATAGAAAATTAATAAAAATATGACGAAAAATTGGTATTCCGTTTAGTTAATTAATAACGAATTCTATATAATATATAAAATAATACTGCTTAACGTTATAATTAATATGTGATCAATATAAAAAATTATTCAAAAAAAAATATATAAAATATTTTAGGAAAAATTCAAAAATATATAATACTATGTTCAAATTATAAATGTAATTATAAATAAAATGCATTTTTAATATATAATTTTGATTATATTTTTGTGTAACAATTACGTATATTCATTTTATTTTAATCAGAAATATAAAAAATGTGCAAAGATATTTTTATAAATTTATTTTTCCTTTTCCTTAAATATGCGTGTTTTTTTTTTAAATGTGCATACGCTATTTTTTAAAATATGTAACATCACACGAAAACAAGTGTAGTGTAAAATTTATAATATGTATTGAGTTTAAAATTACAGGGTTTTTATTTTTGTGTGAACTTTATTAATTTTAACTTTTATTTTGAAAAAAGAATGATAGATGTCAATTTTGTATAAAACATATAAAATTTCTTGTTAATATTAATATTTTGATATTATAACTATAATTGTTGTAAGATTAGAATACTAGTTCTCCAATTTGATTTTCTAAAAAACAAATAACATTAAAATAATGATTCCCAGTAATGTTGCGGAGAAGAATGATAAGATAACAGTAGCAGTAATCCATTTACGTATTTCTTTATCCTTTAATTTTAATAAATTTTCCATATCTCGATCTTGAGAATTAATAAATGGATTTAAAGGTTTTGCTTTATTATCATTACAAATATTATGATCATCTTTATATAGATTAACTAATTTTAGTTTAGATTCCTGATTATTCAGATTACTTTTGGAGTTTGTATTCTCAGTATTTGATATAGTAGAACTCTCTGGGGATTTAATTGAATCTTCTCTTACTGATGACTTTTTTGAGTTAAAAAAAACGGCAAGTGAATTGGATTTGGTACTAGAATCTTCATTTTCGCTTGAATTTAAACCACTTCCCTGACCACCTCTCTGAGAACTATCTGTTGTGCCCTCAGGTTCCATTACAAAATGACTGCATATTTATAAATCATAATTAAATAATACATAATAAGAAAGAAATTTAAATAAATTTCGAATAAATAATTAATTATTTAAATAAATTTAATATAAAAAGAAAATAATTTTCTTATTATTGGCATTCTTTGTTCTTTATATCCACATGGATTATGAATATATCGCCCCACCATATGATAATTTAACTCATGATGTGGTATTAATTTGTCATGATAAACATTTAGCAGTCACGACAAAATCATCAACATTAGCAGCAGAGTGGTTAAATTTATTTGATGCTGATTATAAATTGGATTTCAAAAATTATGGGATGTTTGAAAGGCTTTTTATTTATACAGATCTTTCTATTGAAGTTTTAAGGTGTATTATAACATTTCTCCATGAACGAAAGTTAGTTTATAATAATATTGAGGAGTTAATTGATGTTATTGATGCTAGTGAAAGATTCTCTCTTAATCAGTATGTTTTTAAGGCATCATATCAAATTTAATATTACTTTTTTTAGATTAATAAAGACTAGTCTTAGAAATATTCACAGAGCAAGTTTAATCAATAAAAGTTACCTCTTCTGGGGATGGAGAATTGGAAATAAATATGGAGACCAAAATGCTAATATATTATGGAGAGAAATCCTATATTATACACCTATTTATTATACTAATGATAAGAAAATAACATCAGGATTTCTTAATTTGTCTTTCCCCGAGCTAATAACATTTTTAAAAAATCAAAAATTGAATGTACCAAGTGAACGGAAAGTTCTAGAAATGGCATTATTTTGGTTCACCCACAATGAGGAGCGTTATGGAATAAGTTATCAATATTTTCTTAGTGAAATTTTTGGTTGCTTTAGGATACGTGTTGATATGGAACGTGAATTTGCAGAGGAATTGATAAAAAACTACTATCCTGATATGACATTATCAATGTTTCCATTAATTGAATTGACAAAATGTCGGTATCCTAGAGACGTAATGATTCAACTGGGTGGTGTACGAGAGAGAGGTGCTTTAAGTAGACTTCAAATTTTTGACACAAGAACTGGACTTTGGGCATATGTAAGAGGAATTAATTTACCTCAATCAATAGCTAATTTTGCCAGTGAAACAATTGGTTCAAAAATTTATGTATCTGGTGGTAGTAGGAATGATATTATACTTAATGAGTTATATGAACTTGATACAACAACATACACATGGAGTAGGAGATCAGGAATGAATTATCCACGTTGTTTTCATCGCCTTCTTGTTTATAAAGGTGAACTTTATGCTTTGGGTGGTAAAGCTGATATGAAAGCAACCGATAGATTATCGTCATTTGAAAAATATGATCCAAAAAGAAATGTATGGGTTGTGCTGAAACCGATGCCAGTATCGAGATCAGATTTTGGTGCAGTAATTATTAATAATTATCTAATTGCATCAGGTGGTTACTCCGGTTCGGAAATATTATCATCATCACATATTTATGATTTTAATACTGATGAGTGGATTGATGGACCAATTTTAAATATTCCAAGAAAAGGACATGCATTAGTACAATATGATTCTAATAAAATTGTAGCTATTGGAGGTGCCTTTCAAGATGCACGTTTAAATTCATGTGAAATAGCTGGAATTGATCAACAATATTTCAATGAATTTCCTCCCCTAATTAAGGAACGATCAAATTTTGGTGGAACTCTTTATAATGATAAAATTTACGTATGTGGAGGTTACACAACAACTGGTTTTACAAGTGAATGTGAAGTTTTTAATGGAAAAGAATGGAAAGTTTCTCATTCACTACCAGATTCATTAAGTTCAAATCATCTTATAGTTGTAAAAAACATGAAATGTGTAAAAATATTTCTAGATTGTCCATCAGTTAACTTACAAAATTTTCAGAATGGGAAACATTATAATGGTAGAAATTTTTTTTCACGTGTATAAGTATTAACAATTTTCAATCAACATACAGTTCTACAATATACGAATTAATTTAAATATATTTTTAATAAATATTTTGTATATTTTATTAATTTAGTTTTAAGTGTTATTAGGTACAAATGACTAAACAGATGTTTAAAACACAAAGCATATAATTAATATCAAGCATAGAAAAGGGTAATCAATTGGCAAACTATACATTGGAAAGTTAGGTCAATCGCGGTTCATTAGTACAGAATATATATGTTTAAGATATCTTAAGACTATTACACATTTATTATATTATTCTATTAAACTATAACTTCTAAAAATGAGTTCATATATTAATTCATGTGAGGAACGATATTGTGGTGAATCCTATGATGACTACAGCAACAGTGATACTGAAAAAACTAAAAATTCTAAGCTTTGTGCTAAGGAAAATAAAGCAAGAAATAGAGGTGGTAAGGGGAATTTTAGTGAATCAGAAATAGACAAATTTAATAATGGCAAAATAAGAAGAAAAATAAGACAAGGAAGATATGAAAGAAGGGGAAAAAAAATGAAGAAAAATCCATTAGAAAAAGATTCCACAACAGTAACATCAAAATTAAAAGAGGATACATATAGTTCTGATGGAGCAATATCTTCTGAAATGAAAGAAGAAAACACTGATAATGAGTGTATAGATACTGAGACAATTATAGTTGACAGAAGGAAAATAATAAAACAAGCATATAGAATAAAAGAATTTGAAAATTCAGCTATAGTTTCATTGAAACAAGTTAAACCAATTGAAAATACTTGCATGGTATGGAGAGAAGGGATTACTTTTGAATTCATAGAAGATATACCGAATATTGAATGCATTAAAACTACAATTGAAAATGCTTATGGTATTACTATAGCTATACCTTGTAAAATTAACAATAAGAAAATGAAGGATGATGAAGTAATTAAGATATTAAAAGAAGCTGATAATGCTGTTAAGTTAAGACTTCAAATAACAAAAAAGTATTCCAGAAATTTGGAGGGCATAATTGAAAAAATTATGAATCAAAGAGATTGGCCAGTAAGAAACATAATTGCACACACAACATGGGCTCCAGTATTATTAAGATATCCGATACTTAGAGAAACTACTTTTTCATTTGTTGAATTTCATAAGACACAAATAGTGATTCCTTCTTCAGGAAGTGTAGCTAAATAATCATGACATTCCTCTTAATTTAAATCATACGGAATTATCCTCCAACAATTATGATTAATAATAATAAACTTATTTATTAGTCATTTTATATCTACAATTAATCATTAATAATATTTATCCTTATTACTTGTTTCGGTAAATTATGCATTCTAAAATAAGTACCATTTAATTGTTAAGAAATTTATTAGAAGAATGGAAAAAAACGTAGATGTTATTTTTTTGACATTAACTAATTTTTAATTGAGTTTCATTTGATGAGGTTAATTCATGTGTCTCCTCAGTGGGACGGCGATTTATATTTAGAAGTTTAAATGAAGACTCAACACGAGTGATAAAAGGTGATGGTTCATAATTTTTAATGGTTAACATATGACTTTCATTTGGTCTTATTATATCAAGGAAATTCGTCTTTCTTTTTTTCCATCCTTTAATGATACCTCCAGTAAATATGAATATGATGGGAAGTGTAGCAACGATCCATCCAAATACTTTAAGCTCCTTTGGAGTTATTATTTGGTATTGATCATTACCATAGATATAAGTTTGTTTTACTGATTCATAAATACCAACAATAGTTAATGTTACTAGTACAGTTGGATTAAGATATTTTTGACAGAATGTTATTATATAACCAGAGGAACCAAAATACCTTGATAAAATACTTCTATCTTCTCCTAACATCCTTCTAATGTCTCTTTTGAAATTATTAATACCATAGACATGTGTTATTGAGATACATTCCATTGTAGCAACAAATAAAACATTAAATGAAACAGCAAATGTATTTAGAATTTCAAAAATATATATGCCACTTTTTGTTGTTATCGGGAGACTTAAAAGATAAAGTATAAATATTACTGTAAATATTGTAGTATTTTTCCTTTTCCTTAATTTAATGAATTTATCAAGAAATGACGTTGCGATACTTGATATAAAACATACTACTGAACTTAATCCTAATGTTAGTATCATAATAAAGAATAATAATGAAAATAGGAAAGGTATTGATGTTAATGCTGCAACTTCTGGATATGCTACAAAAGCAAGAACTTTCCCGTCACTAACGACATCATCAATCTCCTTCCCAAGACGTTTTGCCATAAAACCAAGTATAGAGAATGTTGTTATACCACCAAAAAAACTCATAAAATTATCAGCAAAAATAACAATTAATGAATCCTTAAAAATGTTGTGATTTTTTTCATTATGTGATGATAGGGATAATGTAACACCAATGCCACATGATAAACTTAAAAATAATTGTTCTGTAGCGAGTTTCCATGTTCTGATATTAAATATTGTAGAGAAATCAGTTTTTTCAAATAAAAAAAATTTGATACCTTCACTGGACCCATCTAATTTAAGGGAGTAAATAAAGAAGAATATCATAATCAAATATGGAACTGTTGATGTAATAAATGCAACTTTTCCCATAATCTTGACACCCTTGAAAACAATAAGATAAACTAAAAAATATACAAAATTATAACTTATAAATACTTCCCAATTAAATTTAAATATATTTTTGTAAAAATCATCATCAAATGTAAGGAGTTTCTTGAAGAAATACTCCTCCGCAGCATAGCTTATTTGACTACCATTTAAACCATTACTGGTAAATAATTCATATCTATATGCAGCACCAGTAAAATTTTGCGGTACATCATAACAAGTACCATTAAAAGTAATAAAATTCCTAGTTGTACCATTAATACAAGATTCATCATCAACAGTTGAGACACAATAAATAGAATTCCATTCATTTCTACAACTAACAATTGAATTAAAATCTCCGCTAATTATTTTTTGAATATATATACATATCCATGATAATAATGGTACATAATACATTGTTGTAAATATAGATATACTTATCATACCCCATCCAATACCTTGAAACAATGGTACAATTGAACCAAAAACTTTTAACGGTCCTAATGATGTTGATTGTCCAATGGCAAATTCCATAAATAATATTGGAAATCCAACAAGTAAAGATAATGTTATATATGGTAATAAGAATGCTGCACCTCCATTTTCATATGCCAAAGCTGGAAACCTCCATATATTTCCAAGACCAACAGCGAATCCTATACATGTTAGAAGAAAATGAAGTTTGCTATCCCATTTATCTTTTTTGTTGTTTGTTGAAACATTCTAAAATTACATATACAGATTTATAATAATTAAGAGTACAATTTTACCTCATTAGTTTGTGAAACAGTATCAAATACACTTATGTTAGCATTCTCGGATTCATCCATTATGTCATTTGACGATAATTATTTATTTCTTCAAATATATTAGTATTTTTATGGAATATTTAAATATTATGTGCTTTTATAAATTTAAATAACATTTTTGGTAGTCGTTATTTCAAATATAAAATTCATATTTTAAAAAAAATTAATTACATTTGAAGTTAATTAATTTAACGTTCATTGAATTACCATCACTTTATGTAACTTTTCTAAGTATTTTATTAATTTTTTCTATGAAATATTATAACTTATTGAAGCATGCATTAATGAAAACAGACTTGATAATAAATGATATCATTTAGAATCCTTTTTCAATTACGTCATCCAAAAAGAGGAAAATTCTTTTGTCTTCTAACTTTATTTGTCTTCAAAAGAAGAAAATAATATTGGGAAAGTGTTTGTATAAAGTTGAATTGTTTCTTAAGTTGTATTTTGTTGTTGTAGTATTCTAGTTTTGATAACAAGTTTACTTTTCAATATTTTATCATGTATAATGGAATAGGTCTACAAACAGCACGTGGTTCTGGTACCAGTGGTCATATTCAAACAAATATTGCCGGAACAAAGTTTATTAGGGTTAGTTTTAGCATGAAAACCCCTTGTTTTACATTTAATGTTATACTTATTTTAGAAGCCAAAGGATGCTGGTCTTGAAAAAACTATTGAAAAAGCAGAATATGAATTGAATAGAGGACCAAATCTAGAATTATTGGAACATGAAAGGAAACGTCAGGTGGAAATTAAATGCCTACATTTGGAGGATAAACTTGAGGAGGAAGGAGTTCCAGAGGAAGAAATAAAAAAACAAGTATCTGAATTAAGATCAAAGTTACTAGAAGAACTTAAATCTGGAAGTATCGAGGTTGATGAAGACCTTAGCATAAAAAATACCCATACGAGACAGAAAGTATTAAAAGAATCAAGAGCAAGAATGAGGAAAGCTTTGAAAATTGATGACGATTTCGTTGATGGTTCATGTTTGAAGAGTATGGCCAAGAAAGATGAAAAAGAAGAGGAGGAAGTTGATGATGTTATTGAAAAAGCTGCTAAGGAGAAATTGGATAAAAATTCATTGAAAAAATTAGCTAGAGATATTTTAAAAGCTGAAAAGGACGCAAAAAGAGAAGAAAGAAAAAGTAAGAGAGATGAGGAACGTAAATCACGAAGAAGGAGAAGTCGTAGTAGCAGTAGAGAAAGAACAAGGAAAAGAAAACACAGTACTTCTTCTTCTTCCAGTTCTGCATCGTCTTCTGACTCTTCAGATAGCGATAGTGACAGTAGCAGCGGTACTTCAAGTGATAGTGATTCATCATCCTCATCAGATTTATCATCTTGAGGAAGTTCTACTGACAATTCATGGGAATCTTAAAAGATTTTTTAATTGAGTATTCTTATGTGTAAACTATTGTATTTTTTTGTTTTTTATATGTATTTATGCATGTTTTTTTAATTAAAATTTTTTCTATGTCTTTTTCGTGAGTAGATATTGAAGTTTTAACATCGAAAGACTGTTCTGATAAGGTATAGATTCAATTTCTTCGTATTTCAAAAACAAATTTCATTTTGATCATATGTAGTGAATTCTTTTTGAACTTTTCTGTATAGGGTAATGGTGTATTTTACACACACATCGAAGTGCGTTGATACAAATTTCATCATACGATAAAGTTCAAGCATTATATTAAACGAGTCGCGGTCCAGAGATATTATATGCATTTCTTGTGTTTCTTGTCGTTTGTGAAGAAATTTCTTACAAATTGTTGTACATTAATACGTTTTACAGTTGTATTTATATCGGAATCATGTTTAGGAAACCAAAAAATAAACGTAATATACGTCAGAAAGAGGAGAATGCAGATGGAGACGAGGAAGAAGTTAATATTCAATTGTCTAATTTGGTTACTTCCCGTAGACCGGTATCATCATTCAACAATGCTCCCAAAAATGACGATGATACAAATAAGGTTAGTGAACTGTTAAGGAGGACAGTTGTAGCATATAATGATAATGAAGGTAAGTTAATAATAATTGATATTTTTTTTACTTTATATAGTTTATTGAAGAATTAAAAGATTTCTTCATTACATCTTCTAAATAAACTATTGAGTAATTACTTGTAAATATTGGCATTGTTTTTTTCAGATGATGAGGTTGATGAATTTAAAATCAAGAAAAAGAATCCAAAAAAACGTTATGAAAAGTATAAAGAAAGTTTGAATAACTATAATAATAAACAAGATGAGAAATCAGAAAATATTTCTAATGATATCTCTACATACATAAAAAAATCTGATGATGTAGTTATAATAAATGAATCCACCGACACAGATGTCATTTTTTTGGGTGAAGAAATGAATGTTAGTGATAGTGAAGATATTATAAATAAGGAAGAGATTCTTAAATTAAAAGAACTACGAGAGAAAAAAAGGAAAGATTTAAGAAATGGCTATATCCCTCTTGATGAGGGTGAAATTATTACAATAAATAGTGATGACGACAGTGATATTGATAATGGTGAGGCTAATAACGAGAAGGATAATGAAGATGAGTCAAATGAGGGAAGTACCACGGATTCAAGTATTGACTTTGAAGCAGAACAAATGTCAAAAGTGATAAAGAAAAAACAGATAGTTGAAGCAAAATTTAAGGATAAAAGAAATAAAATTGTGATGGGTGGTAGATTTGATTCAAATGAGATGTTTGATGCCCAAAATCCCGATGATGATGATTATGAAAATAGAACATATATTGATATTAATTTTGAACTTGACAATGAACCACAACGTGATATCAAGACAATTATTGAAGATTTAACAGGTAAATGTAGAATACTTCAAGATAAGTATGATGAATTAATTAAAGTTCAGGAACATATAAAAAGAGATGAAGAGAACTGTCGTGAAAGGGTTGATTTTCTTGAATCTAATAAGGAATTTAATATTTCAAAATGTGTAAAATATAAGGATCTCAAAATATATATAGATACACTATTGGAATGTATCAATACAAAAATCGATTTGATTAAAAACCTTGAGAAAAAATTCATTCAAATACTTAAGGAGAGGAATTCCAAAGTAATTAATTTACGGAAAGAAATGTTGAAAGCAGAAGTTAACTTTCACACAGTACAATTAAAAAATAATCACCTTAATGAAATTGATCGAGCAAATTTATTACTATGTAGAAATTTCGAAGGAGCAAATGGTATTGGTTTGAACCAATTTGAACTTGATACACTTGATAATAATACAAGAATGGTACTGGAGAATGAGATTCGATCGGCTGATGTAAAACTTGAAGAATGTTTTAATGATACTCAACCAATTTATTATGATATAAAAACAATAATAATCAAAATTTTGGAATGGATTGAAATCGACGAGAAAGGTTTTAATGAATGTAATGCTTACCAACACATTTGGAAGTTTGTCGCTCCATATGTAAGAAAAGAAATAATAAAATGGAATCCATTATTTGATGAGTTAAATTTTAAATATAATAAATTTGAATGGTATGAAAAATTATTGAGAGTAGGTATAGATGAAAGATTGATAATTGATAAAAATCATGAATATATTGTTAATCTGATTCCATCGATTATGGCAAATATAGTTCTTCCAAAACTGATTGAGATCATCAAAGATGTATGGGATCCATATTCTGGTGGACAATGTCAGAGATTAGCTAATGTACTTTTTAATATACTAAATGAAACACCAACATTAAATTCATCAACTGAGGTGCTCAATAATCTATTTCAAGTAATTAAAGATAAATTCGAGGAATGCATTGATGAGTCATTGATAGATGTAGAATTTACTGGCACTGATTATTTAATTACCTCAAATCGTTGTCAACCGTTAATAGATAAAAATCACAATGTAGCTAATAATTTAGTTAACAATATCCTTAATTTCAAACTCCTTCTTTCTAATAGTGTTATTAATTCTTTAATTAATGATAAAATTGCAAAAAAATATAGAATTTCGTCTTTGGAGAAGTACCTGTTGTAAATATTAATTTATTTTAAATAAATTGTTGAAAAATTTAAATATTTTACCTTGAATATTTACATTATTATCATTTTAAAATAAAATTTAAATATAAATTTGTGCTTATATGTGGTAAGAAAATGATGGAAAAATTACATTTTATCAATGTTAATCTTAATTTTCCTCTTTATTTCACAAGCTCTAACATTCAAACTAGAATGGGATGGTAAGATAAATGGAACATCAACGTACTATGCGGTTTATTACGAACGAAATAATAATTTTGACATCTGGAAAACTAATGAAACTAAAACAATTAAAAAATATTTACCAGTACCTCTTACTATATCAAACTATCTATTGGTAAATAATGCTAAAATTATAGAACTTAAGGTAGATAATTTTGTACCTGGCGGAAAACCACTTGCATTCAAACAAAATGAAAAAAAATTACTTTTTGTAGCAGTTGTTGATCGTCAAGAAAATTATTTTAAACAATATCGTTTCCAAACATGCCAACTCGCTCACTGTGAACTTGGTTTAACTTTATATCCCCTTTATCAAGAAATGCACGATAATATATTTAATTTTAATTTTTATGAAGATATCATTTATGTGAAGTATATTACGGACGATATGAATTTCAAATTGTTCGTAATCAAAATTTATGGAGATGACTTTCCCCTTGTTCTTTGCCCATACGTAGGTTGGGTCAGTTTATATGGTGGTACAGAATTCATTCCTCATGAAGGAACAAATGGTATAATATATGATAAATTTCGCAATCGTCAAATTATATTACCTGCTTATCCAAGATATGATGATAATGATGTATTTGTTTGCGGTTTAATCAAATATAAAGATGGATCCCAGTTAAGCATAAGTTATATAATGGAAGTCGATAACTATTATGATATTCAACTAAATAGACCAGTTAACCGTTTTGAAGACATATGGAAATGTTCTTTCATCGATGATATTTCAAATTATGACTATTTTCTATATTCAAAAAATAATAATTCTCCAAACAAAATGAAGTACATAAAATATGATTCTAGAGATAGTACTAAATTTTACTATAATGACACAGTGTACATATATAAGAATGATGGAACGTTAAAAGATTTAAAAGAAAATGGTTATGAAGCTGGAATTAATATCGTTATGGTTATTCCAACGGTTAAAACGTCATGTAAACGGATATTACCACAATTAAAATTCAAATTAAGACTCGTCTCTGCAAATGGTACAAAACTTTTTGATAGTAAGAATGAACCTAATATTCTTGAAGTTTCTAAAGATATGTTAAATAAGGAGCTTAATTATAAATGTAAAATATTTGTTGAAGAAGCCTCTAATCACTCATCTCTATCAAATTACTATGATGATGTAATGGAAGTATCACTAGTTTCAAAGGACGATGATGGTAACAAAATTTTTCATGATACAATTGTGTTTAAAGATAATTTTGATGGTTTTAAAAAATATGAATGTGAAATAAGATTAAAAGATCAAAATTTTAAATATAAATATGCCATTAAAAATCTATCTTTCATAACTATACCATTAAACACATCTGTAGCAAATCAAAATGAGGAATGGAGAGCGAAGGAAGATGTCGTCATACAGTGTCAAAGAAGATTATCTAATATTGGAGAGATTGATAGAATTAAGGTTGAAGTATCGGAAAACTTCTTTGTTGAATACTCAAATTTAACAAGTAATGGTATCTTTAATATTGAAGGTGATTATGTTAGAACAAACTATGAAAACCTAATTAAAAGTAAAGGGAAGAAAAACAGTAATATTAAAAGTATAACAACAATATGTATCTATAAAGTTATGGGAGGAAAGATATTATCTATAGTTAAAAGTGGTACTGTTCTACAAAAAACAATTATCACCCAAAAAAATAATAAAAGTGATAAAACGAAGAAAAACAGTAGTAAAGTAATAATAATTGGTTTAAGTGTTGGGATAGGAGTACTTGTTTTAGCAATAATAATTGCAATCACAACACTATTTGTTGTTAGATGCTTAAATAAAAAAAGAAGAAAACAAAGAAATTCTTCATTATCAACATTAAGTTCATTCTCTTCATACGCCAATTCATCAATATCTGGTTCATTAATATCTGATTCAAGAATGTCCACTTCAGCAGTCAGAAAATCACAAAGCAAAGTTTCAAAAGTAAATAAATAATTAGAAATGTTTTAATCTAGTTGGAAAAAAACATTTTAAAAGGATTCTTTTATTATTAATAATTTCATGTAACAATGCCATTTTAAGTATAAATTTACAAATTATTTTAATGTAATATCTAAAAAATATTTTATTTAATTACTATATCGTATCTTATAAGTTTATTAATATAAAAGTTTTCTATTTGCCACTTTGAGTTTTTTAATCGAAAACGATATAAATTTATTGTTACTTATGTCAATACAGAAAGTGAAACAATTTGTGACAAGACAAATGTTTGAAACGTTATTATCATCAACAAGTGGCAATAAGTTTGCTATAAAAATGTATTACTTTAAAAAATTCATATATAGGTGTAATATAACTAAAAAGCGTACAATTATTCTAAAGTATACTTATGATGGATTCTATAGAAAATGATTTTACATTACCTATAACTTTATTTCCCACTGAAATATTGAGAATAATATTAAAAAATGTTGATTGGAGGTCAATAATTAACCTTAGATTGATTTCAACATTTTTTAACAATTTTATCATGCAAAATCTAAACTACCTACCAAAACCAAAGATAAGAGAATTTAAAATTAAAAGTTTATATGTCAATAATGATAAAATAGAGGTTTCATTATTATTTAATTGTGAATATTATTTATATGATGTAATGGATGTTTGTATCTCTATCGATGATGTAAGTTTTATCCAAAATGATTCATTATTTTTGTACTTAGAAGAATATTCCTCAAATTGAAGATTACTTTAAACGAATGGATTTTTCAAGAATTAACTTTATAGAGATTGATATCACAGGAAAGAGTATGATTTTTGATATCCTATCTCGTTACCTAACAAATCACACAGTAATTGGTACGATAATCATAGACATAAAAAGAAGTCCAATCTTTGATAGTTTTTCAAATTTCATTAAAAACTTAAAAAACATATCATGCTTACACTTGAAAAAAGTATGTTTCTCACATCAAATAATATCGCACAACTATTTATTACCAATGATTAATACAATGGAATATTTATTTATCGAGGAATGCTACTGTACAACATTTATTAACCCATTAATGATAAATAAACTATTTTTAAATAATACAAATCTTAAAAATATTGCCATTTTTTCGAAATGCAAAACTTTTCAAGATGATTTATTTAAAAATATAAAAGATAGACATAAATTATCGAAATATCAAAAGGATAAGAATATAGATTATGTTATTTATCTTTTATCACAAAATGAAGACGGTAACATCAATGAATATCTTGAAAATCTATTTCCGAGTACAAATTTTTTTGTTAATAAATGGTTTACAAGTATTAATTTTTATAGTTGTTTTTCAACTAAACAATGTACTGTAAATGAAATTCAAATAAATTCCCTTTCATAGGATAAAATGTGTTTGTACAAAATAAAATAAATAAAAATAATAAATATTATTTGTAAATAATTATTTAATCAAATGAAATATCGTTTCACCGTACTGGTTGGTATATTCCGCCAAATATAAACACTTTTATCTAAATAACCTGTAGAAAATAAAGACTTTAGACAATTTTTTTAGAAGTTTTTTTATATTTTTCAAGAACGTATAATCAAGAACATGGAAATTCACAGTTTAAAATTAAAAATTTTTAAACTTCCCCATATTTCATTCTATTAGTAAAAAAAATTTTAAAAAATAATAATTTATTAATTCTCAATAGAATCAAAAGTGATACTACATTAAAGAATGAATATATCAATTCTTGTTACAATATCAAATAAAAAAATCCATTTTAAAAATGACATAAACATATATTGCACTATGATATGTGTTAACATGTGATTAAATTAATATAAAACAGCCTATTTTGTGAATATGTAGGCTATAATCAACAATATATATATAATTTTTTACATTTATCTTGTAAGGCGTAGCTTGAAAAAAGAATACATCGCAATTGATGGTAACAACTAACTTGAAACACCGTGAGTAAATGTTCCTGTTGGTGGTCTAAATTCCGGTGGAAGAAAATGCATTTGAAATGAACTAAAAGAATACATTGGTTTACCAACATTTTTTTTACAATTTTCTCTTCTAACACCATCTCTTCTGAGGCATACAATCATCTCTGATACCTGATCATCATTAACACCACAAGTTTCTTTTAATAGTCTACCCTCCTCTATTGTAACAGCCATTGCGGTACGATCTTTACCTGATTTACAGGATAAACAATTAACACTACTTAATGCTGTTGTTAATGACATAACAGTCTTAAATAATGATACATTTTTATTTGATGGTGAAACCTTTATTTCGTATTCTAATTTTTTATATAAACTTTCTATCCTCTCATTTCTACAAGGATAACCTTCTATGTAATTTGATATACTACTGAAGGCTGCCAAATTAACATACTCCTCATAATTATTTTGATTATTAAACCACAAACCACTAAATGATGCTTCATGATTAACACCTAAATTCCAATAAATTGCACATGATCTTAAATGTGAACCTTTCCTTAGATTTGGTGGTAATTTCTCCATTAATGATTCTGGCATTGATAATGATATCACTATTTGTCCCCTATCACCTGATATAATAGGTATAACATTTGATTGAATTGATGAGGTATGAGGAACAAATTTAAAGACAACTTTTTCATTTAAACTATTACATACATCTTTGAAATCTTCCATCATCCCTTTTTCATCACCATAACATGATAAGAAACCAAAAAATGTAACCATTGGTGGGTAGTAATCCCAAAAACTTATCTCCTCATTGTTTTGACATCTCTCAATTCTTGTTAAGATAGCTGTTGTTAGAATAGTGACAGCCTGTGAAAAAACAAAATCACTACGTAATTGTAATTGATAATATGCTTGAGATATGGATCCCTTATTAAGAGCATATAATAAAGAGTATAATTGTGCTTGTAAAATTGATTGTGATAGATGTAATAAGACATCTAAAGATGAGTTTAAAGAAACTTTTGTCATCTCCTTAGAAACTTTTCTATTTTCCTCTGTATCTTTTAATTTATCCATTGCATCAACTTTTGTATTAAGTGATATAATTTGTGCATCAATATTATCAAGTTGGTTAGTTAATGTATCACCAATTAAAAATGGTATATTTGATTGATGATTAAATGAATTTTTCGCTTTACCATACAAACTTTCACGTTTTTTACCAAATTCATATAATGAATCAATCAAACTTGGTAAATCAGGAAAGGAATTTATGATATCAAGTAATGATTCGTTTATTCTTTTGATATCACTTAATATTCTAAGAGCAATTTTTGTACAATTTTCATAAGTTTCATTATCCCATTTTGTATCAATCTCCTGATACATCTCACCAATTTGTTTTTTCATTCCAAGTAAATCTCTCCTCCTTGAATAATAACGATTCTCCATTGTATGATCAATAGATATTGGTGAACCTAACATCTCAGCAAAAGCATTTTTTATCCTAGTCAAGCCACCTTTATCATATTTCAAGGGATATGCTGTTGGAGCTCCATGTGTTATATAATACCCTGTATTTTCATTATCAACATTAAAATATTGAACATGTAAATTGACTGGTGCTGCTGCTAAATCGATTCTATTCTTATCAAGGGATGTTTTAAAAAAACCTTTACTGTATATTGATATTGATTCTATGACACGACCATATGATTCGTCATTCTCATTCATATACCTAACTGCATTCCTAACAGACTCTTGCATAATAGTACTGGAAAAATATTTCATCCTCGAATTCATCTCCTCTAACGCCTCAAAATTCCATTTTTTAAATAAATTAAGTAATTCAGTTGCCATAATAAAACATAACTTTGATTCATACATAACCTCCTCAACGATAATCTTACGTGATGGTAGGTGCCGTGTCTGGGAGATGGCAAATGAATGGCATTTCCTATATGGATTAGCAAGAAATATCAATTGATTTGAGCTTCCACAATTCTGTATTATTTTATTATCATTAGGTGATGGTAAATTAAAATATTTATATGCACTTTGGTCACATTCAGCTTGTGCCATTTGATGTGTACAAACAGCCAGTTTAACAATCCAATCTTCAACATCTTTTGGAGAATTACCAGTGAATTTAATTCTTCCTGATGAGTAAACTAGATAAAATGATAAATCCTCGTTTTCGATCTTCTCAACAGAGACACGTTCCATAACAATTAACATTGGTTCTATTGGGGTGTTTAATGATTTTATTCCTAGTAGATTACCTTTTAATTTAACCTATACAAGTGATAATGATAAAATTATCAATTAAAATAAATATACCTCACATGAAATTATATCTTCACCTATTGTAATACCAAGTTTTCCTTGAAAATTACATTTAGTTGTATCTTTGAAAATCCATTTTATAATATCTATTGCGTTGTCATCTTCCATCCTAAAATTGATAATAAAAAAAGGTGAATTAATCTTTTTACAAATACATGATATGAGAGAAAAATTATCTTTATATAAAGTAATGTGATCAAATTACAATATTAATATTTATATCTAAAAATTGTATATGATTTTTTTGTAATGTTCAATAATTAGTCATTATTAGTGAGAACAAAATATTACATGTATATCAATAAAATAAAAAATATTACAAAAAAAAAAAAAGAAGATAATTTTTGTGATAGCATAGATATAATCGTTACCTTAATATAATAAAAAAATTTTTTTGTTTAGATATTTATGAAATACGGGAAAAAATATTTTTATTATTTGGTTAATAGATATGTAAGTGTAAATAATGTATGTTTTTTCACAAAAATATTTAACTATAATATTTTGATGTGATTTATTAGTATTTATGGGAAGGTAAATAACTTTTGGAGTAGAGTGTTTTGGAGTATTCTTAACAAGAATGTTTTTAATAACTTTTGTTTAAATATTAAATATCTACTTCATTTTGTACTTTAAGATTTATTATTCTTATCATTTCATTTTTATATATAGTTTTAAAGGATGTTTATTGATAAGAAATTTAAGGATCCTAAAGATGATGAATTTTGTTGTGAAAGTATACCATACAAACAGGGTGCTGAAGCAAGATTATATCGGTGTAAGTATAAGGAAAATGATGGAATGTTAAAGGAAAGATTTCAAAAAACTTATAGACACGAAACTTTGGATAAAAAGCTAATCGTTGAGAGAAGGAAAGCTGAGGTTAGAGGGATAAACAGGTGTAAAGAACTGGGTATCTCTGTTCCTGAGATATACTATGTTAATGAGATTAATAATTTTATCATTATGGAAGATTTAACTAATAAAACTATTGTTATGAAAACATTTATTGAAAGTTTAAGAATTGATCTACTAGATGATACAGTTAAATTTGAAGTATGTTTTAATTATTATAAATAATAATAATAATATATAACTTCTTTTATAGAAAATATTAAATGATTTAAGTTACAAATTGGGTCTTATCCTTGGAAAGATGCATGAAAAAAATATAATCCATGGTGATTTGACAACATCAAATTTACTTGTATCAAGTAATGATATCAATGATAAATTATTTACTATTGAAAGTATATATATTATTGATTTTGGGTTAGCTTTTATGGACAAGAATGCTGCTGAAAATAAGGCTGTTGATTTATATGTCATGGAGAGAGCTCTTAAATCAACACATCATCGACTAGAATTTTTCTTTGATTCTTTATTGGAGGGATATAAAAGTCATAATGTTGAGATGGCTAAAAAAGTATTAACAAAATTGGATGAAATACGACTTCGGGGAAGGAAAAGAGATATGACTGGTTAAAAGTGTATTTATGTAGTTTGATAATTTTTAAAAATGATTTTTGTTGTTACCATAGTTACAATAAATAAAAAATATTATTTTACTCCAACAAATATAAGCCGTCTTTACTTAACATTATTACATATAGAATAAATATTTTAGCCACCTAATATGGGTTTTTTTTCATCAATTGGTAATTTACTTGGTTTCGGTAAAAGAAATGTTAACATTCTTGTCCTTGGCTTGGATAATTCAGGAAAAACGACAATATTAAACCATTTAAAAGAACCGGAATCACAAAATGTTACAATAGTACCAACTGTTGGTTATAGTACAGAAAAATTTACAAACGCCAATTTTACATTTACGGCTTTTGATATGTCTGGACAAAGTAAATACCGCAATCTATGGGAGATGTATTATAAAAATATCCAAGGAATTATTTTTGTTGTTGATAGTGCAGATCGTTTACGTGTTGCTGTGGCCAGAGATGAATTATGGATTCTTTTAGATCATAAAGATATTATGCATAAAAAAGTTAGTTTTTAATTTAATAATATTATTTTTTTTGTAATTTTATTTATTATTATGGGAATGTTATATTTTAATTAAATTTACAACATTATTTATCACTTTTTTAATGTGATTTAATTTTATCCTGATGTTGTAAATTATCTTTTCCTAATTATTATACATGTTTTCTAATTATCGTATCATAAATATATTAAATGTAAAATTATTTTTAGATACCAATTTTAATATTTTCTAATAAAGTTGATGAGAAAGAAGCATTAACATCATCAGAAATTTCACAATCATTAGGTTTAGATTTGATTAGAAGTAGAAATTGGCATATTGAGTCATGTTGTGCATTAACTGGTGATGGTTTAGAGGCTGGTGTTACATGGTTATCAACAAATATACAAAAGTATATTGAAGAAATTGAAACTAAAGGTGGACGTATATGAAGAATAAATATATATTTTAAATTGTTAATCATAATTATTTTAAATGAAAAAAAAATATTATCTGATAGATGATCTATTCACATTGTAAAAATATTGAATTCCAAATGACCGATACATTCTCATTCCTTTATATTGTAATAAAATTCTTAACACTCCTTTTACTGTACCGACAAATACAATAGAAACAATTTAAATAATCTGTTTTATTATGTTTTTGTTCCAAGAGCGGTTATACATATATATATGCGTATCAAAAGATATGGTATTATGACGCAAGTTACCATTTTCTAAGTTTTTATATCATGCTACATTTTATATATCTTAATAATAAAATAAACAAATACATTAAAATTCTATTGTTATTTGAGATATTTTTATTGAGGATCAGTATAAGGTTAAATGTACTATTTGGAGAAAGAGGTAACAAGATTAAAAGAAATATCAAGTATAAATAAGGTGGAGAGAAGATTTTTATGATTGTTGGAGAATCAAAATGTACTAAGAGAGTAAGCGGAAAGATTAAAAAGAGTGATTTCAATTATTAAGAGCTAACATTTTGATTATTATAAGCTTAAAATAAAAGATAGATTATTTGATAAAGTTTCGAATTTTCCTCTTATACTGAAATATTTTAAAAACTCTCCTAATTTTTATTTCTCCTTCTAAATTTTACAGTAGTAAAAAAAAGAAAGTTTGATCTTAAGGTAAGTAAGATTTAATTTCTTGAACCAAGCACTTAGATTCCTTCAAACATTTTAATGACCTCCCCTCGACAAGTCAACAAATGACTGTCAGGAGCAATGCAACTTTCAATTTTTACAACTCCTACTTCAATTATTGTCTTAATTTATAAAGCCTTTAGTTTTTAATTTACAAGCCACACTTATATATCTTGTAGACATTACAGTTAAAATATATAGTCCATTCGTGTTCATAAAACAAATATCATGCTTGAAGTATGATTTTTAACATGAATATCAATGTTTTGACATGTTAGGTAGTTTGTTACATTTTCTAAGGATATTTCAAACTTTTTACTAAGACGAAATTTTATATAAATATATAGCGATTTTAAAGTAGGTTTATGTATTTCGTTGATTTTAATTACCTGATCAATTTTACTTTAATATTTATGCCCTTTTACTCCTATATCATTATTTTATTATTAAAATATTATTTATTAGGAAAAAAGTTTTATAATATTTTAAAAATTTTTACCATAAGGTCAAGAGGTATTTTATCTATATCTATTCCTCTCTCTCATACTTCACAATTATTATTACCCTTTTTATTAAGAACTTGAAAGATAGTTTTATTTGAGAAAGTTCCCTTATATAAGGGCGTGGTTTATGGAAAATTTTAAGTTTTGTACAGTCATAACAATCCTACTTCCTATTCTCTTAACATTCACATCATTACATGGTTCTTAAAATTCCATAATCTTTCAAATTCCTCATATTTTCCATTTTAAATACAAAAAGGATAGATAAAAATTTCATTGTCATTTGTTTACAGGTCATGATACGGTTAAACCTTTTCTGGATTAATGTTAATTCATCAAAAAAAAATTCATTAAGATTAAAGAAAGGATACCGAAAAGATAGGATGTATTAGCATCCTTATATGTTAAATACCGCTATTAGGTATTATTTTAGGTGTCATATCATATTTGTTTTAATCATTCATTGTTACCTCATTGAACTATTAAGTTGCGGGGATTTTCTTATTAACCATTTAAGATGTTGAGATATTTTAATGTATGATAAATACAAGATCAGTTAATCTTTAATTCTATAAGTAATGAGGGTGGTATAAAATTAGTAATATTGTAATGTCGGTTATCTTACTCTTTTCTCCTAATCTTAATGTAAAACTTTTTTTTGTAAAGAAAAATTACTAAATGAATATTTATAAGGTATCTAGGTAAAATTTTTTGAATTTTCGGAATATAAACCTTTTAACTCTTTTTTATTATTTAAATACAAAAATGTCTTTGATATGATATGTACATCATTATCAAAGTCATACACCGCCATTTCTACTCTTTACATCAACATTATTATCATATTTTTTTAAACTTTTGTTTAGTTGATTTGATTTATTACCTAGTTATCTGAAGTTTTTAATTCCATTTTTTGGTCTAAACTTAGATCGTATTCTAATTCATTTTATAGTAGCAATTTTCATGATAAACTATAAATTTTCTAATAATTTATATGCTTACCTGTATACATTTATTTTTGATATTATTATCATGATAAATAAAGTCGTAAACGTGTAATATTAACTAAGAATTTGACATTTTTAGACTCATTATATCAATTTTTAGATAGTTAATAATAAAAAATAACATTAATTATAATGTGATAGGTACATTTAATTTGGCATGTTAAAGATTCCTCTTTTTTTTGAATGATTTATGTTTACTTACCTTTTTTATAAATAAATTAATTATATTATGAAGATAATAATAATAAGATTTTTATGTATATTTTTTTATCATTATGTACCATATATTATCACATCTTTTGGAGAACCTCTTCATCTCTTCACTTTATTATCATACTTCTCATTTAAATTATTACCCTTTCTCTTACTCTATCAAAATTTATTATCATAAAAAAAATATGTAATCTTTTCTAATATTAACTTTTACTTTCAGGGCAATATGACAATGTTATCTTCACAAGGTGGGGTTCATGATATTGCTAGTGCTAATGTATCATTCTTACCACAAGATACTTTTACTGCTAATAATTTTTATAACACTAATGCACCATCAATTTTAAATGACAATAATTCTAAAAATTGGACAAACTATTCTACACCTCAAAATAATACTATTTCTAGTCAAAATAATAGTTCTACAATTAGTAATAATTCATCGACTGGAGGTATTGACAATAACGTGCTAAGTAACCATACAGCTATGTTACACAACCATTTAAATATGAATATTGACCAGTTTAAGTGGCCAGTTGATCCATTATACAATGCTGCCAATTTTGCAGTTGCTAATTCATTTTATGATAACGCAACAATCCAATACCCCACTGATCCATTCCCCTCAACATCAACATCACAAAATTTATCAAATTACAAAAATAATGATATGAATAGTTGTGCAAGTTTAACAGCAGCAGCATGGAATAATTATCATAATGTTATTTTACCACAAGGTAATACTTTTGCAGGAAATTATCAATGGAAAATGAGTAATATTAATACATTAAAAAATAAAGTTATAAAAAATGAGGCACATTTAACACATGATCCACCATATAGAACTGGTCCTGGTACTAATAGTATGTTTCTTTTAATCATTCACTATTATTTTTTAATCTTTATTTAAGATGTTAGAGTACGAACATCAGATAAATATCGTATGGTTTATACTGACTTTCAACGTTTAGAATTAGAAAAAGAGTACAGAACAATGCAATTTATAAATGCAGAACGTAAAGCTCAATTGTCGCTTGATTTAAAGTTAACCGAAAGACAAATAAAAATATGGTTTCAAAATAGGTAAGTTATTATTGACATTTTTATACAAATCAACAAAAAAAAAACTTCTTGTCACTAATGTTGTTGTTGTTATTTTTAAATTAACGCACAACCAAAACACTTCATCGGCATCCTAAAAAAACAAATGATTTATTAGGCGCGATTGAAGAATAATAAAAAAAAATTTTATAACCTTCTTAACATCATAAAATTAATAGGAAGAAAAGGTGACGATATGATCACATATAAACGCAATAAATAAGCCGATAAGATGTAAAGGATATCACATCATATACATAAGGACAAACTTTTTTTTTCCTTTTTTTGTAATACTATTCCTATTGTTTATTAATAGTTTAATAATTGTTGCATCAAATTATGTCCCTTTATACGATACTTTATTTTATATCATCATCTATTACAGGTATAATGATACACAATTTTTTAACTATAACATACCATATTTAGTAACTATTAAAAATGATCCTAATTATGAGTATTTATTTACTTAATTATTTTTATAGGGGGATAATTATATTCTTAGGTAAAATTTTATAGTTTTCTTTTATATAAAATGAAACATTTTATGATTCATAATAAGTTTGATGAAATTTTTTACAATATCATGAGTAATTATTAGTTTTAAGGGCAGAATATTTTTATGAGGTAGTCGTAAAATTAGGATTGACATTTCTATTTAAAGAATGATGTAATTAGAGTAAAACATTACCTTTAATATAGTTATAATAATTTTTTTACAAACATCCAAAAAAGTTTATTTTCTTTTAATGTTAAGAGTAACATTTTATAATCTTGATGTGTATAAAGGAAATTTCCTGATATTATATATATGTTATCTTTTAAATCCATTTTCTCATATCCATACGATGAAGCATATGTTTTTTAGGAGTACCTTGTCTATTGAGATTTGATTTACAACTTAAGCCATCTCCAAAAACAATACCTAATTTCTCTTCTGGTCATCGTATAAATTTAACAAACATCTTTTAACACGGGCTGCCGCCTTCTATAGAAATAGAGACTGTTCCATATATATATTCTTACCAATGACATGCTAATAAAAATTTTACTTCTATTCTTTTGTATAAATAAAAAGATTTGAGTGAAAACAATAGATTTAATAAGATAAAGATATCGAGTATAAAGAACATCTTATTAAAATACAGTATCCTTTCTCTTTTATAAAACTTATAAATTGTATATATATACATACTAATTAAATTTATTTTAAGGAGAGCCAAAGATAGACGTGAAAAACAAAAAGGACACGGTGGATCATCGCCTATGTAACAAAAAAAGGAAATATTTTTTTAATTTTAAGAATTATTATGGAAAAGAAATAAAAAAGGAACAAAAAACTGAAATAATGATAAAAATAATTATGCTTTATTTTTCATAATGAAAGATTTTTTATATCAAGGGTGCATATTTTGATTCTTTCCTATTATCATATAAATATTAATAAAAACTAAAAATGTTACATGAAAGAATATCTAGGTAATAATATAATTGTATCTGAATATTTTCCAATGATAAAATAAATTGTAAATGTTTGAGAGAGTTTTATTAAAAAAGTACAGAAGTTAATTCTCATCATTCTTATCTTTATTGTTACCACTATCATTAGATGCTATTCCTTTTTAATCAACTATCATCAAAAAGACATTCTCCTTCTACTTATAATTAATAATCTTATCAATGTACCTGATTTCATTCATATTCAATACCTTTTACATGGTAAAAATATGTATAATTACCATAATCAAACAAAGGTATTGTAAATAAATGAAAATGTAAACAAAGTAATGTAAAAAGATATAAAGATTACAATAAATTTTATATTCATTAATTACCTAAATATATATATTTGTTTATTAATTGAATACTAAATTAGTAAACAGTTGAATTATTATTTGTCTCAAACTATTGGAAGATATTTTTACAATTATTATTTACAAATAAAAAAAAATACAAGGTTTAAAAAAATAAAACATTACAAAATAATAAGTTTTTAATCTTATTTTCCTTTATTCATTACTTTTTGAATATTGATGAGGCGTCTCTTCAATTCCGATGGTGGAAAAGATTCAATATCATAATAATGTGGAGCAATTTGCAGAAGCCAATCCGGTTGAATCTCTGTACAGCATCTAACAAAGTCTTGCCTTGTTTGAATATACTCATTAAATACAATAAATTCTGGTTTTGCATTGACAACTGAACTTGGGTGAATGACAACGAGTTGTCCTTCTTTAGCAATAATGTAATGTCCTGATGATTCACGGAATGCAACTTGCATGAAAAATCCTGACAAAACTGATTTCTTGATATTGTTGTAATAATCAGTATCAGAGAAGCTAAGTTGTCTCTTCATTAAACCTAAACGTTCCATAGTCCTTTCAAGTTGTACTCTAATATTCTTAGCATTAGTTAATGTTCTGAAGTTAAGATAATTGTCATAACACCACTGGGATGTTTCACCATTTCTAATGAATTGATTATAAACATTTAATAATGTTAAGTGATCACTACCAGAAAATGCAAATCTATTCCTTGCATTATCAGCTTCATTTCTACCACTGGTTGGTCTTACAAAAACTGGTGGCACTGACAACATTGAAACAATTGTTAGAACTTCTCTTGGTACTGAGTATTTATTGGAAGCGATAAGTGTTTTACACAATTGTGGATCCAATGGAAATTCACACATTAAACCACCAACATCAGTCAATTCACCTTCATCATTGATGGCACCTAAATTATGTAACAATTCCAGTGCTCTAACCAATGACAATGGTGTAGGTGGATCAATAAAATCAAAATGAACCAAATCCGTTATACCTAATTTAAGGAGTTGTAAACACACGGAACTGATATTAGAACGTAAAATCTCAGGACTTGATTGTGCATGCATAATAGTATTATACGACTCCTCTGTATATAATCTAAAACATTTTCCTGGTCTTGTTCTTCCAGCTCTACCGGCTCTTTGTTTGGCTGATGCTTTGGATATAGCGGCAGGTACCAAAGATTCAATACGAGTTTTAGGTTGGTAAACTTTTTGCTTTGAAAAACCAGCATCAACAACATAAACAATACCATCAATTGTTAATGATGTCTCAGCAATATTTGTACTAACAACAACTTTTCTTCCTATTTTACCATTAGAACCTTTTGGTGGTTTTGAAAATATTCTACGTTGCTGATCAGGGGGGAGGGTTGAGTATAATGGTATACATGCAACTGGACCAACCATTTTTCCCATGTTTTTAACTTCATCCTCAATCTTTCTACATGCTTCGTCAATTTCATCCTGTCCAGTCAGGAAAACCAGTATATCACCCTCGATTTCTTCAGTTTGGTGGATAAATTTAACTGTCCTAACAGCAGCATCGAGATAATCATTTTCTGGCGTTGCTGAGTAGAAAATCTCAACAGGAAACGTTCTGCCAGGAATCTTTAGGAATGGTGCATTATTAAAATATTTTTGGAACTTCTCTGCGTCTAGTGTTGCAGACATAATAACTATCTTCAAATCAGTTCTCTTAACTGATAACTCCTTCAGTAAGCCCATAAGAATATCTGTAGTTAAAGTCCTTTCATGAGCTTCATCCAATACAACTACACTGTATGCCTTTAATTCAGGATCAGCCATAGCTTCTCTCAAAAGCATACCATCAGTACAATACTTTAATATCGTCCTTTCAGAGGTATTGTCTTCAAACCTAATAGTATAACCAACTTCACCTCCACATGTAACATCCATCTCATCGGCAACTCTCTCTGCTACACTCATTGCTGCAACACGCCTTGGTTGGGTACATGCAACCTTTAAGCGTGACCCGGTTTCGGCCGATTTAACTCTGGCGAATTCCGCACACCATTGCGGTATTTGAGTTGTCTTTCCAGATCCTGTCTCACCAACAAGAACCACAAATTGATTTAAACTTAACAATTCCATGAATTTTTCTTTATATACCCAAACAGGAAGTTCTTTTCTTTTGGCCAGGATTTCAAAGTATCTCTGAGAAAAAGGTCTCCCGGTAAAATAATTTGTTGTTTCAACATTCTCTTCAATATTACGCTTCACAGAAGATCCGCTTTCATCATTATCTTCATTAGATCTATAAGTCATAGGTAAAGATACACATAAATTTTCTGAAACATACCTCTTTCTTTTCAAATTAGATAAATCAAGTCTATGTTTGGACATTATTAAAAAATAGTATATAAATAATCAAAGTTAGTGATAATGAAGTTTGAATTATTTCTTAAAATACAACTCTGTTCTCAAACGATTGTTGGAGAAGTATTACTCAATGCGTGATACTACTCGTTTTGGGATTTCTTATCTATTTTGAAGCATGCTTTTTGATGCTTCTATATTGATCTTAATAATTTTGTGTATATTTTCAAGTAATGTACAATGTGAGGAAAGTAGTATCGTTTTGAAGGTAGAGAAATTTTTTGAGACCCCAACACATGTAAATAATTGGGCAATCCTTGTTGATACTTCGAGATTTTGGCAGAATTATAGACATGCATCGAATGTCTTGTTGTTGTATGATCGTATTAAGGCTTTAGGAATTCCGGATTCAAATATTATTTTGATGATGGCTGATAATATTCCTTGTAATGCAAGGAATCCCTATGCTGGTATGTTTTTTTCTAAATTTTTTCTCGTTTTTTTTATAAATTAAGAATTAAATTTTCTATACTACACGATGTTAAATATAAAAATAGTTATGAGGTATAATTTTATTCATATAACAGATTGTTATTGTAAAAAATAGAAGAAATATAAAGTAATATGTGTTATGATGTGTATTAAACTTGAGAAAATTAAGTATATTGTAGTTTTTTTATGATTCTAAAGTTTGTACTATTCAGGTGACGGTACATTTCAATAGTTAATGATAGTACTCTGGTTCCTTGATAATTTTCAATGGATTACTAACGTTTTTAAAAATCTTTTGGATTGAAATAGTCTTTGAGAAATGAACGAATCCAAGTGTAGCCTTATTTAACCAATTTACTTGGTATTTTTGATGCATCTCAGAGATGTCCTTTGTCACTGCTTTATTCTTAGGATATGTTTGGACTTCTTTAACTTTGTTTGATGTTGATATTAGATTTTTACCAAGACCTGTTTTTACTGCTTGATGGAATCCAAAAGCTAGACTATATTTAACTCTCCTCCAAGGAAATTCATATTTTTCACACATTTTGAAGGCATCCCTTGAATCATGGAATTCTATCTCTCCTCTAATACCAAAATGTTTCAATTTTAAAGCTGTTTTTAGTTGGAAGCTATAGCCCCACTCAGCATCATAGATATCTGATTTCTTTAACATATTGTAATCACCTTTTTCATAACGACTTCTAACAAGATATGAAGTAATAAATATTGGAACTAATGCATTAGGTGTTAAAATCTCAATAGAACATATTTTTGGTTGACATATTACTAAGTTAATTTTATAAATTTTGTTATTTGAGTATTTTCTATTGTATTTTGGAGTTACTACTTGTTTAGGATAAGCTTTCATTAAATATGATTCTAGTACAACTTCTTGAACATTAGGATTATACGATATACATTGAGGACGATTTATGTCGTAATCATAGACTGACTCGACACGACTATAGTTTTCCTTAGCGTCAAAATGTACAATTTCATCTCGACACATAGTTGTACCTGTAATGTAACCTACTCCGTGAGGATCAGGTGCCTGAAGTTGAATTTCATAATCCATAAAAGCAATTTTAGCATTTTGTAGACATATTTTATCACCAGAAATTGATCTACTCATATTTATAATGTATAATAATAATAATGTTTTTGAATAATAATTTTACTGATATATATACGTAATTTGTTATAGGCAAAATTTTTGGTGAAACAAGAAGTAACAAAAATTTGTACACATCAAATGTTGAGGTTGATTATAAGGATTATGATGTAACGGTTCTTAACTTTATAAGATTACTTACTGGACGGGTACATCCATCATTTCCAAGGAGTAAAAGGTTATTATCAAATCACCAATCAAATGTATTAATATACTTGACTGGTCATGGTGGTGAAGATTTTTTAAAGTTCCAAGATAATGAAGAGTTAACATCAAAGGATATGGCTGATGCTATAGAAATTATGTACCATAGACAAAGGTATAACGAGTTATTATTCATATCAGATACATGTCATGCTGAATCAATGTATACTCCAATAACAGCACCTAATGTTCTTGCTACAAGTTCCTCCCTAACACATGAAGAATCATACTCATTACAAGTTGATCATAATATTGGTGTTTATGTTAATGATAGGTATGCTTACTATGTAAGTGAATTTTTAAAAGATAAAGTTAATAATCTCGAGTCAAACTCAACAATGAAAGATTTCTTTGATTCCTGTCCTACAACTAAATGTTTATCAACAGTTGGTGTTAGAACTGATTTGTATGAAAAGAATATTACAAGAGTGAGGGTTACTGATTTTTTTGGTTCTAAGAGGATTTTTACAACATTTAATGAGGAAATGGAGATTGATGATGGATGGTTTGAGTGAAAATAATTATTTATATGTAAATAAAGTTAACTTTTTTTAATATTTTGTTTTTTATTAAAAATTGTTTATTGCTAATTAATATTTTTTTTAATTTTGTTAATATGTATTTTTTTTATAAAGAGATGGCTCAAGATAGGTATGATAGACAAATACGACTCTGGGGTGAGGATGGTCAAGAAACATTAAATCATGCTTCTATACACGTTGTTGGGAGTGATGGTTTAGCATTTGAAATTTTAAAATCTCTTGTTTTAGCTGGGATAAGTGAATTTGTTATTATTGATGATGCTGTGGTGGAGCAACGTGATGTTGATACAAATTTTTTTGTCTATCCAAATGATATCGGGAAAAGTCGTGGACAAGTTTTGAAGGAAAGATTACTGCAACTTAGTCCATCTGTTAAGGGTCTTGCTATTAATGAAAGTTTAGTTGAGGTATTTGGTAATTCTAGTGAAACGCTATCTAGTGCATCAATTATTATTGTTAGTAATTGCGGGGAATTTGCTTTGGTGGATACGTCTTTAAGATTGTTTGATGATCCCAAAAAGAAGATATTTCTTGCTAGGTATGATTTTTAAAAAATGATACAAAATTTCTTAAATAATTTGCTTTAGGACAATTGGTTTCATTGGAATGATCAGAATATCTCTAAAAGAACATATAATATTAAATAATAAATTATCTGATAGATATCCCGTTGATTTACATTTAACGAAACCATGGAAAGAGTTAGAAGATTTTGTTAAAAGTATTGATATGGAAAGCCTTTCTTATATAAGGATCATTCACACATTCCATATTCAATAATTCTTATGAAAGCTTATAAAAATTACATATCTGATCATCCTGATGGAAATTTTTATGTTGAAACATTTAAAGAGAAAAAAGAATTTGAAAAGTATATTCTAGATTTAAGAAAATTTAATGATAAAGGACAAGAAGGTGAAAATTTTGAGGAAGCTCTCAATAATATTGTTAGATTCATGAAGAAACCAAAATTTCCAGATGGTCTGAGTAGATTATTTGAGGACGGTAGATCGAATAATCCTCTGATGGCGGCAAGAGAACCAATATGGACGTATATTGCAGCAATTAAAATATTTTACGAAAAATATAAAATATTACCTGTTCAAGGATCATTGCCAGATATGTTAAGTGATACAGCAAGTTACACAAAATTGCTAAATATTTACAAAAATAAAGCTATTGAAGATGCTAAAGAGGTAGAGGTTATAAGACAAGACTTCTTGAAGTCTGCTAGTATTCCTGTTGAAAATTTTAGTGAAGAGATGAGTCAAAAGATTTGCAAAAATATCACTTATATGGATATTCAAAGGGGTTCCCGGTTTATGGAAGTATTTGATCAAGATCTTGAGAAAATATTTCTGAAATTTGTTGTTCCTGAGGAGGGTGATGATAACTTTGATAATAAAATCAATTTAAACGCCACTTGGTTATTTATATTTAAAGTCTATGATTTGTTAACAGAAAATGACTCATCAATCCTCGAGGCATCAGATGATGATTTTAAAAATAAATTGATAGAATCTATGCTGATGTGTTTCAATGAAATTCTTCAGTCATCATCTGCTCTTAATGAAGAGAAATCAGGGATTTGGACGCTAGAAAGATTCGAAAAGATGCTACCACTTGATACGGTATCAGAATTTGTTAGATGTAGGACAACACAAATTGTACCGATAAATTCTATTGTCGGTGGTATTACAGCACAAGAAGTAATAAAAGTAATTACAAAACAGTATGTTCCCGTAGATAATTGTCTGATTTTTGATGGTTATAGGCAAGCGACGGAAACATTTAAATTATAAAGCTTTATTATTTATTCTATCACTACTTTTTCCACCATTATTTTGATTAATTTATAAATAAAATTCAAGTATTTTACAAGGAAAAATTAAATAGTTTTATTTCATCCAGGAACTTTTTTTGTGTAATTTAAAAGCATTAAACCTTTTTTGCAGCTAGTCATTTTCAATAAACATTCTGACAAATATTTGGAAAAAAATGTTTGAATACATTAAAGGAAAACATCAAATTAGAACACTGAAATAGAAGAACTTTTCAAAATAAATTTTAAATTACTTAATAGTAAAATAAAGTTAATTGCATTCAAATATTTTATTATACTTCAATGTATAATAAATTTGAATAATCGTAATTTTTTTAGATTGAAAAAAAATTACTAGTACAAAAAAAATTTTGATTTCTTATATAATTAACACTTTTGTTAATCATTTCAAAATCATAACAAAATTTATAATAAAAACTTAAATTGAATATTCTTAGATTAACAAACTTCTTAATTTTCCTTATTTTTATCAGAAGTTATTGTATTATTGGTGTTACGTGATATTATGGAAAAACTTAAATTAGAACTTTTTGTTCCTTGATTTACTTCTGTATCATTAATGGAATTTCTTGAACCAATCATTGAAGCTGAGTCTTCCGGTTCGATGTCATCAAAAATCTTTTCGAATACACCACTTCTCTGCATCTCCATTTGTTTAACTAATGACTTATAGTCTAATTCATCAGTAGTATCTTTCCAATCACTTATACTTGATGATGTATTGGCTTCGGAACGGTGATCAATAATTTCGATGCCATAATTAGATTCGTCATCCTCCTCCTCAGTCGATACGATTGAATTTATAGATAATTCAAAAGCAGAAAGTTTTCTTTCATTACTCATACCTACCTCAGAACATGTTGTATGTGATTCAAGAACGGATATTGGTTCTGAACATACTGAAGTACTTTTTTTCTTCTCTACTTCTTCTTTTGGTAAATCTTTAATTACTTCATTATTTGATTCATTATTTGGAAGTATTTCATTTTCAATAGAATTTTCAACTTTCTCTGTAGGTGTCTCAACGATTTTTTTATCAACTTCTTGGTTATCATGATTTTTTATAGTATCTAAATTTGATGGAGAATGTTTTTCAATAGTAATAAATTTTAATAAATTTATTCGTTGTTGATGAGACAACTTTGTTTCGACGATTTTAGCAATATTTTCTGCTATCATCTCATCATCATATCGTAACTCACCATCAGTATGAAATTTTTTTTTCATACTTTTTTTGATGGATTTTATTTCTTTAACTAGATATAAATAATTATTATAGGCATCACAAAAGTCTAAATACTCAAAATTAGGATCTATATTTTTTATGGTAGTATAAGACTCATAAATCTTATTAACAGATGTTTTAGACTCTTCCTTTTTATCTTTCTTCTTAGTATCATTTGTCTTTTTGTTTGTTTCACAATTTTTTACTGAAGATTCAGTTGTATCGTCATTGGTATGTTGATTAATTGAGTTTAAATATTTTCTACTATTACTGTCAATTGGTCGTGCAAATCTTAACATTACATGTGAAGAATCATGAATATTTTGTCTTTCACAATACTGACAGAGATCGTAATCATCACATACAAGACATTTGTAACGAATCCCAGCAACTTTTCTATTACAACCATCACAGATAATATGTTGGTGAATTGTTAGGCCACTAGTATTGAGGTAATCGGGGTTTTTGACAAGAACGGGAATAATAATAACTGGAACTTCATTAATTTGTGTCTTAGCTTTTGGATATTGTAATGTAATGTATGCCCAGAATGACTCATTATCACTAATTTCAAATATTTCATCTTTATCATTTTTGAAGAGGAGATTAGAAAAACCGACACGTAAGGGAGTTGGAACCATAGAATCATAGGTAGAGCGAATTTCGGGATATTTCACAAAACCATCACTCTCAAGAAGTTTGATTCTATCCAAACAAATAAGTTTAACAATAATAGTAGACATAATAATCTAAAAATATGATGGTAATAAATGATAAAAAAGATATTTAAAGTTTAAATTACAATAAGTTAAATGATATAAAAAAAGAATAAGAATGACGATGGAGAATCAAATGTTGTAGAAGTATTTTAAATGAACATATTTATTGCTTCTCCTGGTTGGAGAATATAGATAATGTCATATGATTTTCAAATGTATGCCTATACAGAGATATTTTTTAATATCAATGAAAAGTGAGATGAAGGACGTAAATGTACTTTATTAATAATGTGTTATAAATATTATAAATAAAAAAAAACTCTAAACGTTAGAAAGTATATTTTTAAGGCATCCCAGTAAGAGGAATATACCTTTAAATTATTTTAAAGTTAGAAATTTTTACACTGTTTGTGAAAGATAAAAAACATTTGCAGTGAGAAGTTTGCACAATGAAAACTTTATCAATAGATAAGTACAATCATTAAAAATTAAATAATGTATATGTAAATTGCACATAATGTTTTGGAGATGTTGTTAATTATTGTTGGAGTGTAAGGCATACATATAAATCATCTATCGGATAATAGTTTAATCAACAGAGAGTTGAAAAGAAAACTTAAGTTTTTTATTTATATTTTTCTTACATAGATAGAAAGATTTGTATTTTTCGAATGATGTATTATTAAGTACATTGCTAGTAAATAACTCATAGAGAGACAAACAATAAGTTAAAGCTGATGAAGATATACTTTATTATTATTGAACTAAACTTTAAATGAATGTTTGTTTTCCAGAGGTACCCCTTTTCACATAAATTCTTCAACATTAAGGATTCCTTGAGCTCTATTTAGAATGCTATCCTAAAGACAAAAAATATGTAGAAAAATTTCTCGATAGTCTTTACCTTAGATGGGTCATATGGCATCTCTTTTGATGGAATTTCAAGAACAGTCGGGATACATTTTGTATAGTTATCGACGACACTCCGGATACTCTCAGCAACATGTTGAGTGATAAGAATTATAGCTATATCATCTCTCTCTGTAAATGAAATGAATGCTTCTTCAACTTCAGATGGTTTGGTATCTTTCTCAACGATAAAAAAATTTTTCCTATTACATTTATCAATTTTACCAATACCTCCAAGTAGGAATCCAACAATAGTATCTTCATCACCTATGACAGATACGATGCGTTCTTTTGGATCAATGAGAACCATAATAATAATATGTAGAATGTAAAATAAAAATTTTATTTTATTGAGAGATGATAAAATAAAGATGAATAAATAAGATATTTTATAATCATTAAAAAAACAAGGAACAGATAAATGTTTATTCAAAGAAAATATTGTTTTAATGCATTTGAAAGAAGTAAAGGATTATTTTTCTTTTATTACTATTTCTTTTTGATTTGTAATGATATTCCATTAATAGTTGTGTAAAATTTATAATGATGAAAGAAAATTAATCATTGATGTTTTGTTTTATTTGTAATTCAGTGGTATAAAAATTACTTGCAAAAAATTTTTTTTGTACATGGAGGCCTTCGTAAGGATCCCCCACATTTTTGCACTAACAACTTTGTTTGTTTTTGAAATTCAAATATGATATTAATTTTGTTTGTATTAAAAATACCACCACTCTTATAGACTCTTTATAGACATCCAGATTCCAGATGGGGTTATAGATTTTAAAATATTTATTTTAATTTTTAAAGTTAAAATTAAAGTAAAATTTCTACTTAAAAAGCAATAATCATACTTTCCATTGATAATGAAAGTTTAACTTTTTTGTGCATTTTCATAGATTATTTGGTACATAAAAGTCCATTGTTTGTCACTAAAACATCTAAAAAACTGATATTATAAATATTTCGACATTATTTTTTAATATTTATATTTCTAGATGACTCTAAAAACAAATTCTTACCATTTGGAAAAATTTTTGTTAAACTGATTGAAATATTAATGAATGTTAATTCAAAATTTTACAATGTAATGAATAAAATTAATTTTCCACGCTTCTAAAAAAATTTTTCCGAGATGTGATCATCTATTCTTTAAAAAATAAAGAACAACATCGAAGTTTGTTTAGCTTTTTGTGTATTCATTAAAAAGTTTGTTATAAACATAAAGAATTATTGATGAATTCTTAGTGAGGAACTTCATAATCTATTAATGAAGTAAATTTTAAGAGATTATGATGATTCATTTCTGTGATATAAGTACTCATTGTATAAAAAATTGATATAAGAAAGCAAATAATTTCTTTTATTTATAAATTTCTCAATATGTTAACATTACATTTCATGAATTAAATGAAAACATTCTTATATTAAATTTCAGGACTCTCACGTTTGCCTATGCGACGACATTCGCTTAAGCAATACTTTGTCATCATTTTTAAATATTTTATTAAAATATCATTAATTATTGGCACTATACTGTTAGATTCCGGTTCTACCTGAGGATGCTAACCGGAGAACCTATAAGCAAAGTCAGAGTTAACTTCAATTTTAAAAATGTCCGAACTATGAGGCTTAATTCCGACCTAAAAGTACTAACCGACGAAATGACAAAAACAAATATGATGATTTTGAGTATTTGTGAAACAAAACGTAACATGTCAGAGACTTTTGTAGTTGATGGTCTATATCATTGCTACATGGGTAAAGCTGATAAGCGAATAGGAGGAATGAAATTTAACGTAAGGAAAGAATTTTCAAAATATATATAATTTGTTGAATTCTAAGAAGCAAAATTGAAAAAAATCTTATTTAAAATAGAAGGAAGAAAATTCTATATACGATTGGTTATGCACCAACAAGTCTATATGCATTGCATGAAAGAAAATCGTTCTTTGACAATTTGCTACAATTTACAAAAACTCCCGCTGACTACAAAATTGTAGAAGGAGATTTTAATTGTAAATTACAGGGAATTGACAAACCGAAATATGGATGCAAATATTATAAGTTAGAATATAAAGAAAAAAACGAGAATGATTTTGTTAATAAATTTTCGGCAATTAGTGGCTTCAACATAGTAAATTCAAAATTTAATAAACGAAGAAATAAAAGATGAACATAGTATTCTCCAAATAAGAAAACATTTCAAGAAATCGACTATTTTCTAGTTTCATATTTAAAACATGTCAGAAATTTCAACGTCTTAAGCTGGAAAGTTTTTAATGTTGGATCAGATCATAGATGTATAGAAATAGGTATCTTAGTAGAAAATATAAAGACCAAGTTTGAGAAAAAGTAAACCATACAAGTTACATATTTTAAAAGTAGGATTTACTTCAGATCACTCATTTCCTGATTTCAATCTAAAAACAAGTATTGAGTCAGACTATGAAAACGTATGTAAATGGTTATTAAAAAGCTTTAATACAGAAAAAATGTCCATATTGAAAAGATTTGAAAAAACACAGAAACTTTAAGAAGAAAGAAGAGCATTAAAAAACGATCTAATTAATACAGCAATAATAAACAAAGCTATGAGATTAAGTATAGAAGAAGTTCTTGATCTCTATAAACTCCCGAAATTGGCTGTTCTTGAAAATTTTAATAAAAAAAGATTAATGAAAAATGATCTGTTCAAAAAAAATAAAATTAGTATAGATAACGATACTATAAAACAATTCTAAACTAGCTTTTACGCCAAGAAATTAAATTTAAAGGCAGCAGGAAGAGATAATATAAAAACTCAACAACTAATTGGAAACAACACAAAGGAGAAGAGGCCAACTGAATACAATACTAGAATATTATAGAAGTAAAAATGAATTCCCATCAGTTTTCAAACACAGTCAAATGATGTTGCTTTATAAAAGTGATGATTAAAATGATACAAAGAATTTTAAACCAATACGTCAACTACCAAAATTTAATGAAAATTTTTACTGACTTAATACACGGTAGAATAAAAAACTTTGAACAGAATAATTAACAATGTGGGTTTAAAGAGGGGAGATCAACAACTGAACAAATAATCTGTTTAAGAATGATAATTGAAAATCATGTTGAATATAACAAGCCACTGGTTTTGATATATGTTGATTTTCTAAAAGCTTTTGATTTACTTCATAGAGATGTTATATGGCAAGAATTAAGAGATTTACAAGTAGAAGAGAAAATAGTAAACAATCTAAAAAACCTCCACGAAAATTTAGAAATTTTTGTAAAAACAACAATAGGAGAAGAATTTGTTATTAGTTCTGAAGCAGATGTTAAACAAGGTGATGCTTTGTCTCCTATATTATTTTGTATAGCTTCAAACAGAGTCTTAGGAAAATGAAACCTAGAAATATTTGGTGAAAGGTATGGAAATACATGTATCCCCTACCTAGGATTTGCAGACGATCTTGTATTGATAGCTCCAAGAATACATAAAGCACAAAAATGCTTGAAAACTAACATACCAAACTTCTCATTTGGGTATGGAAATAAACCAAAAAAAACACATATTATGGCTAGAAATAGGTAAAAATAAGAGGTAGTAAAAGAGTCAAAAAATTGGAATTTATTGAAGATACAGTTGCAAAATTAAATGGAGAGATGTTAGAAAAAGTTGAAACATATGAATATTTAGGTCAGATTATTTTTATTACGCTAAAATACCATAATATTAATGAACTGAAAGAAAGAATAAAAAAAGCTTACAAAGAATATTTTGCTAATAGAAGATTATTTCAAGATAGAAATATCGACATTAAATATAAAGGAAAGATATACCTCTCACATATCCGCCCTATTTTAACATATGAATGCCAAAGTTGGAGTTTTTGCTTATCCAACTATAAGAAACTTTTGATTGAAGAAAAAAAATTGCTGAGATATATTTTGAAGTGTAATGGTCTATAATACAAAGATAAAGATGGTAAACCAATATCTTTAAAAAATGACAAGAAAAAATTAATATTTGATATAAATCAAAATATTGCAGATTTTACAATAGCATTGAAAAGCAAATTTGTAGGACATTGGCTGAGAAGAAATAAGGTTGACTATGAATCATGGCCCATGGAATATCCTATATATTCCTTGTTAAACTGGAAAAAAGTTGGAAAAAGAAAAAAAGAAAGACCAACTACAAAACACTTAGACCTTCTTTGTATTGGTTAATAATTTAAGATCAATTGCACTAGATCGACAGAAATGGAGAGAAGTAACTCTGAACCTCTAAAGAAATTTAGATATTCAATAAATTTTTCTATTGATATAAGATCATAAATAAAATAAAAAAAAATAAAAATTATGTTAAACTTCATGCTTTAAGAAATGAATCTAATTTTAGAGTATTCTGAAAACCTTTATTGAAAATTTTTGTAAATTTTTTGAAGAGTTCTAAGTAAAATATCAAAATCTTTTCGCATAAAAAAATGACATTAATTTGAACTTTAAAATGTACATAAAATATGAAGATCTGTAATTTACTATAGAATCTAGATACGTATATAGTACCTCTAAAGAATAGTGGTACATTTCTCATCTTCAAAATGAATATATAATATCGAATTTGTATCTCATGAATAAAGAAAGCTTATAATGTGGGCAACCCAACATCAGTCACCCTGTAGTGTGAAATTTTAATTAATTAAAGTTAACTAAAATGTTCAAAAATTGTATTTGTGAAAAATTTAAACAAATAATTGTATTACTATGCAATCATTGAAGTGCCAAATTTTAATTAATACTAACTATTTACTAATACACAATATCCAAATATAAAAAAATAATTATTGTAAATTGACAGTAAAATTTCATTTATTTTGTGCACATTTTGTTTTCCCTGTTGAAATGATAATTCAAATATTAGAAAAAATATTAAATTGTCTTTTTCATCGTTCATCATTATGATTAATGCTTCAATAAACTGGAAATAAGAAATTAGAAAAATATGATAATATTTTAGTATTTTATTTTAAAGTATCTATTCAAATGAAGTTATTTATTAGTTTAGTCATGGGACTTTATTATATTGATATCCACTAATTTTATACGTTTTGATTTTGTACTACACACGATTTACTATCCCTGATTTAATAAACTTGAAGTAACAAATATGCTAAAGTTTTAATTTTTTTAGTAAATCAAGCAGCAAAAAAAATAAATAAGTTTAACTGTAAAAAAATTAATATATTAATATTTTTAAAAACTTTAATTCAGTTAATTGACTTTAACTTCTAAAAAATTAATAATTTTAAGATAATCGGAAAATAAGGAAACTCAATAATATCAATTACATTTATACTTATGACTTTTTTAATATCATGTTGTTTATCTATTAATAAAATTTTATTTTTGTAATTTTATACTACCACCTTTTTTATATTGTTATCATTTTTAAAAGTTCAATCGCTTATTTTATTCAATTTGATTAATTTGACTAAAATTTTATACGACGAATATTTTTAATAGTGTCAACTGTTCATAAAATTTAATATATGTAAAAAGCTATAGAGTATGCATATTAACAACATTAATGATTGAACACTTTGCAAAATTAGAATATAAATATATTGAAATGTTAATCTATTAATTTATATTGACCGTAAAAATTTATATATGAAATGCTAACCGTAACAATATCTTAAATATTTTGATTATATATAATTTTTATCATACAGCCGAAAGCTTTGCCTCTTCATGGCTTTGTCTAACATTTCAACATATTCTACTTTGATTTTTTTGGTAAAAACATTTACTACTCTTTTGTTATTAATTAGAATAATTTTCAATTAACCTTAGTAACATTAATTTACTCTCTTATTCTGGCGCTAAGATTTTCAAATAAGCAATTAATTACATTATTTCGTTAACTTTTGAAAATATTATTTGTAGACAAAATTAAAAAAATTATTTCAAAAAGAGATGTTATTAAAAAATTACTTGATCTATTACAACTAAAATGTTTTGATACGTGTTTTCGGCATTAAGTCAAAAATAGATCTTTTAGCTATTTAACTGTAAAAATGGATTAAATTTAAAAAAAGTTTTGGTGAAGAAAAAAATTAATTTTCTTATTTTTCTGCCATAAACGTATCATTTGAATTAATAAAATAATACATATATATACTAGAAAATATTTTTTAACAGAAATTCAAGACATCATTTATTTGCATTTAAAATTTTTATATATAGAAATGTTTAATAATCTAACATTTTAATATTTTTATTTTGCAAAGTGTTCAATCTTTTATGTTGTTAATATACATACTCTATGGCATTTTATACATATTAAATTTAGTAAACAGTTGACACTATCACAAACATTCGTTGCATGAAATTTTAGTCAAATTAATCAAATTGAACGACTAAAACTATTATAACTATTGTAATAATAACAAAATAAAAAAGTAATAGTATAGAATTACAAACATCAAATTATATTAATAGATAAACAACATAATATTTTAAAAAGTCATAAGTATAATTATAATTGATATTATTTAGTTTCCTTATTTTTCGATTATTTAAAATTATTAGTTTACTCAGGATTTAAAGTCAATTAACTGCTTAAAGTTTTTAATAATATCAATTTATTTATTTTTAAAAAAGTAAATTATCTTCTATTTTTTGGTGTTTGATTTACTAAAAAGATAAAAACTTTAGCATATTTGTTATTTTAACTTTATTGAATCTGGGATAGTAAATCGCGTGTAATTACTGAAATTTTATCATTATATGTATTAAAAACATTTTTTTATTTTTGAATTTTATATCAAAAATATTGTAACTGATATGTACTTAGTGTGAAAGAATTATTTCAATAAATTTAAAATACTAAAAGTAATATTTACTATTTCAATATAATTTTGATATTATCAATATAGCTTGGTTGAAATTAATTTATCAAATTAATACAAAGTATAGGTTATACAAATGTTCTAACTTATTTGAAATTTGATTTTTATTTATTGAAATCTTTTTTGTATCGGCTACAAGTATTGGCGATTTTAATCTTTATAATAAAATTTACACAGTAACCAAATTTCTATTTATCTTCTTAATATATATTTAATATTATGGCAAACAAAAATTTATATAAAAAAGATGTTATCAAATTATATTGTATAAAATTGAAAAAATGAAACTTTTATTCCTACTTACTTCGGTATATCTTATACCATCGTTTATATATATAACTTCTACCAATTCCTTGGGTGGTCAGCCTTTAGTGTGTGAATGGAAACACATAAATGGAAAAAGTGGTTATAAATGCAATAATGATCTATTTACTGATGACGAAGGTGAACTGTGGCGTACTGTAACTAGCAATGGCTATTCAACTCTTCAAAAGAATGAACCAGAAGATGTTATGTTTAGAAATTGGCCTATTGATATTGCAGAAATTATAAGGAAAGTAAGTTTATTAAAAAATATATTTGATTTTTTTAGTTTTATGAAGATATTAATCAATATCGTCAAATACATCATGTTCTTGAACTAAAAAAGGACCCCAATTTAGAACAAAATGCTCAACAACTTGCTAACCAACTTGCTCAACAAAATTCTCAAAGTTCCAAAACTTGGCATGACGGAGAAAGTGATGTTTATGTTCCTAAAAATGATATTTACAAAATGGTTGACAAATGGTATAGCCAACATTACAAATATAACTATAATGATCCCGAGAAAAATGATGTTAGCCAAACAGGTGATTTTTCACAAATGGTTTGGAGTAGTTCACAAAGAATTGGATGTGGTGTTTCAAATAATGGCACAAGTTACTATGGTGTATGCATTTATGAACCAGCAGGAAATAAGCCTAATATGTATAAACATAACGTCAAACAAGAATATGCAACTGTAGACTTAACATTTTCGCTTCAAGGATAATGAATTATATAAGTTTTTAATTTATATTAATCCAAAAAGCTGCAATATTTAAAGTATATTGCTAGATTTTTGGTTTTTCTGAGATTTTATATCAAGTTTTTTTATTATTTTTAATTTTAATGACCGCAATATTTGGAGAATATTGTTAATTTTTACCATTTCTAAGAAATACATTATGTTACAATTTTATTTTAATAAATCAGTTTCGATTACATGACTTTTAATTTGATAACAATATCTACAAAAGTTAAAATATTAACGTTGCAAAAATTAATCTCAAAGATCACAAAATGTAAAGGCATCATAGAATATTTTAGAAATTTGTATATTTTATTAACTTTATATTACCATATCAATTTTAAAGAGGAACTAAGAAAAATTGATTTTATCGTAGACTACACTGAAGAATATGTCTCACTGTTTGATATGAAAAATACAAACGAATTAAGTGAAAATCCTTTATTATAAAAATCTATATCATCATGATTTAAACATATTAATCACATTATCTATGTTTATAACTTCAAATCACTGTTAAAAACTCTTCTTTATGTAGAGTAAGGAATCAATATTACTATTACAAAACGAAATTCATTTACTTTATGATTCTAAATATACTCATAAGAAAACATGTAGAATTCCATAAAACTACATTCTCTACTTATACTGCAACAATGAGGATTCAAAGAAATTTTTTATAATTAAACCGCTTATTTTATAAAGCTTGAAAACAATGATGAAAAAACACTTATTTGATTCTTAATATTAAGATTTCACATAAATCCTGTTTTTTGAGTCAGTCGAACATTTTTTAAAAAATTTTATTTGATTAATAAAAGAGTAGTTGAAATAATGTATATTGACAAATTTATTCGGAAAGAAACTTTGAGATACAGCAGCTACAGTGGATCAAAGTTTGAAAAAACGATTTCTAGAGTTTCCGGTATATAAATTTTACCAAAAAAATATTATTTCTAGAGATGATTTTTGATGAAAAGACGAATAAGCATACTTTCAGTTTTATAGATTCACGTCTTTATTGTCTTTTAGAATTTTTTTCTAGTTTTTCAATGTTCAAGTACAAAAAGGGCATGTTCTTACTATGTTCATTTGATTTTTCAAGTAATTTCGCATCTACATTCAGCAAAATTAAAAATAATAAAATGGGATGGTAAATATTTTCTTGAATGTGAGTACAAAAATCAAAAGCGCATGTTTCTACTATGCTTATTCATTTTTTTTTATAGAAAATTAGCTTCAGAAATAATATTTGTTTTAAAAGAAATCCATTTACCGAAAACTTGTTTAAATAAATTTCCTCAACTTTGACTCACTACTGTTGTAGTACATCAAAGTTCAGGCCTAACAACTTTTCCAACTTGCATTATTTTAGTTGCTCTTTTTTTTCAATTAAATAAAAATGAGGGGTTACAAATTTTTGAATGTGAAAAATTTTATAAAAATATTCGACTGTCTCGCAAAATGGGTTTTAAGTTTAAAATTATTTTTTTACACTATATTTTTGGTGATATTTTTGTCAAGGAGATTTTAACCTTTTTATGACCCAAATTCTTTCTCTTTGTATTATGCATTCCTCTATGTGAAAATAGAAAGAGTACTTTCACATCAAGTAAATTGTTAACAAGTTTCTATAATAAAAATTAATATAAAAAGAATTAAAATTAAGCTAAAAGTACAATTTTTTAATAAAAATGGAAGTTATTTGATTTTTTATAAAGGGAATTGATCGAAATACGAAGACAATTCATTTACAAATATTCAAAAAGATTAAATGAATCATCACCAAGAAGAATATCTCGGTTTTACACGAACATGTTACAGCTAGCTAAATAGCTGTATTCATGTATTTTTCAGACTATAATCTGTAAATACCTAAAATTTGGTAGATTAGAAGATATAAGTCTTTTTTATAGTTATGATAAAAAAAGATATCTATATATAGTTTGTAAATTGAGAATTATATATATTCTCAAGTAAATAACATATATATAGCCATAGAAGAGGATATTATCTATATACAAAATTTAAACCAATAACTATATATATATACTATAAAATAATAACTATGTATACACTATTATGTAAAAATACTTTGTAAATATATTGTCTATACATTTATTTAGTTCCCACACTAAACTTAACTGTAAAATACCAAAATCTAGTTTAGAAAGATTAAAATTTGTAAAACTGGAAAAGCTCAAACCTCATTGGCGATCACTCACACTCCCAAGTAAATAGATGTATAAAAACCCAGAAAACTAGAAGTAAAAAGCAGATTTTATCTTACCTAATCTCGATGATTATTTATTGTTATATATCCTTATTTGTCTTAATAAACTATTTATAATAACCTACCTTTATTCGCTGCACAAGCCATGAATCATAACGTGATGAAAAATCTTTTCGAGATTTGATAAAAGCATAAAAAAATTTTATTACATAAATAATCTTTCAATTTAATAATATTAATAAAATATATTAAATTATTGCACTAAAATGGAATTTTTAACTATTAATAAAGTAGATAATGAAAGAATTTTAACTGAAAAAAAGAACTTTTAAAAGCTAAATTTTACTGGTAAACAAGGGCCAAAAAGTAGTTGAAACATTTATAGTGAAGCAATAGACTATTTTTACATGTTCTTAGATGATTATATTTTAAAAACGATTGCAAATATGACTAATGCTACAGCTATTGAATTTTAAAATGATTTAGATAAAAATTTAGAATGGAATAGCTTGACTATTCTTCAGTTTAAAAATTTGTTGGGACTTATTTTGCATATGGGTAACATTGTTCTTCCGTAAATTTGTGTGATTATTAGAAGTCAGATGAACTTTATGCTTTCTTTATATTTAGAAATACTATGACTAAAAGCAGATTTCTATGTATTTATAGATTCTTAGTATTTGAGAATAAAAGTGATTCTGATAACCAACTTGAAGAAGTTATATTTTTATCTATCCATTTTAATAAAGTGATGGAAGAACAATATTATTCTTCACAAGAGTTGTGCATTGACGAATCAATGATGAGCTTCAAAGAGAAATTATTGTTTTGTCAATTCATAAAAAATATAAATTTAGGGTAAAATTTTATATATTGGCCACACTTAATGGTCTTATTTTAAAACATCGTATAAGCGATAAACAAAAATTGATTTTAATGGTTCTTCAAGTGCTACTGAGTCAATAATTCTCTATCTTATGAAGAACTATTTAAGTAAAGGCCATTTTTCATATATAGACAATTTCTATAATAGTATAAAATAAAATTATCAGAACATCTATTAGAATTTGCTACTTATTCTACCAATACCTTAAAGCTCAATAAAAAATTGAATCCTTGTGATAAAGTAGATGCAAAACTTGAAACAAAGGACATAATAAGTCACTATTTGTACAATGATGGAATAACTAAATGGAGTGATACTAAAAAATTCACCTTTATTTCAAAGAATTGAATGACGACGTTATAAATTTGAAAAATAAGTGGGGTACAAATATAAGGAAACATACATCAACTCATTCATATAATCAAGATATGGGTAAAATAGATTGCATTAATCAAATGATTTTGTATTATACGTATCTTAGAAAAACGTCTAGGTGGCATATGAATTTTCGATTAATCGAAATGAATTATTCATAATTCCCGTATTTTATATATCAGTCAGGCATTTAAAAAAATATCCTTAAGAGTATTAAAGGGAGAAATTACTAATGATTTAATAAAAAAAGAAATCTTCTATTCAGAGAAATAAGGAAAAGACTCTCAGTTCATTGGCCCATAAAAATTGAAAAAGTAGGATGTAACAACAATACCCAACGTAAAAGATGTATTTTATGCACAAATTCAAATATTCGCAAGGATACATCATATTACTGCGGAACTTGTTACAATGATCTTCATTGTGCATAAATGATTGTTTTCTAAATATCATTTAGAAAATCAGTAATTTTTTTAGCTGCTCAAAAAATAATGTTTCCTTCATTCCCTTAGTTTTACCTGTAAAAGCGATATTATTTTTTAAACAATTTAATATTTTAAATCTTTTAAAATATAGTCCGAAAATTTAATTTACGTGTATATTTTTTGCAATTTTACTACATTTTTTATTTGAGATATTAATAGTCACACTTATGGGGTAGGAGAATATTCAAAATTTTTTTTGTAATTATTTTATTAGGTTGTCCGGAATTAAATGAGCTTTTTCTGATGGGCGTTGTTTGACGTGAATTATCTCAAATGATTTACTATGTTTTGGTATAAAAACAAACTGTTAGGTTCTCTTAAATCTTATCTACACGATAATTTATATATCATTTTCATGAGCTTTGTTTATCATCATCTTATTTAAAATAATGAACAATGCTGCCAAAACGTGATATTCGTACTATTATGCTATACGAATTCAAACGCGATACTAATGCCACAAAAACAACTCAAGAAATTAATGAAACTTTCGGAGAATATCTTGTCCCTCATTCTACTGTAAAGAGATGGTTTAAAAAGTTCAAAGAAAGGTAGTGAGGACTTTGAGAAAGAAGAGTGTGAAAGACCTGAGACTATTCTTGATAGTGATGAATTACGGAAAGCTGTTGAAGCCAATCCAGATGCATCTGTAAGGGAGTTTATAAAGGAGTTAAGTGTATCCAACACAACGATTTCTGATCGCTTAAAGAATTAAAAATAATGAAAAAGCTCGACAAATGAGTACCTCACGAATTAAAGGACAATCAAAAATTACGTCGTTATGAGGTTTGTTCTTCCTTTATTTTGAGAAATAAGAACGACCCATTTCTTGGTCGTCTTATCACTTGAGATAAAAAATGGATAATGTACGACAATCGTAATGGATCAGGACAATGGTTTGACAAGGATGGAGCACCGAAACATTCCCTGAAATCTAAACTATCTTCAAAGAAGATTATGGTGACTGTTTGGTGATCTGCTATAGAAAGTATCGACTATGACTTTATGAAACTTGTTGAAAATATTAATTCGGAATACTACTGCCAACAAATTGAAAATTACACTAAAAATTGTCCCAGAAAGTGCTCGCTTTAGTCAATAGAAAGAAATCAATTCTTCTCCACGATAACGCAAGGCCGCAGGTTTCAAAGAGAACCGTTTAGAAACTGAAGGAATTGAGATATGAAACTCTTCTTCATCAGACATACTCACCTGATCTTTCTCTAACAGATTACCTCTTTTTTAAACATCTCAACAATTTCTTAACAAAGAAAATCTTCAGGAACAATGTGAACGCAAAAATTTCATTTAAAAATTTCATAGATTCTGAAAACCTTGATTTCTATGCAGATGGAATCAATGAGCTCATATCTCGCTGGCAACAATGTATAAATTGTTGTGGTTTTATTTTGAATAAAACTATTTATTTCTAAAAACGTTACGTGTATTTTAGAATTAGGGTAAAAAATAGTATTTTTTAATGGGACAACCTAATATAAAGGCGTTAAATGTAGGATGTACTGCATTTTGATGAAATATACAATTTATCTTAATCTATTTTACAAGAACTAGTCTAAGTATTTTAGGGGTATATGAATTTAAATAAAAGCTAAAGAGTTATAGAGGGGATATAAAATATAAAAACAATAGTATTTAATATAAATAAACTTTAATTATTGTTTTTTTTGTATATTTTGTTATCGTATTCAGGTACTTTTAATATTTAGTCTTCAAGTCAATTGTTTATTGTGTTATAATATTTTCTCTATATAGAGTTGTCTAAATAAAACTTCCAACAATATAATCATATTTATTTTATAAATTTTTTCTGGAAAATATTAATTTAACAAAAACAATAACTGACAATATAAGTATATTTGAAGAAGTTATGATAGCTAAATAGATAAAAACAGAAATTTTCAACTTCTTTATGAATCTTGAGATCTAATTAAAGAGAAACGTTGTAAATATAGAATACATTATAAATATTCCATTTAATCTAAACGATTTTAAAATATATTTATTTTAATTAATCGATGCTACCAGATGTACAGGGTGACCAGAAAGTTACTTCCACCTTATGAATGTATATAACTTTTGTAGTAACTTATTCAATTTTATGGTATTGTGACTATTAGATAACCCTAACCGTCTTCTACGAAATGTTTTAGAATAAATAGAAAAAGATTAAGTTTAAAGAGAGTTATAAGAGTTTATACAATTGTCATTTTTTCTATACATTTTTATTAAAATAATTAAACATAAATTTTCTTGTAAGTAATACTTTTTTGTAGTATTGTATCAATTTGATAGCCCAACTTCTTTTCTACAAATCATTGAAAGACTTTAAAAGTAAGTTAATTATTGATAAAGTTACAAACGTTTTCATAGTATGCATTTTTCTACAATTTATTATCAAGAATATGCTTAGAAATTAGAAAAAAATACAGAACCTAGCAAGTTAGTAGCGATAACCATTATGGCTTATAAAGTATCATAACTAGTAATATCCACTCCTTATTATTCACTAAAACAATTGAAAGTCGTAAAAATTTATACTTAATTTTTTTAATTTAAACAAAAACTTACACTTTTTAATGCTACATCATTTTCTCTACAGATATCTTTTAATTATGAATCAATGTATGGTTAATAAAAAGAATTTTGAGTACCAAATGATTGTAATATTATTTAAAAATGTTAAAAATAAAAAGTTATGATAGTCTTTATGGTAGTGACTTTTTACTTCTATACTAAAAAAGGTAAATAAAAAATGACATTTATATAAACCTCTATAACTCTTTTCAATTTCAAGCTCTTTCCATTGTTCCTAAAGCATTTTATAGAAGACGGTTAGAGATATCGAATGGTTACAATATCATAAAATTCTATAAACTAGAGCAAAAGTTATAAATATTAATATGGCGAAAGTAACTTTTTGGTCACCTTGTATTTAAAATCATTTTAAAGTAAAGATTACAAAATATTTATTGTGATAACCATTTTATTTTTATATACATTTATTTCAATATTAAAAAGTATAACTTGCCTTTGAGAAGTATTTATTTTATCAAATATCTAATAATATCGAGATATTTTGTAATAATGATATTTTGATCATAGTAAAAGATATATTTTTGGTAGATATTTAAATATATATTTGAAAAAAATTTATAGTTCTTAAATTTATACTTCAAAATTATATAGAATTTACTTTTATTATATACACAAAAATTGGATTGGTTTTATGCCTCTAATGCATTCGCTACTAGTTATTAAAAAATGAAATTTTTTGAACATCTGTCTATATTCAGTAAATATATTAATGTCAAATCTCAAATGCTATAAATGTTTGCTATTGGGTGTATAATCTTTACCATTTTAACATTTAACCACACGTAAACATCCAACTCTTTTACTTCTTTTTCATCAATTTTAAAAATAATTTTAATTGCTTTGATAATAGTGTTATATGAAATGCTATTAAAGATTCTAATTCTAAGAAATCAGTTGCCAACAATTATTACACTAAATATAAACATTTCATATCATATTTGTAAATGAAATTGAATAAACTGGTGACTTTAATAATGATCTATGATCAGAAGCAGTATAAATAATATTTGCTAATCTTCAAAGATTGCCTAAATTCGATATCAGAATGTATTACTTGTTCGTTTCAATAAAAAAACGTGTTTTAAAAGTTAATTATTTCTAGGTAAATTTCTGAAATCATGAAAATTTTTACAATAAGTGGAATTAAAATTTACTGGATCTCAAAACAATACCATGTAGTGAATTCATTAATGTTTAATATAAACTAATTAATTGGTAATCTATCGATATCTAGTTGAGTTCAAAATAAGATTATAATTACTATTGCTGATGTTGTTAAACAAAAAATGATTATTTCTGAAATTTATTTTTATTCTGTAAATAAAATATTTTACAAACAAATGTCATGTATTTTAAATAAATAAAATTATGTTTTAAAAGAATAACGGTTTTACGTTTTTATTTTTACTAGATTTGTAGGAATTCGAGACGGTGAACATTCTTTTGTCTATGGTTAACCACAGATAACTAACTTCCACCATCTCATTTCCCTAATTTGATAGTATTTTGTAAATTTATTCATTCCTTCATTAAAGCGGTATAAAGTTAGTCCATTATTTTTTGTTGAACAGAATTAGTCCGTTCTTAAAAGTCAGTTTAAAAAAATTCCTATATTTTTGATATACATAATAATAAACTCAGAAAATGTAATTGTATCATTTATTTTGACCAAAGCTTTGCAAAATTTACTGATTTCAGATTCTTCATCAGTTGGTTTCTTGTCGCCATTAATGTTTTGTTTTTAGATCTTTTAGCTATATTGTAAACAGTTTTTAATTTTGAGTATTCAAACTTGAAGCCTTAAGATTCAAAAAATTTTCGACTGCTTTAAAAAAGTCTGTTTTCGATCATTTTTTCATTCATAAATTTGGGTGTGAAATTTCTAAATAATATTTGTACAAGAATCTGTATATCGCTCTTGAAGTTTTTTTTTCATTAAAAATAACGTTTCTTTTAAATGTGCCTTTTAAATTTAAAGCATTTACAACTTTCTTGAGAAAGAGTTTTACCTGTTGTTAATGCTTTTGTCAATAGAACTATCTTTAATATAGAGTATTCTTTTGAAAAAAAAAATTTGTATAAAACGCTTTTATACTTTAAATTCAATTTTCATTGAGAATTTTGTTGTTACTACTGATGATTTAAGTTTCATCTTAAGTAAATATAATCGTTTTTATAACTTTAACGATTGTCTTGCTCATATTGAATAAAAATATTACAAAAAAACCATTATTGGTTTTTAAAATGGGAAAAAACGACAAAAATTTGAATAATCTTTTTAAATGTGTTAAAGAGAATGTATATAACGAACTATTGAAAATGTGCTATTTTGGATATGTGAAAAATTGTGATTTTTATTAAATGACATATGTATGTCCCTTTTTGCATAATTTCGAAATTTGTCATTATGTTGTTTTCAAGATATGACATTAAAATTAATGTTTATTTGACCATTTTAATTTTCATGTATATCACATACTTATGCTTAAAATTAACTAAATTTTAATTTTTTCTATATAATCGTTGGAAAAGTAGTATATTATCATTATTAAATACTTTCTTTTAACACAAAATCATATTTTTGTCATTAAACTCAAATCTAAAAATAACCCTTCCGAAAGGGAAAAGTACTGTATATTTATTATTTCAATATAATTCCGATATTATCATTAAAGCTTATTTGAAAGTATTTTATCAAATGAGCATAAAAGTGCATGTTATCAGATGTTTCAATTTATTTAAACTTTGATTTTTATTTATTAAGAAGTTTTTCCTATAATGACTACTAGTATTAGCGTTGTTGAATCTTTTTATTTAAATTTACACAGTAACCAAAATGCTATTTACCTTCTTATTATATATTTAATATTATGGTAAACAAAAATTTATATAAAAAAGACGATATCAAATTATATAATGTAAGCAATTTAAAAAAATGAAATTTTTATTTGAATTTGTTCTAAACTATCTTACAATAACATTAATGTTTGTGACTTATGTTTCAAGTAACGGTCCTTTAGTTTGCGAATGGAAACATAAAAGTGGAAAAAGTGGTTATGATTGCCCGAATGGCCTATTTACTGATAACGAAGGTGATTTGTGGGGTAGTGTAGCTCAAGGTGGCTATACAATGCTTCAAAAAGTTGAACCAGATGATGTTATGTTAAATAACTGGCCTATTGATATTGCAAATGTTATAAAAGGAGTAAGTTTTTTAAAAAAATGTGGACTAATTTCCATAGTTGTACTATAAAATCAATCAAGAACGTCAAATACATCGTGCTGGCGAACTTACTGTTAATCAGGAACTAGAGAGAAAAAGCTCAACAGCGTGCTGATGAACTTGCTCAGAAAAACCCTAAATACTCTACAATATGGAAAAATGGAGAAAGTAATGTTCACGTTAATAAGAACGACCTTTCTAAACTAGTAGACGAATGGTATGGCCAGCGTCATTTATATGATTATAATAATCCTGAAGGTAACTTTGTTCTCAAAACAGGTGATTTTTCACAATTAGTTTGGGATGGATCGAAAACAATTGGATGTGGTGTTTCAAATAATGGTCCAGATTACTATGGTGTATGTATTTACAATCCACCAGGAAATGTAGCTGGGGAATATCAAAGGAATGTTAAAAAAGACTATGCAACTGTGGACTTAAGATTTGGAGGAAGATAAATTGTATAAATTTCTTTGTTTTTTAAAATTTTATTAATCTCAATATCAACTATATTTCAAGCATATTGCTAAATTTCTAGTGTTTCTAAGAATAATATTAATTTTTATTAATCCCAATGTCTGCTATATTTTAATCGTATTGCTAAACTTTTTTTGTTTCTAAGAAATATATTATGTTACAATTTTATTTTAATAAACTAATTTTAGTTATATGATTTTTAATTTAATGTCAATATCTACATTTAGTTAAATATCAAAGTTGTAAAAATCAGTATCAAAGATTACAAAAATATAGAACTTCTACATAATAGTAATAAAATTTGTATATTTTATTAACTTTACACTACTGTATCAATTTTGTAAGAAAAATTGATTTTATAATAACTTACATAGAACAATAAGCCTTACTGATAAAAACTCTTCCATATGTTTAGAATGAAATCACTATTGTTTTTGTAGATAAAATTGAATAATTTTTTTAGATCTTAAACTTTTTCTTGAGAGAAATGTAAAGTTCCATGAAATTCTGTTCTATACTTATAATATAACAATAAGGATTCAATAAAAATTTCTATTAATTAAACTCTTTATTTTATAAAGCCTAAGAATTGTTATGAAAAACATTCATCCGACTTTTAATACTGAGGAATTAACTCAAATCAAAGCTAATTAAAGTAATGTATCCTTATCATTTTCACAAACACTAAAATCATCATTTTATTGTCATCATTTGCTAATGAAAATTCTTCTATTAAACATCAGATGCATATAACTAACCAAAAATATTTTACTCAAATTGTACTTTTATACTTTCTAATTAAAATTTTATCAAAAAATCATAATCTAATGTCGTGATATAATGAAATTGCACAATTTTAATGAAACACAATATCGAACGAGTACAATCTAGAAAGATTTTAAAACATATTAGTTATTCTGTAATTTTTATACTTTACTCTTCTATTAAGAAGAGTTCTATCATTATAATGCTGAATCAAAGATATTATCAATGTTAAAAGTATTTTCAGATCATCGAATATCAAAAAACAATCATTTCATATTTTTTTCATTTGTTATTAACTTATTATAATATCACCATTATATGTGATACAGTTGCAACTTATTTTGATATCATGTATAAACGTCTTCCTTAAAGATGAGTTGGTTAAAAACTTTTTCATTCAACTTGCTTTTGAAAATATCTTCTGCACAATTATTCTTATATCTAAAAAATTCTTTAGTTTTTTGCTTAGAAGTAAGTATGATAAGTAAGATTTCAATTTTAACTTGATACATAATTATCAATCATAAAGTTACTTTATTGAAGACAATTCTATTCTTAAGAATTGGTTTTTAATGTACAATTTGGATTCCTTAAATGTGTCTTTTTTATTGATAAATATATTTAACTTTTACAAGATCAACATTTTCGATTATCTACCAATTTCGCATGAACGTACAAGCAGAACGTATATATATTTATAAACTTCTTAATAGTTGTAAAATATCATAATAAACATCTTTCCCGAACGTTCGTTTAGAGGTTATTTCGTAATATCAATTTTTTCATATTTCCGTCACTATAACATCTACGTTTACATATAATGTTATAAATTAATTAACAAGTCTTTTTTAGCCTGAGTACACTTAATAATGGGAAGTATAGTTATTAATTTCATCCTCCAACCAATAATATCACCTCTTCGTCCTGGTACCATATCACCTTTTAGTGAAGAAATAAAGATGGCTATAACAATCAATTATGACACCATGATAAAAGATTTGTGTTCGGTAATTTTGGATAACATTGGTTTGGGACATTTAAAAAATCACTCTGAAGGTACCTAATAAATTTAATTAACTATTCCAATACTTTTTCTACTTCTAGCTTTCGTTTTTTGTCCAAAAACAGAAAATTTTGTCTCATGTTATACCTTTTCTAATCAAATGATCAAAATTGGTCATGTTGAGTATCGATATCGTCAATATCTTACTATCAAGATTGTTGCTAAAGGGTACGTGCTAGAAAAAAATATTCATAATTTTTTAAATATTTTTATAGAAGTGTTGAAAATTTTAGTGGTTTTGAAGGAAGAAATGCCATTTATCGCAGTTTATGCAATTTATTACTCAGGAAATATTCTTTCATTTCAGATGATATTGAAAATCCTATTATAAAAGTAAGTTTCTATACATATAAATGTTATCACTTCATAAAACTTCATTTAGGATATTATTCAAAGAATTAAAGACACATCAATTACTACTCTCTCATTTCAAACTCTTGATTATATCAATGAAGTAATTACAAATGAGTTGCAAATTCTCGAAAAAAACAGACAACAATTTTATATTCCAGTTAGAACACCAACCACTGACTATGGTTATCCAGAAAGTCCAGCAGTTATTGAATCTGTTGAAACAAGCGAAATTGAAACATTTAATCCAAATCTTGCTACACAACCTATGAAACCAGGTTTATAGACCACAATACTTTAATAGTCCTTCTCAACTTCAACTTTCAAGTAATAGAGCTCAAGTTAATCTAACTATTCCAGGAGATCCAAATATCAATGTACCTTCAACAAATAGAGGTTTCAGTACTACAACCAAAAGAATAAAATTTAGAACTAATACTGAAATACCACTTCTTGAGGAATGGTTTAAGAAAACTAAAATCCCAAAGAAAAATGAATTACATGAGTATGCTGAATTTTTAAATAAAGTCTCAAACCGTTCAAATGAGGATAAGATTACCTACGCTAATGTTAGGAATTGGTTTAATTATAGAAGAGTTAAAGAAAAACGAAGTGGTACCTCAAACTCATAAAAGATTTTACCGTAATAAATATAATATTTATCATAAGCGTTTAAGTTTATTATTACATTCTGATCGTACACTTCATGTTTATTTAGTAATAATTTTTATACTTTATCTTTTAATCCTACTATTTTGTATATTGAATTAATCATATTACTTTTTGGAGAATCAAATATTACAAATGGACAAAAATACATCATTGAAAACTTTATTGCTATCATTTGGAGGTAATTTGTAGTTAGTGAATATATAAAATATTATACAATAAAAAAAATTATCAATCAGGCAGTACACCCATAAAGACAACATATAATGGCATACGCGATAATCGAGATAGTGGAAGCACCTCATTAAGTCACTGCAACTTCATTTGTATAGTGATAGTCGGATATCATAATCCTCGGGAATTCATATCCTTTGTCAATACTTCTGTTCGTAAACTATTTACAAGAACAACGGGAGTAAAGTGGTCGTCCATATGCATTATCACACAACTTTAGAAGATTCAATTATTTCTTATTATTGGATACCCCGGAATAACTTTAACCTTATAGCACAATATTTACATGTTATAATAAAACAAATATAGTAGCATTATCACAAGTAATTCTACATGTAAATACATATAGTTATAAACATATTCTAAAAAAATTACTAAATATAAACTTTACTATTAAAATAAACTTACAAAATATGCCTTTAAAAGTGTTACAGGGAAACAAAGTTCCATAATCCCTACATTTATTCAAATTTTTGTTATCGTAATCGCCGGTTACATGGAAAAATCCAAAAACCAATGAATACCATGGCAGTAGTTTGGCATCGGTTTCATAACTAGAAAACAATTTACCAAGCCAGGTATCTTCACCTTTTGACAAATTTATCTTACAACGAAAGATTGTATACGCTATTATAGACGTTGTCCCAACAGTTTAAATGTTTTATTATTTCATGCTTTGTATCCTAAATTAATAAAATTATCTTTATTGGTTTGTCTTTTATCCTCGTGATTCATTTCTATTTCTACTGAAACTTAATTATTTAAACTTTTAGAATACTTGATATTCAAAATGGCCGATGAAGTTGTTAATACCAAGGCTTACCCACTTGCTGATGCTCAGATGACCCAAAAACTTCTTGATTTGGTTCAGCAAGCAATGAATTACAAGCAACTCAAAAAGGGTGCAAATGAAGCTACCAAGACTCTCAATCGTGGAATCTCGGATCTCATTATCTTGGCTGCCGATGCTGAGCCACTTGAAATCATTCTTCATTTGCCACTTCTTTGTGAAGATAAAAATGTTCCATATGTTTTCATTAAATCTAAAGCTGCGCTTGGTCGTGCATGTGGGGTTACTCGTGCTGTGGTAGCATGTTCAATCACTCAAAATGAGGGATCTCAACTTAAAGGACAAATTCAAAAAATGAAAGAAAATGTTGAAAAACTGCTCATCTAACTGACTCTTGTGTTTATAATTGTTGTTTTGTTATTTGTTTTTTTTTTATTATTAAACTTTTGGTTAGTTACTTCTCTTAAGATATCTACTTCGTTTTTTATAAAATACTTTCTGTAACTGTAATTTTTTTTATTTTAGTGGATTAAAGTTTTCGTATGGTGTTGGGAGTTGTGCTATCTCATGGAGGAGATTGATAACAATTTTTTCCAGTATCTCTCCAAAGATTATAGCTTCAGATTTTCTTAACAATGTTCCTCTATAAGATAACATTCCATCATTGTCTTTATCGTACTTTTTTAATACATCTTCACTTAAAACATGTACACCTTCAATAGCATCAAGAGAAGGAGATGTCCCAGGATAATACTTTGGTGTGCTTCTAACTAAATCTTTAATGATGTTCCTTATCTCTATTTTATCTAGCATATAATCTTTATTCGTATCACCCTTCTATTATAAATGTAATTACCAATCCAAAAGTTACTAAATTACTTACCTGAACAATTAAATGAAGTTTCCTTCTCTCAATATCAGTAATAGGAAAAATAAAAATAAAAAATTGATATAAAATAAGGAAGAATACATAAATTTTATTGTGCATTTTTTTCATACAAATTAGTTTAGTTAAAATAAACAAATTAGTAACTATATTTTGTGTTATAAAATACATCTTATCTTTTCTTCTCTAATAAGGTCTCACTTATTTAAAAAAAAGCTACTAATTAGCCACTTTAATTGGTTTTTTAAATGTAAATCTTTCCACCTTCACTGAATCATCTATCAACTTATATACATATGTAGCTATAGCATCTGACTGTACATCCATTAATGCAAATGATGGTACAGGTGACTGTGAATCATTGACATCATCATCAAAAATAGATAATGCTCCTGTAGCAGTACCAGGATTAAGATATAGAATATCTCCTTTTTCTTTAACGTAACATTTATTAGTAAAACCGGTAACCATAACATCGATCTGCATTTGCCTTGCTGTTGCTTCTATAGCCTATAATTAATTTATTTATTAGTAATAATTTAGAAAATTAAAACATACATCATCATTTCCCCAAGGAATTATTTGGTGTCCATGGGTAAGACCAATTTGAAACTCCCCAACAGTAATAACTTTTGTAAAAGGATATGTTGGATCTAAATCGCAATCACCTCTAACAATATGAACATCACTTGCTAATGATCGTAGGTAGTCATATGTTTCCTTAGTGCATAAATTTCCTGTACATATTATATGCTGAATCTTATTTGGTACTAGAAGTTTCTTAAATTTTGCTGGTAATGAATATGCTTTGTTAGGAATATGAAAGTCACCAATAACTAGAACTAACTACAAAACAGTATATCAATTTATTGATAAAATAAGATACTTACCATATTTAAAAAATCTCCTTGATAAAAATTATACAATTATCAGGAAAGAAGCAATATAGTATTTGTTTATATCAAAAAATATGTATGTAGTATAAACACAGTACAAAACATTATTTGAGAAACGTCTATACATAGTTATCTATTGGTATCCCTAATATTGTGATACTTTTTTAAGGTCAAAGTTATACCCATAGGATAGATGATGACAATGATAATAAATATTATAGTGTGAAAATGAATAAAAAAGCTAATGCGAAGATATATTCATATAAGCAGATGAGAAAATCATTTGTCATTTTGGTATTTAATTGTGAACGGCGCTTTGCCTTTTATTGCTTAGCTTTTCGTTAATCTCTCTTTTGATAATGTACAGAGAATCACGATCTGTCGACTCTATTTCATTCCTCCAAGAACATATTCAATTAGTATCAGCTTATGAAAGTTTATGTGGAACCACCAATGATGGTAAGCTTTATTTGGTGATATTATTTTTTTCAAAATTAATTTTTTTATTGTAGGTGTACTTGATGCGTATGAATTTACATTATCAAGTTGCGAGGAGACAAACTCCTTTAAGAAAGAAGTAGAAGATATTATTGACTATTGTGATAAAGTTGTTAAGAAGAATAAAATATTAGAAGTCGATGTAGAAAGATACAAGGAGGAGATTGCGATATTGAAAAATCGTCTTTCAGAATATGAAAAGGAAAACAAACATCTTAAGAGTTGTGTGGAGAGTCTTAGAAATACCTTTGCTGATAATAAAGATAAAACTAAAAGCGAAATCAGGGATTCGAACATAGCTAGTACTGATAGTGAGGATGACATAGACTTTGACAAGACTGATGAAAGTGTAAAGTCTGATGAAAAGAAGATTTCTTTAAAACAACAAAGCTTTATTGAGGAGAATGGCATTAAGAATAGAGAATCTTTAACTTCCGATACGGTGACAGATTCTCTTAAAAGAAGTGCATCAGATTTACCTAAACGACAACCTAAATATGAGAAACGTGATTTCAATATAACAGTCGCCACAGAAAATCCATTAATTATTGAACCACTAAAAGAGTACATTGAATCAACTTCTAATTTATCCTGGACAAATGGTAGTTACATCTCCCAAAGATCTCATCGTTTCTACACAAAAGGATTTCATATTGGGACATGTAATTTATGTGATAGTTTATTGTTTAAATCGAAGAAAATGTCTTATCATGTTCGGATTGTAATTTATTAGGACATATTGGCTGTATCACCAATACATCAATTCCTTGTATCCCAAGACATTGTTTCCCGAAAATTGTGAATAGGATTAGACTATCATTAGCGGAATGTTGTCCAGGAAGTAATCCAATGATTCCATATATTATAATAAGATGTGTCATCGCTATAGAGCAATATTTTCTTGATTATGAAGGCATATACAGAGTACCAGGAAATCCTGATAGTATTCAAAGGTTATTTATATCTTTAAAGAACCCCAAAACATCAATAGATTTATCAAGAGAGTTTCCTGAAACAATTGTTGGTTGTGTTAAAAGATTTCTTCGTGAGTTACGTGAACCATTAATACCATCATCGTCATGGAATGAATTTACAACTGCTGCTCAAATAGACGACTTAGAAGGAATAAATATAGCATTCTGTGATTTACCTCGCCCAAATGCTGATACACTAGCTTTTATGTGTGATCATCTTCAAAAAGTTATCAAAAAAAGTAGTATTAATAAAATGTCACTGGAGACTATCTCACAAGTTATGGGTCCGATAATTGTAGGGTACCCTAATAGAGGAAGACAATCAGAGATTACCACTACATTAACTAAAGAACGCGACATTGAGAAACAAATAAAGACAATGAAAACACTTTTGTCATTGCCACCAACATATTGGGATCCCTTTTTGAAACCATCATCAACTAGGAATAGAAGAAGTTCTCTTTCTCGTCCAATATCTGCCTTTAAATACATTAAATAACAGTGTTAGGTATAGTCTGGGAGCAAATCCGGAATTTTAATTTATTATTTCTTTCTAATATATGTATTATACGTGTATATTATAGTATTTATTTACTTATCATTAAAATTGTAGTCTTGGTAGAAGATGAAACAAATAAATATAAAAGCTAAAAAATGAACATAAACTATTTTTCTTTGTATGTCCCCAAGATTTTATGGTGATTTACAGTATTTAGACATCTCCTTTACGACCACGGAATCTTGCTCGCATATCAATCTATAATAAGAGGTGTAATGGAAATAAGAAAAGATGACATAACATACCAATGATCTTTTACAATCTGCAAAATTACTAACTAAGTCATAACATCTACTTGGAACACTACCATCCCTTGCATCAAGACAATCTTTAGCTTTCCTTCCCTCAATTTGTACACAAGGAGATTCTTTGATACATCTTTTTAATTCTTGACGTAGTTTTTCACAACTTTTACCATTTGATGGACGTGAATCAACTTCGGGATCATTGTATCCACGATATACCTGTGAATTAAAAGATGCCATTATCTAAGTAACAAAAAAAAGATATTATTTTTCTTCTTTAATTAACAAGAACAAAGAAAACAAAACAAGATGGATAGTTCTACCCCAAGTGACATTTCTCCTGCTGCAAGAACAAAACATTCGTTTTAAGAGTTTTCTTCGTGTAGATCGTTCCTATATTTTGATTAAATATTTGATGACAATGATTAAAAACACCTTCAAGATAGGTAATTTTTTAAATTTAACAAATAAATTATTTTTACAACGTTTCTTCTTCATAAATTTTTTATTACAAGTTTGAATTACTCCAGAATTTACAATTCTTTTATCTCTCGTTTATCTTTTTACAAGCTGCAAAAAAAGTGCTAGAGTGTGATACATGAGATTTGGAGATAATTAATTTATGAGATGATTGTAAAGTATGAATAATAACCTTGAGAGAAATGTATATAAAGAAAATTTTATGAGAAAGAAGTGTAATCTATACAAAGGATAGAATATTAAAGGGAATTCATTTTTTTTCTTCATTATGTGTTACGGAAGAGTAGTAGTATTATGTACATGTATGTATGTCAATACTAAATGGGTTCACTAAATAGGCATATTTATTATTTCGTAACTACGAAATATTTGTAACAATATCGTTTCCCTTTTTTGGTTGGAACATGTGTGTATTTTACATTTATACTTGAATGTTAATCTTTAAAAATATTTTTTTTAATTTATCATTTTTAGTATTTCTAATTTTAGGTTCAATAATGTCATCAGGAAAGGTTTTAGTATACGGTGGAAAAGGTGCTTTAGGTTCTAAAGTCGTTGAGATATTTAGAGAAAATAATTACCATACAATTTCTATTGATTTAGCGAAAAATGATGTTGCTGATAGTAACGTTGTTGTTGATAGTTCACTTGATCAAAAAGGACAACAAAAGTTTATAGTTGATGAGGTTGGTAAGATACTTGGTGATGATAAGTTAGATGGAGTATTTTGTGTAGCTGGTGGATGGGCTGGTGGTAATAGTTCATCAAAGGATTTTGTTAAAAATTGTGATTTAATGTGGAAACAATCTGTTTGGAGTTCTGTTATATCATCATCAATCTCTTCAAAATATCTTAAAGAAGGTGGTATTCTTCAATTGACTGGAGCAGTTGCTGCTACCTCTGGAACACCAGGAATGATTGGTTACGGAATGGCTAAATCTGCTGTTCATCAGCTTGTTAAAAGTTTATCAATGGATGGATCAGGATTGCCAAAAAATAGTAACGTTTTGGCTATCCTTCCAATAACATTAGACACTCCAATGAATCGTAAATGGATGCCTGATGCAGATTTCAGTTCATGGACACCACTACAATTATTGGGAGAGAAATTCTTTCCTGGACAACTACTCCATCAACCCGCCCTCCATCAGGGTCTTTATTAAAAGTTGTCACTAAAAACAATGAGACATCATTTCTTGAAATATAAATAATTCAAAGAAAGCAGTCATTTATATTTTTTTTATTTTCACTTTTTGTAACATAAACAATATTAAATAAAAAAAATAAGAAAGCAATTAACCTATAATAATGATAATAATATATTTATTGTTTGTATGAAATTTTTTTATTATAAAAATTCCTTTCTTTCCACAATCTATATTTTTTTGATGATAATAACATACATTTCAAATATTGCCGAAAAATATATATAGTCTTTTTATATGAAAAAGAGAATAATTTTTATAGACGGCTTCCTTTTTCTAAGAAAAAAAATGGGAAAGTCAAACATTTTATTGTAATAATTTTTTTCATTATTATAAAGTTACATTTTTTTTGTAGTAATTTCATTTATCATTTTTTTAAAGGAAGAATGTTTAGAAAAACTATTATTTACTACTATTTTTATCTCTTTTCTCATTTTTGGAAATGGAATATTATTTTTGAATGTTCCAAATAGTGGGAGAAGATTAGAAAAGAATAAAAATTTCGATTACCCTTCTAATTTCATTGAAATAGGATTAATTCCTCTTAAAAATTTATTTCAAAAACCGAAGGAAGTTCAATTCAGACCACAGGATCTTTATTATAGAAGTGCAAAAGCTGTCTACTCACCTTCTATGTCATCTTTTTGTATTCTTTATCCAGATTCTTGCAATAACGCTGAAGGATGGTAATAAATTTTTCATAAATGCTAATGAAATGAAAATCAAATATGTATATTATTTTTTATCCCGATTTTGTTAATATTAAACATTTTATTTATATGTATTTAACAAAAAATCAAATTATTTAATTATTTGGATTACATTTAAATGATAAATGAAACGTTTTATGTTAACACAAAGTAATGTACAAAAGTTTTTCTAAAAGAAGGTATATGTTAAAATCAAATATTATATAAGATATTTTGTGATTTGTTGTCTTTGTCACTTTCTCAAAAATCAAAGTTAATGTATAATTAAAAAGTACATATTTACTTAATCAGATGTGATAAAAGACTATGGAGATGGATGGAGAATATAAAAGACTTTTGATTATTGAATTAAATATGTGCTTAAGACAAGTTAATTATCATTATCTTTTACACTGTTTATCTTATTATCATTGTATTGTTCTTAGTTTTATTATTGTACTAAGAAATCTTCAGACTACATTACCTTTTTTATCACTTTTTTTCTTTTATATATGTAACTGTTTTCCAAAGATAAAGTAGTTGTTTCATCTATTTTTTTAAATTTATTATCATAAATTACATTATATCTTCATTTAAAGTGAATTATTATTTTTTTTTTGAAAATAAAAATTTGCAATTCATTTAATAATATTTACCTATTTTTTCATCACATCCAAAGTGATAATAATATTAAAAATTCTTTTTTATTATAAATAATAGTTGACTACTGTATATTTAATAAAAGATAATGAGTGAAAAATAAAATTTTGTAAACATATATTTAACGTATTATCGTAAAAATAAATATTTTATAGATACTTAAATCTTTGATTTATCTCATTAAGATACACTATATCCTTTTAACTATGAGATTTTTATATCAAAATAAATAAAACAATAAAAAAAAACCTTTTCATAATATTTTTCTTATCTTTAATACAACAAAAGTTAACATGATTAGTATGCTTTAATAAATTCATAGAATTTATCTTTAGTAAAAGAAAATTTTTTAACAATAACTTTTGAAAAATATTATCATATTATTTTTATCTTTGACTTTTATTTTGTACTAAGGAAAGACAAAGAAAATTGTAATATATGTAGAGATAATATAAAAAAGAGAGGAAAAAATTCTTTTTTTATTTATCTCTTTTAAAAAAAGAGTAATAAAAATATTTTTATAGTTTTATTTAATGATTAAAAAAAGTAATGAAGCATGACTTGAGTAGGCGAGAAAAAAATTACATTATAATATAATGTGTTAATGATTTGTTAATGATATGATTTAATATTATAACCGAAGGTGTTTTACAAAAGGCAATAATAGATATGTAAATATGAGGAAAATATGATAAAATCAAGAAAGACCATGAAGTGGTAATATTATTTATGACAATATTGCCATATCAAAAATTTTCCCCCCACAAAGTCGGTAATATTTTATTGAGTTTTGTATGAAAAAATTTTATAGACCAATTTTTATATCACTCAGGTAATTAAATATATCTATATAAGAGTATATATTATAAAATTATAATTATTTTGAATGTTAATCAACTTTTGAATTATTTTTCCTTTATTCTGTATTTATTTTGACAAGTACAACAAAACAAAATAAATAAAAGAAAACATATCAATAAACAAAGTAGAAGAAATAAAAGTTTATATGTTTAATTACCTAATTTTATGTTATCATTTTTATACTTAACAATTTTTATTACAATGTGATTAAGGTGTAGGTAAATTTTTATTAATATTTTGCTAGTATCAAATTTCATAACAATATTATTTGTAATGAAGGTGTGTGTATCACGAAAAATTTTATATAGATTATAGACTTCTATAAGAAGGGGAGAAAACTTTTATCTTTTAAACTTGTTATGCTAATGTGTGTGGCTTTTATAAGATGTATATTTAATTTTAACAATTGTAAATTCTTGAACTTTTTGTTTAATTAGATGATAAATTTTTCTCATAAGCAAATTTGCTTTTTTTTAAATTTTTTTTTTTATTTTATGATAAAAAAGAAATTGAAAATAAAAGCTCTTACTATAGTATTTTATTGGAAACTTTATATATTTCATAAGACATATTATTTTTTATAAGAGCTATTATTATATTATTAGTTAGTTTGTTTGTTTATCATAATTTTTCTCCCATTTAATCATTCACGTTTCAGAAGGACCAATAATACTTATACAATTTTTTCTTTCTCAAAATATCATATAGTATAACTTAAATATCTATCTTTTATGATAACATATCTAATATTTAAAGAACCATCAAAAATTTGGTATAAATATAATGTTTATCCAAATAATAACAATCATTTGGGAGTTTGGTAATATAAGCCATAATATTCCCAAGTACCATATTAGGTGTTTCAGAAATTTATAACCAACTTATTCCATAGGAGACAAAATCTTTTTAGCATTTTATTTCTATTTTTAATAAATAACTTGAATTTGTTTATAACTATAAACATTTTTAGAAATGAAATATTTAGATATAATTAATATTTTTGTATTTTAATATTAGATAAATTTCTTCTTTGTATTACAATCCGTTTTTTTATAGAAATAAAAATTAATGTCTGATATAATTATTTTAATTATTATCTTACACTATAATTAATAAATTTACCTATAAATAGGAATATATCTATTTATTTATATGTTTAATAAACATCTATTTATAAAATTTTTACTTTTTTTACCTACCACTTGTCCAATTATATGTCATTAATAATGGTTGAACAAAAATGTAACAATTTAATTTGATATGATAAATTAAATGTTACAAATGTATAAGTAATTTTTGTTGAGTTAAAACCACGCAAATGCCTTTGAGATTAAAAAATAATAACTTTCATTCATTACAGTTATCAATGTAAAAATTAGTTTAGTTAGGTTTGTAACTGATAAAAAAACAAATATACAAATAAATGATGATATTATTACTATCCAAATGTTACATTTTATACTCCCAATAATAATATTTGATTAAAAAGAATTAATTTGTAAAAATTAAAATATGTACCTTCATATTGTTTGTTTTGTATTTTAAATAAGGATATTGTTCACTATCAAAAAATTGTTTTTTTATTTTAACAGATGAAGAAAAATAGCACTATTAAAAATTTGTTTTTGATTGTCAAAATACATATATTTATATTATTTTAGATCAAGTTAGTTTTTTCCTAAGAATAAAAACAATTTAACTCTTTTTAATCTCTTTTTTCCTTTTTTCTACTGTTTTGATTAAAGTGAGAAAATTAATACATTTAGAGAAAAACAAATTTAAGAAGTTTTTTAAGATGTACTTAATATTTATTATTATAATATTAATAATTTAATCTATTTTCTAGAAAGAAAAATTAATTACCATCAAGTAGAAGTACCCCTTAACAAAAACTCTTTTATAATTATATCATTATCATAAAAAGCAAGTAAGAGTAATTTATATGGTTCTTTTATCAAAAAAAAAATTTTAAGTAGTTGGTTGTTATTATTTTGATAAAAGTTACAATTTTTATCGTGGCATACAGAAAATATTTACAATCAAATAATAGTACTCATTTTAGAAGTATAAATATAAGAGTAGTCATTAAACTAATTATATTATGATCCCTTGAACTGCACCCTTATATATATTACATTTACAATTATTACACCATATCTACTTGTTATTTGTACACTTTACAAAAATATCATAATATTAACATAAGTAAAAGTGATAATTTTCTTGTAATAACTTTGTATATAAAATAGTTAACAAGTTTAAAATTTTGATAAATATTTTATAAACGGCTTCCTCAGAAAGATGTGTAAGTATATTACGATAATAAAAATATTATTATTATTAATAACCATCATTTTGACATATTAATATATTTAGTTTTTACAATATCTTTTCTTTTATATAATAATGTAAATATAATTTTTAATCAAACATTTTGTAGTATGAAGAGAGATTGATGATGTCTTAATATTCATTTAAGTTACAAAAATAACAATAATAATATATTTATGTTTTACTAATCAGGTATATAAAACACTTGTTTATAAATGATTATAACTATAAATCTCATTATTTTATTGTAACTTTTTTGTTTTGTTGATTATATCATTGTACATCAAAACACAAAAATATTCATAATTAAAATATTTTATAATATTATCTTATTTACTATAATTTGTATAGAAAACTTATCTTAATGAAACATAACTAATTCTTCACAAAATGAAAACTTAAAAATTAAACTTTTTCTCTCGCTTTTTTTGATCAAATGATATATCTTCTTCAATTGATATAACATAAAAAAATATATATATATAATTATATATGTATTTTACTTTCATTCTTCACGACAGTTATCTTATTAAAGATTTTTATATACTTCTAAATTTAATTTTTATATATGTAATGAAAATAAAAATAGTATCATTTTAATTTTATTGTATCTTTAAAAAGAAGATTGTAAAATATTTTTTCTGTATTATCATTTTATAACAATGTTTTTAGAAGTTTTATATCTTGATATAATGAAAAAGAAGGGGTATCTAAATGGAGGAAAGTTAAAAATCATCAATTCATCACCATATTATACATTTATTTTTATAAATTGTCTGTACCTTGACATTGAAATATCATGTCTCATGTTATAATAAAAGTTCTTTGAGTAATTATTCATTATTCCCCTATTTTTTATTTGATTTTACCGCAAGATGTTGTAACTTTTTGTTTATTATAATTTTTTAATTCATAAATTTTTGATTTATCTTTTTAGAGAGTGTTGGTTGAATCAAAGTAATATATATTTCTTTTGTATATTTCAAATTTTTTATTCCTATATATGATATCCTAATATTTCTTTACAATATTTTATAAAAAGTACAAACTACTGATGTACAGTATTTCTTTTAAAATCTAATATAAAATCAAAGAGGATAATTATATTTGATATATCAAATTTTCAAACAAAATTTTGTCTTTCAAAAGGAGTAAAAAACTTTCAAATCTATCTAAATTTAGTCATAAACCAAATATTACTTTACTTCTTTAACATAAACTTATTAAATAATTATCACGATTAATTTCGATAATATCTTTATTCCTCCTTCCTATCAACTATATTATTTTATTCGATTTTTTAATTAAGAAAATAATAACACCTAATTATTATAAATAATAATATCATTACATAATTCTCATATTATACTTAATCCATTTTTACTATCTCCCTTTTATTTTAAACCTTCTTTTATGTATAATGATATTAATATTCAAAAGAAGTACAAAAAAAAGTTTATGTAAGATAATATTTTTCCTATTATCAATTAATATATCATTCATAAATGGTGGTTGTTATCAAAGACAATTATGTTGTAGAGGAAAGAACAATACATGTAAAGATGTTGATGATGGTATTAGGCACCTACCAATAGCTGTACGATGGCCAGGACAGGTACCCAAAAATTATCATTATAATTGGAGGGAGAGACCAAGCATTGTTTATACGAAAGATGATAATGAAAAATTAGGTAGATTAGTTTTGCCTGACATTCTTCAAGTCAATGAAGATGGTTTACAATACCTTAAAAGTTATGGTATGTTATTATTTATTATTATCTTCTTTTTTTACATAGTAATTTATCTTTTTTTTATTCTTAAGAAAGTAATGAATATGATAAAGATTATCTGTTAGATGAGATGTTAACTGATAATGATGATGAGTACGTTCAGAGTATGGATGAAGATGAAACTATTGAGATATTACATTTTGGAGATGAGTTTGAGGATCCACCGCCACATCAAGAACATATCAAATATCTAGATTCTAATAACAGAACACATGCTTACATACGGTAAGTTTACATGACTCATTTCTTCTTTTTATAATTATATTTATTAAAATATAAAAAAAAATTTAATGTAATCATTGTGATGAATGATTTTAAAGAAAAAGATGATCTTTAAGGTTATTGACACTAAAAAGTAATTAAACTTTTTTTAAACTTATCATCTTTAAAAAGACCTTTCATTGTTAAATTAAATATAACATTTATATAATGATGAATAACGCTTTTTCAACAAATAAATTTTTTTATAGGTATTCTTTGATAAACCGGTATATACCTGTCCGGGTGGAGAAAGTTAAAAAAAGAACAAGGCATCGAATGAGGCATGAGAAGGTTCGTAAATTGGGCAAAAATAAAATTGATAAATTAGTACCATTGGAGCATCAAAGTAATGATAAAAAAAAGATTACGGGGGCGGATGAGGGCGACGAGAAGGCAAGGTGGAGAGAAGAAAACTATCGTTACAAATCTCAAGGTAATGTTGAATGTTATTGTGATGGAGCATGTATAAAATTTGGTGATTGTTGTTCTGATTACACATTTGTTTGTCCACCCGTAGATTGTAAAACATCAGACTGGGAAAGATGGAGTGATTGTGTTGCTGATGATAAGGATGTTGGCTGTGGTATCGGTCAAAGGATTAGAAGAAGGTATGTCATTAGAAAAGCTGAGAATGGTGGTAATAGATGTGGGGAACTTGAGGAATCAGTATCATGCTTCAAGGAATGTAAGAAAAGGAGTAATAGATTTGGTCTTTTTGATGAAACAACAGTAGCATTAATAATAGATTATAATTATAATATGAGTAGAAAATATGATAAAAAAATGAATAAAATATGGAATATACCAAAAGTTGTGGAAAAATTAAAAAATTTACAGTATTACTGCGTAGAATATCACATAGATTGGTTAAATCAAAATTGTATAGAAGAGATATTTAAAAAAACACTATACAAGGGATCAATAATATGCGGTGAATGTCAACCAGAGGCACAACTCCATAGAAAGGATCATCGATGTGCTAGTGATCTTGAGAATGGTGAGGTAGGATTTTGGAAATTAATTGGTCCAAAAAGTTGCAATGGTATATGGAGGAGGATCACAAGAACTGATAAGTGTAGATGTTCAACGATGTTACCTCATCTTTATCCCTATTTGCTGGTATAGTATTTTGATTTTTCAAACTTTTTTCTCATCCATTGATTATGAAATGTTCAATGATATTCTATATAATTATATAATATTTTTTTATGTTTGAAATTTGCCATTTCTTTAATATTTTAAGCAGTATCTCAATTTTTTTCGTTTCATCTTTCGGTGACATATATAAAATATATATAAATACTATAAATAATTTAAAATTTTAGTAATTTTTTATCAAAAAGGATTGATATAAAAACAAGAAAGTTATTAAAGAAGAAAACAGAAAGATTTTATATTTTTTTAATTCCTTTTCTTGTGATTAATTTTAATTAAATATATTGTTCAAGAAAGTTTTTAACTTTTTAATTAAGTAATTGAAAAGGGATATGTAATAGAATATAAATTATATTAATATTGTATGAAGAAATAAAAGATTTTTGAGTTAAGAATGTTTCCTTTTTTGGTTGAATGGAATTTTAAAAATTTTATTTTAATGAAGTTATTTCCTTATGCGTTTATATATACATGTATTCTAAGGATATATAATGCATATTAAGAGACAGACATATAAAATTTTGTGATGTCACTTCCATTAACATTCAAAAGATTTTTGAATAAAAAATAATTTATCAAAATTTATTATTAATATTCTGGTAACAGAGTTATCTATATTCTTATCCTTAAGGGTCATATGAGTACATGTTTTAAAATATTTGGTCAATATCATTATACTAATATATTATTACATTAAATACTATTTTTTTGTATTAGGAAAAGTGAATTATTTGATGTATCAAAATGATATTAAAATATCATATCAGAAATTTGTAGTTATAAATTATTAGAAATGGGGAGGAAAAAATGAGAAGATAGATTTCATGTTAAAATAGTTTTTAAAATAAATTTTATTAAATATTCAATGCAAAAATGAAAGCTTATATGTATATTTTCTAAAATTGTATATATTTAAAGATGTTTATAAATATTTTTTATTTATATTTATAATTTATCAAACTAAAATCAGTATTAATAAAAGTACCTTCATTCACTTTTAACGTTCCGATAATTTTTTATCATAAAATATTTATATATCTATATTTAGAAATATCCTTTTTATAGTTATCATCACAATATACTTTTCAATATTTTCTTTTATTTAATATATACTTTAAATAATGTACTTTATGTTAAAATGTTTTATTTATACTTTTGTAGTAAGTAACATTAAAAAAATGTTGTTAACTAAAATATATTTCCTGCTTTGTTAATAATAAAAAAATAACGAATTTTTAATAATTTTCACTCTTCTTTCATCATCAACATATGATAATGGAAAAAAAGGAAAGTGAAGATGGTAAAAAATACTACCAAATACATTTAGTATAAAATTTATTTTTAAAAAAAATATCTTTTATTTTCTTTTATCTTTATAAACTTCGTGGCATGAAAGATTTTTGCAGGTGTTTTTGAGGGGATAAACTTATTTGTTATGTTTCTTTTTACTTTTTTTATAATGTTAAACTTTTTTTGTCTTTTAGAATTGAATATATATTTAAATTTAATTTAAGGAAAAAAAAGTTGTCCTTTCCCATTGAATTGTTTTATTTATATGTATATATTTCTTTTATTATCATATCAAGAAACGCATATATTAGTTTTATTTTTTTTAAAGTTATTATCAATTCTCTTATTATCAATTTCATACTTTTAAAAGAGGTTAGTTGAAAATTTTTCCTTTAAATGAAAAGAATTTCACTAAATAGTTTTAAAAAAAATTTGGTTTTTTATAATCTTTTGGTAATTAAATTTGGCCTTCCTCTTCCTTATATTGATATGTATATTTTATGTTTTGTTAAAAAAATCTCACGTTTTTATCATTTCGCTTGTCGTTAATGTAAAAATATTTCTGACAAATATTTTTAAGAAGGTTTTTTTAATTACTTTTTTCAAATATTTATTAAAACTGTTATTTTCTTCATTTTTTACAATGAATTTGGAAAAAAAATTTTAGTAGTTAAATCTTTTTGTTTTCATATTATTCATTTTCTAAGAAGTTTTGTTATAATTGGGGGCAGGAAAAAGTTTTTTCATTTAACAAAAATCAGCCACAAATATTTAAAAAGTTATGCTTTTAAAAGTAAAATTTAGATATTTTCCAATGTAAAATAATTATATGTAACTTTCATTATTTTCTTATATAAATTTCTTTTAATATATGTATTTTAGAAAAAATTAAGTTTGATATTATAATTAACTTATACAAAGCACAGAACATTTTACTACAAGTTTTGATAATTGTTGTTTAGTTAATTAATAAGTAATTTTTTTATTTGCATTTATTATTAGTTGTAATGAGTTTAAAAACATGCTATTATGTACTCCTTTTAAAAATATTTCATACTAAATTGTTAAACAAAAGTATGACTTTTTAATGACTTTTTTATTAAAAAAAGAAGGAACTTCTTCAAAAGACATTAAAATTAACTAAATAAAGAAAAGTAATAAAATTTCTTTCACATGAAATATGAATTTAAAAGTTTTTTAGTCTTGATTTAATTAACAAAAATGAGATGTAAGTAAGACGGAGGGAGAGAGACTAGCTAAAGGATTTATTTATTTAAATGCTAAAAAATCACATTATTTAGTTATATCATTAGTTTACATCATAATATAATATTTGAAAATATTTCCTTATTTCAACTACTTTTTTCCTATGAAAAAGATTGTTTTTGATATCTTTAATTTTTCATTAATAATTAAGTATTTTTCCTACTCCAATTTACGTAATTTATTTTTTAAAGTCTATAAAAATTAATTATTCAAATAATATCACCAAAAATATGAAGGTTCAGTTTTAAAAAATTTTCATAAATATATTTTATGGTTGTACTATAAAAAAATACTATAAAAAATTTATTAAATTTTATTAATATTTTTATTCTTTATCTATCTCTATATATAATTGACAATGTATGTTTCGATAAATTGAACTTTTTAACATGATAAATTTAGGTTTTTTCTATTTCTTAATAAAGTTATCAATTTTTTTAAGCAAAAAAACATATATATATATGGGGACAAAATATTTATCATATTAAAAGATTTACTTTACTATGCTACAACAATTGAGTATCCTTTTTTGTATGATATAGATGTGGAGGATGACATGAAGTAGCTACTTTTAACATCTGAATATCAATTAATTACTAGAAATTCTTATCAATCACCCTTTCTCGTTATTTCTTATTTTTCTCTACTCCTTTTTATGAAAAATAGTAACTAATAAAAGAAATCTTTGATAGTTTTTTTTTCATCGTTTAATTTTACTACTTCAAGCAATAAAAAGACGTCTTTATTGTTATTAAAAATATTTTTTATTGTGTTAATTTTTCTACTATTAAATTAAAAACTTATTTTTTTCTTGAATAAATTGTTAGGAAAAAATTTAATTCAAAATAATTTCTTTTAATTTATTCATTATAAATAATTAAGTAGCATTCAAGAATGACTACTTTATAAATAATTAATTGAAGTTAAACATATATTGGTATCAAAAGAAACACTTGTTTACATTAGCTTTTTTACCTCAACTTTATTTCATTAACTTTTCATATATTTTTTTTGGCCTACTCCTACCACTGATAAGCTATTTATAAAGTTGATAAGAGAGGAAATTCACTTTAATTGAGATAATTTAAATTTTAATGTAAAAAAATGAAAGAATTAACATATCAAGCTATAATTTTTTTGGAATTCTAAAAGGAAATATATAAATAGATATATTTATTTATGTTTATATGGATGACACTTATTTATATCATTATCCTTATATATCTCTTTTTAACGATCTCTTTTTTTATTGTTAAATTTATTTATCTATCTAGATGGATTAAGATTATTTTATTATTATGTTGATATTTAAGAATTTTATTAAACTTTTTTTTTAAGATTTCTATTTAAATTTTTGTTTGTTTTTATTATTTCCAGACAAATCTTCTATCCTAAAACTTTTAATATCATTTTTTTACCATAATAATAAATATTTTTTAATAAGCTTTTGGCTGATGAGATTGAATTTGTTATCTCATCAAATTTAAACCTTAATTTTTGTCATTTAAATACTTAATCTTTTGCTATTATTAGGATTTTTTATATTTCACTTACACTAAATTTTTAATTTTTTAATCCTTGTTTAAATTTTCTTACAATTGCTTTTAAAGAATTCCCCTATCATAAGACATTTAATGCATTAATATTTTAATTCCGGGTAAAAAAGTTGCATCTCCTTCAAATACCATTAAATATGTTAAACAATTGAGGAAAGAAAACATGATGTTCATTAATTGTGTTGGAAATATTTTCGGAAATAATTTTATTTATCTATCTATTGTTTTATTTTAATATCATCATTATTATTTAAATAGATATTTGGAGCATTTTTCGAAAAAAAAATATATGATAAAAGAAATAATGTTTTTTTTAAAAATCAAGTTAATTTGTCTACGCCTAATTTTAGAAACTTTTTTATTGTAAATATATGTTTCAACATATATACTAATTAGTTCCATGGAATACAAATATTTTGGCATAAAATTACTATGAGAATCTAATTATATTTTAAACAATCATCAACAGATGTCTGCTAAAATGTATCTTTTGTAACAAAATTTTATATGTTTCTTTTTGTGTTAAGATAATAAGCATAGTATATTAAGGGAAACGTAATTTGTGTTTTTCATAATTTACATATAAATATATATGCACTATTTTAAGTAAATATTAATTAATGTAGATGTTTGAATATATATCTATTTTAAAATGATATCTTTTTGTTCTTTCTTTATACTCTTAATCACCCTCCAAAAACAAACAATATCTTAAATAAGATTATTAATCATATAAATTTTAAAGGATGAAAATTAGAAAAGATAAAAAGTTTATTTATTTACATTTTAAACATTGTTATATCCAACCAGATAAAAACCCCAAATTGGCCATATTTGTATTTTTTATTTCTTATAATATCTCGTAAGAAAAAAGTTTAGACTTCACGAATGTTTAACTTCTAAACAACCAATATAATGTATGTTAGAACTATTGCATCATTCTTCTTTACCCCTTTCCAATTAGTCTACAAAAATCTTTTATCAATTTTCATTGTTAATTCCCTTGATATGAATATAAAAATATATATTATGTATTGAGATGCAACATTCTTTGAATAAAGTTTTGTTTTTAATTCATACACAATTCAATATATATATGTATATATAATTCTATTCGTTTCAAAATGACAAAAATTTAAATATTGATATTTTATATATACTATATTTTTTACTTATCATATCAAGTATAATTGTACAAAAGTTTTATTAACACCAAAGTAATTTTGTAATACCCTTTTGACTTTATGTTTTTTTTCAGAGTATAAAATTAGTATACCATAAATCAAAAATTTTGATAAGTCTATATATTTTATAATATACATAAACAAAAATTTTAAAATATTAACTGTTAACAAGAAGAAGACATTTGAAATATCTATTTACGAGGATGCCTGAAATCAGTGAATCAAAGATTGACAGTAGTCATAATTTACAATCACCAAAAAAGTCCCTGTAAGTTAATTTTTTAAAGTTTTCACATTCATTCTAATTGTTTTCCATTAAAAAATTGATGTATACTATAAAAAATAATATAATTTTTTATATTTTAATTTAAAACATAACTAAATTGATATGTGCTCTTTTTTTAAAACATCTATAAACAGTATCATTAAAAAATGATAAATAGATATTAAGTAGTAATATATTAATGGCAAAAAAAGGAAGAAATTGAACAAATTTCCTGAATAACCATTTTCATGTTATCTTCTTTACTTTCTTTTTCATAGATTTCTGATTCACATATTTGATTGATAGTTTAAAAAATTAAAGTTTTATCTCTAAGAATATAAATTTTTCTAAAATTTTTATGAAATCAAAAAAGTAGATTTAAGAACTTATATATGCACAATCTCTAATTTATTATCATTCTAACTATATATTAAAGACATAATATTTTATTCTCCAAATTTTATTGAAACTATATTTAAATGATGCTAGAAAATTTTAAATAAAAATTAATGAAACAACTTTAATTGCCATTGTGTATGGTATTACTAAAGGTACTTTAATTTATTTTGATGAGATAAATTTTTATTTATTTACTAACCCTTCACCAAGATACATATGTATTATTTTATAAGATATCGTGATAAATATTAGATAGTAGCAAAAAGATTTATATTATAACTATTTCTTTTAAATATTTTTATATCAAAATAAAGATAAATACATAAAAGAATAAATGTGTTCTCTTTTTTTCTCCATTTAATCTTTCTTATTTTTTTTCTGTAAAAAGTATTTAATTTTTTTAATAGTAAGTAAGTATGATTTTTTGGTATAGATAATCAGTACTTTAGATTCATGCACTATAAATAATCTTCTAAATATATATTACTCTTTTTTCCCTAGAACATAAGGAAAATAAAAAACCTTTTTCCTTCTTCTTTTAATCTCAAAATGTAAGTATAATGTCTATTAAAGATTTTTTCAATTTTTTTATTTTATCTTAAAAAGAAGGACTTCTATTCATTAACATTGCAATTATTTTTTCTCTACTTTGGAGAGAAAGAATTTTCAAAAAAAGATTAGAAGTTTTTAAAATTTTTTATCTATCATTATATCATTTTACAAAAAAAATGAATGAAAGAAATAACAAGACTATACTTATTTTTTTCACATATGAGCATGGTAAAAAATTTCTTAGTTTTTTTTTGATAATTATGATAGGAAAATGAAAATTAGTAAGTAATATTATAATGTGTGTTTAAGATTTGATATTATAGCTATTTTTCCTTTTCCTTTATTCACGTATATTTTTTATGTATATAATTTTGTTAATTTTACTTTTTGTATGATAAAATATTTTTAATTTTCAATAAAATTTCAATATTATATCAATTAAGTTTAAAATGTATTTAAAATACATATAGTGTTATGACATATATATATATATACAGAACTCCATCATCTCGTTTCCTTTTTTCAATCTATTTTTTTTGTTAAATTATATAATTAAAATTTAAAAGAAATTCCTCCATCTTTAGTAGGTATATCCTATTTTAAATGGATTTTTTTTGAAAATTAAATGAATGTCTAAATTATCAAACTAAATAGGGTTATATATCAAAAAATAAAAAAAAAAACATTAGAATTTTATAGGATTAAATAAATTAACAACTAAATATTTTTAAATTAAAGTGTATTTATTAATTAAATTTGTTTCTAAAATATTTTCTTCTTTTCAATTCCTAGGGAAACCATCTATAAAATTACCCACATAGATTGAATATTTTGATGATAATTTAATTACACTCCAATTTCATTATTAAGTAAATGTGTAATTGGATTCAAAGTAGATATTTGACAAAAACAATAATAAATAATTTTTTATCATTTTTCTTTTTTTTTTTATTTAAAACAAAAATATTTGTAGTTTCTGGGTATTTTATGAGTGATAAAGTAAAAAAAGGTTAATTATATTCGAATTTTTTTAGTGGGTGTTTTATTTTTTATTATCCATGTGTTATCATTATTTTATTATTCAATATAAATACGTGTCATAATTAGATAATTTTTTAAAAGTTAATATATATGCATGGTAAATATGAAAATTTAATATAAAAATTCCTCTCGCTTTTACTTCCAATTTATATTTTAATAATAATTCTAATTTTTTTAATAAATTTTATTCAAGTGATAAAAATTGTAATAAAATTTTGTTTAACATTTAAAAAAGGTTAAAATATACATAAATTATTTTATCTTGTTTCCTATACTATTAATATTTCAAAATATTTGTAATTGGTATTGTTTTTATAATATATCTATACAAAATTTCTAATATATTCTTATTTTTTTAAGAATTAAAGATTATAAAAATCTTCTTGTTGTGGACAAAAAAAAATTAATAAAATATTTTTTTATTTCAAGGCTTTTATTTGTAAGGTTTTTTAATTATTGATGATTCAATGGATAGAAATTTATATTTTGTAGGTGCTAAAATGAATATACATATATAAGATTATAAATAGCTAATTTGATACATTGAAAAATAATGAAATTTTAAGATTATTTTTTTATTTATACATTATATCTATAAGGTAAATGTCTTTTTCATTTGTCAATCTCTTTTCTTTATCACTCACTTATTATTATTATTATAAATGAAAGTGAAATTATTATTTTAGCTAACAAAATGGACCTTTATAAAATATTTCAATCTTTTATTTTTGATTGTTTTGAAATATCACAAATTGTTAAAATTATTTTTAAACATTTTAAAATATCTTTTCCTATATTATGTATGAAGGAGGAGAAAAAGTTTATTTTCCTGTTATAATTTAAACTTATCATTTTTATATACATATTTCATTAATAAATTTGCATCCAAATATTGTTAAAAATAAAGAAAAAATGTGATTATTAATATAGAATATATATATATATTAATGAAATATATACATATATAGTGTCTCATATATTTGGGGTGAAATAAAGATGATAATGATGATAAGGACATTTAAATATGTATAAAATAAGGTAGAGCTTGTAGTTAAGCTAAGAATTATTACATTTTATTATATGTAACTATTTATTTACGATAAGAAGAATTAGTTTATCTGCATCTCCTAGACGTATTCTTTTCCAATAAAAAATTTAATTTGAAAACTTTACTATAATATGTATTTATATAAATTGTCAATTTCATTATTTTAAGATTTTAGAAGTAGGTTGATAGAAAATTTTACCACTAAATATTTCTTTATTTTTTCTTTATTTTACTCCATTTAAACTTGACATTTGTTTATATTTCAAAAACTTTTTTTATATAAAAAAATATATATTGTATTAGATGTTATTTTTAATCTTCTTTGTAAATATAATAGAATTGATATTATTATCTGGATTATTCATGATTTAATTTATGAGGTAACAATAAATATTTAATTTATGTATATATTTATGGATAGAGTTTTTTCTCACATAGTTTATACTTTATTATAATTATTTTTAATAAGATATCAAATATAGATGTCAATTATCTTTCTTTTCATAGAAATTATTAATATAAATGTCTATTTGCATTAACAAGAATCATTATTGGTCATAATCTTAAAATTATAATATCACTCATTACAGCCAAAGGATTTTTCTATTTTTTTCTTATTAATTTATACCTTTTATGAAATAATAAAGAAATAATAGATAAAAAATAACTTTTAATATTTTTTTCCATACAAAATTATAATATCTACATATTTTTCCTTTTATAATATAAATGGCTATTTATTAAAGTTGTTTTCACGTTTTCATTATTTATATAGATGTTATGACATAAAAATAAAGGCATCTACATACAAGTAAAACTCTTCCTTTCATTATGTACTTCTTTTTTCTTTTTTAAGTTAAGCTCAATAGCTAGTAAAACTGGGTATTAATAAAAGTAGGCATAGTTAAAAGTATATATAGTTAAACGGCCTGATATTTGAAGCTCCCCTACAAACACCATCATCATCTCCTTAGATGAAAGTCATTTTGAGGCAAAAAAGATTTATTCTTTTTGGCACCGCCCTGACACACATACCAAAATATCTGTTTTGTGAATACATTTTTAAGTATTCTTCTTCAGAAATAATGAAAAAAGATGCCTTCTAACTATATTATTACTTTTTTATTGTTAAAAAAATTATTTTTATTATAATTATAAAAAAAATTCTATTAATAATATTTTTTTGACTATTTGAATTACAAGTAAATAAAATTTTTTAAATTTCTTTTAGATTGACTCTATCAATAGAAGATAATAATTTACAACTTGAAAAAATTAGATCTAGAATAAGGAGTTTTTCTGTTTTTGACCAAAAATCTGCTAGTCTTCGTCAACAAGATTACTCCTCACAATTAAATAACTCGTTTCTTAATGTTCCTGGTATGGCTAGATCAAATTCCATAATGTTATCACCACATCATCATCCACCTGAACATCGCCGTTTACCACATTCACCTTATGGTGGAGGTACACCTTCATCAACAAACAATAGAACAGTAAGTGGAGGAGGAGGATATTCACAACATTTTCAATCACCATCATTATCACATAATGGTTCATACATTGATGTAAGATCATCATTAAATTCATCAAACTCCTCAATATCATCGTCATTACATCCAAATAGTGGTAGAAGAAAACTTCCTATTGCACCAGATCAAATAAGTGGAGGTATTGATGCTATTTCTTCACCGAGAAGATGTTCATCACCGAGAATATTACCTAGTTCTCCTTGCATGTCACCTATGGCTAGTAGTAGTCCTTCACCACCATATCCGTGTAATAACAATTACAACCCAACTGAAAGAAGACCTTCTGGTAGGAGATTACCAGAACCTCCAGATTCTTCATTATCCTATCACCATCACAATGTAAATAGATATGACATTAATAATGTATCAAAATTAAGTAATAATTATCTACCTAATCCAAACCCATATAATGTACCCTCTATGTCTCCATCTAACTATGCACCACCTCCAGATATGTCAATGGGTAATTTATATATATCACCAAAGATGATGTCAAATGATTTATCAGTAAGAAAACAATTACCTATGAAAAAATCATCCTGTATTGTACCACCAACAGCACTTCCGCAATATGAAAATCCTAGACGAAGGAATTCCACAACTCAACACCCACACATAAATGTGGCATCAGAAAATGTGATAGTACCTGATAGGCAACAGGTAACACAACATAATTTATCACCAAATCCATATGGTTTATCATCAAAACAAATAACTAAATCAGAATCAACATTAACAAACACTTCAGTAACAACAAGTAGCAATGAACCATCAAGACGTTCCTCCATTGTCCAGGAGAGGGATGCATTTCGTTTCCGTAATGGTTCAATGGCACATCTTTTTGAGCAACAACACCTTATACAAATTCGTGATAAATCTCCAAGTAGGATGTCAACATACACCTTAGAAAGTCAATACTCAACAGATCAGGTAAGTTAATTATTTTACATGATAAAATATTTCTTAAATTACCATTAGAGAATTCATCTTATTTTTTTATTAGATATATATAGTTATGTGTTAACATAAAGAAGAGTAAAGAGTATTTTTAAAATATCCCAGAAGATAAAAATTTTACTATTGTATATACATATTTGTTTTACATATATGCACATATCTCTCTCTCTTCTGATAATTTTTAAAATACATTTACCACTCAATAATGGTCCCTATCTCTAAGTGTGGAAAATTTTAAAGAACTTTTTTAAGATAGTTTTATTGTTATATTAACAAAAAAAATTTTTTTATTCATGAATAAGATATATTTATTGTATTTTGTAAGAATATTTGATAAAAAAAGAGTTTAATGATTTTTATTTATGAATTATTTTTATATTTATGAAAGAGGGTTATTGTTAGGTGAGGGGGTGAAGTGAAATTTTTATATAAAGACTTTTTTGTTTCCTTTTTGTTATTAGTATTATGTATAGAAAAAGGGAAAGAATAATTAAGGAAATGATTTTTATTCTTATTTTGTTGTTTATGAAGAAATTTCAATTTGATGGTACTTTTGTTGTGTTTAATTTAAAATTACTTGATATTGCCTTTTTTTACTTAAAAATGATAAAAGATGTTATTTTTAGTTTTTAATTGCATATAATTGTTTGGGTTTTAAGAGGAATGATAATCTATGTACTTTAAACTTGTAAAATTATTATACTTTTTTTACGTTTTTTTACATAGGTAATTAGTAATTAAAGGAAAAAAGTAGATTCATTTAATTTGTGATTCATTTTTTCCTTAAGTATCATAGATTATATTACAATAAATATATGTGTAGATGTAATTTGTGTAATAAAAGTAGGGGGAAAAATAAAATTTGTAGTGGGGGGTAATGACGTATAAAGACTCATCTTATTTCACAAATAAATATTATCTCATATATAATATCAAAAACTTTTATTTACAAATGTAATACCATATATCTTTTAATTTATTAAATTTAAAGAGATTATCATTCATATATTTAATGTATGAAAGATTAAAAGTATATAAAGATAAATGAATTAGAAAAGAGGAAATGTGACGTAAATAAATTTGATTTTTTTGTTTAACTAAATAAAAAAATAAATACTTTTAATTGTTTTTATGAGCATTAATGCATAGCGTGTTTGGTTTATATTTTTTTATCAAAAAATGATATCACGTTTTTTGTAGTTTATAGAGGAAATAATAACGTAGTTTGTTTTTTGTCTCTCTTTTTTTCTTTGATAAAGACACGTAAGTATTATATTTATCCATGAAAAATAATATTCTATTTTTTGCATCAAAGAAGATGTCTTTAACTACTTATCTGAGGATAATAAAAAATTAATGAAAAAATTTTGTTTTTTTATGTAACATTTTTTTATATAAAATATCACATAGAGGAATGTAAATGATTAGCATCTATATAAATATATATATAATAGTATCAAATTTGTCACTTCCGTAAAAATTTTACTTTTTTCAAAGAAAATTGTTTTATTTTTGTATATTATTAATTTATTTCGCAGAAGGAGATAAGTAAATTTTATTTTTTTATCTTTCTTTTTATGGAGAGGTATATAATACTTTTATATAATATAAACCTCATAAAATTAGTGAAAAGATTAGATAAATTTGATTTTACTTGTTTGAGTGAAAAATAAATTTTGTTACTTTTTATTATCATGGATAATAATATAAAATTAGTAAAGGGTTACATTGTTTGATAATTCTTCTTTCTAGTCTTGAAATTGAAAAGTTTATCATACCATGAAAAGAGAATGTAAATAATTAATATATATAAGATATTTGGAGATTAAGACAATAAGTATTAGGAAAATAATAAACTTTCACTTCCTTATTCCGACATATTGTTAATTATGTATTATAAAATATTTATGATATCTATTACATCTTTTTTTTTTTAATTTTCATATTTTATTAGGTACTGTAGTATTAGGTAAAACAAATACAATGTCATTATATCATTTTTTCTCAATATATTATTTATCTCATTAAAAAAATAAAAAAAAAAGGAAATATCTTTTCAAAAATAAAAATAAAATAAATGAATTCATTATTTTGATAGATAGTAAATGAGTAAAAAGTTGTTAGGATGATAATGATGACAAACTTTTTTATGCATGAAACAATTAATTAAACTTCAGAATTTAGATGTTTGAGTGGGGTATGAAATTTTCAACCATCACTTATTTTATACAAAAAGTACTAAATGGATAAACACAAAAATTTGTTTATGTACTTTTATAATGTGGTTAAGTCTTTTAAAGTTTAAAAATTAAATAATATATTTTAGTGTTTAAATTTGGAAAAATTTCATCACAAGATATAGTATTTTTAAGAGTTCAAAGTAAATGACATTAGATTTTGTTAGTAATATCTCCTTAAGTTCATCTGTTAATCTATTTTCCTTATTATCTCATTAAAAATTATTATAGTTTAAGAAATTGAATTAGAAAATTAACTCTTTTTACTTCTTTCTTGATTTCCAAGATATAAGCACATATGAGCTGCAGATAATTTATCATTCAATATTTGATAAGAGGAAAAAAAATTTCTAAGAAAAGTAAAAGAGAGAGAGAAAATCTTGAACTTTTAATTGCTATAAAATTCTTGAATTATTGAAATTATACTTAATATAAAAAATTACAATTGGGATTAGGTGAAAAGAACCGTTTAAGTAAAAAAAAATCAAAAAAGAAAACTATCTTTATAGTACTTTTAAAGTACACAAGGTTATAATACACCAGACAACAAAAATATAGTACATATTATAAATTCTTCAAAACGTGCATTATTTGGTCTGAAATAGTTTTGAAAAAAGATGAAATAGTACAAGTAACTTGTATATATAAGAGGAAAGAATTTTAATAACTTAAAAGGGAACTGAATATGTTTTTTACTATAAAAATGTTTACTAGAAAAATATATAGGATATTTTGAGGAAAACAATTTTTTTTTTCTCATTTCATTAAAAATAGTTTGTTGTGAATCTCTAACATTTTTTAAAAATTATAATTTTTGGTCAGGCATCTGATTTCAATTTATTATAAAATTTCAACCAGAAACATTTTTTTTACTTTCATGAGTTATATAGTAGGGATTTATAGTAAATTGAAGAGTATCATTGAATAATTAAATAATTCTATTTAATATATGATATAAATTATTTAAATTACCTCATAAAAGTTTAATGATATTTAGAGTTAACATTTCCTAGTATACCTATTCCATTTTTTCCTTTAAGTAAAGTAAGAAAAATAATTAAAATAAAAATTAATTAACTAACAAAAAGTACATGTTTTTGTTATTTTAGTTAAATTCTATATCAAGCGTCAAATCACGAGGTAGTGTTGATAGGGAAGAAGATGGTAATATATCAACAGTTGGAAGTATCTCATCATCAGGATCAGCTGTAACGACAGGTGAAAATAAGAAGCCAGAAAACTTGGGACTTGATCCATCTCATTATACAGGAAAAGAAAATAAACCAGATGTCATTGTTTTGTCAGCCTCTGGGCAGAAGTTATCAATACATGAGGAAGACAAATCAAAAGGACTAGGTGTTGTTACATGTACATTACAACATTTTCCAGTTAGAAAGAGACTTCGTGTAACAGTCATCAAGGTTGAGGGGCTTGCCGGTGAATTGAAACCAAATTTAGAAATTTTACCTTTTTGTCGGGTAACATTATATCCAGGTAAACATGTTAAAAGTCAAGACTCTGTTGTTAAAAGAGGAAGAGATGCCGTTTTTAATCAGGTAATTTCAACACCCCCACAAATTTTTATTTATTTTTCATTACCAAAATTTTTACCTTTTAACGATATAATATTACAATGATAATAAAATTCTTCTTGTTTTTTCTAGGAATTTTTCTTTGACAATGTAACATCAGAAGATTTAGATACAAAATACGTTCAAGTAGTGTTTCTTCATCAATCAAGTCAAAAACTCCAAAAAGATGCAGAGATAGGAGAATTTTCTATTGAATTAAAGGATTTTCCATTGTTACATGATAAGAAGGAGGTAAAAATTGTTGATGAACTTAAAGTTAAATTTAACACAAAGGTACTTTAATATAATTTTATAAAAAATGTTATTATTTTTTTTATAGAAGTTGGGAAAAATTTATTTTTCAACTCAAATATCGAAAGAAGGGAAAACACTAACAATAAATGTAAACAAAGTCGAAGACCTTCCAAAATGGGGTTTAATTGGTGCTCCGGATGTGTGTGTTCGAGTAACAGTAATTCAGGGAGAAAATAAAGTTCAAACAAAACAAAGTCGAGTTTTAAAAAATACGTGTAAAGCTGTTTACCAAGAAAGTATTATGTTTTTAATAAGTACAAAGATGAATGACTTAAGGAAAACACAGATTATTGTTAGTGCTATTGACATGCAAAGGTATGGTTTTTTTTTATAAAAGGAAATATCCATCATTTTCTTAAGAATGACATTTAACTAGACGCTATTTTTATGTGTTTAAAAAACAAAATGACTGTAATATGTTACGTATTTCAAAAGAAATTTCCTATTTATATTTAGAATAACAAACTTTTTCCTTTATTTTAACTGCTTTTATATTTTTAAAGCGTACACTTTAAAAAATATACATCATCTAGTATTGATGGATGGTAAATATAGGAAATGATTTAATTTTTGACAAACATTTTGTATCATGCAATTAGGATATCATTTAAAAAAGAAGTAAAATAATAAATGATGTTTAAGGGGTAAAAAAGTCTATAAAATATGACATATATTCAAATATGTATTTTTGATAAATTAGTTTTACTTATTTTGAAATATTTTCATTATATTTATAGACATGGCTCCGGAGATGATGTTATAGGATCTTCATATCTTGGGTCAATTGCAATGGATAAATCTGAGATTGACCAATGGAAGAATACAATAGAACATTTAGGGAAGGAGTATAAAGCTTCACATCATTTAAAATTAGAAAAACCTGTTGTAAATGAATCTGTGGAGAAGGAGGTTACTGAAACAGTTGAGAGTAAAAAAGAATTGGGAATTGATGATTTTGATGAGTGGTTAAAATAACAATAATTATTATATTGTTGATTTTTTTTTCATATCAGCGATTGATGCATGATTTGCAAGAACATTAAAAAATAGAATTTTATTATTTATTGTAGTGATATTTAATTAATAAACTATTCTTAATTATTTTAATTCTATCCTTTTGGATATTTTTATAAGTTTTTTATGAAGTATTCAATTGATGGTCTAATATATGCTTCAAGAAATAAGATTTTTGTAAGTGACCTCTTGGAAATGAAGAATATCATATACTTTTTAATGGTTTTTATGTTAAAAGTAACTTTTTTTCCACTGAAATATATTGTTTAACTTGATAATTCCATATATAATAAATAGATCTAAAGTATGAGACCTTTAATATGCGAAAAATTCCGTTTTAGTTTCATATAAAAGCTTAAGAAATCATAATAATATTGAACATGTACAGGTAGAAAATGCTTTTCTAAAGTCCATTTTAACTTTCCCGTACGGGGCACTCTCAAAAAAGGTAGCTATATACTGAATCTTCTGAAAACTCTGAAGCCTGTATTTTTTTATGCATGAAATACCGTATGAAACCCCTGAATTTGAAATTTTATATTTTGTATCTTCTAGAACTAATGTTTTCTACCATAAAACCTCAGAATACATTATATAAGTATGTAAATTGCGAAGAAAATTTCTGAATCCATGAATGCTGTGAATCTGATATTCTTAATCCCTAAATACTATTTCTACTTTTATTTACAATAAATATTTTGAATTCAGCTACCTTTAAATTTATGACATTATTGAAACATATTTTTATATCACCACGAACAAACTCAAGTTATTATCTAGAACAATCTTGATTATTAGATATGAACATTAGTATATACTTGAACAAAATCTAGAATTTAGCAAATATTTAACAAAAACATTCGCGCAACAGAGATGTTGTACCGAGGTCATTACCTTTCTACTTTTTTATAAACTTTTTTGCAACGAGCAAATTTCACCCCACAATTGAAAAAATAATTATTTTAAAAACTTTTTTTAATAATTTACAATTTTAATAAGCTATTAAAGTATATGTTAAAGCTAATAAGTAAGTTTTACATTCTTTAAATGAAGCTAAGTCAATTTATTTTAGAATTTTCCAACAAATTACTCTTGCTCCCTTGTTATGATAAGTATCTTTTTAAATTAAAACTAATAATTTTCGAAATTTAATCATTTTCAAAGAATCTGCTTTCTTCGAGATAAATTTTAAGCCCCACTGAAAGTTACTTTATACAAATGTTTCATACCCACTTATTAAGAAACTTTCAAAACTATTTCGTAAAAATTTTACAGTAACCTCATTTCAATGTTAACAGCGCTCCAAAGTTTATCTTTTTCTTAACAAGAATATATTTCGTCATCTTTCTTTCTATTTTACAGATCACATTAGAATTTTGTCCACCATACCATGGTGGTTGTTTTATAAAAACTGTATATATTTAATTGACACTCAGTTAACTGTGTATAGGAGAGTTCTAATAATTGGGGCTTGAAGATGATTTTATATTTGGATCAAAAACGACTAGTTGTATCGATGTAAACTTTTGCAAATCACCTGATGAAAGCGGAGTATGATTTAACAACATAGTCTAGCTTTTTATTAATTTCTTTCTTTCAGGATATACAAAATCTAAAATCTTCCTCTAAGGTGCGAGTCTCCACAAAAAAGAGATAAGATTTGATAAATTTATGTACGATAAAGGTTGTGATTATTGACTTATTGTACACTTCTATCTCCTGTTGTAAATAAATAAATTTAAAGGATGGATATTTTTGCCTATCTTATCAATTCAATATGGATTCTCTCACCTTTCAGGAATAATTAGTCCTTGTTTCAACTAAGAATTGTAAAAAGGAAGTTACTAGTAAAGTGATAAAAATCTGGTTTTTGTTGAAGCTTTACTATTGTAAGCTTTAAAAAGTAGAATCATGTAAAATATTTTTTCAAATTTCTTGTCCCTATCCTCTTAATGTATATATATGGTAGTAGAATATTTTTTACTGGTAACCTATTACCAATAGTAAAAAAATTAGAAAAGATTATAGATGGCTTAGATTGTTTAATAGTAGTAAATTCACATCTGCTACCTTCATGACACATAGGTGAAATAACTCTATTGTTTGCAGCTCCTGTTTTAAAAAAGAAATGAATTTGTTGACAGAAGCGGTGAATATATTCAAATGATTTTGAAAAATAATCATACTATATTACCTGGTCTAGGAGAAATCCGCTTTTGATGGATGTTATGTGTTGTATATAAAATGGATTAGTATTGAAACCTTTGCATTTAAGGATAAAAACTAATGACGTTTATAATTATTTATTATAGAAGATAAGCAAGAGGAAAAAGTTATGAGAATTCTAGAATAGATGTGTCATCATGCTCACATATTAATAGTGAAATACCACAACTTATAAATTATTTTAGTGGTATTATTAAATATATTCTATCATTTTTTGATTAGTCATTAATTATGACTTGTTTTAATTTCATTGTAAATATTGTATATTATTGTATGTAATAATTTTGTATAATTGTACGAAGTTTTAATGTTTTGTTGATTGTAATTTATAAATAAATAAATAAAAAGAACAAACAGAAAGTTTTTTTATGTTATCATTGGTTTGTTTATATATTCCATTGAAAAGTTTGAAGAAAAAAAGTTAACAAAGTGCAATGATATTTCGATAGGTTATTACGATAAACTTTAAAGATATAAATGTGTTAACATGTTGGAATAATAATAATAGAATAAATTAATTAATTGTATACCTTCATATGACATCTGTTGGTGAAGGGAAAAAAGATTGGAAAACAAATGAATGATTAAATGTGTTGTTTATGTCAATTTTTGTTCCCATAAACATTAAAATGATGTATATATAATTGTGAGTGATTAGCTAATTATTATCAGCTCCAGTCCAAGGTGGTTAATCATTCCCTGCTAGTAGGACGTGAGCTTTTTTTTATTACTTAATTTATCTCTATTTCCTATGACACATCCATACAAAAGATTGATTAAGAGTTAAGAAAGAAAAAAGTTAGTGATAAAATAATTTATTAGATGGCAATTAACAAATTAAATAAAAGTCATTAAAAAATGATTTAATATATGCAGTTTTTAAGATATTAATTGTTGTGAGAAGGAATGATTACTTCATTTATATGTTTTAGATGTGGATATTTTTAAAAAAATAAGTACAAAATATATTTTTTGAAGTTTTATAATCTTTATTTTAAGATTTATAAAAATATTATTCATTTAATTATTGTAAATTATATTTATATATGTTGTTATTTTTTTATTAATTAAATAAAAAACTGACATATGGAAATATATTAGAATTAATTCTTTATGTTGTATTTATGGGAATGAAAAACTTCCATCAAAATAAATAAAAGTTAAATGTGACAAAAAAAAGCCGAAAGGAGAAAAAGAAAGTATTAAGAAGATGAAGAAGTCCTTGTTGTGTGCCTTTCATGCATCAATCATAGGTTTGCCATTATAAGCTTATTATTAAAAAGGTTTCTCTTTCTTTTATACTTTTTAATATATATTGTTAATTAATGATGATATGACACTTCTTTTTACCATGATACTGTATTTTGTTTGTTTTAAAATATTCCTTTATTAAATTACACTTAAACAATGTAACATGGATATTGTATTAAAAGAAGGAGCTATAAGTTCTTAAGATTATATTATAGATACTTTTCTCATTAACGTGATTATATCTCTTTAAAATTAAATCCAACTTCTGTCTTATTATAAATGTTCCATGAGATTTTATATTAGTTTTCTTACTTTTATAAATATATTTTGTGTCCGTTTTTAAGAGGTTTCCATCTTATTTATAATAATATGAAAAGAAAATTTAGGAGTATTATTTTATGATAAATCTCATTAAGCTATCATAATAATAGAGATGGTATTGTTTAAATGATGTTTGTTAGATAGTTATTTATAAAAAGGTTTTAACTATTTATAGATATGGTAAATGGGGAGAGGAAGCAATAATAGTCATGAATTAAATGAAAATTGTCTTTAAATTTTCTATTATCTCTCGCTTCCTTTTTTTATGTCCCTCTGGTCATTTTAATTTTACTTTATTTTAAGGAAATATTTTCAACATAACTTTATCACAATTGATAAAATGAAAATATGTTAGTTAAGGAAAATTTTGTTAATTAGACACTTTTGTCCCCCTATTCCATAAACTTTTTGATTGTTTATTTTGATTAAAAGAGTTTAAATTTAAAAAGTTTATCATTATAATCCTACTTACAATTAAATTGATAATAAAAGATTGGCAAGTTCTAATTTAAACTTCATTATATTTATTTTCTTTTTCTATCAAAACATATTGTAATTATTATTATTATTTATCTAAAAATTTTACAAATTTATTTTTCATTATTATAGGTAAAGGATTATCCTTAGATCATGAAATCAACAATTGAAGGTGAGGAGTATTTAAAGACAAAACGTTCTATTGTCACATTATCATTAATCACTTTAAACATTCTTTTAATAACATTCTTGACAATAACAATATGGTATCAGAGACACGAGTTAGTGAGGTTAAATGTAAGCTAATAATAAAACAAAAATTTTTCACCTAAATTACCTTCGAAACTAGTATATTTAATATAATATAAATTTTTCATTTGTTTTAGGAGAATATTAAAATAATTAACCATCACTCATCATCGGAATTATTACATTTTGATGAGGTTACAAATGATGATGATAAAATTAGAAGAAGACGAGAAGTTGGGGTAAATGGTAAGGAGAATGTTAATTATCCAGAAGAACAAAATAATAATAAGCAACAATTACCTTTAAAAACTTTTTATACCCCATTATATGCTGCTATAACAGTAAGTTATATTTAAGAAAAAATCATATATTAAGATAATTAACTTGAAGAATATTATGTATCATAAATTTTATATCTTTTAAGTATATTCTTTAAATTATTTATTTTATCACATATCTGAATAGTAGTTAACGTGTCGAAAGATTCAAATATCAATGTAGTAAAATAAAAATATATATTTTATTTCAATTTTACATTATCTTATAAGCTCACGTATAAATAATGTTTAAAAGTTTATAACTATAAACCAATTTTTTTTTGCATAACATCTAATAACAAAATTACATCAGAAATGTGATGTAAAGTAATGAATGATAAAAAAACACATATACATATCAATGACATTTAAAAGTTTTGATTATTTATTTGTTTAAAAAAAAAACTTACATTTTTTTAGGAAGACATGATTGATGAAGTTTGTAAGAATAGAAAAGAATTACTAAGTATAAGTAATGTCCATAAAAAGATTGATAATGTAATAGTAATGACATTAGATAATAGTAAAAAAGGACCACAATATTCTCAGGACTACTCAACAAAAATAACAATCAATGAGGAAAAAAAAGAAAAAGATAAAATTCCAAGTTTAAAAAAAGAAACTGAGATATTAAGGAGAATGAAAACATGTTCTCGTATCATTGGATTAGGGCTGAAGACGATGCACAGTGAAAAAAGAACCCGACAAAATGGTATTATAAAAAATGGTGCCTCGTGGTTTGTCAGTGAATTATCAATAGGATATACAATTTTTGAGATTCCTCATAATAATGGTATGATTGATTTTAATGATCCAAAAGAAATATATACATTACCATCACCATTTGTTGGTCCTAATCATGCTTATGATAGGATGACAAAAAATTATTATTACATTACTGATGATGGTAGTTATATAATGAAATTTAATTTGATAACATTAAAAGGTTATAAAAGTAAAAAATATCCTATTATAACCAACAGTGATGATAAAGAATGGAATATTAATATATATTATCAAGCTAATGGAACATCGGATCTTCATATTGATAGTGGATACCTTTGGATGGTTTATAATAAAGACAAAAATAACCATTTAACTATAAGTAGAATTGATAAAAGTACGTTGGAGGAGATTAGGAGAATAAGATTAAATAAATTCGACAGAAAAATTGTTGGTACATTTATATCTTGTGGTATACTTTATGCTGTTGAATGTGAGGGAATTCAATGTAGAATATTGTCAGTTTATGATTTGATTCATGGTAAATATGTTTTAAGAAAAGATAAATTCAATGTTGTTGGACATTGGAATTCGTTTGGCACCATAAGATCAATCTCATTTGATGAGGAAACAAAAAGTTTAGCAATCCTTGATAAGGATAAAATTTACTCAATTCATCTTAAAATTATTTAGTTCCTTCTTCGTATATATTCTGATATTTTTTTCATACAAATAAAATGTTTATACACAATCTTTTATCAAAATTATTTACCTAAAATCACTATTACAAAGGCACTTTTTTTAATGATATTAACGTTATATAATATTTAATAAAAATTTTTATTTACTCACGTTAAAAATTTACACAAATTATAGTTTATGACAAGTATAGTTTCTTTTTTCTACCATCAATGAATGTCCACTTGATTTGTGTTCTTGTTAAATCATTTACACGCAATAATATGTGTAATACAATTTTATTGAAGTATTAACGATAATATTTTAGTTGATCTTAAGATTTATATGTATATTATTTTTGATGAGGAATGTTATTGAAAAATGTTGAAATTATTTATGAAAATGATATTAAAATGTTAAAAAAGAGATATATGTATATCTTATGTGTGGGGGATATAGAGAATTGTCTTAAGAAAGGTTAAATATTTTTTTTTATAATTTAAAAAGAAGGGTTAAAAATTAAGAATGATAATCTTAAGAAATGCAACTGTTAATTAGTAGTTTGTGTTTTTATAATTTTCCACTTCAAATGTTATCTTTTTTATATAGCTTTTGTTGATTTTTAATTATAATATTATTTAATCTTTAACGAAGAAGATATGATAAAGTTTGTAAACCTGTTGTTAAATGGTGAATAAAAAAATTAGATGACACGACTTTTATAAGTATTGTGTAAAAAGATTTGAATTATAATAAAATATGTAGTATTTTAAAGCCCAAGTTGGCAAAAGAAGTAAAAGTTTTTAAGATTAAATGACACATTCTTTTCTTTTTCTATCATTAAGAAGGGAATAATCATTTGATGAATAAAATATAAAATTTCAATAAGTAATGGAGGATCTTTTTAGATTGTTTAAAAATGTTAAAATATTTCTTATTATTAGGTATTAAAAATTATTGTAAAAACTTGTTACGTAAAGTAATATCTCTTTATAATTTTATATGGTAGTTATGATAATATTGTAATGTTGAACAATGTGATTTTGACAATTTGTTGTTTAATTATAAAATGATGTATTAAGCACTTATGATTATATATAAGCATAAACCTGAGACTTAAAGATAAAATATTAAGTTTTATGTGTTTAACAATTGTATATACCTATAGATACTTATTAAATAATTCAATAAAACTTTAGTTTAACCCCTTTTAATATTTTTATTTTAATAAAAATAATACATTTTACTACAAAAGTTGTTCAGGGTGTTTTGAATCACACTTTTACATACCATCACTATTTACAAGTGACCGAATACTTATTAAAAGTGTATATACCACAACATCACTGTGTGAAGAGGGTGCGAATCGGATTGAAGTTTTATTAAAATATATTACGTGTGTATGTAATTGTTTGAGAGATATATGAAAGAAGAAAGTTTTGTAGGGGACCATTAGGAGGACGTTCTTTTTACCTTTTTTCTTTTTTAAACCATAGCATTCTTGTAACCGTTCTCATATATAAGTTAAACTTTCTACAAAATTAATATCATTCTTTTCTCCATAAATATATATAAAAATATTATTGTAGTTATGAGGGCTTATACAAAACCTTCGCCATATACTAATAATTACTATTTATTATCATTATTATTTTTATTTATAATACCAACTGAAAGTCTTAGACCATTTATTCACAGACGCTTCCAAGATGATACAGCACCAAAAGATTTTAAAGAGTAAGAATTTTACTAATAAAATTTTTTTTCTAATAATCAAAATTATTAATTTATTCCCTATTCAGTTATAAATTATACCGTATCAATCCAAGAAATCAAGAAAATTTAGAATATCTTAAAGATTTATTTGCACATGATTCACCATATGAATTAGATTTCTGGCAACCACCAACACATATTGGAGGCCTTGTTGATGTAACTGTCAATCCAGAGGATGCAAAAATTTTTGGTAGAGATTTAGATTCTAAACAACTTGATTATTCTATTGCTATTGATGATTTACAAACTGCTATTAATGAGGAGAGGAATGTTAATACATCATCAGACCCATTGTATATGAAAGATTCTGGATACTTGAGACTTGACAAATATAATACATTTGATAATATTGAGGACTACCTTAGAAAATTAGAATTAGATAACCCAGAATTAGTTAATTTAATTGAAATTGGTAAAAGTCATGAAAATAGAAGTTTAACTGTCGTTAAAATTGGTTCTAAAAGACCATATGGTTGTAAAAAGCTAGGTTTTTGGATCGATGCTGGTATCCATGCACGTGAATGGATTGCTCCAGCAACCGCTTTAGTATTTATTGATAAACTTGTTAAGGGATATAATGATGATTCTGTTATTAGAAACTACTTAGATAATATTGATTTTTATATTTTACCTGTTATGAATCCTGATGGATATGTTTATACACACACTTCTGTAAGTTATTTATATTTCCAATTTAAATATATATTTTTTATTTAGAATCGTATGTGGAGAAAAAATCGTAGACCAGCACAATGTAAAAAAAATTATTTCCATACTATATGCTGCGGTGGTGTTGATTTAAATCGTAATTTTGATTGGTTTTGGGCATCTTCTGGATCATCATCAGACCTTTGTCATGAAACATTCCATGGATCATCAGCATTCTCTGAACCAGAATCACGTGCCGTAAAAGATTTTCTTGAAAAAAATTCTATGAAATCATTTATCTCACTTCATTCATACTCACAATTATGGCTTATACCATATGCTCATCGTAGAAGATCTTACCCACAAGATTATGCAACTAACTTAAGACCATTAGCACTCCGTGCCACCAAGGCTATTAATAATCTCCATGGTACTAAATATGCTGTTGGTACAGGAGCAGATTTAATGTATGAAGCATCTGGTGGTTCACAAGATTACGCTAAAGGAGTATTAAAAATTCCATATTCTTATTTAATTGAATTAAGACCTAAAAATTCAATGATGGGTAATGGATTTTTGTTACCGGAAAGTGAAATTTTATATACTGGTGAAGAAACTTTTGAAGCTATTAAAGTTATTAGTGATGAATTAATTGGACAATATGGTAAACCAAAAGATAGCGCTTGTAAAGTTAAGTTAATCATCCCGCATAAGAAGACAACTACAACAGAAGTTCCAGCAACAACAACTACTGAAGAAATTACTACTACTACTGAAGAAATTGATACTACTACTGAAGAAATTACTACTACTACTGAAGAAATTGATACTACTACTGAAGAAATTAATACTACTACTGAAGAAATTACTACTACTACCAAAGAAATTACTACTACTACTACTGAAGAAATAACTACAACTACTAAAGAACCAAAAACAACTACAACTGAATCAACAACCACTACTACTACAGAAGTTCCAACTACTACTATTACTACTGTGGTTCCAACCACAACTACTACAACTGAAGTACCAACAACAACTACAACTACCGAGGTTCCAACAACTACAACAACTGAAGAACTTACAACAACAGAAGAATTAACAACCAAGGAAGACAAAACAACATCTGTAGAAGCACAAAGTACTGAATCAGAATCTGCATCAACAGAATCATCCTCAGCTTCTGAAAGTAACTTTTCATCTTCTGAAGAAGCTTCAACAGAATTAGCAACATCACCAAAACCCGTAATTGAAGTTAAATCATATTCAACAGAAAAAGTAGCAGAAAAGAGTGAGGAAGAAACCACAACAATTGCTACAACAGAAAGTATTAAAACAACAACAAATGGAGTTAAAAAAGTAGAGACACAAAAAACAGAAAATCCTATTACAGATGCCTCCGAAAGTAGTAATAACATTTTCGAGACAACTGAGATGAAGAATGAAATAACAACAGAGAAAGTTATTGATGAAAGTACAGTCATACCAACAACAGAAAATATTTCAAAGATAAGAAAGGTAATTGAAAATCAAGTTAAAAAAGTATCAAAAAATATGGAAGGGGTTGATAAAGAAGATAAAACAAATGAAGTATTGGAATTCACTACTGTATCATCAAAGATACCTGATGAAGAACTTTCTAAAGCTGAGCATTCCTTTCTTGGTTCAAGTACTCAAAAATCCAGCACCTCTACTGAGAGTAAAGGACAAACAAAGGTTAAGAACATAATTGTTGAGGAGGAAACAACACCTGAACCATCTACAACTACAACAACCACCGTACCACCATCATCGACAAAAAAATATGTTGTAAAAACAAAAAAGATAACAAAGGCCCCATTAAAAGAATTAAAAAAGCCAGGACATTGTAAAGATTATGGTTCATACTGTAAATGGTGGAAAATTCATGATCTTTGTGATAAACCTCGTGTCCGTCAACTCTGTTCTTTATCATGTCTTCCAGAATGTCAATAAAAACAATGAAGAAAAAAAGAAGATGATTATTTATAATTAATTAATAATAATTCTTTAATTTAAAATTTTATTTTAAATATATAATAATAATATATTTATTTATTTATTTTCTTTTGTTAAATTAACAAATATTTAAAAGAGTAAAGTTTTGAGATAAAAAATGCTTTAAATAATTGGACGATTAGATGTAAAATTTCAAGAACATTCTTTTTTCTTTTATATAAACTAAATAAACTATAAAAACACTATCATTTTTGAGCATTTTTTCGTCCATACAAGAATGAAATAAAAATAAGTATCCAAAAATATATGTGTATATATTTTATTAGCAATATCTATCTAATGTAGAACTTTTTAATTACATATGAGGCAAAGAGTTAAGAAAATTAAAAATGCTATCTTATTCCTACTTTATTTTCGATGTGAAAAAAGACAATTGGTAAATAGTAAAAAGGAGGGGGTTATAGGAGTGAATTGAGGGAAAAAAGGAGATAGAAAGGGTAGAAATTTTAAATGAATTTTTATTAAGAAAGTGTATAAATTAATGTGTATGTTATATCATTAATCTTAATCTTCTGAATATGTAAATAAGTTTTATTTTATAAATTATAAATAGTTCATATATTATTATAAAAGTGTTTTTATTAGTTTTTAGATAAATACATATTATTTATGGGCTATGTTGGGTTAAAAAAATGTTTTTTTAAATTGATGCTTTTGCGGTGTTACTTTAAACGTTACTATAAAAGTATTATATTTTTTTATTGTTAAAAATTAAGGAATATGTATGGTTGAGGAAAAGTAATGTGTTCTCTTATGATGTAACATATATTACTTAAGTGGTCCTCATTTTACTAATTAAGAGAAGGGGGATAGAATATAAATATATCAGCTATCTTTATATGTAGAAGAGAGAGTAAAAATGAAAAAAATTAGAAAATACATTACAAAAATTTGTATTCTTCCTATATTTTATACATATAATAATAATAAAGAAAAGAAGAGATAGATAATCTAATTAACTTTAACATAGTTCATATTTTCTTGTTCGTCTTTTTCGCTAAAAAAATATTATCATAAATATATATAATTTATGTACCCAATAATTATGAATGTTATTTGCTTTTAAACAAATTTTAAAAGTTTTTTTAACTTTTGCTAATATTTTCCCATATTATTATAAATTTTAGTTCTATTTTTGTTTAGAAAAATTATGATAACAGAAGATTTTGTTAAATTTTATATATATTTTATTAAGCTTAACAAAATTTTCATATTTGATAAATTATTATTTTCCATTATTTTTATTTCCTGGTAAATTAATCAATTATATAAATTATTCAATGATTCATCTTCTTCTTTAAATGTATAAGATCTTTTAGTAAAAACAAGAAAAAAAATATACATAAAAAATTCTTTTTTGACTATAAATAGATGTATTTGCTTTATTTTTACCCTCAAAATATATTTCTATATTATATATATATGTTTCTTTAAAATATAATTATAAAGAAAATTGAGAAAATTAAGTTCATACCAATATATGTATTTTCAAAAATAAGAATATATATATATTTTTGAAAAAAATAATACAATTTTTATCAGACATTTAAAATTTTATACACAAAATAATCTTATTGTAATTATTATGAGATTTTGAAGGAAAAATTATTAAATTATGTAATTTACAATAATTTCTAGTACATATACTGAATATAAATATTTGCAATTTGTAATTTTGTTATGATATATGAATATAAAAATTCCATAGAGAATTAATTGTTATATATATAATAGTTATGAAGAGGAGGTTATGAATAATTTCTACAAAAATTGCTTATAAATTTGTTATATTATCATTTTATATCTCAATAATGTGATATAGTATAAAAGGGAAATACTATATAATAATTTTATTTGATCTAAATTGATGTTATTATAATTGGAGTGTAAAATTTACCAATTAATTAAGATTAATTTTCAGTTTTTACATATATGATTATTTTTACTTTGATGGAGAAGGGGATTGATAAATAAGAGGAATGGAGATGATAAGGGGAAGGAATAAAATTATTTCTGGTTAAAATTTAATTTGATACCATAATGATATATCTATCATATATCAATATCTTCTAAAAGAGAATTCTAATTTGTGTTTCAAAAAAAAAAACAATTTTAAAATTATTTTCTAACATTATAATAAAAAAATTATGCCTATAGTTCATGTTATTCTTTTTGTAGTTGCGATAAATTATAACAAATTTTATTAATAATTTATGAAGAAAAAGGTCAAAAATATATTTCTTTTTAGAGAAGAAGTTTTTTTGTATACTTAAAAATATTAAAAAAATAAAGTTTAAACAAACTGAAAGTTTTGAAAAAATGTCTTATTATCGCTATAACAAATCTTGTAACTTATTAACTATAACAATAATCATGAGAGATTCTCGATATATTTTAAACATATCATTATTACAACAAGTACATTTTGAAGATGAAAATTCTTTTTTTCATTCATCATTTTTTCGTACTATTTGTAGTAGAGAATAATTATGGGGTAGAAAACAATAAAAAGAGAAATATTATAAAAAATTGTATTCCATTTCTTTATTTTATGTGTGATTAATTTTGCATTCATTGCTAGCATTTACGTTTACTTTATAAATTTGAAAATAAAGTTACATATTAAGATTTATATAATTAAAGTTTTTTTATTTACATTTTTATCTTAGTATCTTTTATTCTTTTGAATTTTATAAATCTCTTTTTTTTGTTATAAAATATGTTTGACTTTAAAAATTATATTCATTTTTTAATGTTATATTTTTTTGTTATTTATGTTAAAATAATTGCACTATTATAAAGAAAGATAAAAATTTTCCCCAATTATCTAATTCTTTTTATTATATTATTTTTATCACATAGCTATCATAAAAATTTATTTATATATAAAGAAAATCTACATCTCCAATTACAAATAAAATATATGTTTTGGCAAGAAGAATTCTCCATAAAAGAAAGGTTTTTATATGTTGAGATATTCTCATATATCATCTATATATTGAAACCACCACTAACTACCATCAATTTACCTCCCCATCCTGAAATATAATCACTTTTTCTTTTACATCTTATATTATTATATATATAGGAAAAATAGAGGCAAATTTTTGGAAGTGATATCAAAATAAACATTCATCACATATTTAACATAAATACATTATCATAGAACAATTATTAATATACCATAAATGTATATAAAATACGTATTTAGTTTTCAATAGAGTTTAGTACATGACAAATTTTGAAGAGTGGTATGTGTGTAAGTGAATTAATCATATTAACGGAAAACAAATGATCCTTTATATTTTTATTATCTTCTCTATATGACTTGAAAAAGAATCTTTTGTGGTGTTTAAAATTTTAACTTACATATATTAATAAATAAATATGCATAGAATATATATATATATATATTATTAATGTATAGTTAATATATTTAAGTTTTTGGGGTTTTTTAATATTAATATTTCCTTTTATTTATTAGAGGTGGAGGAGAAAAATTAGTAATTTATCATGACAGCTAAAAAAATAAATATTTTCTTTTTACCATATTTTTTATGTAAGAAATTTTTATTATCACAATATTCTTTATTATTGACACATTTAATGAAAACCATTTTATTTATTGCTACTTTTTTTAGAAAAATATTTGATATCTTTATTATCATATAAATTAAATATAATCTTCTAATTTTCTTTCGGAAAAAATGTAAACTAAAAAAAAGAAAAGATTCTATAAAAAAATTATAAAATTTATTTTTTATTTATATGGTATTGAAGACATAATTTATTTGATTTGAGGGGGACCTTTTCTAGGAATGGCAAATAAAGGACCATTATGAAAAAACTTTAGAAATTCTATTCTTCAAAATATCTATTATCATACCTTTTCATGAACAAGAGAATAATAAAAATAACTTTTGACTTTTGAATAAGGCAATTTTATAATAATAAATAAACACAGTAGGAGATTGTCAAATATTTCTTCATCCCTGATTATTATTTTTATACTATTAATTGAAGATGAAATAGAAAAATTGTTAAATTATTTATTAAGCTAATATATTGTTGTTTGTAAATATTACTCTATTTAGTATTATAATTAAATTGTATTTCCAGTTTTTGGTAAAATGGGCATATATATTTTTTTGTGTTTCCTTTTTATATTTTCACTAAATTGAAATGTATTTTCAATTAATTTTTCAATATATAATTTGTATTTATATTAAATAGTGAGTATGGTATGGATAAAAAACATAATTTTAATAGTTAATCTCTTTTTCATAATCTATTTTTTCGTGATCATTTTTATTTTTCTCTTCTTTATCTATCTATTTACTACGTACGTTTAATTTTTTTTCAGTTCTTTGGTAATGAAAAACAAATATCTAAATTTGTAGTTTTATTAAATATATATTAAAAAATATCATTACTGGGAGGATGATTGATAGTCAATTAATTAAACAAAAAAATAAAAGAGATTAATTTCTATTTTACTGTAAATAAATATTTTTTCTGATTTAGTTGTATACGGGTAAAAAATATAATATATATACCCATCAAATAAGAGTATCTTAAAAATTAATAAAAAAGAATAAATTAAAAATATATTAATTTTTAGGGGTAAAATTTTTTATAACATTTACAAATGATAATTACAATTCCTATTAATAATATACTAACGTAGTTAACGGAAGAAAAATTAAAATTTTTTGCTTTTGTTTATTTATATATATGTATATTTTAAAATATTATTTCAATTAAAAGTTAAACTAGAATAACTATATTGTTTGGGGTATTAGTAAATATGTATAAAAATTATTTATATCAATTAACTGCGATCAATGGTATGACATCTCACATTTTTTTTGAATTAATTTTTATAGAAGAATGTTATTTATTTTTATTTTAAGAAATAATAATGGTTTTAAATGTTGTATTATATTTTGTTCTTCTTTTTAATTTATTACTTTTATTATTATTATTATTGCTTAGTTATTCATAACAATATAGTGCGTTTTTTGATTCCCAATTAAATAGACATTTTTTTCCCGAAAAAAAGCTTAAGTTTTACAACTTTATGATTTATACAATACATAACATTGAATAAACTACTTTTACACACTTCATTTAATATTTTTACATTTTTCATAATCGGTAGTGATTAAGTATCTAAATAAAAAATTATTATCTTCGTTCTATTATATTATATTATATAATACCACTAAAAATTTAAATAAAAAAGTGTAATTATACATTTTTACAACAAAACTTTTATATAATTTTAATTTACTTGTTATTATTGGTAAGAAGATGATTAAAAAAATAAAGAAAATGATAATTTTATTTTTTGTTGTTAAATATAATAGTATTATTTGAAGTGAGTTATAACATTATTTTCTAACATAAAAAATATTTATTTACAAAAATTTTATCAATTTATTTTTTCTACCATTTTACAACTTGATAATAAATTTTCTTATAATAAAAATAATAATAACAACAAAATATTTTAATTATATAGCTTATTAATGAAATTTTTTTGTATAGTTAAACTATCACAAGTGTTATTGTACATAATTACAAATCTATACTTTTGTATTAACATACCATTCTTGTACTGTATTTTATTATATTTAATTACGTATTTATTTAATATTTATTAGTTAAAATTAGTTATAGAGTTAGCTTTTCAATTTTTATAGCATAAAGGATAACTATTTTTAACAATAAAAGTTAGAAAAAAACAAAATAACTTTAAAAACGTTTTATTTTTGTAAAAAATTGTTTATAACTTGTATTATTGAAACATTTTTTAACAGTTTTTTTTATAATTGATTTAAAACTTTTCTATATATTAGTATTATAAATTCATAAATATATATATATATATATTTATTGTCATCTTAAAGAAGTATCTATGCACATATCACTATTAAATGAGTTAATGAAAAGATTGGATATGATATGTAGTAGAGAACTATTAACACTAGAGATAGACAACATTTTTAAAATAATGATAGAAGATAAAATGTAACAGAAATCGAAGGGGGAGAGTTGTAGTAAAAATTTTTCTTATACATACACTCTTTTAAAAGATTGATCAAATAAAATATATTCTACACCTTCTATGATGATCACATACTTTTATTAGAAGGTAATTGTTTTTGTAACAATTTTGATTTTAATTTATTTATTTATTAATTTGTTACTAAAGGTATATGTATAATAAATTAATCTTTTTTTACTATCATTAAAATAATATAATATATGTAAAAATATATACGAATATTTTATATTCATTTTCTATTCTCTTTTCCTAACATTTGCCCCTTTAATTTTATAATATATTTTAATTTAATTAATAGAAATATATATATTTTTTATTAAAACTTCATTACTTGATATATTAAAATTAAACAAAAGTTTTCTTTATCATTCCACATTTCCTGATTACTTTTAATATAAGTACTTAATTAAATTATTTATAGCATTATCTTAAATTTGATGTTAACAAAAATAATAATTAAAGTAGAACATTTATTTATAAAAAATATCAGATTATTTTTATTATCTTCTGTCATTTTCATATTTATTATTAATAAGTTCTTTGCTAAAAAACTCCTCATTATTATTTATATATAACTGTATATATAATGTCCTTTATCACATATTGCCATCTTTTTTATACCTGATAACCTATTATTTTATCTTCTTTATTTTTCATTTGATATTTATTTAGATATATTTATAAAATAAATACGTTTTATTGTAAAATAGTTGTAAGATAAAATTAAAAAAGAAAGAATATATATATCTTATATATTTTATAAAATAAATATCTTTTGTAATAATCAATTAATTAGGGAAAAGAGAGAAAGAGGTGAAAAATAAAACACATATACTTTAAAATTAAAATGAAACTGGTTCATTTGTGAGAGATTTTATTTTGATGGTTTTTACCTAATTGATTAGGTTAATATTAACTTAATTATGCCTTTTTATCTCAATAACATTAGTAAGGTATAAAAAAGTTTCATTAATTTAATAGGATGCCGTAACTATAACTATTTAGATTGAAGTACACAAATTATGTTAGAAGGTATAGAGAGAGATATATACGAGATTATTATTATCATTTACCTTAATATGTATGTCACAATCTATTTTAGGATCGTTGATCAAACAACAATTAGGAAAAGATAATTAATAATGTTACTTAAGATACATTTACCCTACACATTTTTATAATTTATTTTTTTATAAACTTTTTTTTTGTTCACTCCTATCTCACATAGTTGTTTTTTCATTATCATCTACATACTTTAAAAACAAAACAAACTGTTAATTTTAACGAAAAAAAAAACCTATCCGTGGCAGGATAACACTTCATCCATAAAACAATACGCATATGTCAGGTGTTTTAGTAAAATGAATTAAAATTTATCAATTATCTTAAACAAATTATTTAAATATATATTTATATATTTGACAATAAGAAAAATTTAAAATTTCATCACTATTTGAATGATGGGAGAAAATGATTTGTTGTTAGATATGTACACTCTTATGATAGTTTAATTTTAAAAATAAAGTTAATTTTATTACACATATACTTTTTCCATTCTATTAAACCATACATATTTTTACTTAAGAACAAAAAAACGTTTTTATGTTCTTTTGTTTGGTGTTTGGTATTTTTACCTATTCATTTATTATATATTGTTTGTGTTTTAATTATACTAATTTCTTTTATCATTTTTTCCTTTTAATTTATTTACCTTTTTATTTTTTCTCATATTTGAGTCATTAATTTGTGGGAAAATGATGTGAAAAGGATTGAGGGAGTGTGGGGAAAATGAAAGTAAGGGGTAAGGGAGTGGAAAGGGTGATAATGTAAATTTTAGGTATAACTTATTTAATATTATTATTTATGGTACATAGGTATTTAAATTCATATGAATACTAATGAAGAAATTATCTTACTTAATTGTGTTGACCTAAACTGATCATAAAAATTTTTCCCTTTTAACTCTAACTTCTTAAAAGTTAACGCTTTAATGAACTTTACTTATTAACTAATAATATTTCTCTTTTTAACCTTTTAACCATTCATACATGTAAATATATTTATATATATAAGTATAAACTAACTACACCATCACAAAAAGGAAAGAGTGATGAGTTTTAAGCACAAAAATCAAGTACTTATCCAAACATTTTAAGCTCCTCACTCAACATCAAATGTAAATAACATATATAGATTATTAGTTAAAAGGTAAATTACCAAAAAAATAATATATAATAAAATAATAGTTGAGATTCATTTTCAAGTTTTGAAAAGTTCTCTTATCCTGTGCTTCTTCTATAACTAACGTATACACATTAAGATAACTTATTGTTACTTTTGAAATTTTTATTAATCACCTGACAATAGAATTAATGTGAAGAAATTTGGGAAATTTTTTCACTTTTATCTTTTATCCACTTTTCATTAAACATATACTTCTTAAAATGTCTTTTCACCTCTTCTTCACTTTCTTATTATCTTTATAATATCATTTTCATCCATTAACATTTTATACTGTATAACTGATTGATTAAAAAAAGTTCTCTAACATTTTAAATGATAAAAAAAATTTCTACTAACATATAGTATTTCATTCTTCAAATGTACGCACACCTATCTTTTCAATTCACTTCATTTTCTACCTTAACAATAGAAGAATTTTTTTTAACAATTAATATACATATCAATTTTTGTATTTTACTATCCAATATATAATTTTCACTTTTTAGATGTGTTCCTCATCTCCATCATCACTTCCTATATTATTGGAAAATAATAATAATACAAAGTTCCTAACAACACCAACAAAAAGTCAAGAACAACAACAATCAACTACTTCTCCTTCTACTCCTATTACTACTAGTTCTTTGGTATCCAATTCATCTATTGATACTACAACTAATAATAATAATATTAATTCTTATTCCTCACCATCTAACTATTTTAATACATCAGTATTTTGTGAAAATTCTCCTATCACCTGTAAGTTTAAGATACTTTCTTTTGAAATGTAATTATTCTTTATGTCGTTTATATTTATATAAATAATTTTAAATATTAACATATTTAAATATGTGCAATTTTTTTATTTATTAATTTACTCCCCCAAGTACAAGAGATATTTTAATTGATGTATGATGACAAAATATTTAACTCAATTAGTTATATAAATTAGTAATATTTTTAATAATTATTTTCTTTTTCTACCTTTTATGATATAATTTACTTTAATAATTAACTATTATGTATATTATAAAGTATCTAAATAGCTTTAAAAATTATTTTTTAGTTAATAAAAAATTATTAAAAAAAGTAAAAAAAAATAATTATCGTAATTAATTATTATCAAATTAATTTCAATTACATGTCATCATACTTTTTGCTAAAAACAACAAAATTTCTGTGATTCCTTTAACCTATTCACATATATTCCATTTATTTAAAAATTTTTATAATTATAAATAAAATCACAACTGTATGTTTTTATCATTTATAATAAATAAAGACAAGATAGGAGATAGGATGTTGAAATTTTTCCTAAAATTTAACAACATACCAAAATGTATATTAATTACGCTTCAAATATTATCTCTTTTACTTTAAAAGACATGTATATATATTAAAGATAGACATTATTAAGGAAAAAAGACCATTTCCGTTTTTCATATAACTTTCTTAAGTTGTCTAATATATATTAATCTTATATATTCTTTATATATCTACAAATCTTTTCTTTTTTTTATAAATGTTATTTTTTTAACAAACAAAATTTTCAAATTTTTTCCATAAAATATTATAACCTATTTTATTCTCACTTCTTATATTTATTTATTTTTTTTACTTATAGCAAATAATATATTTGATAAGGATATGAATACAATTACAGAAAATATTATAAATGAGAGTGGTAATAATAATAATAAATTAGGTGGGCCAACAGAACCCGACCAAAGTAATAGTGATGGAATAATTCTAAGTACAATGGATGATTCTAAAATACCACCAACAATTGATACTCATAATAATAATAATAATAATAATACATCATCAATACCATCAGTTACATCATCAACAGGAACATCAAATAATAATCATACAATAACTCACCAAAGTATCCAACAAAATTATACAGTGGAGTATTTAGCTGAGTTAGTCAAAGATCGAAAACAGTTACTAGCATTTCCTGGTATATTTATACATATAGAAAGATTATTAGATGAAGAGATTAATAGAGTACGTTTTGCCTTATTTCAATTTGAATTTACCAAAGAACAACTTATATTGCCATCACCAATTGGTGAGGTTATAACGGTAACAGAAAAAGTTTTCGTACCTGTTAAGGCATATCCTGAGTATAATTTTGTTGGTCGTATCCTTGGGCCAAGGGGTATGACAGCTAAACAACTTGAACAGGAGACTGGTTGTAAAATTATGGTACGTGGTAAAGGTTCTATGAGAGATAAGAAAAAAGAAGATATGAATAGAGGCAAACCTAATTGGGAACATTTATCGGAGGATTTACATGTTTTGATACAATGTGAAGATACAAAAAATAGATGTGATGTTAAAATCCAGAGAGCTATCGAGGAGGTTAGGAAATTATTGGTACCAGCACCTGAGGGTGAAGACGAGTTGAAGAAGAAACAATTAATGGAATTAGCTATTATTAATGGAACATATAGAACAGGATCAAATGGCTTACCTGTCAATCCATTAACCAATCAACCACTGACAACTGGATCATTAACTAATACCGGATCAAAAAGTTTAGCAGGAACAGGTGTGTTAGCATCAACATTGGGTTCAATAGTTCCACAGATCCGTTCACCATCGTTAGTTGGTACACCAATAGTTTTACAACAAAATGCAACTCCTCAGCATAGGAGTACACCAAATTCAGCAGCTGCAGCAGCAATAGCTGCTCAAGCACAAATTCAAGCAGCTCAACAGGCGGCAGCGATTAATTTAATAAACCAAAATAATAGTGTAAATGGTGGTGGTGGTGTATTAGGAGGTGGACAATTGTTAGCTGCAGCAGGACAACAGGTTTCTGCTGAGTATCAGCAATTATTATTGAATCAATTAGGGTATGATGCATTAAATGGTGCTGCTGTGGCAAATGCTGCGGCGATCCACCATCAACAACAGCAACAATATGCTGCAATGTTAATGGCACAAAGTGGGCAAAGTCTTTTAGGGTGAATATCAACAGTATGATTTAACAGGTAAGTAAATTATTATCAAAAAGTTATTACTTTTAGGTGATTTTTATATAAATAAAATATAGAAAGAATTTGATAGTTGAACTATAGTTTATTTTTAAAAAACTTTTTTATTAGCTTTTTTTTGTTGTTTTACTATGTTTAAATCAATTTTTTGCTACTATTTTTTTAAAATTCTTATTATCAAAAAAATATAGATAAAATAACAAAAAAGATATGGAAAAAGTATTGTTATTTGTTATTATTAATAATATTTAATAATTTTTAAAAAAATATATTTTATTTATTAACATAATTCTAACCTCTCTTATAGGCGCTCTCCTGCCATCATCACAGCGCCGTAGTAACGCATTGAATAACATTCCATCTACTACTACAGCTGTAGGGTCTACGCCATCGTCTTCTGTCCGTGCTGAAACTCATCCATACTATCATCCATCTCACCATCATCATCATGGAACTGGTACTGCTGGTAAACAAACCTAAAAATTATTTAACAAAAAATTATATGATATTTTTTTATCAACAAAACAACTTTTTTTTATTTGTACTACTATATATATTTAATTTTGTGGTTTGTTAATTTGCTGACAAAACTTTTGTTATACTTATATTTTTTTTGACAACTAATATCATATATATATTTCTAAACACAAACACCAAAACACACATTGCCAAACCTATGTATAATAATTATGAAAAAAAGTTAATGCAAAATTATTAACCAAAAAGATGTGTAAATTTTTTTTATTAATTAATTAATTATTAAAAGAAGAAAAGATATTGTTTTTAATTTTAATTTTTTTGTTCTGTTCTACAATATTATTAAAAAATGATTCATGATTATTAACAAGTATTTATTTTTTTAACCAACACTGATTTTTATTTATGTTATATTATTTAATGGTAGGTTTCTTGAATTTTTTTATTAAATTAATTTATTATCATTTTTATAGATTCTAATACTATTCAACTAACAAATATTATGGTATAACAAAAATTATTTGATCTAACATTACTATTACTGATAATTCAAGCATTAATTATTAACAAAGAAGAGATTGATAAGAAGATGATATGATTTTTATCAGAAGAAAAAGGATACGATAGAGAGGAGGAATAAAGTTAATGATTTCTGTATTTTGGGGTTATATTGATTTGTTTTTTTATAACAGTAACATTATTGATAGACATATAATGACGAAGAGGCAAATACTTATTTTAAAAGATTATGGATATGTGTAATTAAATATTTAATAATTTTCCATAATCATTACTTATCAAACAACTATCAACAACATAATTTAGATTGATCTGAAAATGAGGAAAAAGAATGAAATTATCAGTTCAAGTTCTTTAAATAAACATATTGACATTCAGTTATAAAAACTAACAATATCTAAGAAAGACAAAGGAATTAAGTAATTAATTTTTGAAATTCTTATAAAACATCAATCGGGTTTTATAAAAAATTTATTTTTTTGTAAAAAGATTAGAGAAATGATAAAAAAGAGGATCAGGAGAAGATAAGATTATGTACAATTTTATTGTTTTTTACTATAATTTTTCTTATATTATTTATTTTTTAATTTTTTTTTTTAAATTTCCAACCAATGTTAATTTGTTTGTGTGTGTATAAGGTATAATATAATAATATTAAAAAAGTACATTTTATTAAATGTGGCTTAAAAAAGAAGTGATAGAATTTATAAATAGATAATAAAAATAATTTGATATATTTAAATTGATATTGATGAATGGGAAGTTTTTATCTTGTTTATAAATATATTTTTTTATAAAATAAAGTGCCATTATAATATTTTATACTTTCTTTATTTCTTAATTTTTTACGTCTCCAATTTTTCAACATATAAATTTAGTAATAACTTAGTAAATTCACATTGTTTTTAAAAGAAATAGTGTTTAGAATCCAATAAAAAGTATTGAGACAAGTGTTGAACAAGAAAAGGAAGTTATTTTTGATTACCTTTAAATGAGTTAATAAATTGTGCTAAAGTATTAATATTACATAACATAGATATCCCAATGCTAATCTTTCTTTGATTTCCTTCATTATTAGCAATAAATTGGCATAGGATAGTTCTTGATTCATCTAACATCCAATTTCTTCTACATTCCAACTCCTCGAAAGTAATCATATTATTCTTATAATCATTAAGCGATTTTTCATATGTTAATACTATATTATTAATTGAATTACGAAGAATGAAAACTTCTGGATCAGAGTAGAAATTTTCCTTCAATATCATTTGTGCATAAACTTTATTATTAAGATACTCCATAAGGTATTTAAGATCAAATTTGTAGAAGTAGTCACCTTTTCTATGTTTACCAATGATTTTGATAAATTTATATTTCTTACTATAAAATTCAATAGTATTAATGATGTAATTTTTTTTGTGTGACCTTTTAGTTTTAAGGAGATTCCATAGATTGAGAAAACCATTAATATTTGATATTCTAAATAGTCCGCATGGTCCACACCAATATAAAAGTTTACCATAATCCTTTTTGTTACTAAGGAGAAATAAAAGAAAATTCCATAATTTATTACATTCACCGGTGGGAAATCTTTTTAGTTGAAGAAGTTTAATATTATAAGGACATGAGGCTATAAGAAAAAGATATTATCATTATTAATCCGATGTGGGAAATATTGTTTTGAACTTACAAAAATCAATATAATTAGTACATGGATTCTTTACCTTTGTTCTTCCATCAACGGTTGTTGGTAATGATTTAAAAAAATTATCATCATTAATATTACCCCCATCCATATCTTAGGATTACCATTTAATAAAACAAAAACTTTTCTTGATAATAAAAAAATGTAGCTGTAAATAAAAAAATAAAAATTTCTTAATTAATTGGTTACAGAAAATTTTCTTTCTTTATACAAATATTATATAATATATTCTAGGAATAACATAAGACAAGTTTTGTATTTTAAATTATTATATAAAAAAAATACTTCATAATATGTATTATGAATTAAATTGCTTTTAAATATATTTATATTAAAAATATATAAATACGTATGAGTGTAAACTATAAAAAAATTAATATTTTTCAATGAACAAAAGGTATCTTAAAATTATTTGTTGTATAACACATAAAAATTGATGAACATAAGTATATTTTATGATAAAAAAGAACTAAATCTTTTTGAAAATCTCTTATTAAATATATATACACTTCTTTTGCAATTCATTCTATTAATTTTTAAAATGATAGATGAAAATTAGATGAATAATATATTCATAGAGTATTTTATTTTATTATAAATGTAAAATTAATAAAGGTTATTGAGTAGTTTTAATTAGTACCTTTTTGAATTGTATGTAGTGTTTTAGCATTAAAATAACTCTAACTTTTATTGTCAATAAATATCTCTATAAAGTACTTATTTTATGGTATTTAGAAATGAGTTAATGGCATGAATATCTGTAGTTAATGATAAAGATATTTAACTATGTCATATAGAACTATAATCACTTGTTTTAGGATAAATTTTAACAGACAATAACCATTAATTTAGGTATGATAAGAGTTTACATAAAATTAAAAAGATTTTAAAAAAAGTTTTAAATTCTGGAGTTATGAGTAAGAATATTTAAAACTAATACAGAGGGAAGAGATAATATTTAAGAAGCAAAAAAAGAAAGAATAAAAAGGAAAATAATAATGAGGAGTAAAAATAAAGTTATATCATCAAAAAGTCTTACATAATACATATTATAACATACACACCCATAAAAGTAGGCAATAAAAATTTCCCCAATATTCACATTAATAAAGTTAGCATATGCTTTTAACAAGGAATAATTAAAAGAAAAGAAGTATATAAATATATTTATAAATAAAATAAAAATAAATTTTTGGAGATAGGAGAAAATGATATATATATATATATAAAAAATAAAAATAAATACATTTATACTTTAAATGTAATTGGTCTTATATATTCAAATTATGAAAAAAAAGGCATCTTTTCTTCTTGGTTTATATAACAAATTTTCGTAAATTAAACTAACTATGTAATAGATTATATGATAAGAGAGTGTCTTTTCACTTTTTATTTTCATATATTACATCTCATATATTAATGATACATTTATCTTTTTTTTTAAAAAATAAACGTTGAAAACAATATTTTACTCCAATAACATTAGATAAATAATACCATATTTATATGTAATAAATTATTTCTGAAAAACTAAAAAAGTTAAAGCAAAATAAAGCTTATAATTTGTTTAGAGAGATAAAAAATGAGGAGAAAGAATAACAAGCATGATAGTTTACATACTTTTGTAATTAAATAATTAGAGTGGGAAAACTATTAGTTTTCTGTTTAATTTAATATTATAAATAAACTTTTCTCCTGTGGATTTAGAATAAATATCATAAATGTTCATACATGCCCATGCTAAGACGTCATATTTTTGAACTTATTAAAAAAATTATTAAATAAATTTATATTTATCACTTTTTTCAATTTCTCTTATGTAGTATTTTTGAAATAAATTAAATAAATTAGTTTGTTTGAATATACTTTTATGTAATAACATACTTAGAACGGAAACGATGATTAAAAAAAATATTTAAATGTGCATGAAAATATATTTTTTAATTAATTATAATTAAATATGACATTTCTATTAAAGCGAAATGAAAAGGATATAATAAATACATATATTTATATTTTTAGAAGTATTAGATTAATAGACTTTTAAATTTAAAAGTACAAAAAAAGTTAACATTTATATAGAGATGGTATATTAAAAAGAAATGAAGATGTACTATTGTTTATGCTATAAAATTATATGAAAGAAGATAATAATAGATTTTCTAAAATGATAATAAAGGAAAGAAAAATATTATAGAAAAAAAGTTTTGTTTGTTTTTGATGTTGTGTAATGCTTTATTCAAATTAAGATTATAAATATATTTATATAATATTTAAATTAAGAGGATTCTTTAAAAGTTTTTTTTTTCTTGATCATCAAACAATATTATTAATGCCTCCAAGTTTTGTATTGTATTATCAAAGAAGGAGCAACCCTATTTTTCTTAGGTAACTGTCGATTTATCTGAAGTACATTCTAAATGCATCGTTTCTTCAAGTTCCGGATGACTATTATTTTTAGGATCTTTAATAATTATATTTTTATTACATTCCCCATTACCATGTTTAGTTTTATGTGGTTCCTTGTTATCGGGTAACTCATTCGTAGATTTTCCTTCACCACTTAAGACATCGTCCAATGTTGGGAAAGTTTTTTGTCGACGTCTATTAAATTCTTTGCTAGAATATTCATTAAAATTTTCCCCAGGTTTTAATAAATCCTTTTTATTCTCTATTTCTTTTTTATTACCGTCATTTGATGGTATATTACATTTAATAGTAATAATACTTGTCGTATCATTACAACTCTCATTATTTGAATGTTTTTTATGTTTTTTGTCCTCTGTAAATATGATATTTCTTTCTTCATACTCACTGTCTTTTTTGGTTATAGGTGATGCTGTCATACTTGATTTAACATTTTCACTGATAACTGAAGATGTAACAGTTTTTTTCTTCCTCTTTTTCTTATGATCTTGAGTTCCATTATTTGATTCAAAAATTTGTAATTTATTTTTAGGATTATTGTTAGATGTTTTATCATTATCATCATCACTGTCATCAATACATGTAACTTCATGATTCATAAGATTATCATAATCAAAGATAATTTCTATGTTATTATCGTTACGATCTATATCACTACAACGTCTTTTATATCCTCCAACTTTAATTATTGTTTCTTTTATGGGAATATTTTGTTAGATTCTTAGTTATCTTTTTTTGATTCGCAACTGTTTTAGACTTTTTTTTAATAACACTCCCACTTTTTGAATCACGGAGTTCTTTATTACAGTTAGGATTATTAAATTGTCTACTCTGTCTTCTATCATTACCATTTTTTCCACATGTCACAGGTAAAAAAAATGTCATAATTAGAATTAGAAAATTGAATATTTCCATTACTTTTTGTCATTAGATGTGAGTAATAATAAAAAAATTTCATTTTATTATTTAATAAATAGTCATATAATTAAAATTATATTAAAATTTTATTTCTTATATTTGTGATAAAATACAAATATACTAAATTATTTTTTATATTAATAATATTTAATTAACAATAACAAAAAGGATATAAAATATTAATATTATTAGGTGGGAATTAGTAATGAATGCAATAAAGCCGTCAGCTTCCTATATAACAGAAACATCATGGTTTCAACCAAATTATATAGTGGATTTTAAATATCACATTCACTCACTTATCTCAACAGGTGGTTTCGGTCAAGTTTACTGGGCATCAGATAACTATACAGGACAGTTTGTTGCAATAAAGGTCGAAAAAAAGGATGCAAAATATCAATTATTGAAATTTGAAGCAGAGACATTGTCTAAACTTAACAAAATATCATACAAGCGTCATGGAAAAGAGAAAAAATTTGACTGCATAAAATTGATAAATTATTTTGAAACTAAACATTTTAATTTTATGGTAATGCCTTTGTGTGGTCCAAATTTTTATGAGATAAGAAAGGCAATGATAGAAGAGAAATTTTCAATTACAACAACATTATGGGTAATGAAAAATATGATATCATGCTTGGAGGGTTTACATAATTATGGATGGATTCATCGAGATGTTAAGCCAGCAAATTTTTGTATAGATATATATAATACGGATGATTGTAGAAGAAAAATGTATTTAGTTGACTTTGGGTTAGCAAAAAATTTCGGAAGTCTGATGGTTCAATGATACCTAAAAAAGATTACTCAAATTTTAAGGGTACAATAAGGTATACCAGTATAAATAGTCATAGAAGAAGAGATTTAGGAAGAATTGATGATTTATGGAGTGTATACTTTATATGCGTTGAGAATTTAATTGGTTCATTACCATGGAGAAATATAGCTGATAAAGAAGAAATCGGTTATATGAAGAAGGAATGTAATTTGCTAGAATTAAATTATGGTTCTATTGGACCTCCAAATTCTTTTAAAATTCTTTACGAACAACTTAGAAGTACAGGATTCTATAATGAGCCTAAGTATGGTGAATTATATGATGCTATTGTAAGTTTATTTTCCTTGAATTTCAATTATTTATTATTTTTTAGGAAAGTGAAATGAGAGATTTTGGTTATTATAGTCATGGTAAATTATTAGATTGGGAGGAGTATGGAATTGTCAATTTAATATTATTTCAAAAAGGAATCTCTAATTAATATATGCTTTAGTTTTTCCCTAATTGCTAACTAATTATCATGGATTTCAACAATATTATCGTAAAATATTAAATAATAATAATTTAACATTTTATAATCGCAATAATTAATAGTAAGTAATGAATAACAAAAATAAAAGTAATTATTTATTTTTTTTATTTTTAATTGCTTTTTTATTTTTATTTAAAATTCCATATAACCATACTTTAGTTTCTTTGCTCTGCTTTAGCCGATGTTTATTGAATATGATCAATCATAAAAATACCAATAAAAGTTAAATTGTTTGTTGAAGCAATTTTCTTAAAATTATTTGATAAGAAGAAATGTAACATAAATGTAGTTACATAAATTGTTATACAACTTTTTTTAGTTTTAATTTATAATAATTAATTCTGTGTACAACACTGATTGAAATTATCATTTAAGTATGTTTTGTAAGACCTTTTCTAATAATACTTCTATGTTCCCTAACATCCCAAAACATTTTGTAGCAGAAAATTGAAGGACAAAAATTGTGTTGATATATTACATTGCAAATCATTTTTGACAATTAATTTTAATTTTTAGTTTTAGCAATTCAAGAAATTTGTAATCGGATTGAAAAATTATACGAAAACAATGATAAGTAAAATTTTGTTAAAATTTCAATATTTAATAAGGTTAATAATGTTTTGTATCCAAGTGCGCAAAACTTAAAATTTTGTAGCTTTCTTCTAAGGGCTCTTTCTTCACAAAGTTTATGAATATGTCTCCATAATTGTTTATGAGATGTTTATTATTAGACAATTTTCAATGAAGTACCTCATATTTTTTGAAATTATTGTTTAATGTACTGTATAACAATTATTTTTAATAAAATTGTCTAAATGATACTTTCTTAGGAAAAAATGATTTATGGTTTGATTAAAATAATAATATTAATATGTCTTACTCGTATAAGGTATAAAAACTATGATTTTATGTAATTTCTTAGCAGTTTTTACAAATATTTCAAAAACGAACTATTAATAAGATAGAAATTTATATTAATAAATTGGAGATTTTTAAGAGAATTTATGTACCAAGACACTTTTGGCATATAAATCTAATTTATTGTCTATAAAAGCGATTTTAAAATAGTTACAACAAAAATAAACACTGAATATAATAAAAAAACATTTGATGTATATACACTTTTAATTTAATAGATGACACAAGTTAAACACTCAGAACAAAATCATGATTTCAAGATAATGATTTCGTCCTAAGGGTAGTGTTATCGTTTCTGAGATTGCTTTTAGGATTATCTGCTGTATACGATCCTCTACCACAACAAAACTAAGACGATATTAGTTTCTTCCTGAGATTATGTTAGATTTTTTCACTACTTGTACAAAAAGTTATATTTATATAATCCATGTTTATGTTAAATGAATTCAACGGATTTATCTGCAATTTATGCATTTTTCAGTTATTTATAAGATTATGCTTCATAATATGGTTCGATTATTTTATAATAACTGTTCTATGCTTTACTTAAAGCATGTAAGAAGTATTTTTAATAAATTTTTGTCAATTTTTATTATTATATAAAATATTTTGAAAGTTATCCTACTTCTCAAGCTAAGAAGAACACATCTTTTGACTATCATTTTATAAAAATTCTTTAAGTTAGAAAAAAGTTATAAGGAAGAGAAATTTACTTTTCTTATTTCCTTCTTTTTTTATAAAGAACATTGCAGTATCATGAAAATCAAAAACTATGAATAATATAGTTACATTAGTAAAAATATTAGCAATATAAGAGAATTTAAAACAATTTATTTATTCATTTTATTTATTGTCTAAATGAAAAAGATTTATAATATTGAAAAGTAATTAAATTATCATGGTTACATTTATCGCACCTTTTATAAACATCAAATTTGCCAGCTTTTTCTCTATAAGGTACAATATGATAGTTTCCACAAGGGAAAAAATTTCTGACATCATCAAATGCTCCAATAAGACTTTGATGAGAAAAAGTGAGGATGTAATTCATATGATTTTCAGAACCATCACAAATCTTTTGTCTATTTTTTATATTTTTTAATAAATCTTTTTGAAATTTGTAGCATTTTGATAGTATTTCCATTGTATTAAGTTCTTTATTATTAGAAAATAGTTTACTAATCATTAATGGATTCACAAAGGTTTGTACAATCACATTCTGAGATTGTTAAACTTCTCATTTTGTCTACCATTGGCAACGTATAATCAGAAGGAATAATTTGATCTTGAAAACATATTTTAACAATATGAAAATACACAATATATTTCATTTTTTGTATAAAAGATGAAAAACTTTCAAATTCTTGGTTTTTATCAATAAAAAGTTTTATATAATAGAAATTAGTATTTTCTTGAAAATAACTATTGAGAAGATCGAAAATGATTGTTTTCCCAGTTGTATTTATACAAAGATTTATGCCATTTGTAAGATCTAATCTTGAAAGGTAATTTTTTAATTTTTCAATTTTATTCTAAAGTTATATATTATTATTATCTAATTAAATCAAAAAATAAACCAACCTCATCTTTGGACAAATAAAATCTTTTAAATTCAATTGTTTTTAGACTGTTAGTTAATTTGTAGGAAAATTTAATGGAACCATCACTTTCTTCAAAACTTGAAATATCCAACGACAATAATCTAGGTTTAGGGAGATATTTTATATTAGATGTGATAAATGTATTGAAGAATTTTGATGTTAATCTAGTTCTATAAATAGATTTCCAATCAAGTTCTTTAAATATGATTCTTAAAACTTCATTAGGAAGAGAGGTGATAGAAAGTGTTGAAAAAATATCTTCAGTAGCCATAGTATATAAAAAATAATTTAATGAATTTGTTTATCTATTAATCTCTTTATTATATATAACTTTTAGAAGTCTTAGATTTTTTCAAACAATTGGCATCTATTACAATTTGTATAATACTATCAAAAATAAAAACAATTTGTTAAAGGCTTTTTATAGCTTTAAACTTTAAAAAGGAATTCTTTGATATATTTTAATAGAATATTAAAGCGAATAGTTTAAGAAGGTTCATAAAAATCAAACTATTTTATATTTTTGTTTGTAAGCAAATCAAATACAAATGAAGATTACTGCTTAAAACTCTAATTTATAAGTTTTATTTTCTTTTATTTTTCTACAGTATAATGGTGTAATATATTGAAAATATTTCACACATATATAAAAATGAACAAATTTTGACACTTCTTCATAAAATGTAGTAAATTTAACCCACATGATAAAAATTAAATCTTCTTCATTTGCGACTATTTTTAACTCAATTTTTTCGTACAGAAAAATTAAGAGAATAATTAAAATATTTTTCTTTTATATTATTGTTATTTTAAAACTTAAGTTATTTTATACAATACATTTTAAAATACAACATTAGAATTTAACTTTATATAAGATTAGCAATGCTTTTAAAAAAGTTATTTATTGTAATATTGTAGTATTTTTTTTGAATGTTCTTCAATTGTTTGAATCACTATAAATTAGATTTTTACATAAAGTTATATTTATCTATTGACTCAACTTTTTTTATAACGTTTTTCATTGTTATTTTTAAAAGTTAAACTTATTAAAATTTTTAAAATATTATACGTTTTGCTCATGGAAAAATAGCTTCAAAATACTTTAATGCAAATAAATAAAGAATACTAAGACAATATATTTAATTAATATTACTTTTTGTTACTAAATAATAATTGTTTTTAATTATCATTGTTATCAAATTTTTTAATATCTAAATTTAATGTTGTTAGTCGATTGATTAGAATAGTGGCTTTTATTAAATCGTAAGTAACTTTACACGAAATTGACTTTCGATAGCACATTTTATAAATTAAAAAACAATTTAGGATTTAAGATAAGCATAATATCATAAAAAATTTAAAAATTAAATAAAGGTTACATAAATTTAAAGTGTAAAACATATATATTTTTTTAAAAATGGCGAAAATGTATAGGACAATCTAATATTTTACGCGGTTTAAAATATTTTTTTGTCGTTTGATATTTCTAAAAATTAAATAAAAAACTAATATTATAGAGAAAAAAATTGTCAAATCATTAAAAATTAATTAAGTTAAAATATAATTGCAAATGTATTTTAATAGAAAATTTATTTTATTCTAAAGAACAGATTTGGTTGTTATTTGATTGATTGATATTGAATTTGTTGATTTTTTTGAAAAGCTTCTTATTTGGAAAAAAAAATTTTATAAATTGAATACGATAAATTTCTAAAAAGAATACGAAACTTAGTGGGCAACATGGCAAATAAACAATTTCTATGTACTTAATAAATTGTCTAAAGGTATTGGATTGAAAACCATCTAAAAACCAATAATTTTAAAACAAATTTTAAAACTCACAGTCAATCAAAACACAGTAATAAAGGTTATACGATATTATTAACATAAAAGGCATTATTGTTTGGAATAGGGTATTTAAAGTTAATGTTTTATCATTTTTTGAAATTGTTGATTTATTTCTCATAGTCTTTTGATGGTTCCATATTTTTTTTAGAATTATTAAATTTAAAATAATTCCTAAAATGCATCCAGCAATTTGTGGAAGTGTATCAAACCATGGAAAAACACTATCTGTGAATAACCCTAGATCATAAATAGCAGTATAAAAAGACGTTTTTGCCAAATTTGTTGAATAAAATATAACATAAAGAAATGCAATAAAGTTAAATACCATTGAAAAGCATCCAATCAAAACTTTTTCTGTCAAGCTTGTTTTTTTCCCAAGAATTATTAAAGAAAATCTCCAATAAGTTATAAAAAATGGAACAGTATAATTGAAATTATATACAAAATAAAGTAATTGCGATAAAAACGTAGTATATATAATACTGAATTTTACATTATTTAGAAGCAAAAAATATGCTGATAAATACTTAGTAATTAATACAATAGAATAAATAAGTGTAGAAGAACTTTGCAATATTACAACACCTTTTACACTCTCAGTTCTTTTAAATGGTTCCAAAAAAATAGTAATAATAATTAAAATTAAACAAATAGCAAATGTAATAACATATACACTAAGTTCGAAATAAAAATTTGGTGTCAAAATACCAGGTCTAATTTGAACTATTATACTGTCTCTTGAAGTATTATTATTTTCCATATTTAAAATGTATCGAAATACAAGTTTTATATATTTTGTCCTTTTTAAATACCAACCTAATTTTAAAAAAAATTAATGTATTTATGATTATGACTATTTATTTTGATTAAATTTATAAGGATAATTCACATTCATATTATTTACAAAATTATATTTTATTAAAAATTAAGTAAAATTGGTAATGCAATTTTTTAAAAATTCTTGATGACGAAATTACTGCAAATTATAATAATTAAAAAAATATATACTTAATTGCATCAAATAAATATTAACATTTTTATTTGATTATTTGATATTAAAATTAACGCGATTATGATATAAATTAAATTTTAATGTTTTCTATCCCCATCATTTTTAATTTTGTTAACATATATGGAAGCATCTGGATAATTATAGAAGGAATTTATTTGAAGTATTTTTAAATTAAGCATCTGAAATGATATTAATATATGTAAATATTAAAGCTTGATTATTTATTAAATTTGAATTATTTATAATATAATTGAATGTAATTATAAATATAGTCATAAAGCTTTTTTCAGTTCTAATTTTTTAAAAAAAGCAAGTTTGACACAATTTTTTTAAAAACTATGTTAAATAACAACAGCTTTTGATTATTTTTCTCCAAAACGTAACATAATATCAACTCAAAAGTTTATGGATGTGTAGATGGGAAGTAGGAGAACCTTATTTTTTTTCCAGGGCAAAAGCAACGGCAGATCAAAAAATATTCAAACTAAATAAATTTTTTCATATATGACATTTTACCAAAACCGTATTTTTTAGTGAATCTACATAATTTTCAAATCATCTGACAAAATTTCAAAAGAAAATATTAAAATTTAGGGATTTATTTATTTTTTAATATTAGAATTTTCTACTTATAAAAGTGCAATTTTCTCCAACCTTGAGTTGCGACCAATTCATTGATTTCAATATTTTTCTAGCTTTTTGCAATCTATATAAACTTATTCAATAAGAAAAGTGTCTTGGTTATTATTTTAGTTACTTTTAATCTTATCAAATTAGAAGAATATTTTTATCATTTTAAAAACATTAAAAATCCGTATTTCTATTTTTCATCATATTTTAAAAAGGTTTTTAAAGAATATAAATTAAAATATAAAGTAGCCATTAAATTTGTAGAAGTATTCTTTAATATGTTACCAAAATACGAGATAAGAAAATAATAATAGGCAAAACTTAATATTTTAGGTTAAATAATTACGAAATATTTACCATCAACCTTTAATATTATTGATCTTAAAAAAAATTAACGAAACTTAAGACTAATCTGTATTTTAAATTTCTATCATAATTAATAGTTTAAAAATGAATTTTAATACTAATTAGAAGTCTAATGTAAACATTGTTCTTAATTTTCAATTTCGATATAAAGAATTTGCAAAAAATCATTTAAATTTAGAATCTCAAATGAGTCTAAAATCATGAGGATATGTGATAAACCGATTTAGATAAAAATTGTTTTATAAATTTTTAATATTCAAAAATCTATGCAATTTTAATACTAACTATTTAATATTATAAAGTAAGAAAATATTACTTGGAATTTTTATAGTGAGTTATTATAAAACGAAAGATTTAAAAGTTTTTTTTTAAATTTTCAATATTTAAAAAAACAAGCCCTGCGGTCAAGTAACAACAAGCGAAACGAGTGCTGCTTGTTAATACTTTACTTTAAATAAATTTACAAAAGTGTGTTAAAAATTTTTATAAACTCTTATACTCTGTCGTTTTGATTAAGAGATATTTATCACTTATTTATGTGTTGTTATGCAAAATAAATTATTATATATTAGATAAAAAAATATTTGCTGTTACTTTTAGTAAATGTAAATTAATTTTTAAAGAAACTCATTAAACGATATGAATATTTCTTTAGAAATATTTTAAATATAAATGTAATGATTGATACAATAAAAAATAATTTGTTTTATTACTAATAAGATAGTCATTTAAAAAATGTGGTGTTCATTAAAATAAGGAAGAAAATTAGTGAACTTTTTATTTTTTATTGGTAATATAGTTTTTAAAATAAATATTAAATCTTTATCTAATACTTATTCAAAACAAAAAATAGGGTCTATTTTATCATTCTTTATATATTTTTAATGACTTTTTGTGTGTCTTATATGATTCTTTAAATATTTTATAGGAGTAGAATAAATTTTATCAATTCTATTAAATCAAATTTTTATCAATACTTACTTTTATTGTACACTTCATTATAATTACTCATCAACTGTTATAAAAAAAACTTTTTATCTGTTTATTAAAATTTTTAATCTTTTATAATTTTTCGTCTCAAAAACTAATGAGTACTTTTAAACAATTACGTTTACTACTATGAAAAAATTTTCTTCAACAAATAAGATCACCAATTTTTACGTTATTTTAAACTGTTGTGCCTATACTTCTTATATCACTATCATTTGGTTTAATGGTATTAGTAAGTTTTTCTTTTTTCATAAAGATTACTAATTTTTTTTTTCCAGTTAAGGGGTACATTTGAAAAAAGTTACAATGAAACAGATTATTCGGGATGGCCAGTAACGGGTAGTTATTTAGATTTAATAATGCCAGCTGATATTAAATCTATGGATGAAACATTTTTAGATTATTCTATTTTTTGGGAAAACAAACCTTAATGTTAACAATTTCTTCAGGTAACATCAAATAAATATTCAATTTTAAATAAAACCTATGATGTTGATATTGAATTTGTCTATGTTCCAAAAACAAAATACGCAGAAATAATTATGAATGAAATAGTTAGAAGGTTTACGCAAAATGATGTCTTTCATAATCCTATACCATTTGATAATATTCCAGAAATATTAAATATAACTTTACCCGGTGAAATTCAAGGTATAATTAATTCATTTAATTTTACAACATTAAATATACATGGAAAAACTAAAGGTTATGAAAGTGCAATGTTAAAAGATCTAGAAATAACTTTCGCTAATCATTGTAACAATTCAATTATTGGTAGTATAGTTTTTGACGATAACTTTTCTAATAATCCAATGGGTAATGATAATGTAACATATAAAATACGCTTATCAAATACTCATAGAGGACTTGCTAAAACATTTGCCAAAAATGATTATGGACCATGGAATACTGTAACAATATTTGCAACACAATACATTTCTGGTCCTATCTCATCAACAAAATATGATGGTGGTGAACCAGGATATTGGGAGGAAGGATTTTTAATGATCCAAAAAGCAGTTGATACATCAATTGGTTTAATGATAAAAAATAATTATACAGAAAAAAATACATCAGTAATTCAAGAAATTATGTCAAATCCATCCATAACAACATTACAAAGATTTCCATTTCCATCGTATAAAACAAAAATAATTGAAGTTGGATCTTTTTTTTTACCAATAGTAATAGTATTTTCATTGATGACGAGTGTTATTTATATTGTCAAAACATTGGTTACAGAAAAAGAAAGTCAATTGAAAGAGTACATGAAAGTTATGGGATTAAAACAATGGGTTAATTGGATTGCTTATTTAATTATAAATTATGCTAAAATGTTACTACCAGTGATTTGTATAACAGTTTTCATGATATTTGTTGCTCAAAATACCGATCCATCATTAATTTTAAACTTTTTCCTTCTTTATACATTTAATGTCGTATATTTTTCATTCTTTCTTTCTTTCAACATTCCTACAATCAGCTACAACTGGTACATTATTTGCTGTCCTCGGATGGATGCTCCTTTATTTTTGGAGTGTTATATTTCAGACACTTGATACACAAGCAAATTATAGTTTTTCAACAAAAATGATTAATTTTATTAATCCTAATGTTGTTTTAACATATGCTGTTATCTCCGTCGGAAGATATGAAACTCAGGCTAGTGGTGTTACATGGAGCTCTATTTGGAGTCCACCAACACCTGATCAAGAAGTTTGTTTTGCTCATTATTTATTAATGTTAATAGTTGATGGTATTATACTTATTATATTAACAGGATATGTTGAAGCCATAAATTCAAGTGGTGAGGGTATACCACAACCACCATACTTTTTTATACTTCCTACTTATTGGTTTCCAACATTATTTAATAAAAAAGTATCTCTAACAAATATTAATTCAAAAGAAAACAATATTGGTGATAAAAATGAGGATGAACCTAATGTATCTCCAATGATTAATATAGTTAATTTAACAAAAGTTTATAGAAAAAGTTCAATATCACAATTATTTAATTGTAAATTTGGTGATAATGCTAAGAAAGTTGCTGTTGAAAATTTAAATTTACGCCTTTATCTTGGGCAGATAACAGCACTTTTTGAACATAATAGTGCTGGTAAAAGTACAACATTTTCTATGTTAACAGGTGTAATACCATCAACTTCTGGTACAGCATTTATAGATAATTATGATATTAAATCAAATCTATCTGAGATAAGAAAAAAATTAGGTTTATGTCCACAATATAACACTTTATTTGATACATTAACTGTCATGGAACATCTTGAATTTTTTTGTAAACTTAAAGGAAGAGTATATAATGAAGATGAAGCTATAAATATATTAGAAAGATTAAAGATTGGTTTTAAGGCAAACTTTAGAGCTGGAAATTTATCTGGTGGTCAAAAAAGAAAATTATCATTAGCAATAGCATTGATAGGTGGTTCAGAAATAGTGATGCTTGATGAACCAACATCCGGTATGGATCCTGGTGCAAGGCATGATACATGGACATTATTATTAGAAGAAAAATCTAAAAGAACAATGCTTCTTACAACACATTTTATGGAGGAAGCTGATTTATTAGGTGATAGAATAGCAATAATGGCACATGGAAATCTGCAATGTTCTGGTTCAAGTATGTTTTTAAAGAAACTTTATGGTGCTGGTTATCATTTAACAATTGTATTTAATAAAGGTATACCATTAAATGAAATTCATAAACAATATAAAAATGTTCTTTTATTCCTAAGAACATACTGTGATGATGCAGAGATGCATTCAGCTGTTGGTAATGAAACAACGTATTTAATCAGCCAACTACATAGATCAAAATTTTCAACAATTTTTAAAGATTTAGAGGGAGGTCAGGAGAAATTTAATATTGAATCATTTGGTGTTTCAATAACAACAATGGAAGAAGTATTTTAAAAGTTAATGATATAGCAAATGTGAATAGAGATATTAAATTAGGTATTTTTAATGAAAATGGGACAAATGAGAAGAATAATTTAATAGAAAAATTTAATGATTTAAAAAATATAAGGAAAATAAGTGGTATGAATTATTATTTGCAACACATGAAAGCAATGTTTCTTAAAAGAATAATTTATTTTTGTAGGAAATAGATACAATTTATTCCTTCATTGATAATACCAATTTTATATTTATCATTATTAACATGGACATTAAAAATTATTCCATCACCAAAACCTCAGCCACAATTATCAATTAATTTTGATTTCTATTCACAAAAAATATACCAGCTAATGTTATAATACAAAAATCTAATGATACATTTGATAATTCTACATTTGCTTCAGATATGTATAATTTAATTGAGAGTATCAGTCCATCAATTAAGATTGATCCTATTTATACAAATGACACATATAATCAAAATTCATACATAAAAAATAAGATAAAAGATGAAGGATATAGAATTTTTAGTTTAAAAACTCCTGTAGCATTTAATGATTGGTTTAAAGATGTTCCAATTCCATTTATTGGCAATTTCCATTTAACGATATTAAATGGAATGTTTAACAATTTTGCACTTCATTCACCTCCATTAGCATTGAATATTATTGATATATTTTTGTTAAGAAGAGGGACAAATAACTCGAAATTAAGTATTAATGTTATTAATCACCCATTACCACCATCTATAGGTGATACAATGAAGTCGTCAAGTACCACAACATCAGCATCATTCATGATTGGATATACAATTATTGTATCAATGTCAATGGCAGTCTCAACATATGCTTCATTTCTTATTAGAGAAAGATCTAAAAGATCAAAACACATGCAAATGATGTCTGGAATAAGACCATGGATGTATTGGATGACAAATTTTATTTGGGATGTATCATGTTTTTTACTTCCTGTTGGAGCATTTATAGGAATATATTATTTATTTGATATTGAACCATTTACCAATTCATCACAAACAGTTTTAACATTATTATTAATTATGTTATTATATGGATGGACAATTATACCATTTGTATATACATTTCAATTTGCCTTTAATTCAGCTCCAAAAGGATATACATTAATTGTTATGTACAATATAATTACAGCTATATCATCATCTATTGCTACAAATATTATAACACAAACAGTTAATGCTGATGTATCATTTACATGGTCAATTATTCTATCATTCATATTTCCAACATACAATCTTTCTAATTGTTTCTCAATTCTTTATAATAATGAATATGCAAGAATCGCTTGTCAAGATATTGATTGTACAAATCCATTATTTAAAAGTAGTGTTCCACAATGTTGTGGAGAGATTCAAAATAGAGCATATGTTGAGAATGTCATGAATTTTTTCACTAACAAAGGAATTGCTTGGGGTCTTATATTTTTAGGTTTAGAAGGATTTATATATTGGTTTACAACAATTGCTATTGAAAAGCAATGGAATAAAAAATTAAAGAGAAAACTTGAAAAAAGTAAAAGTAGTTATGATAATAATTCATTTAATTGGGAATGTACTGATCCAAACCTTTCTGTTAATGTTTTAGAAATGGGTAAAAGTAAAAATTTACCATCCAATAATAATGATGAGGATGATGATGTAATAAAAGAAAGAGAATATGTTCTTGAATCCTCAGGATTAAGTAATACTGTTATTGTAAAAAATATCAAAAAAAGGTACGGTAATTTCGAGGCAGTTAAAGGAATTAGTTTTACTGTAGAAAAAGGTGATTGTTTTGGTTTGCTTGGTGTAAATGGAGCTGGTAAAACTTCAACTTTCCAAATGTTAACTGGTGAAAATAATATTTCCGAGGGTGATGGTTTTATTAAATGGTATAGTATAAGAAATAATTGGAGGAAAGCAGGAGAAAATATTGGATATTGTCCACAATATGATGCTATTATAAAAGAAATGACTGGTGAGGAGACATTATATATGTTTGCAAGAATACGTGGTATAGCTTCAAAAGATATTCCAAAGACTGTTGATACAATAATTCAAGCTATAAATATTGGTATGTATGCTAAAAGGCAAATAAAAACATATTCTGGTGGTAATAAAAGAAGATTATCACTTGGTATAGCATTAGTTGGAATGCCAGAAGTTTTATTATTAGATGAACCAACATCAGGTGTTGATCCAAAAGCTAGAAGAATTATATGGGAAATTTTGGCACGCATAAGAGAGGTAGGAACAGCATTGGTATTAACATCACATTCAATGGAGGAATGTGAAGCACTCTGTACATCACTTTCAATTATGGTAAATGGAAAATTTAAATGTTATGGATCACCACAACATATTAAATCAAAATTTGTTTTTGCTTATACATTGTTAGTGCGTATGGAGACACCAAATGAAATTTCAGCAGCATTTAATACAATTTAACAGAAATTCCCTCGATCAATACTAAAAAAACAACATGCACTTCAATTGAATTTTGAATTAAGAAAAACTAAAAATGCGACATGGAGTAACTTATTTAAACAATTAGAAGATTTAGTAGAACCATTAAAAATCCAAGATTATTCTTTATGACAAACGACACTAGAACAAGTATTTTCGGAATTTTCAAAAGATGTTTCTATGATTGGGTATAATAATGACAGTAATACAAAATAAGAATCTATATTATAAATAGTGCATTTATTTTATTATTCTTAAATTTATTTAAAATATAGTACATATATAAATATAAAGTTATTCCTTTATCTCATTAAATACAATGACTTCATAATCTAAAATACATATACGGTATTCTTTATTAGTGAGTATTTGAACTTTAATAAATATAATAATATCATCGTACTTTATAATGTAATAAGGATTACTTTACATCAATTGTTGTATATTTGCTTAAAGTGTGTAGAAAAAATTTCAAATAAATCTTATCATTTTTAACTAAGAATCTTTGAACTTGATTCAATCACACATGTTGGGAAAAAATTACAACAACTCTTAGCAATCATTTCATAAAAATCGTCAACTCAGAAAAAAGTTATAATGGAAACAAAAATTTTTATCTTTTTTAACTATACATTAATATACATTAGCAAGCAGCCCACTCGCTTCGCTCAAGACCTGCTTGACTGTAGGGCCGGAGTTTTTAAGTAAGACCGATACTTTTCTTTCAGCGAACTCACTTTGTTCGTCGCTGCTTGCCCTCGAAACCAGCCTTCTCTATATCATTATATACTACAGTATATGATGTTTTATAAAAATTTTCTAAAAAATACATATAAAAGGTGTATAAGAGTATAAATGAATATTTTGAATAAAAATAACCCTCTTAAACGTAAAATCATTTTTATGGAGTTATATACATTTGAAAGCCTAACTTCTTACTTAAAAAATGCCTCAAAGAGAATGTGAAAATATTTATTAAAAATGTTGTTATAGCTATTTACGTAACATTCGTTCATTTTCACTATTTTTAGATTTTACTAACTTTCAAAAACGATATAATTATTTCATGTTAAATTTTAAAACACGAAATATTTATTATTTTTACTATAATAAAAATAATTTTTTCTTAGTTTTCATTATTTTTATAAAAACTAAGAATAAAAGTACAACTACTATCGTTTGTTAACAAAATTTTATAGGATTAGATATTTGTTGGTTTTTATTATCATAAAAACGAAAATTTTTAATCCTTATATATTCGTTAGTTAGAAAATTGTTTAAGAAATTTTTCTTACATAAGTATTCATATGTTCATTTAAAATATATATATATATATAATAATGATTCTTAAACTTATTTGCAGAAAAAATGTTGGGCTATCAGACACATATAAAAGTGGAAAAAGAAATTAAGTTTTCAAAACGTTACATTGTTTTGATAAATTAACAAAACTCTAAAAAATCATGTAAATGAACAAAAGTCTCATAAATGACCATAACTACATTTTAAAATAATATTTTTACATTCTGTTTTAAGAACTTTTTTAAGTAAGAAGTTAGGCTTTAAAATAGATATAATTCCATAAAAATATTCCTACATTGAAAAGAGTTATTTTTATTCAAATTTTTTATATATACTTTTTGACATCTTGTATAGTTTTTTGAGAAAACGGTCAAATTTATGCGAAAACCTAATATTTTGCATCATTTTAAACATTTTTGTTATCGCGTGATACTTTTAAAATTTAAATAAAATTTGATTTTTTTTAGTGGTGGAACATTTTTATTACATTTTATGAAGAAATGTCAAAATTTTTTCCCATTTTATTTTTGTGTGTTGTTTTTCTGAAATTAATTAAAAACTACTTAGTATTCTTCAAAATTGTTCTTTTTTAAAATTTACATATTTTGTTAGACAAATTATTATTAAATATCTGATTATTTGAATTGTTGAATTTTTTATATAATATAATCTAAAAAAAATTTTTAATATGCTATTAATTTTTATTTTTTTATTATTAAATTTTATTCCTTCGTTTTGCTCAAAGAATAATAATAAGAATTCGGATGCAAAGCGGAAGAATGCAGGAACAAGTAAAAAGAAATCAATGAGTCTCCGTGAAAAAGGTAAAAAAGTAACTGGAGGTAATGGCAAGAAATTATCTTCTGAGGATGGCCCTAAAAAGAAGCCTTCTAATTGTGGAGTAAATAACAATGAGGATGCTCCTAAGATAGAAAATGGAAATAATGCAGTGAAAAGTTATGGATCACCAGAAGGAAATGTAGGTGATGGTACAACCACACAAACCAGTAATCGAAAACCTAATACTTTCCACAAATTATTGGATGTACCAAATAACGCCTTCGATTGTCCAGAAAAAACTAAAAAAAATGATGTTAATTCATACACTTTGAAATGATTTTTTCCTTTATATTCTAACAAAATGAAAAATATTATCACTATATCTTAACAATTTTATCAGAATGCTTAATGTTACAACAAATAATCAAATTTTACACAACTATGTAATTATTACTGTACTAAATTTCTATTATCAATTAAAATTAAAATGTTATACATAACATTCAGATTTTTAACATTTCAATAAAACTATATAAGAGTAAAGTAATGATAAATCGTGATTATTTGTATAATCTTAGAATTCTATGGTTGCATGCAGTAATATCGTTATATTAATAATATTTTTTTATTTATCCTTATACATTTCACTAGGGTTCAGTTTTGTTGAAGGAGAAGTTTTTAATTCTTTAATCACGGCTAATAGCTCTACTTATGATAGTGATATTATTCTATTCAAGTGTAATGGTTCAGATATAAATGAATCTAACTTCAGTGATGACAGTAAAATAAGTATTCCATCAATTGTGAAGATAAAGAATGAACCGTATTTAATTGTTGAGTACAAAAAAAGTAATTTAAATATAAGTGAACACAATAGTTGCTTAAAAGGATGGAACGAAAGCACAAATTTAACTGTGGTTGGATGGACAAAGGAACCACAATTAGATATGGTCCAAGAAAAAATAGATTATACAACTATCAGATTGAATGAATCATTTGAAGGTTTATTTGTTATTCACAAAAGTAAGGATAACTCTTATAAACGTGGCTATGCGTCTTTTATTAATTCTTTCGATGGCTTGATTATTTATCATTTTAACGTAAATTTACATAACAGAAGCATAGTTAGTCCATATAAAATATCTAGTGTAATTAATGAACCAATTTACTATAGTGTATCAGATTATAATACGTTTTTTAATTCAACGATCAGAAATGCAATATACAATTCCTCTACATTGCTATTATCAAATTTTACTGGAATAGATTTTAAAATACCTTCTGAAAAAGATAAGGATGAATTCTTCAATAAATATGATATTACTTTAAATTATTGTCTTATCATTAACAACCATTCAGAAGTGTCAAATAATAGTCATTTAACAAATATTTCAACATTGAATAATGATTTTACATTGCACAATGACATATTCTATTATTTTGAGGTTAAATGTAAAACATGTGAAAAAGTATACCATAAACTACAAGACAAATACTTTCTAAAAAAGAAGTGTAATGACAGTCCATTTGACAAAGTAGATAATGAAACGAAAATTAGAATGAAATGTAATATGCTCTTGGATAATCAATCTCAGGGAGATGAACAAATACGAAATGTTACTTATACAAATGGTTCAGTCGTTTATAATGAATTTACTGCTCCTGTTAACGTTTTAAATTATCAATGTTCAAAAGTTCCAAGTAAAAATATAGCAAGAAATAATAATCCTAATCCACATGATTATTTACCTGATGACAATTATAATAAACAAAATGTGACAACAGGTAAAAATGTTGAAAATAAAAAATCGAAAGAGGATAATCTAAAAATTACAATTATTCAAGTAGTGTTTTTTATTTTTCTTTTCCTCTCCGTAATTATTGGTGCTGCTATCTCCATCAGATGGTGTATCACTTATTTTATAAAAAAGCATAATATGCAAGATGATGAGAATAATACAATACTAAAAAAAAATAAAATATACCCAAATATACAGGAATGGTGGAATAATTTAGTATCAACCAATTTCGTTATTCACTGCCAAAGTGTATATGATTTTGAATACCAATCTACATTAACAGAAGATTTTGTTATACCAGATAAAATTAAAGAGCTGAGAAATAAAACTATAGATAAGAAAGAGGGAAGTAATGTAAAGACTTTATCAAAAACTGTTATTACCAAGGAAAGGTATAGAAATTCTTATACAATTTCTAATATATCTTTAAAACGAAATTACATAATGGTCAAGGTAAGTTATTATTTTCATTTTATAAAATTTAACATTAATTTAGTTTCCTTCATCAAGCAGACAACGTGAAATATTTGTCGAATATTTATTCAAAAACAATATAACAAATATAATAGCAACAATATCTGAAAGTGAATACAAATTCTTTCAGAAATTCTATTGCCCAAATAAAACAAAAAAGTACGGAGAGGTAAATTTAGAATTTATGGAAGTGAATCAATTGCAAAATATAGATATTTTATTCATAAAATTAAAATTAACTCATTCTTCTGGATTACGAAAACGACTATGGGTATATTTTGCTCCAGATGTCAGTGATAATCATAAGCCACCTAGTAAGGGAGTTGATAATAAAAAGCAAAAAGAAGATGCTGTTAATAATTTAAATATCATTCCATATATCTATGAGCATATATTAAAATCATGTGGTTCAAGGAAAATTCTTATTCATAGTGATGGTGAAATTAGTAAAAGCGTATTGATGGTAACATATTTCTGTTGCGTTGTTGATGGAATGATGACTGATTTCTCTATAACGAATCCATTAAAAATAATAAAAAAAATTAGAAGAATACATAATAGTCAGAATTTTGGAGCCATTGATTATGGATATTTAACAAGAATCTTGATTAGATACTTTTGCTCTGAAAATTATATATTACATACTGATTATGAAACTAATATGGATAATGCTTATATTAAGTATAAAATTCTTCTTGAAAAACGTTGCAACAAAGAATTTTATGAAATGTTATCACTAGAAAGTTTACAAGATATGATATACGGATTATGGAAAAATTATATAATTGGAGATAAAACAGAATTAGAAAGTAAATGCAAGACATGGTTCGAAATATACAAGCAGCCAATTGCTAAACAAGTAATTAGATCTAATAACTTTAGTTGTTTTGAGGACGACTGTATAATATTTGATAATCTTAAAAATACTGACCAACACTCAGGATTCTTGAACGGTAACTTCATAGAATACGTTTCTTTACAAAATAAAAAAAGACGTTTAGTCATGTGTCAGGTGAATAGTTATAGTTCAAATATATTAATAAAGTATTTTAATTTAGGCACCCACACTATATACATATATGAGTATGATTGGCTATCTGTACAATGAGGCACCTGCGACTATTGTGATTACAACAGGATCCAGTGAAAAACTCATCGATATTGCTCCATACCTTTCAAAAAATAATAATAAAAACAAACCTATTGCGGATGAATATACTGTTAATGTTGATAAAAATTTATTAACAAATCTTAGTTCTAAGGATTTAATTGAAAATTGTGATATCTATCAAATGACTATTAATAAAAAAAGTGAAAAAAATGCAGTTGAAATAAAGGTATTTCATTACAAAGATTGGCCACAAAGAGGTTTGTCTAAGGAAAAATATCAATATTACTTCTTTTTTTTAGGAATTCCATTAAACTACCAAGATATAGTCAAACTTATAAAGTCTGTTAACGGTTATGGAAGAACAAAATCAATTTTAATACACGGAAAGGATGGTATTGGGAGAACGGGATCTGTTGCAACGCTTCTCTACATGATTGATATGATGGAGGTGAACAATGAATTTAACCCACTAGACCATTTAAATGATATCCGTGACTGTAGATATGGAGCCGTTGAAACAAGAGAACAATTTCTATTTATTTTAATGGTTTTCTCTGAAATATTTAGAGATTCAATTGAAATGGTTAATCCAGGAGCAACCAATAGATATTTAAAACTTCTCCATAACTTGATTTACGTAGATTTTAGGACAGACATAGATAAAAAGGGTGGTAATATATAATTTTACAACATCTTTATTGTTATCAGTAATCGTCAGACAATTTTCCTAATTAATTAAGTTAATATTTACTATAATTTTAATATTTTTAATAACATATACCAATAGAATCTGTCATAAATCCTTATCATTTCAAGTATACTTAAAACTGAATCCAAGTATATCAATTAAATGTATTTCCATATCATTGATTTCTATATATCACAAGAATATGACTGTTTGTCAACTGATAACATAGTTAAAAATTTATCTTGATAGCTCTTGAGTTAAAAAAATTTTAAGAACGAAATATCAATGAATGAAAAACAATACACATATTACCAATATTATCTGTTTTGAAAAGAGAAAAAATGGAGGTTTTAAACAATGAAACGCATATTCATTATATTCAATCTGACAGCGAGTTTCCAATATTTTCAAAGTATATTTTGATAACGTTCTCTTATTTTTGCAATCTTCACTATTGTAAATTCAGTAGTTTTTGTACCTTTATTGTTCTTTACTACTATATTATGGCAAAGTAATCGGTTGTCATCGTTTTTTTTGCATATATATATATATGTGTCACGCATTTCAATAGAGTAAATTATTCTTTAATTCTGTATTTAATCTAAAACACTAATTCTCACCAACTATTACTAGCTATGGAGGGTGACTCTTCGTCTGATGATGATGACTTTTTATGGTCAGAAGAGTGTGTTAAATTTGGTTCTTATACATTTGTTAAGCCGGATTTCAACTTTGTGATGCCCAGACTTTTGTGCTGTGATGGTGCTCATAAGGAAGGTGTTTATATGCCACAAGTTGATCTCAGCGTAATTGACAGAGGATGCAGAAATTCTGGTAATGAAGGCTTAAATGTAAGTGCATATATTTTTCTTTTATTTTTCATCGTCTTTTGTTTTTCTAGAGAGTTCTATGCGATTCAAACAAGAAGGAATTTTTTTCTATTTCAGTCCCAGCTCCAAACAACCCTGCAGCAAACCATTTTAATGGAAATAATGGTATCAAAAACGCACCGAGTTACATGCCAGCTTCGGATGCATCAAATCATAAAGTGCCTGATCTCTTTAGAGTCTCTTCGTTTGATTTCAAAAAACCTTGTACAGTGAATCCAACAAATGTCCCTAATAAAACACCAATACGTGATGATATGGTGGATGACTTTTTCATGGATTCCGATGTTGACGATTTTGTTGTTAATGCTTCTTCAGAGAATAATTCCGCTATAAATGGCAGTAGTTCATGTGCAAAGGTGGAATATGTAAGTTTTATCTATATTTTTATTTTATTTTCCAATTTAGAACAATCAAAAAAGTACCAAAAATTCAAACCACCAGGAACAAGGAGGTTCTATGCTATTTAAAGTTCCTCAACCGGTATTAATATCTACCACTAAAGTGGAAAGCAAGTCTTCTACGTCGGCGGATAACTATGATGATGACTTCTATGAAGACTTTGACATCGCGGAATTCTTACCAGTCAGCACCGCAAGCACTGCTACTAATAATTCGGTATCCGATGACGTCACAAAGAATGTATATGAAGATTTTGATGATGAAGACTTGGATTCTGAATTTAGTAATCGTGAAGATATGCACGGAAAGTTCCGAGGGTTCCTAGTTGATGATGGTGAAGAGTATATGGATGAAAGTAAACATCTGCAAGAGGTGACGATTCGAAAGATGTATGAACTCTTAAAGGATAAATTTGGTCACAATGATTTCAGACACAGACAGAAATGTGCTATAACTGCTGCATTGGCTGGCAAGGATGTTTTTATACTCATGCCTACTGGTGCTGGTAAATCGTTGTGTTACCAACTGCCAGCTTCCATAGAAAATGGAGTAACTGTTGTGATATCTCCATTGCGTGCTTTAATTGATGATCAATGTTATAAGATGAATCAACTTGGTATTCGAACAGAGAAACTAACAAGTGATGTTAGTATTGCAAAAGCCAGTAAGATCTACGATGAATTATATAAAATGGATAGTCAAATAAAGTTACTTTATGTTACTCCGGAAAAGATAGCTGCATCTTCACAACTTGTTAATACTCTAAAACGACTTCAAGAACAGGGTCGATTATGTAGATTTGTTATTGATGAGGCCCATTGTGTTTCTCAGTGGGGACACGACTTCAGACCGGACTACACGAAGCTTAACACTCTAAGAGATACATTTAATAGTCCACATGTTCCAATTATGGCTCTGACGGCAACGGCAACTCCCAAGATTGTTACAGACACAAAAAGGCTACTAGGAATAGATTCTTCAAAATTATTCATCTCAACATTCGTTAGACCAAATTTGAAGTATGATGTTGTCGAAAAGTCATCTGCAAATACCAAAAAGCTCCTAGGAGATCTGTTTAAGAAATATCCAATTGGATCTGGGATTCTTTTTTGTTTCTCTAAGAATGACTGCTCAAATGCTAAAGAACTTGTTGAGAGTCTTGGGGAGAGTGCTGTTATTTATCATGCTGGACTTACTGACAAGCAAAGGACTGAAGCACAACAAGAATGGATGTCGGGGAGAAAAAGAGTTGTCTGTGCAACTATTGCTTTTGGTATGGGTATTGATAAACCTGATGTTCGATTTGTCGTTCATATGACGATGTCTAAAAGTATTGAAGGATACTACCAGGAGAGTGGTAGAGCTGGAAGAGATGGACTACCTTCCCATTGCATTATCTTATATAACTACACGGATTGTGTTAAATTAAGGAAGTTTGTTGAGGATCCAATTGAAAATGAAAATGGCACAAAAATAGTGAAATCTAGTGCTGTTAAAAAGATGCAACATGGAAATATAAACGAAATGATAGCTTATTGTGAAAGTGTCTCAGGATGCCTTAGGAAACTTCTAGTAGAGCATTTCGGAGAAATCTATGATTCTGCAGATTGTAAAGCTGACCAGGGTACTGCTTGTAAAAATTGTAGTAGAGATAGGAAGAAGAAATATAATTTGTATGATATGACGGAGGTGGCATCACTTATACTCCAATCAGTTAGTACGATGAAGATTACTGTCAAACAGCTATCAGATTGTTTGAGAGGCAAAACAAAATGTGAGGGAGCTAAAGGGAAAAAAACAATGAAACTCCCAATGTACGATAAGGCAAAATTCTTAACAGATAGTGATGCATGTCGCCTAATTATTAAACTAATAACGGATGGCTTTGCATTTGAGCAGATTCAAGAAATTTCATGTGGTAGAGGTAATACAACATTTGTCGGATATGTAATGCTAAGTGAGGATGGCGAGAAGTTTTTATTATCAAATCCTAGGCCGAAGTTCTATATTCATATGCCTCCTGCAAAGTTTACACTAGATGATATAAATGATAGTCATCTTATGATTAAGGTCGACATAAGAGAAGCTGAAGTTGTGAAGGAGAAATTTAAAATTAAGCATAAAGGCGTATATGAATGTGCTAAATTTAAGATCCAATCATTAAGGACACAAATTGCCAAGGAAGAACAAATGCTGGATGCTAAGAAAGTATTGACTGATGAGGCTGTCGATCAAATTGCAGCACTTCTACCTAGGACTAATACTGAGTTGTTATCAATTGATGGTATGACACAGTTTAAAATTAGGAAGTACGGTGGAAGGATAATGTCATCACTAAATGAATTTTGGAGGATGGTTGACAAGAATGATCAAGCAAAAATAAAGAGAGAGTTGGAAATGTTATCAAATGATAGTAATCAACTAGTTGAAAGCTCTTTCCTTCAACCAGCAACATACAATTCAGGAGTTTCTCGCGGTGGATCTTTTAAATATCCATATAGAGGAGGAAAAAGTTCTGGAGGCAGAGGTCGGAAAAAACGTAGTGCTCCAGCTCAATCTTACAGTGTAGATACTTCTTCTTCAACCAGAGGTCGTAAAAAGAGAAAAACTTCGAATGTTGATAATTTTATTGTAAGGGATATCTAAGATTTTTGTATTGTATAGTAAATGTATATAGTTCCTATGTATATAATTAATTATTTATTAATAAATAGCTGTATGTGAAATTGTTTTTTTATGAGATTTGTCATAGGATTACCGTGTCGATATTAAGGTTTACACAATGAACAAAAAATTTATAAAAACCGTTCGATTTTCGAGAGATATCATCAGGCGAAGATGAATAAAATTACCTCCTATCTATGATTATCATCAAAAACTACTGGTATCCAACGGAAATCCCAGTGATAAATCTAAATGTTGAATAGTACTTTTTTAGTTTGGAAAATAATTTAAAATTAGTACTTTTAAAAAATGTTGCTGCATATAATGCGATATTATGAAACAAATTAAATTTGATTTAATAATGGTGACTTCACCACTTATAAAGGTTTCCCTTTGAAACCTGCTTTTGTAACAGGCTTTAAAATGAATGGATTTCTCCGGGTTTTCTGTAATACAACTAATGATTGACTATTAATCCCAAAATGCTACTAACAGCTATTTAGCACATCTAGAAAGTATTTAGGTTTGCCGGAACAATATTTTTAAATCCGACCACTTTATATTGGTACCAACCCTTATAGTAAATAATTTTCACTTGTTTTTAATGTTCATGTCGATTTTCCTGAGCATCCACATACATTCTTGTAAAAGAACACTAGATAGTTAACTTATTTAAACATTTTCTTGTTTAAATTTAACATTATCAATTGCTTTAAATAAATATATTTGTAAAAATTTTATCTATTATCATTTACTAGGGTCTTTTCAAGCGCTATACATATTTTTTATGATATTTATTTATACTTACATATCCTCTGCTTCTATAGAGGAAAAATGACCTCGAAAGAATAATTTTCAATTTTGAATAAAATATTAATTTAAAATATTTATGTGCCTTAATAGTGAATATAAATATGTAATATCAATCTTATTTAAAATCGCATTCTTGAGATACATCTTTAAATGTGTTGCAAAATCTTGACTTTTAGTACCCCTATTTTTCTCCTTTAAAATACGAATAAAGACTTGAAAATACATAAATGTTTTTAATTTTTTGTTATCTTTACAGTGGAAATTAAAAATATTATATTTCAAGATTTATTCTTAAGATTGTGACACTCCTCCAAAATGCTATTTTTTACTCCAAATTTTAGTTCTTCAAAATAAAACATCTCGATTTTAGAGACGAAATCCTAAAAGAAAAAAAAAAGTTACTCTAAGTTTTTTAATTCTCTACATTTTAAGTTTAATCACGAGAAATTTTAACAAGTTTAAGTAATAGTAAATTTGAAAAGAAATTTTTTTTAAAAAATTATTCTTTCAAAATTTTGTCTTTTTTGACAAAAATGAATTCCAAAACGAAAGAATTTTAAAGATATATGTTCAGCAAAAGTATAGAAAATAGCATTCTCTATCTAACGATATAAAGAATATGTCTATATGATTAGTTACTGCCAAGATATAAGAATTTAAATTTTTGTAAAATTTTTAATGAAAAAACAAATTTTTTTATTTGTGGCAAAAAAGAAATGTCAAGACGGCTAGATATCAAAAAACGGAAAAACACTTTCTCTAGAATTAACCGTTGCGAACATTTTAAGACCTTAACTGTTAAAATATAATGTTCCGTTCTTAGGATATTCGTGACGACTCAAAGCCACTCAAGAAAAATATTTTAAAACAAAGTTATAATAACTATTTTTTTAACAATTTTGATTCGTTATTTTTACAAATTCTATAAAATAATAATAATTTTGAGATCTTTAATGTTGAAATACGCATTAGAATCTGTTTAGATATCACTGACAATGCAATTCAACCCTCAGAAATTTTTCTAAAAATATTTCAAATTAAAATAATAATAAATATTTTTCAACAAGTTTTATTTGTTTTTAATTAAATAAAATTACACAAAAAATATATAATTTTAATGATCTTTAGGTAGAAAAAATAAAATTTAACAAAAAAGATTCGATCCTTAAACTTTGGATGTATAAGCTTTTTATAGAGGTGTTATCCTCTTTAGTATGAATCAACAATATGAGTAAGAAAGTAGTTTATTTAATTTATTTAAATGTTAACAATCAGAATGAATGAATGTATTTTACTATTATAAATTCTTTTATTTTTATGCTTTTGCGTCATCGCCTTCTAAGGGTGTTACACATTTTCCATCAATATCAGTAAATTTCCTACCAAGTTCTACATTTTTTTCAAAATTAAAGTATTTATTCAAAAATTTTGTTTTCATAACACTAGTCATACATGATACAGATGAATTCGCAGGTAGCATTGATAAAACAATTCTGCTTGAATTAATCCTCCATACAATTAAATTTACATTTTCTTGACCATCATTTATCGATTTAGAGTTCTTCAGTATTCCCAACACAATTCCGGAATAGAATCCATCGAAATCTTCAAAAATTGCAAAACAATTTTCTGTTAATTTTCCAGTATATATCGCTATAATTAGATATGAATTTATAAGAATACTTCTTAATTTTGTGAAATTATTCCATCATTTACATAACTTGACATCATATCATATATTTCCTTACACACTTCATTACTTTTATCTACTGTATACCTTTCATATGGTTTATAATATTTATATCCTTCATAATTTTTATTTCCCTCACAGCCCTCATTTTCCATCAATTTATAAGCAATGTTGTAGTCGGCTAATCTTACACGTATTTGATTAAAAGAATTTTCTTTCAGATTTTTGATTGATTAGCCGACCCAACATATACATAAATCCTTTACCAAAAAAACATGAATAACTACAAATGTTTCCAAACCTTCCAATAATATGGTAAAAATGAGTTATCAAATGTGCCTTCATTGTCATTTCATCACTTCCTAATATCATTTTTCTTCTTTCAAACCAACAATCTAAACATTCTCTTGCCAATTCAATTTGTTCACATGAAAGGTCATCAGAAGTCCTATACCACAAACCAACAAAATATTAGTCCAATACAGTTCCTTCATTCTCCCAACATATCCGAATTCCATCAATATTGTTTGGTAAAGAAAATAAAAACATATATTTCATTTCAATTGCCTCCATAATTTCTTGTTCCTCCAATTTTTTAACCTTCCTTTTGAACTCACTAGGTAAGTTTATAAATTTAATGCCTTTATTAAAAAAATTTTTTTGTTCATCAGAAAAACTCGTTTGTTTAATTCTATTATTTGTTCTCAAATCATTTTTAATAAATCCATCTCTTAGTCTTATCATGTCATCTCTAAAAAACTTAGCAGTACTGTATGGATATAATCGATGCATAGTCCTTCAGAAACCTGCACTATACCATCAAAAAACGTTAAGCCCATCATGCTATAGAATGAATTTTCTTTTGTTTTTCCCATGTTCATTCTTAAACTTTCTAAACTTTTTATATGATTCACATGTACGTTGTTCATAAAATTTACTATTGTCAAATACCGTCTTCCTTTTTTTTTCCATACCAGCCATCATTTCTCCCTTCACATAACAAAAAGTACAACCAAATCTTCCATTAAAACCCTTCATGTTATTTATTTTCTTTATCGCTAGTATATCGGCTGTCAACATTTTTATATAAATTTTATAAAATACCTTCATTCATTTCTTCCATCATTTACCCTTAAGCACCTAACACCATCAAACAGCGGTTGATTTCCTGATAGTCTAAAAAAATGTTAATGAGCAATAATTTTTACTTACCATATTGAAAACATGATAACATTATTAAAAGACATTCTTAGTCATGGTGGTAAATTTATCATTATTCCCGTCAATGGCTAAACACCTATCTTCGAACTATTCGATAATTGACAACCATCAGTGTGCAATTTAACTGTTAATTCCTTCACTTCTCCATCATATTGTTTGAATAAATCTTTTGAATTCCATCTGACAATGCCATCTATAATTTCATTTGATGGAAATATCAACATTCTACCAACAACAGCATCTTTACCATCAATATTTCTATAAACTTGTTCCTCCTTCACTTGACTATAAATTCTGTCTATATCAGTGCACATGTTCCTCATCAAAGTTCTCAATTCCCTCATTGTTCTAGGTAACCTATTTTTCTCCGGCAGAAGCATATTAATTAAACCCAACAAATCCTTCATCGCATAATCACTGATCTGGCCTCTCATCTTAATTTTTAAAAGCAAACTAATAAAAACATTCATTTTTATTCTACATCCATCATAAATTTCATTATTTTTATCGTCATCATTCAAATTTTCATCACAAGCAATAAAAACTTCATTAAAAAATTTGGAAGTATCATCTTCTTCAATATCAGAAATAGAAGAATCTAAATTTTCCTAATTCATTTTCAATGTTTCTACCATCAGCTGTCATTCCTTCATTATCCCTATTTTCCACATTTCCATCATTAACTACCATTTTTTAATTATTCCTAAAATCACTGCCATCCAATTCATTTATATATAACCACCATGAAAAGTACGTTTCCTTGGATTTAGTTGTATAACTTTTTTCTTTTTCTATAGGTATTTATTTTACTTCTCGATCACTTATACTAATTTATACTTTACTAAATAATTACTATATTTTTGTTTAATTTAAATATAGAAATATAGTAGAATTAAACATTTTTATTACAATTTGACATGCAAATATAATGGAACGAAGCAATTTTATTAAAATTTAGAAAACAATAAATTAATAAAATAAAAAATTCTTTAATCCATCAATAAAAAAATTTTGCCTTCATCTCAGATTTTATCCTCTACCTTCATAATTTACAGCAAACATTCCCACATTCTGAAGTTGAAAATTTACAACTAAAATAAAACACCAAAAAAGCTCATTTCATCCCTGCCTTCACTTTCCACTTTCATACTTTACAGTAAACATTTCCATATTCTGAAATTGAACATTTACAACAAAGATATAGCATTTAAAAAACCTTATTACACCCATACCTTCACTTTTCATCTTTATAATTTAAAGCAAACATCCACACGTTTTGAAATTAAAAAAGTAAAAATAAGATAAAGCCTTAAAATTCATCATTTCTTCCATACCTCCACATTTTACCTTCATAATTTTCAAGCAAGTCTTATAACACTCTAAAGTTAAAATTAAACAAGTAAAATTAAAATAAATCATTAAAAAATCTATCATTATATCAATGTCTTCATAGTTTATCGCAAACTGTTTTAAATTAAGCAATCAAAATTTAAAAAAATATATTAGAAACTTACCATTCAATTCATTTATAGTTTTCTGCATATTTTTTCTTCATAATATGTAAATTTTTAAATGCTTATATTATATGATTATAAAAAAAAGATTACATAAGATAACTGTATACATTTTAAGTAATAGCTATTAGCACGACACTTTATTTTACTGTTTAACTCATAAAAAACAACTATTCAATATTAGAGCAAAAACGCGTGCTTCTTTACTTCATTTTTCATTTATGTTCCATTTGAATTTTCTTTTATTTTTAGGATTGTTTGACTCATCAAAAACAAATATACAGTACCAAAAGAAAAGACGCGCTTTCTTTACATCACTTTTCTTTTATGTTCCATTTAACTTTATTTTATTTTTAGAAATCTGTTTTTTATTTGATTTATATTTGTTTTATTATTTATTTCTATATTTTATTTATTTTTATATTTTATTTTTATCTTTATTTTTAGATTTTATACTTTTTATTATTGACGAAAAATATGAGCGAATATTCAGGTGTAAGAAGAAGCAGCAGAACTCCAAAACCTATGAACAAAATGATTAAATTTAAAGACAATTTGAAGGATAGTAGAAAAAGAAATATGAAGGATTATGGTGAAGGAAGTATGAAACATGTTAGTGAAGAAAACACAATGAGTTATGGTGGAAGTCACATGAATGGAACTGAGGGAAAGGAAAATTTTGTAATTTATGGTAGGTTTTGAGTAATAATTATTGTTAATAATGTTTTTTTGTAAGATGCTAGGCCAAATTATGATGGAGACAGTTCCCAGAGCATTGAAGGTGTACCTAGAAAAAGATTTCCTGGACCAATAGTGATGGAGCATGATAGGCCAGCAATTATGATCAACGATAGATATATGAGACAATTTTCAAGACAAAGTAAGTTTAGAAGATTTAATGAATGTTTTTTTTATCTTAGTAGTGTACTATAACGACCCTCTTCCCCTAAGAAGCTTTTCAGGAAGTTATAGTCAACGGAGTTCTTCATTTTTTTCAAAAAATAGTCAATGTACATCATGTAAGGAGATCAAAGAACAACTGAGAAAATTGGAGGAAAAATATGATAAGCACTTTGTTCAGTTGGAAGATATGATAGGAACATTGAAGGAAAAGATATTTAGTAAGAATACAATGAAAACAAGGAAGCCTAGGTTCGATGAACACTGTTAACACGTGGAGGATTACTGTTGGAAAAAATGAATATTTTATTGAGCAGGTAACAAAAGAAGTATTGTTGGGAGGAATTGAAGGCATTGAGATTTGAAATGAAGAAAGTAAGTTTTATTTGTTTCTCCATAATCTACTTTAACCTAGGATTTTTTACAAATTTTAGAAAAACCTTGTAACAAAAAGCGATGGAGAGTTCATCGACAGGTACCTGGATATTGATATCAAAAAATCATTGAATTACGCCCAAATGTTTGGAAGACAAGTAGCCGATATCATACTAAGTAAGGATCAGCAAATTTGTTACAAGCTGTCTGTTGGGTCGGTAAAAAATAGTGATAGGCTGTCGATGGATAAAAAATTGAAGGAAAAAATATATCGCAAATTTAATTTTGCTTAAATTTCTTTATCATAGTTTATTTTAGATTTATATCTCTATACTGATGCCGGCTTGATCGTGAGCGATATGAGAAAACCTTATTTTCAGGCGCTTTACGAAGGGGTTAGTGGAAGGGTTTCACTGGTGTGTAAGAGAAATGGAAGCACATTTTACTTAAATAGAGACTTGGAGAAAACCCTGTTGGAGAATGATGAGAATTTAAAAGTTCATGAAGATGTTCTGATGGATATTAAGAGAAGGTCCCGTAAAAAGCGAGCTACTAATAGAAATTCTGATGGATATTCTGATAAAACTAATATTTAAATAGATTATTCATTTATTTTTTTATTGTAAATGTTATTTTGTTTGTTGATTTTTTTAAAAAAATCTATTTTTACTTCTTTTTTTATTTAAAATGTACATAATCATATATAAATAATATATAGGTTTTACTATTACATCTACAAACATATAGAAAATAGTTTAAATAAAATATTTAAATATATATAGACTTTATTATGTGAAAATATTTTGTAATTACCTAGTATATACGGGTATTTAGTTTCTACACGAAACTTAACTGTGAAATACCTTCACTTGGTCTGGGGAAATCAAAATTTGTAAAATCGGGAGGATTTCCTTCTGGATTCTTGTAAATAACTTATAAACAAGATAATAACTTTTTTGATAAACAAGAATAATCTTTTACTCATTTCATATTATTAATAAAAGGAAAAGTGTAATTATTAAAAAGTATTGGCAAAACTTTTAAGATGTTAACTTTAAACATCATTTTACTATATAACCAAATATATTATTAATTATTTGTTTAAATTTTATTTTATTCTTGTTCTTAAGATTCTCACATTATATTTGATATACTTTAGAAATCTCTACACGAGTATATGATTATACTATAAGATAATAGTACAAAAATAGTTAAAAAAGTTTTTATTGTAAAAATAATAACTAAAAAATTTCTAAACTCAGCCAGAAATAATATCATAAATGTATGACATAATCACCTATATAATATTTAAAATTTTTGAAATAATATCTTTATGCCACCATGTTTGAAGCAAACAAACAGAAGATCCAATTTACGGTGTAATGAAGCTACAGGTATATTTTTTCTGTTTTCATAATTTTCCTTCTCTTCTACATCATGCTTTTCCTTGTCTTTGAAATCGAGAAAGATCTGAAGATTATTATTTTCTCCTCTCCATCATTACTGACAATCCAAACGGCATTATCTGGTGGATTTTCCTTGAATGTACATTTGATTGGTTAGACACATTGATATTCACATTATAAGTTACTTTAGTAAATGCTGCCAACTAATCTTTTTCATCATACCTTACTACATCTAACTTGTACTCAATATCATCTTTCTCAGTAACTTGCATATTGATTGACGTAAAATTGAATACATGATTCTCGTGTTGAAGTACCAAGTGATTCAGGTGCAACAATGGCAACATAATAAGAGCCAGCTTGATTAACAGTAAATTCACAACATTCCTTAAAAGTGATTACTACATTAAAACTTTGAACATACAAAATATATGCTACAGAATCATCAAATATTTGTAATGATAGATTAATATTATCAAATAAGTAACAATATCTCAGGTATTTGGACCACAAGAAAGCTGTTTAATTAAAATAAATTTTTTTATACAAGCATAATAACAATTATTACTGTCCCATATGAATTCCTTTTGTGCAGATCCCAATGGTTGGTGGGTGTTAACATCGTATTATATTGGATAATATGGACCTGGGGAAAAATCTATAAAAAATAATGAGTTTTTCATGCGCTAGACTTTTTTATTTTATTATGATGGAAAAATTTACAAGATAACGTTGTTTTAAGTGATATGATAGTGAATATCAGAAAAATAACCTTTATATACATATCAAGAAAAATATTATAGCAATTATTATTATTAAACAATGAAAATGAAATAGTATAAACTATATAATATTCTTAAACAATTGTGGAAAAAATAATAATTTATTAAAAATTAAACGCAGTGTCATGTACTGAAAACTATCATAAAGTAATCGGTTTACATTAAGATATAAATAATCTTCTTTAGAATTTGTTGTGGACCCATAGTATTGTCAGAGATAAAAAATATTTTTTTACCATAATGCTTGTAAGAAATTGTAATTATGAATTACACAAAAAAATAATTATACTTTAAACATATTTTTTTAAATTATTTATTTCTAGTTTACTTTAATGTACTTTATTTTTATCATTAGTAGAAGTTTAGTTTTTTTGTTAATTTTTATCAATTAATTATTACTTTTCATTTAGATTTCTGATCTTTAAGTAATTATTTTACCTAGGAATAACTTTATTAATTGATTTTTTATTTTTTTACCAATAGTGTGACAGATAGAAATTTTCTAATTAAGTATTGTTATTAATTATTATGTATAATATAAACTATATTTGAAAAATTAAATATTGCTTAGCAAGTGGGCGGATATGTTTTTAAATTGGTATGTTTATAGAGAATATGATATATAACAGATATTTTAACGTCTCCATTTTATTTATTTCCAAAAATACTCTTACATAAAAAAGTAAAAAAATCATATTTTTCTTATAAATTTTCTATCATGTACACTTTACAATTGATATTGGTGTGTATTTATTATATATATGGTATACCATCATATATTTTAATGATACTGGTAATGTATATTATATTGTTTTCTAAAAAACATTCAGATTTAAAATCAGCCTATTATCAATTGCAGTTTTATATTCTTGTTGTGGTATGTCTCTGTCATTAGATTTTTGTAGTGTCTGTTTAATTGTCCTTGTTTTTTTTTTCACTTCTATTCTGTATTGTAAATATTTTATTGGTTAGTATATGGTAGTTATTGGAAAAATATTAATGTTACAGGACTTTATATTATACTTAAACTCAAATGTCTCAAATAGATTACCAAATTATGGAGTATTTAATACATTTTTTGAAAAATTACGCATTGATCAAGTAGATATTAGGATTATCAACTTCATTTCTTATACAACAATCTTCTCTCAGTACATTGGAGTTGTTTTTTTGGCTTTAAATAGATTTACTGCTATTTACCTTCATTTTCACTATGATACAGTAAGTTTAATTTATTATTTTTTAATAACTTTGACATTTATCATTGTTATTAAATTTATTTATAGTTCTGGAAATATTTATTACCCATTGCTGTTATAATAATATATTTGTTCCCATTAATCTTTACATGGCCGTACCTTTGTAATTTAACTGTCTATAGACTCCTATGGGATGATAATGGGGAGGGAGGTTATAATATTACAACTAAAGAAAATAACTGTGTTTTTTATAATAAGTCTGTTGTTACTAGTGCATTCTCATTTGGTTCATCTTCTATTTCATTCTTACTTAATTTTGCTTCATTAGCATATCTTGTTAAAGAGAAAGGTTTTTTAGCACTCTTTAGAAATCTGAATAACCATTCCAAAAATACACTTTCGAGGTATGAGATAACTAAAACAAAAAGTGAAAGAAATATGTTGTTATGTAGTATACTCTCTTTCTTTTTCGGACTTTTGTTTGGTATTTTTTCAGTAAGTTTTTTTATCAGTTTTAATAATTGACAACACATTTTCTTTTTATCTCCAGCAATTATCTAGGTATTTTGCTCAAACAAAAAATTGGAAGAGTTTCAGAATTAATTGCATGGTTATTTCTGTCTTTTATGATTTAACATCACTCTCCAAATGCTGGATGTTATTTGTAACAAGTGAAACCATTAGAAAAGAAGTTAAAAGAATTATCTTCGGTATAGCTCCTAAAACTCAAATACAATTTATTAATGTTAAAGCAAAAGCAAGTAATACTATGATTTTTAGAAGAAGATCAGTAGTGGTAGAAAATTGCGAAAGTTCCTTGTAAATATTATTATTATATTCTTAATTTAAATAATAGTAAAGTTTTAAAATAGTTTAATCATAATTTATAAATTTATGTGTTATGGATTTGCATTATATGGATGAAATAATTTTTAATAACTAAAGTTCTATGTTTTTTATGTTTATTATTTACTTAAATTACTTAAAGTTATATTTTCTGCTACCAGGATCAACATTGAAATATCATACTTGATTTTTCTTATTAATCATTTTATCTTCTTTTTGGGAGAATTGACAAAGGATGATCTATAACTCGATTTAGACAAAGTTACTGTTCTTGGTTTCGATCTTCCATTTACATTTGATCTCGTATCCACATTTGATCTTGATCTTTATGTAGTAGAACTCAATCCACTTTTCTCCTGTGCTTTAGAAAGTGAACCGGACAATCCTGATGAACCAGGAATACTTGACGGATCCAATTCAGTTTTATCCTCAGATTTTTTGTAGTACTTTTGAGCAATAAATAGAAATACTATTAAGAACCAGTATAATAACAGAAAATCAATTCAAGCTAGCAGCAATATACCATCCAATATATATAGTATCCTTCTTAGTCAATGAAATATTTCTAGTACCATAATGAATTAAAATTCCATTGATAGCATACAAAGCAATTGTAATATTAATAAGAATAATGTTTCCTACTCCAGACAAATGCTTTCTAATACAATTTCTTATAATAAACATTCTAAGCAATGGAAGAGCAGTAGCTATGGGGATGAAAAATGTTGGAACAAACATCTCTGGAACTTTATGCTCTGCCCATGTACCTATGTGAGTCAATGAGTATTGAAAATAGTCTTGTTGATCCGCTTTTCGGAAATCTTTGTTAAGACTTTTACAGAATGGTCCAACAACAACAAAAATCAATGATGCAACTGATAATATTGCTTGAACGATAAATAGTGCTATAGAGAAAGGTGTTAAACGGAAACATCAAAAATGAAATAAAATTTTACTAACAATTTTTACGAATATTTAATCATTGACATTTCTGAATAATTTTAATTTAAATTTTTTTATTGATTTTAAATAATCCTAATGTTTGCATTCGACAAACATGTCCGAGGGTAGATATAACAATTTTAGACCTTAGATATTTTCTATCCCAAAAATAGGTGTTTAAATCTCTAGGAAGTATATATTTTACAGAGATAATAAATTCTAAGTATATGTAATCCAATAAGCCAATTACAATGAAATAGGTTTTGGATCCAAATCTTGAGGTTCAGTTTTGGAGAAATGTTGGCCATAAATATTTTTTTGAAATTTTTCAACCTCGGGTTGTATGGGTCAAAATAAGCATATATAAAAGTTTTCCAGATATTTTTATGTTGTTTTCAAGAAGTAAGAATGTATCTAAATTTCACAAAATCCAAAAATGTGAAAATGCAGAGATGTTTTTAAGACTTTAAACTTGTCCAATGGGTCCTATATTTTAGATATATGTAAACCACATTATGTGGACCCTGAAGTTAAAAAAGATCAAAGAAATCTTAAAGTTTTAAGAAGTTATGGTCGAATTGAGAGTTCAATAATCTTCTTTTTAGAACCATCTTATTTACTTAGTATTATTTGATAATTTAAATATTCAAATAATTTTTTGTATGTTATTTATTTGTTTATATAAATAAAACTAATATCTTAATACATTTTTAATTGATATGGTGTAATATACTATGTTTTTATATTAAAAAAAAATTTAATGTATAAAAAATTATAAAATATTAATCTCTTACTAGAGCGAGGTAACAGTCTTTACAAAGAGGTGCATTCATAATAATAGGCCATCGTATGAGTCTCTCAATGTGATTGCTAATGATAATAGTTTGGATTTTAATGTCGTTAAGATATGGTTTCACAACAGGAGACAGAAAGATAGGAAGTGTTTTTAGAAGGATTAAGCGTAATGGAGGTTGATTCATCGGAATTAGACACTTTTTTATTTAAATAATGAAATTTTATTTTTTTTATTATCGTACAATATTATTGATATAATTAATTACATTTATATTCTTTTACCTTCGATGATATGGTGTTATGCAACTATTATTTATTATCACCCCTGCTTGGACATCATTTATATCAAAAAGTTACTTCATGCGAGTATGCTTTCATTGGAGGAGAACAAAGATCGTGTTCTACAAAAATAGATGTTGTATTATATATTCTCATCTTTCAATTTAGTTTTATTTTTTAATCTGTCATCACTTTGTTAACTTTTAACGATCAATTTTTATTTCCTATATTATTGATAACAAAAAAAAATAGTTTAATACTATACTTGTCGTTCATCTTCACCAAAACTCAACAATGTCTATGCATCTACGTCGAAGAAACTCAAGAAGCGTTGATATAGTTACAATGTAATTGTTAAAGGAACCTCAAACAATCTCAAATGAATGGAGAACAATGCAATTTAGCGTGGATTCTGATAACATTGTCTACGTCAATGGCAAACGCAATCCCTATTCTTATGTTTACCACAAAGCATCATTCAAAATGAATTAACGAATCTACTCATCTGTTGATGATGCCTATCAAATGGCAAAATTATAAGATCTTTGTAATGCAGGACTTGATGTTGCTCAGGAGTATTTTCAAAGAGAACAGTCACTGAGAAGAGAGCTTTCGTACGCCATTGTTTAAACTTTTGCTGGATTATCCAAAAGAGATGTAATCAACTGGAGAGTCGTGAAAGACATGGTTGTCATTTTTAACGCCACTATTCAAAAATTTACACAAAATGAAGGATTATTAAAAATGATGGAAATGACAAGGATAAATTAATTGTCAACATTTATGGTAATGACCCAATCGATGAATATCCAACCAAAAAAAACGTTGGAGACTGGGTTGAACTTGCCAGAGAAACTGCTTGCATCATGCCCTGTGAGGTCTTTCCTACCAATTTGACCAACTTTCTAACAATTGGAGGTGGAAAAAAGATCCAAGGAATCTTGGTTATGTTAGCCAGACACTTTATACTTTCCAAATATAACTGGTAAAAAATATTCTTTGTATTTTTGTCATTTAATGATGTTTTCCCTAGTTTTATAACAAAAAAATTTCAAAAAAATGATTTTTAGATTATTTGATGACATGTGTTTATATGTCTAAATCTTTCAATTATTTTCTACATTATCCGTCTTTTTATGTCACTTTTTAGTTTCTTTTTCAAATGCTTAGGTGTAAATATATTTGTTTGTCGTTATTTTTATTTTATGTAGAATCAGCCGATATTTTCTAGTTCTAACAGTTGTCTATAATTTTCCACGTTTAAAATCTATATTTATTTTTATGAAAAATTGTGTAACATTGTTGGAAATTCGAAAAAATAAGGAACCAGAAATAGAAGGAAAATGGAGGAAGAAAAGGGAAAGATGTATGAAACAGCAGAATTTCACAGTGTTTGAGATGAATATAAGACGAGATTGTCGATGAATTGTGGAAGATACACAAGACATATTGATTAAAAAGAAGTGGAGAAGAGTGGAAATATACATAACATAAATTATTAATATTATTCTGTTTTTAAGGCTTCTGTTGAGATAACAAGTGAACTTTCTCCACCAAAATCTGGTTAAAATAGCTTTGCAATGTATTTACATGCTTCTCAAAGAATCTATTACATGTCACTGTAAGTCTATTCACAGGATTTTATGGTAATGAGAAATAACTTCATTAACAATATTTAGACCTCTAATACTCATCTAATCAGTCAAAAGTACCTTTGTAGCTATGAAAAAGTATACTGGAAATCCTTAATTTTACTAAGAAAAAGTTAATTATGTTTATCTAAGTAATATTTCTGTTTTCACTACAGCGTTTCCACTTTTGATACTAGTTTCATGTAAAATATTTCATATTTTAATGTTGATGGAGTATTTTTTCCAAAATTAAGATTCAATATTTTATTTATACATTCTATCATGGTAGTACGGCTGGAGCTTGTTTACTGTGAATAAAAAAACCCAAATTGTATATCCTAAGAGTAACTTAATCCATGTAATTGTAGATTTATGTTTTTTAATAATATTCAAATTACCATATAGAAATTATTCAAAATTTAATTTTTCAAAATTACTATACATTATATTTAGCTGACTGTGTTTTCAACTCACTATCTCGAATGGTAATATTTTATAACGTTTTTTCTCTTTCTAGTCATATCTAGTATGAACATTTTTTCTGAAGAAACGGAATCCGTTTCAAATATGCCAACCGAAGGGTAGAACGAATAAATATGGTTATTGTTTCCTTTGTCTTTTTCATGTAAAAAATGTTAAAAACATAATATTTTTCCCGTATATATAAACACATACCTGATCTGGTCATGCTTTTCTACCCTCGGTGCGCCGTTTTAAACACAATCTTTAATTAACATCCCAGATAAATCTTCCGTAGCATAATCTCTTTTTTTTTACGAAATTTTAATTTCATACTTTAAAGATAAATATTTGATTACTTTATTTTAAAACAAAAAATATACAATCAGAGAAATCCATTATTATTAATAAAGAGGTTTAAATTCAAAATATTTTGAGTCTATTTTTTAAAATTATATTGAATTTAAAAATATTTTCTGCGTACTATAATTTCAACAAATTCAATTTTAGAATGGTGGAAGATATATGAATAATAAACTGTTTAACAATTACAGACAACAATTCTTTCAACATTTTTACTTTTATTTAATATTTTTGATACAAATTATAAGATCTCTATGTATTATATATAATATATTTTGAAACGATATCAAATTTTGATAAAAAAACATAATTGTAGAAATTTATATGCAAAATATCTCAGGCACATTAAACATTTTCAAAATAAATAGTGATATTTATGTTACAAATAAAGAAATTAAAACTTTCTCAGATAAAAAATATTTTAAAAAAAATGATAAATAAAATTAATCTTTTCGAAACTAAAGGATGATAAATGATATACTATTTTTTGACTTCATTGTGAGGAATTGTAATTTAATAATTTTTAAAAAGAAAACATAAAGTTATCAGTCTATCTAGTTTGAAAATTAATTTTATTTATTCCTAATTAACTTGATACATATTGTATACTCAATTTTATGATTTTTTTATATGTGATTTTACAATATGAAAAAAATTAGTATGATAATAGAAACCTATAACTCAAAAAAATTCATTAAAAATGTTTTATATCTTTTTGATTATTTCTTCCATAAATGTAGACATAATACTATGGAAGATTTATCTGGGATGTTAATTAAAGATTTGTGTTTAAAACGGCATATCGAGGGTAGAAAAGCATGACCAGATCAGATATGTGTTTATATATACGGGGAAGATATTATGTTTTTAACATTTTTTATATGAAAAAAACACAGGAAACTATAACCATATTTATTTGTTCTACCCTCGATTGGCACATTTGAAACGGATCCCGTTTCTTCAAAAAAAAGTTTTTACTAGATATGACTAGAAAGAGAAAAAACGTTATAAAGATAATATCATTCTAGATTGTAATTTGAATATTACCATGAATTTAACAAAACATTACATTGAATAAGGAAAGAATGTATACTAGCCTATTTAAAGCTAATGTACATACTTCCGATTCTCCCAGAAAGGGAAACAAACTCAGTCAAACCGTTGATAAAATTCATATTATTGAAAATTTATATACAATTAGTATATAGCTTATATCTTTTTGTATGGAATTCTATTTACAATATAAGATTGACGAAAAAAGCATAAAATTGGTTAAAAATCAGAAATCAAGATTTTTTGTGAATATAATCTATGTGATGCTGGAAAGCAAACAAATTCTGTCTTCAACTATTACCTTAGTTATTTTGGAAATTTAATATTTTTTATATTGTTATGCTTTAGTTTAAATAAAAAACTTTTTCATTACCTTGTTTATAAATGATATCTTTCAAAGAATGTTCGTATAAATAACTTTATTAACAATTAACACTGAATAAATTATGTACAAGGAATTACAATTTAAATATACAATATCTTTTTTAAATCATTATAACTATTATCAATTTCTATGATTTTTAAATATAAATTAATCCGAATATTTAATATACACAATTCTTTATAAATCGCAACAATATAATTAATAGATTTTATCTTCAATTTATTATTTAAAAAAATCCCAGAGTAAAAAATATCTACAAACATACTTCTTTTAATTTGTTCTATAAATGTTCAATAGCCATTGATTTTAATCCGTCTAATCCGTATCTATCTGCTATTGTCAATACCTCATTAGCCATCTCTTTTAAGTTTGGTGCTTCATCAGTATAGATATAGTCTAGCATCTCCTTTACAACATCAACTTTGAAATCTACAATTTCAATCATACTCTCTTTAGATTCTTTGAGTCTGTCCCTAAACATTGCACCAAACACTGGAGAACGATAAATAAGCTTGTTCTTATGAACATAAAAGTTATATTTCCCAACGACAATTATACAATCAGTAGATTGTTGTTCCCCGCAATGTTTGATCCAAGTGATTATCTAGTTTAGGAAGAGTTTCATTCATTTTAAATTTGGTTGCCGAGTGATTATCTATAGTATTGTTACTTGGACCAATAAGGAAAATTTCAAATAACAATATCAAATCACCATTATTAAGTAGTCCACTAGATGGATTCAATAAAATATCTGTACGGACAAATTTTGGTATTGTCCAATAATTTACAGATTGATAACTTCAAAGTATATTACTCTCACAGAAACACTTTTCTTCTCTTCTATTATTTACAATTGAAAATTTAAATTTCGCCTTCATGTTTGATCCACTATAATCTAATGACTTAAAAATAATTGACAAATAACCCTTTGATTCAAAAGATTGACCATTAGGATATAAGCAGAAATACCATTCTGATTTTTCAGTTGTTTCAAAAGTAAATGGTTTAGAAGTTAATTTTTCCCCAGGTTCTCCAATGTAGAGGGGAAAATTTTTAATCGTATAATAATGTCTTTCTTGGACATATGTTTGATTCATATTCTACCGAATACCTGGAAATAGAAACAAATTTTAATTTAAAACTAGATGCCTTACAATTGCTTACCGTCATTAGAAATATTACTTTCCGATCTATATGAAAAAAGCAGGTGTGAAAAAGTGATTTCGTCCGTAATATAATGAATAAATAAAGTAAAAAATGATGAAAAATTCAGATTCTATGACGTGGTAATAAGCTATTAAAAGATAAAAGGAAAAAGAATTGTTAATAGAATACTTTATAGAGTTATGTAGCATTTTAAATCAAAAAAGACTATCTTTCAAAGGAGTCATCAAGGCTAGAATTATATTAGGATCAAAGATCAATAACAAAATGAACCTTAACATCAAATAAGGAATGTTAACGTACAATTTTGATGAAAATTAATCATATTCTCTTTTTGCTTCTTTTCTTAATTATAAATGATAAAATAAATTCAAAAATTTGTAAGTGAATTTTAAAACCTTTGTCCGTCATTTGCATATTATCAAAGTTATTCAATTACATAGAACTTTCATAATGTTCTTAACCTTCACTTATCACTATTGTTTGATACATTTTTTTTCTTAAATTTAAACATATCATTAAAAATGAAAGGCAATTCGAATTTATTCTAACCTTCCAATACATAAAGCATCTGATAATGAGATATCTAATACAGGAATACTACTTGAAAATCCATTTCATCTTAAAATTTTTCCTAAAATTAAGATACTTCTTAGTGAATTTTACATAATAAATAATAACATTAAGTGGTTTTTTACCTGTTAAAATTTATGTAATATAATCTTCTAATTCTGATTTAATTTTATAAACATTTCAATTATAACTTTTTGAAGAATTCCTTTTTCGCAGTTATTGCATGTAAAATGATTTGATGATAAAAACCACCTGGAAAGGTTTGGCCTTTGAAACCTATTTTGTAGCAGACTTCGGAAAAACCGGATCACTCTAGGTTCCCCAATTACAGCTTGAGATTAGCTACTAAACCCAAAATTCTACCAACAAGTATTCATATACTCAGAAAGTGGTTGAGTTTGCTGAAATTTCGTTTCATAAATCGACCAGCCTGTATTTTTAACGGCTTCATACTATTCTCATTTTATTTGCTTAAATATTTATGTACGTTTACCCGGAAATGTGAATGCATTTTTGTAGAAGTACATAAGGTAATTTAGTTATTTAAACTTTTTCTTGTTGAATATAAACATTACCAGCTGTTTCTAATCAATGTAATTACTAAAACCTTATAACTATTATTTCTTGAAGACTTTTTTAAGTGTTACATATAATTTATACAATTTCTACTATGTTTGAAAATTAAAAATTTATAAGCAAGATAACAATTTTTTCTATAATAAAAAGAAACAAGAAAAAAATTTATTTCTTTATAAGAATATAATCCAATGAAATTATTTTTTGTACAAATATTTTGATTGGTAGTTTGTGATAAAAAAAAATATTTCTGTAAAAAATATGCTCTAAGAACCATTCGTGACCTGCCAAAAACTGGTATTTATCAAATTAAAAATGTAACATTTAAAAAATGCAACTTTACAATTTTATAGCCTATATACAAATTAGGACTATTTAAAAAATTTATTTATAGTAATTTCATCTGTTTCTTATTAAATGTGATCAAAAAATCTTACTGGTATATGAATGTGAATTTTATATCAATAAGATGCAAACAGTTGTAAATGTTAAAGTAAATGAACACGTATTTTTCAAAAAGGAATGTTCTTAAGTAATAAAATAAAAGTACATACTAAAAAACAAGTACACTTTCCCAATGATCCATTATCGTAATGCCAAAAATTGTTATTACCACATAACAAATGAAAATAATTATGTTTTATCTCATGACGAAAAGAGGAAGGTACGGTTTCTTATAAATATCCATTCATTTTTCGTTGTTTTGTGTCGTTATTTTTCGTTTGTATTTAATTGTTTGCTTCACATAACTTGGTAGGTTCTTTGCTTTTCTAGATACTTATATTACTTTATAGATTTCAGAAACAAAAATTGGTGGTATAAAAAGCCCAGTACATAATGGTGAATCTAAGTAGTTTTACTAAATTGCTTGTTAAAAGAAACTTTTTGGAAACCATTAATAAAGCTACACTAAAGATTTCTACCCCTGTTTTGGAAGTTAATGATCGTGATGACTTTCGTTCACCAATTAAATCGCCTTCCAACATTAAGTTTGCTAGATATGGAGGTAGATATACAATAACAGCATTACCTGGAGATGGAATTGGTCCAGAAATGCTTAGAATTGTTCAGAAGCTTTTTTCTTTTGCTAACGTTCCTGTTGATTTTGAGGAATGTCAACTGGACTCCAAACCAACAAGCCCTGAATCCGATCTAGACAATGCAATTAAATCAATTAATAGAAATGGTATTGCTATCAAAGGGAACATTGAAACAAAATATAATGATTCTATTTACAAATCAAGAAATGTTGAATTGAGAAGACGTTTAGATTTATATGCAAATGTCATACATTGTGTATCGATTCCAACTATACCTACAAGACACAAAGGTATAAATATTGTTATGATTAGAGAAAACACAGAAGGTGAATATTCAGGACATGAGCATGAAACTATACCAGGTGTTGTCGAATCACTAAAAATTTGTACTCGCGAAAAACTTGAGAGAATCTCTCGGTTCGCATTTGAATATGCTTTAGCTCATAACAGGAAACGTATAACAGCCGTTCACAAAGCAAATATCCAAAAATTGGCTGATGGTCTATTTCTGAAAATTGTCAAAGAAATAGCTGAGAAAGAATATCCCTCTGTAAATTTTGATAGCATGATCGTTGATAATGCCTCAATGCAGCTAGTTTCCAGACCTCAACAGTTTGATATCATGTTAATGCCAAATCTATATGGTAACATTATTTCAAATATTGCCTGTGGACTTGTTGGTGGACCAGGATTAGTTTCTGGAATGAATATTGGAGATAAATATGCTGTCTTTGAAACTGTATGATAAATCTTTTTTTTTAATTATTATATTTTAGGGAACGCGTAACACTGGAAGTGGAATCGCTGGACAAGATGTCGCAAATCCTACGGCTTTTATTCGTGCTAGCGTTGACATGCTTAATTTCCTGGGATTACATGATTTCGCAGATCTAATTAGTGATGCTTTGTTTGATACCATTGTAACAAAACGCTTGCATACCAGAGATATTGGTGGAACAGCCAAAACGAGTGATGTTGTAAATAGTATTATGCATAGCATTGAAACTCTTTGTAAATCTGAACGTTATAATAGTAAATATTAAGTTTCTTTTTTAGTAGAACTATGTGCAACAGACAATGTTTTTTGTAAAAAAAATACTATTTACTAAGTTGTTGTATCGAGTCAGACTTTTTTTTGTTAAAATTATAAAAGCATAAAATATGCATGGTATGTTAATTGTAAAAATATTTACATGATAAAAATGGTCTGCAGTATTATAATATTGTATTTTTTGAAAATTAAAATTTTTGTTAATTAGTTTAATACAAATAAAGATCCAGTATCTTTAAAAAATGTAGATTTTAATTTTTTGTTTCTTTTCTAGGAGTTATGTCCAGTGAATCTAGTTCTAGCAAGGAAAATGATCAGTTGAAAAATGGAGACAAGAAAAGTAATAGGAAGGATTCACATTACAATATAAACAAACGATTAAATACAGTCATAGATTTATATACACCAATAACAATATGTGCTGTTATTGCGCTTCTTATAGAAAAATATATTGCTCCATTTTCAGAAATTTATAGTTTAGCTATGAGTTTGATGTAAGTTTTTTAAAATATTATTTTATATTTAATTATATTTTGTAAAGTTACAATGACAAACGATCTATGATAAAAGCTAAATCAACTCAATATACTGGATTATTAGATTCTATTCCTTCTCTATCAATGTTAATAATTATTACGTTGTGTTTCCTTGGTGTTATTATTGTCATGACATCTTTATTGGTGTTTCTTTACGTTAAAGGATTTAAAAGATGGCTTGAATATTTCTTTTATATACAAATATTTTTTTCACTCATGGTCACTGAAACAAAAATTTTAGGAAAAACATTTATTTACTTTGAAATATTGGTTAATGATTGGATACTAACAATTATTTGTGTTATTTTTAGTTTGATAGGTGTATTCTCAATTAATGGATTTGGTCCTCTAAAATTGAGACAATTTTTTCACATTATTCTTGGTGTAAATATTGCATTGTTATTTGTTTCATTGTTTCCAGAATGGGTCATTTGGTCTATTCTTATAACAATTTCTTCGTGGGATTTAGTTGCTGTATTATGGAGCAAAGGTCCTCTAAACATTTTAGTTAATACAGCACAAAAAAGAAATGAAGAATTATTTAGTGCATTAGTTTATTCTTGTATGGCACACACTGAAATTGTAAAAAGTGATGATAACAAAAAGATAGTAAATAATAATAAAAAAGATGAAGACAAAGAAAAGATAGATAATAATATAAAAGATGAAGACAAAAAAATGGTGGATAATAACAAAAAAGATAAAGACAAAAATGAAACAAATAACAAGGAAAAAGTAGTTGAGGATAATTCCGAAGAAGAAGAAAACGAGAATGCGAAATTAGGAATGGGAGATTTTGTTTTTTATACGTTACTTATCTTACACGTCTACAGATATAGGGATCCAATATCATTAGTTAATTGTTTTACATCAATACTCACTGTAAGTTATCGAAATCATTACAATTTTAACAAAAATAATTTTTCAGGGCTTGACAATGACAATATTTATCTTGGTGTACTTTAAGCGTGCTTTACCTGCTCTTCCAATATCAATATTTAGTAGTATAATATTCTTTTTTGGAACATATTATCTAGGATCACCTTTTTATCAAGAAATGTCCAATAATAATATTATCATTTAATAACCAAATAATTTATTATGTGAATTATAATCTTATTTTTATCGCGATTATAAAAAAAGATGTATTTTTTGACGGTAGACAATACCATCGTTACTTCAATCACTATGACACTCTCTATTGAATGAAATTTTTAAAAATACCCTAAGCCAATAGTTAGTGATGCAATTTTATAGTATAAAAAGATGGTCAACCATTTCATCAAATTACTTTTTACATTCGTTATATTTTCTTTTTATTCATTTGTCATCACCTTACTAACCAATTAACACGAAATTTTCTAAAAATGATCCATGAAACCGAAAATGTTATTATTCAAATTGATAATGATGTAAAGGTAAGTAATTAATATATAATTTAAATGTATAGAAATATTTTAAAGGATGCCTACATAACAGAAAAATGGTGGCAATCTTCTGATGATCAAAAAAAGAATACATCTTTACATAAGAGAATTGAAAATGGTGACCTTGGATTTTTTTCTCGTATTTTTTATAAATTAACATTTACTTTAACTGTCCCTATACGTCAAAGATTGATAGAACAAGAAAATAGTGAATATAAATCATTCAAATCAGAGATGCTTTATAAATTGATCAACATAGGACATGATGTCTATTTTCAAAGAGTTATGATGGATGCTATTTATTCTAGTAATATTGATAATTTGAGAAATGTTGAGAGTGATGCTATGGATCGTATATATGGTGTCCACAAAGCAAGTGCTATCAAAGAAGCTTTAAATAGTGGAGTTGATTTGGATACAGTAGTTAAGTTATTTGAAGAAACTCCTGGAAATGAGATAAGAACGGAACGTTTTGATGAATTTAGAGATCAAGATCCAACCTTAAATTGGTATAGTCCAGACCTGGAATCATCTGATAATATTATGACTCGCATTGGTCGTTTTGTAGAAAGCGTTCATAAGTTGATAAGATGGAGTTTTGTTTCTGATCCAGGAAATGTTAAAACTGATTTACTTGTAAGTTTCTAGCGTCAAAAAATTAGAATATAGTAATTATTTAATTAAATTTTTAAGCAATTTATTGGAGAATTCAGGCAATTAGATGTAATTGAAGAAAAAGTTAAAGAAAAGAATGTACAATGTGCAAATATTATCAACTATGACCAAAGTATTTCTATCATTAATACTCAAACTTGCCCTGGAACACCACACAGTGGTAAAAGAGGAGTTGCACCTACATGGTATGATTTAACAAAGTCTGTCGTTAAGACACCACGGTTTGAAAATAGAAAAAACGAACAATATAAAGGTGCCTCATATGTGCAAGGTGGTCCATTAATGAACACATTTATTGCTTCAAATGTGCCCACCCGTGATAAGTGTGTTCAATTTTACAAGATGATTGTTTGTGAGAAAATCACAATATATAATTTTATTATCACGTATTGAAAGTATGTCAGAAGGGGAGATTAATGAATCACCATATCAACACTGTTATTGGCCAAGATTACAAGGCACTGAAAAGCAGTATGGGGATATTATTGTTAAAAATATTAACGTTGATTGCTTAGCAGATCCTGTTTTTAATATTACAACTCTTGAAATAAGACAATTGTCTTCACAAAGTAAGCCACACATTGTGGAGCTTTGGCATTATGATTGGAATGATTTCCTTGATATTAATTGGCCAACCCGTGTATTACGTCGTGCTCGTTTATCACCTTTCCCAACAATTGTTCAATGTGCCGATGGTGTTGGTCGTACTGGAGCATTAATTTTAATTGAATGCTCTTTAATGCAATTACTACGTGGACCTTCAATGTCTCAATCCAGTCTTCACTGCAGCAACATTCCTTCGCCTTCAAAGAAAGCATGCAGTTAAACATTATATGCATTATCTTTATGTTTATAGGGTATTGATAAACTATATAGAACCATACATTTCAAGTGGAAAACGTCGTGTGGTCCTTGGATTAACACGAATGAATATTGGATATGTTAAGAAGTTCAATAAATTGGCTCTATATTTTAGTAAAAGGAATTTTGTTTAATTATTTAAAAGTTTTTTATATTCATAGAGTTTTATGCATTTTAGGTTATATCATATAGAAATTTTAAATATTATTAAATAAAAAGAGTTTATTTAAGTAAGAAAAAATATTTTATACGTTAATTTAACAATTAAATGTTTTGTCATCGAGTCTAGTTGTCAATAACATATTTCTATTTACATTATAGCTTTCGTCTAAATTTTTTATACTATCAATTGCTGTTGTTGTTGAAGTAGGAGGAACGATACCAGTAGCGTCATGATTGATAAATCTTGACGTTAATGGTGAAGAGATCAACCCGTTTTGACCATGTTCATAACGACTAAAGTCTAAATCTTTATTTGAAACAATAATTCTCCCTACTGGTTGTTGTTGTCGATATGGTATACGAGGTTTAGCTCCACGGAAATTAGAAGATCTTATACTATTTCTAATTCTTCTTTTTTCCATTTTCTTTTTAAAAAGAAAAGCAAAGAATACTAGGATAAATAAAAGTATTGCTCCAGAAAAGATGCCTGCAGCAATGACTGAGCGAAGATCTGAGGCTAATTCTGTTATATTACCTAAAAATAGATAGAAATTATATTTTTTAAAAATGTTAAATAAAATACCTATAACTTAATATTAGCATCAAGAAAAATGTTAGTTGATATAACAATATTATGGGAATGGACATTTTTGAAGCATTAAAGGAGTTAGTTTTTGGAATTGCAATAATTTTAAACAATTTAGGTATTATCATTCCATCAAGCATTTGTGATGTTTCATTTGTGTTAGAAATAACATCATTTTCATTATTACCTATGTTAGATATAATTAATTGATAATTCAACACACACGACAAAAAACAAACAACAACATATTAAAGTTATGAAATATAAATTAACTTACAATGAGTTTCATCACTTTCATCATTCAATCCACAATTATACATTGAATTACATCTTAATTCCTTATCAATACACATTTTAGAATAAGTGCAAAGGTATTTATCATCTCCGGAACATTCATTATCTTTTTCAACTATTTTGACTTCTGTCCATTCATAGAGAAATCCTTTCAAACCATTAACTTTATCCATTGATGTATAAAAACTTATTCGTAATTTATTACCTTTAGAAGTAACAGGTTTAACATTTGTTGCAACATCTCCACAAACTTGTATAACTGATGTTGGATCTGTAACATCTGGAAGAACTCTTATAACAGCTGATAAACAAGAGAACCTATCACTATCTAATGTTCCTTCAACATCTAATTTACCAATTTTCAAATGAATTTGATGATTCTTTCTTGCTACTATTTCCCAATCACAATATGTATTTTTGGCATATTTAGTACCATAGTTTGGTGATTTAAATGTACCAGATGTAAATCCATCACTTGCAACTATAGAAACACCACAATGATCATCATCTTTTCCTTCAACGGAAGGAATTTCTTCTTTAAATCTTTTTTTAATTTTATATGTTGCTTTGAAACCATTACTTGATCCTTCATGACTACTAACAAATATTAATTTCATTTTATAAGCATTATATGCTGAAATACTAGGACCAGGTTTCATATTCCAACAATATTTTTCCTGTAACTGAAATGTTTCTTGACCCTTTTTATCAGTAAAAACATTATATAATTCAATGTAATCATTACAAATATCTGTTGACAAATCTTCAAACAATTCAAAAGCATCAAAATTAATTATTATTTGATCACCAGGATTTCCTTCAATTAAATAGGTACATATTGTATCGAGAGGATACTTTAAATAAATAAAATATATAAATATTAAAATTAATCTATAACTTACATTACTAGGGAAACGTGGACTATTAAATGAACCTTTTTTGTCTTTAAATCTAAAAAGACATTTATTTGAATCACCAACTGCTTCTCCTGGTACACCGAAATCAGTTCTAAAATCTACTCTTGCTTTAAAACCATATCCTAAATTAAAATTTCCATCATTTCTTGGATTGTCAGCTGACTCAAAATCTACTACCATTCTACTACTTTTTGATTCATATGGCCCCATTAATTCATTACCACTAGCCAACCTTTCACATAATATTTTATCAAAAGCACTTCCTTCAGAATTTGATAATACAGCTTTTATATTATTAATATCATAAGCAATACCAACATAAGCTGATGGGCATTCAATATCATTATTGTTTATTCCATTATTTATCATTCCAACATTATTATAATTTTCAGAGAATACAGCTAACTGCTCAAAAGTGAGTAAAACTTTTTCTAGATTTTGATCACCTTGTAAACCATCTAGTATATAAGTACATGAGATGTTACTTGGATACATATCAGGAAAATTTGGTGAATATATGTAATGTGTTGATTCTTTACTACTCTGGACGCGTACATCACATTCAGTTCCCCTGATATGTGAAACACCTTTTGAATTCTGTATCAATTTGGGTATATGTACAAAACGTGATGAAAATTCATATTCTATTAAAAATCCTCTTTGATCATTTTTAAATGGATCAGATGTTAAAAATTCAATATATAAATTATTTGATGATGAAAATATTTCCATTTTTTGTTGTAAACCACAAACTTTTTTAATAATAGGTGATGTATTATCATTACCATCATATATTGTCAATACATCATATGGACAATGTTCACCACCAAAATATATATCAAAATCTTTCAGAAATATCCTTATTCTTTCATTTGGTTTACCTTTTAATAAATATACACAAATTATATTATTCGGATAGACACCAGGATATGTTGGTGATAAAATAACACCTTTACTTTTTCTTCCATTATGCTCTATTAAAAATGAACACATTGATATTTTAGGGAGTGGTAAACCAGATATATACTTTTCATCACTTATAAATGAATATTTTCCTTTAATAACTAAATTTTCATTTCTTTTTTTACCAACACGGGAATGAAATACTAAAACAATAATATTGTATAATGATATACGTATAGTTGGAGCAACTGTCCCACAATATCTTCCTCCAACTTCAACAGATAAGAGATCTTCATTTGGATCTTTTAATTCAGAATAAATATCTACATATTCAACTTCACAATTATCTACTGTACCTGCTAATTGAAAATCAGTAAATTCTAATTTGACGCGTTGTCCTTTTCTGGCGACAAACGTGTATATACACTGAAAAGTTATTAAATATTTTTATAAGAATGAAATTTTATTATAAAAAAAAACCTGAATGTTATCAGCAATTTGTGATTCAATTAAGTCGGAATTAGTATTAAGCTCATCAGTTAATGAAGTTGAAAATACTTCATCGTTAGAAGAATGTTTATTATTATATAAAGATGGATTAGTAGTAAGAATAGGAAAATTAAAGGTTCCTTTTGGTTTTGTTGAATCAAAAAGATAATCACATTCTATATAAATAAATAAAAAGTTAAGGTAATAATAAAAAATAAATTATCTTTTGTCAATGAAAAAAATAGAGGTATAAAAAAAAGTAATATAAAACTAAAAGAAAGCTTATTCAACATAAAAAAAAAAACTTACTCTTGATATTGCATTACACCCTTAAGCCAAAATATAACAATTAATATTAAAAGTCCTATGATTATAAGTGTAAATGATAAAGCAAATAATATATCACAATCAAGTGATCTACAAAATGAACAATCTTCTTCCATTTCATCATCATCCTCTTTCTCAAATTGTAAAATTCCAATTCTGGCATCAACAACATTCTCTAATGTTCGTGCTTGATATTCAGTAACCATTTTAAAACAATGAAAATGTTCCCAATAAATTAGATATAATAAATTTTTGATAGATAAGAAATTTTATAAAGAGGTAGACAATACTAATAAACTTGGTTCTCTTTTTATCAAATTACATTCATCAACTTTTATATAATATATACATTGCGCACATTTAAAATGATAATACAGTTTTGTGATGAGGTAATTATAAGAAAGGTAAATTAAAATTTTTCATCATTTCTTTATCACTAAATATATTTGCTAAGATCTTTAATTTCTTGTATAACAACATTTATCTTCCCATTGTAGTTTATTTTAAATATGAAGTACTTTTTGACTAACTTATCTAGTTTTAACGATTTTTAACAAATAGCTTGTGGTAAAGAGTTTAATTTAAAATTTGATAACAAGATTTAAAGGCTAAGAGTGGGAATAAGAAATTATAAATAAATTTAAAAAAATTTTTTATTCTTAAAAAAATTATAACGTATATTTGTTTATTAAAGAAAGAATTTCTAATCTTTTTCATTGACAAAAGAATATTTTAAACTTACGCGTTAATATATCATGTTTTTGACATTTTATTAGTCCAATAGTTACAGTAAAATAAAAAATGTAGAAAAGAATTTTTTTATCATTTAAAATTTAGGAACATTAAAATAAAGCTTCCAAAATAAATAGTAAATAAATAATAATAATAAATCAGGATTTAAAAATGCTTTTATAAGAATATTCGAATAGAGATATATAGCATATACAAAGCATTCGATGTTGATAATATAACTATGTTATATAACTATAAAAAATAATAGTTTTTTCAAATACAACGAAAGTAAAAATATGTATATTTAAAAATGAATAAAAAGTAAAAATAGAAATTATAATTAATTATCATTTTGTTATTTTTTTTATTTATCATAAATGGTTGAATAAAACTTTGATAAGTATATCAGAAATGTTATAAAAAAAGTTTGATATATTTCTAGAATAGTAAGAGATATCAAAGAAATTCATGATACAATGAAATTTAAATTTGGTATAAAATAATTATAAAGAATGTTAAATTTAGATATAAACTTTTATCAATTTAAAATAACAAAATATATAAGTCTTTTTAAGAATTTTGTTTTAATCTATGTTAAAATAAGGTTTAATTTAACTTTCTTTTTTATATTATAAACATATAAAAATATCTTAAAATTTATGCTAAAACATACGTGATGATAATTAATAAAAGTTAAAAATAATTGTGGGTGGAAAATGTCTGAAATATAGATTATAACAATGAAAGGTACTAATAAATTTTAATGATTTTAAAACTTTGCCACTCTAGTTATTATTTAAATTGTTGTAAAAACAATGTTAAGAAAAGTTTAATACTCATAATATAAGGTGAGTGAGTGATTTTAATCTTTTATCAAATATCTATTGATTAATCTTTTTTATTACTAAATATTATTGAGCCAATCTAGGAACAATTGCTAATAAATGTAATCTTTAATTTAAGTATTTTTAAAAGATATAGCTACTGCTATTATATTTAAAGATGGGCATTATGAAGAAATTGATATATAAAGATTATTTTTAAAACTTTATCAGATAATTTTATAAGAAAATAATAAAAATATATGTATGTACTTAAAATAAATTTTGAAAAGAAAACAATAGTTTAAAATAAAATTATTCTTATCATTATGAATAATATAATATTCATCTAATCTTAGATGTTAAATTTAAGTATATGGCTTACAAATTTAATAATTTTTCATTGAAATATGAAAATACTAAAAAGGATAAAAATTTCCATTCTTAAGAAAGCCAATTTACTAATATAAGTGGATAAAAGAAAAGAAACTTTGGGGAATTGTGAAATGAAAAAAAATAATTTTCTTCCTAATCAACTAAGATGTTATGTACTTTTCTGTCATACAAATTCATCTAAATTTTAATAATAAATTATACTTATTTTTTGTTTAACTTTAAAAAACAACAAAAGATAAAAATAACTACTTGAAATATAAATATTTATATCTTCTATCTCATGTAACTAATACTTCCTTAAGAATAATACTTATAAATGAAAACATTCTGATTAACTATATAACGATTTTTAATCTCTACCATACAAACACAAAAATTTTTATATATTATCTTACTAATCCTTTTTTTGAGAAAAATTTTTTAAAACATTAAAAGGCAAAATACTTTAAGATGTAGAAAAAATAATAGGATACAATGCCATCACTAATTCCATTATAATTTTCTAATATATATAAATAAATTTTACTTTTACTATCAAAAATTAGAACAACACACTTTAACTAATAAGTATAAAAATAAGTAGCTAGTTAGGCAATTATAAAATTATAGTAACTATAATTCATATAAAAATAAAGAGAAACACAATTAAATTTGTATATTTTAACTTTAAAAATAATGCATCTTTTCTGCAATTTGAAAAATTTTATAGTCATCCTCATTATCATTTATCTTCAATTACCATTGACATTTTCACAAGAAATTGTTTTTAATTGTGCTTTAAATATAAAACAAACATTCTTAATAATATACTATAAAACGAAAAATTTGATATTTTGATTAGAAAAAAAATAATTTGCACAAATGATCAATAAAAATTATTTTTTATATTTTAACTTGGAAAAATTATATTATTTATTTATTTATTTTTGTAACAAGCATTTCTTAAGTCATTATTTTTCTCTAAAACATCTGGAAATATACTATGAAAGCTGTCAATATAATTATTTAGGTGAAAAAAAATGTATTAAATAACGTAAATAAGCATATCCGATTTGAATATTTAATTATTTAACATTATATATATGATAGTTAATTAAGAAAGTATATATTCATCCTCCTTCAACAATGCAAATTTCTACCCATTTGTTTTGATAGAGAAAATCATTTTAATAACCATTTTTATTAAGTAAATAAAATAAATAAATAAGTTAAATAGCAACCATTTAGTTGCGCAACTATTATTACATTTAATTTAACAAACATTATACTTCATTAATTAAAATAATTCAAAAAAAGATGGATACTAAACAATAAAACTGTCTATTTTCCTCTCTCCAAATGTTTGGTTTTGGTTTTGATCATATGTTCCTTTATATCTAATACTTAATGACATATTACTCATATCTTGAATTTCACCTCATAGTAGCACATATCTTCTTCAATCTACCATTTCCTTATATTTTGAATGTAGAGTAACATTTTTTGATAAATTACCATTTCATAAATACAAGGAGAGAAATTAAAAGTATTTGATAGATCTTCTATGAGTGACTTATATTCATCAATCATCGAAGTATTTTCTTTCAATTAATAATATTATACCCCTACTTATTGGTACCAACTTAACCAATGCTACACATAGCAAAAACCAATATATTTTTTAAATCTTCAACATTTCATGTTCTTCTCCCTTTTGCACTTTTTTTTCCTATACATGTACTCAATATAAAATAAAATAGGAAAAAAAACGATTGTCTTTTTTTGACATATCTCATTTCTCAAAAAGGTGATCAATCATCTAAGAGTATTGCCTATTGTCAGAAAGATGTATCAAAAAGTATTTTAAGAAGAGCATTTTAGATAAATATTTTCATTTTTCCTACTGACATTTTCACTTTCTTAGTTTTATAATATAAAAATACCAAAAAATGAATAAGGTTTTTCCATTAAAACCATTTGAAATACTATATTATTATTGCTGATATAAGATTCCACAATGTTGTCATTTATCTCTTATATTTAAATTCCATTTTATGATCCACCAAAACATTTTCTAAAACATATTACTTTGATATTAACTGTGACATTTAAACCGTATATAAACATAACTGAATAAAAACAACAAACTTTACTAATATAATGTTGGATCAGTAATAATATTTTAACAGTTAACTGTGGCTTCATCCACTATAAGTTGTGGCGGTAACCATACTAGCAAACAAAAAGAGTACGACTCCAAATAACATAAACAGTATAAAAATATTTAAAAACTAGTAAATGTATATGTTTCACAATACTTAAATTATTATAATATTACAAAGCTTCCCTACACATCATTCAATTCCAAGCGTTTCTTGTCAATTTGATTGCATTTATTTTGTCATTTCTTCGACTTGCATTTTGCCCTAACAATATAATGCCCTTTTGCCTGGTCACTCCCTATTTATACATAGTTAAGTTATAAATGTATAAATCTTACTGAGACACTATATTGTAAAGTATAATAATGGAAGAAAAACATTTTAATAGTCTCGTATAATCTCTGCGCAATTATAATTTATGTTTTCCCTCTAACTGTGCCGGTTCACGTTAGGGTTAATATTTTTTAATTAATGATATTTAATGTTTATTTAAAGGTAGTTTATTATTATTTATCTATTGTTATCATTATCACTTTCCAATAAATTTATATTCTCTCTATAGTGTGCACGCGGAAAATAATACATATATCATTTTCTTATCAAATTTAATGGTTTTTCTTATCATAATATTTTATTATTTTAGAAATGTTCTTCCTTAAAAAGAACCTGGGAATAGGGATATATTTTTTAATATTATTTACTACATCTTTATGTATTGTAACTGTCTTTACTGTGCCATTTAATGATGATTATAGTGTAAGTTTATTATTATAATAGAGAGGAGTAATGTTTATTTTTATCTCTATAATATTATATTTCATACTTTTTAATTTCTTTTCTTTCCAGTCAAATACTAACAAATGCGTACCTATTCGTATTAAGATGTGTAGCGATATTGCTTACAACATGACAATGTTTCCAAATCTTTTACAACATCAAAAACAGGAGGAAGCTGAAATTGAAATTAATAATTTTTTACCACTCGTACAAGTTAAATGTAGCGAGGATTTAAAATTTTTTTTATGTACAGTTTATGCACCTTTTTGTAATGTACTCCCAAAACCATTACCGCCATGCAGACATCTATGTATGAGTGCAAAGAATGGATGCGAAAATTTAATGAATAAGTTTGGTTTTAATTGGCCTACACCGTTAGATTGTAATAACTTTCCAGTTGATGGATTGTGTGTTGGTGAGAATCGCACATCCAGTTCAAATCCTAGTGTTTCAAAGTATGGTCATGATAAGAAAACTGAAACTAATCTAATTGATTTTATTGATTTGGAGTGTCCAAAAGCAATGAAATCCAGAAGTATGAATACCTATCAGCTTTACATTTCAAACAGAACTTTAGATCAATGTTCTGTTCCCTGTAAAGCTGATAAAATATTTCCTATGTTTTTCGATGAGAATATTAGGGGATTTATAAGGTTATGGACAAGTACATGGGCCACAATATCGTTATGTGCATCTGCTTTTACTACCTTAACATTCCTTATTGATCTTCATCGTTTCCGTTATCCAATAAGACCAATTCTTTACATTAGTATTTGTTTTGTTGGCATTTCATCAATCTACATAATTGGTATGACATCAGAGGGAACATATGCTTGTTCAAGTATCTCTGCTAAAGGTACTCCATTGACAACTCAAGGATTGGATAATCTATGGTGTTCTGTAATGGCTGTAGTTTATTACTATTGTCAGATAGCAGGAGGTTTTTGGTGGTTAATATTATGTTATGTTTGGTACTTGACATCGAACCTCCAATGGGGGACAGAAGCAATTGAAGCTATTTCATCGTATTTCCATCTTATAGCATGGGGAGTTCCATTTTTACTAACTGTTCTTTTGTTAATTTTCCCATCTGTTGATGGGGATATGTTTACTGGAATTTGTTCCATGGGTAATTTAAATACCAATATTTTGTTTTATTTTGTTTTTATTCCATTATTGGTAACTTTGGGTAAGTTAATTTTTATCTTAATGGTGTTTTGTTAACCTATTTTTTTTAGTTATTGGTTTAATGTACTTAATATTAGGAATTATTTCTCTTCTACGAATAAGAAGATATTTAAAATGCAAACAGTCAGATATCGATACAACTTCCTCTAAGGTTCAACTTTTAATGATTCGTATCTCTACATTTGCTACTTTATATACCATTCCTACAATTATCTTTCTGGCATCAATATTTTATCAATCAAAGTATTTTGACAGATGGTTAACAGAATGGTACTCTTTACGTTGTAATCATGGAGATCGTCATATATTTGGTTTTTCCACTTCTCGACATAATTGCCCGTCAGATTTGTTTGTCTCAGCGCCAGATCCACTGTTGTTTTATGCAAAATATTCAAGTCAACTTTTGATTGGTGTCATCTGTGCTATTTGGGTGTCATCAGCAAAGACAATAAAAAGTTATACAAATGCATACTCAAGATTGGTCTATGGATAAGATCATAACTTATTATCCTATAATTAACTATTTCAATTTTTTAAACACAAATTTTACTGGGTCTATGATGGGTAGTTGTCCTTGTAATATAAGTAAATGTTTTTAAAGAAGAAAAGATTCTTTTTTCAATTCTTTTATATACATATTATTTATATGTAAACAAATTTACAAGAAAAATTGCTATGACTATGATATGAACGTAACTTTTAGTATTCTATCGATTATAGTTTAATATATTTTTTAATCTAATCACCATTTATCAAATTATGGAATAGAAGGAAAATAAATTTGGAAACATTAATTCTTCTAATGATATGAATTTTTTTTAAATTAAATGACTAATAAAAGTTTTATAAAATAGAGTTAATGTTGAGTTAAACTATAAATGTAGTAGCAGATTCAAAAATCTTCTTTTTACATTCAATGTACTTTTATAATGATATTTTAGACTTTGTGAATTCGGAAGAATGGAAATAAATTTTGATTAATATATTATCACTTTTACCTATCGTTATATGAGCAGCGCCGTCTTAGGCATTTAAATATTTACAGGAAACTACGAGAAATTATCAATGCATAACAAATTATACAAGTTTTTATCATTAAAGAATGTGTAAATTCTATTTAATTCATCACTTTAATAGTAGAATTGTTTATTATAAATAAAGTGCACATTTAAAAATACTTTTATAACAAATTCATATGAAATTGATTTCAAATTATCATTCAAATAATTTATTAATTTAATAGTTGCTCAAATTTATTAAAATAAGGTATTTTCTTGGCATTACATGTTTAATTTCTAACAAATAAAAAAAAACAAATAAATTAGAACAAGAACATTTGCTACAAATAAAATTAAAATGAAACCGATAAATGTTTAAATCCCAAAGATAACGATACTTTTACACCAGATGAAGTAATAATATAGTAATCAAAGTATATTTTTTCCCTTTCAAGTTCCCAAAATTTAAAATATCTATACAAAAATGTAACAAAAACTAGGTTTTTGAATTTATTATATATACTATTGTGTTTCCTGATATTGAGATTTGACTTTTAAAATAATTTCAAAAGCATTTTATTTTTATTAATTTTGAAAAAAGTTCATCAATTACCAAAATAAGGAGTTTTAAAAAGAGTTTGTTTAACAAATATTTTGTCTAATTTCACAACAGTCATTTGGATGTAATCTTCTTACTTAAATTAAATACGAACATATTTTCTAAATATTCATTTATTACAATTAAATAACTAATACTAAACTCTGATAACGACAAATTATAATTTTTATTTTTTTATTATAGAAAGTATTAAAAGGTTTTTTGTTCCTAAAATAGACTATTTAGTTAACAAATGAAGTCATACTTATTTCACAACTCATATTTAATATTTCTTAATAAAATTCATTAAATTTTCGAACTCTACCTACCATATTCTTAAAAATATTTTATCCATAAAAAAATGATCATAAATCATATCAAATTTAATAAATCAATTTTATTTCATTAAGTATATCTTAGAAAAGTAGAGAGAATCAAATAAAATATAGATATTATAATATTTAATAGACTATTCAAATCACTGTAATTTGGAACCACTATCTCCTACATTTGTTAATCTTATTATGATTTGATTTTTAGATCACTATCTTTTTTTTGCCTAGTATGTTAAATCTGAATCAGTACTATCTGCCGGTTGTTCAGAAGTGGTTACTTCATTTTTTGTTTCCAAATTTTAGAACTATCAGAGTCATCTAATTTATTTGATTTACTAGAATTGTTAGAGTTTTCATAGATTAAATTAATAATAAATTCAGTTTCCTTAATAAAATGTGGTTTTTCAATTCTAAAATTGTTACCCTTTATATTTAAGACACATTTACATTTTTTATTTGATTCCAATTCTTGAATATTATGTACTTCCTTATATTGTTGTGTTGCTTCATCAAGCATTGACAATGATGTTGAGTAGAGAAGTTCGTAAAAATTATTGAACGTTGAATGATTAATTTTGTCAAGAACTCTATGGCATCCGATTGAAGTATTTTTTATTTCTCTACTGAGAAATGTGTAAGTGTCCATTCCTCCGGAATTTGTGCCTGCTTTATTTTTAAATTCTTGAACAACATCATTAATTCTTAAACTCAATGTTGCATTTAATTTTGGTACTTTACATCTGGATTCATAATTAATTGCATACCCAATGGATCTTTCAATATCCCAGGTCTTATTAGAGAAATCCTTATAGTTTACCAAATGAAGTCTGTGTCCAGATTAAAGTGTTGTATTTTTATCCAAGAGAATCAATTTAAATGTAGAATCATTATTATGATTATTTCCTTGTGATAGAAAAGCGATAACTTGTGAAGACGATTTATTCATATCAACACTCCTGCACATTATATCGTTATTAGAAAATGAAATCTCATTAGGTTTTCCATCCTTATTATAAATCCGATTATCCTCCTCCTCATTGTATTTTTCACATTCATACCCAATATCAATTGAAGGTCTAAACATTTGTTTGAGATGACCACATTTAACAAATGTTTTAACTCCAATATCGTGATAATACATATACTTGAAAGTGTAGTTATTTGAATTTGTTTCAAATGTCGACTTCATTAGAAAATTATCAGCAGTTTCAATATATTGAGAATTTGAAAATTCTGTTAACCAGGTTGGACTGGGACAAACAATGATATTTAATATGTTCTTATTGTCACTACTCTTTGGAATCAGTTTCATAACAAAATTGTCATATTGACTCGATTTTGTAAATCCAATATAAATATAATCTTCACCTTTGGTATGGTCGGTGCAAGTGAGGTTTATTAACAGTGCAAAAATATAAAAATCCTATTTGACATTTATACAAATTGCAAGCTAAGTAATCTTTTTGTGTTGTAGGTGCTCCATTTTTCATAATAGGTTCTCTAGGTAGGAGAGAAGATGTTTGCCGGTTGTTCGAATAAAGATAACGTAAAATTATTCTCATTTCACCGTTATACATTAGAGAAGTTAAAAATTGTTTTGTCATATAAATTTTAAATACAAGTGACCTTCTTTTTACATCAGAGCCATAGATTTCGAACGTCTCAGAATCTTATCTTTCACCACCAAAAACACTCTTGTAATTATAATCATTATTTTCACCCAAACAGCGATAATATTCTAAACTATATTTTGGTGTATCTAAAAAATCTTTAGATATTGTCGATCCAAACAGAATACATGTATGTATGATAAATATCATGTGAATCTAAAATAACTTTTTCATATTAAAAGATAACTTGAAAAGTACAAAATTTTTATTTCTTATATAATATATTATGCGACGTTTATTTGAATATTTTTTCCATAAAATGCGTATTTTTGCTCAAATTTAAAAAAAGGCTTTTGTGATGAACACTATTATAGAAAGCGGAAATTTAAAAGCATACATTTTAATTAATTAGAAATAATTGAATATTTAAATTTCACTATTATATTTGAAAGTGTTCATTATTTAAAAAAATATTTAAATGACTGCTATTTTATTCTAAAAAATTTGTGTAAAATCTAAATTTACATGTTACTTTAAACAAGCATTGAAGAATGTTTTAGAAGAAGAAGTTTTTCATGAAACCTAATTTTATTTATGCAAAAAAACATGATTACACTTTTAACTTTCTTGATTAAAAATAAACATATCTATTTGCAATTCATTTACATAAAATACTTAATATTCAGAGAATTTGTTAATATAATAGAATCTATCTATTAAAAAAAGTAGAAAGAAATGTAGAAAAAAACGAATTAAAAATTTCTGACAAGTTTAATATACCTTATAACTATGTTCAAATTTGGCGCAGGAAAAGTATTAAAATAAATTCTAGTAGCGTCGTCTCAATCATTTAAATATTGTCAAAAACTACAACATTATATCATGGCATACTAAATAATATATAAAAAAAATACTTTCTACAATGTTTTATACATCTACAATGAAATTATTTTTACTTCTAACAATGAAAATAAAATGTAATTATAAATAAAAATCGAACAAAACAATTTTTCCAGTAATAATTGAATTAAAAATAACAAATATTTAAATACCAAAAGCGACGCTACTTTTATAACAGGTAAAGTGATAATAAAAGTATCAGAATTTTATCTTCATTCTTTGTGATATAAATTAATTGTTTTTTTAAACTTTATAATGATAAATACTAATGCTATAAATATACAAATTAATAATTTAAGACTACTTATTTTCAATCATAACATTTAAAAATTTTCAAATATCTTAAATAGACATTTAATTAAAAAAAATTTGGTACTTTACACATTTATAAGTAACTTTTTCATAAGTTAACCAATTGAATTATTTATGTTATTTGACACATTAAACTTTTAAATAGTGTGAAAACTTAGCATTGTAGAGTTTGATTAATAATTGACCAAATTATAGAGCAAAGAGTAGTGATAGTTTTAAAAAAAATATTCAAGCACAATGCCTTGAAAAGCTAAATAAAGCCAGACAAAAGAATAACCTTCAACTGATTGATCAAAACAAAGAGATAAAAATTCAAAGTTCTAAATTGAAAACAAAAAAAGAGAGGGTTGTTTACAAAAATTTATCTTAAAACATGTTTAAATTTATAAAATGTCTATTTATAAAAGTAAAAGTTAATGTCTGAGACTTTCAAATTCAAGAAGTTTGAATTCTTCCAAAATTTTTTTTTCTATTATTTTGTCACCTTAATCTTTATGAAAATGACAAAAATACTTCAATTTTTTTAATTTTTATTGTAACTGAGCAATTTAACATATTAGTAGCATACATAGATACTAAATTTGTATTTGTAAAATAAGTTAATAAATTCTACCTAGTCATAAATTCAAGAAAAATTGCAATTTTTAGCACTTAGACCTCAATTTTCTCCACTCTGGAGAACTCTTTTTTAAGGTAGTCTATGTTTAAATCTACCTTCAAGCAAAAATTAAGAATCAAATTCTGAAATTTGGACGACCAAAAATGCAAAAGTCACATTTTTCGTTGCATACTTATTTCAACAAATATTACCAAAAGTATACAAAAAATTTAGATTATTGACATAGTAAATATTGGAGTGAAATAATTCAATAATTATACAATCGAACCTTTTTTAATAAAAATACATATTTCTATTTTCTTATAAAAGTTCTGATTCCTAATTATTTTTATTCTAAAATTCATTCAAATTTTGATTAATATGAGTTTAATAGTTTTACTATCATAATATTTTTGATCAGAATATTCTAATTTCTAAAGTGTATTCAAATTTACTAATTTTTCTATAAAAAAACGTGAATATTTGAAATATTTCTCAAAATTTTATAATAAATTTCTAAATTCATTTCTAAAAATTAGTATATACACTATCATAAATTTTACCATTCGTAATTATATAGTTTATGTATTCATCCACATTTCTTTAATGTACATAAATTATTATCGTATTTTTGTAACTTTTATACTTACATTATCAGGATTTTTTCTTTTATTTGTAGATGCAGATCAAAAAAACTTTTCTAAAATAAAAAAATTTAATGATTATCTGCCAAAATACAAATATTCCGAAATTAAGATGATTTTTTTTATAATATTCCATAATCTTTTTAGAATATTATCTTGAATATTTAACCTCTGAAATTTTGAAAGTAGAAGTAAAATCTAGACACTCATTGATACTGGGAAAACGATTCCAACTCTATGGAAATCTTAGTATCTTAAAAATTTAGATTGTAAAAAACTTTTAAGCGATAATCGAACATATATAAAAGAGGCAAAAAAGAAAGCATAAATATGATTTTGTTGCCGATTCCTTCTCCGTAACTTGTGATGATATTAAAATAAGAGGGTACTATCCTAATGAACCTATGTCTAAGAAAGAAAGCTGAATATCCTCTATCATTTGCTATAAATATTTATCGTCTATGTTAAAAAAAATGTTTCTAGTACTTGTTTTTTAGGATTACATAAAAATTGAACAATATTTTTTACCTATGTATGCACCACAAAATCAATTCTGTTACGCAATTGATAAAAAATCAAGTTCAAGTTTAAAAAAAAGGTCAAAAACCTTGCTAAATGCTTTAAAAACGTTCATGTTGTTGAAAAAGAAAATTCAATGGATAGTAGCGGTGTTAACGGTAATTTAAATAATTACGAATGCATGAAGCTGTTAAATAATACAAACTATAAATATTTATTTATTCTACAGGTAATTTTATATAATTCAAAATTTTACAACAATCTTTAATATAGAATGATGAAGTACCGTTGAAGACAAATCGTGAGTTGGTCCTAATTATAAAGTTATACAATGGATCAGTGGATATGGATTTTGGTAATCCTTTTACAAAATAAAATCCTAGATTTAGAAAAGATGTTTCATTAAAATACAAAGATTTAAACATTTTTAGAAAAAGTATTTTTTTTTTTATTAATTTATTTTTAAGATGACAGAAGATTAGAAGATCCAAAATTAATGAACTCTACACTTGTGGTTCAAAAAGGATTCTTACCAACAGCATTGCCAAAAGAAACTGTTGATTACATAGTGAATGTACTTAATATATCAACGCTACTAAGCAATTTGAATTCTAGTCTATGATTTACAGATGAAATATTTTGGCCAACAATTATGACAAACCCTGAACTTGAAGTTCCCGGATGGCAATATTATGAATGTAGTAAAAATGAGAAGTTTAGTCATTTATATTTTGTAAGAAAAGCAGTATTCGTTCCATATAACATTCCATATAAAGATTGCCCTTCAAGCACTACAAGAAATGGGGTTTGTTTATTGGGAGTCGAATGGTTACATGATTTAAAAACGTGGCCTCAATTTTTTGGCAAAAAATTTCATTCTAAGTTCAATGCCGGTGCTTCAATATGTTGGAATGAATATATGTACGATAGAAAATTTTTTGAAGTTGATAACAAAATAAACGAGTCTATTTACATAAAAAGTCCTACAATTAAGTATCAAAAATACAAAAAAATACAACCGATTTAAATGTTTTGTGTGATTTAGCATTAAATTAACACAATAAAGAATTCTATTTATAGTAATATTATAATCACAATTATATAATATTGATTTTTTAAAATTTTTTAAAGCATCCGTTTTTTTCCACCACCACCTAAACGTCGGAGGAAAAGACCATCAGCAGTAGCTGAGATGACAGCAATAGAAGAAATTTCTATTTTTTGAAGTTTTATTAAAAATGGATTATAAAAATAATATGCATAAACGTAAAATTTTAATTCCTTTATTACAAGAATTCCAAGAGAATTTAACTTTTAAATAATAACAAATTATATAGTATTTATATTTTTTTATTTATTTTATTGATAAACCACATCTATTTAATTAATTTTAACCCACTTCATCAAAATTTTGTTCTTTAAAAAAACAGAAGTTTTAAAAATATATATAAATAAAAAAATTAAATAAATAAATAATAAGTAAAAGTATATAAAAAATATATTTTATTCTTATCTTTTAACATTTGTTTTATTTCCTTAATGATTTTTCTAAAAATAAAACATCTGGTTAAATGAACGAAAACTTTTTAATATGATTAGATTCTGTATTTAACGACTTAGATGTAGTTTTAGATAAAATTTTTTTTACTTTCATGTAATATGATATTTTAAAAAACAAATCAAATTTATTGAACGTAAAATTAAATAATAATAAATTATTGACTGCATTTTGCAATAACATTTAATATAAATTTCCTAATTATCAATAAAAATACCATTAAAATCTTGCAATCATTTTATATGAATGAGACACATATATTCAGAAATTTTAAGAAAAACACTTATTATTCATAATACTTAATAAGCCAATTAAAATGGTAAGTAAGCAAAATTATTAATTTTAAGTTCTATATTAATTTTCCGACGTCACTTTTTCGATAATTTAGGGAGCTATGAACAAATTTAAAACATCCATGTTCGACATTACAAATGAGCGAATGTATTTGTACATCTTTGTCAACTTTTTTTTTATAAATTTTTAGTTCAAAATCGACAAAACAACATTTGCACAGTAGTGAGTTTGAGCATGAGTTTATTTTTTACTTTCCTCATAAATCAATGCGCCACAAAGCAAATTCCGATACAAAGGCGAGATCATTCTTGTTTGACAATGTTTTTTTAAAAATTTAATTAATCCTCATTTTTACCAGATAATAAGAAGTTTCTAAAATAGATGAGTTAATTTTAAACTTTTGAAATAATTTTGAATCTATTAAATCTCGAATTTTTTCACTAAAACTACCTTTTTTTACTTTATTGCCTATTCAATCAAAAAATCAAGTTAGAAAGGTTTGATATAAGTAGGATATTTATTTTTCAATGAGTACTACCGATAAATGAAGTTTATTATTATCATTTAGGCTTTCGTTGGATAGCCAGAAGGAAGTAATACCCTGATAAAATCAAAATTTCAGTTATTTAGATGTTAGAAAAAATGTCAAGAATTTATATTTAGAGTTTTAAAGTTAATTAAGATATCATCAAATAATATATTTAAAAAGTATTTAAAAAGAACATGTTGAAAATGTCAAATTTTAAAAGCATTCAGAATCCTATTTTATTTAAAGTAATCAAATTTATAATAGAAAAAATATTAAATTCTTTTCTTTTAAAAAAGTTTAAAATGATTTTGATAAAATGAAATAATAAGGCTTATTAAATTTTAAAGAAAAATAATGTTCTATAATTAGTTTAAACTTTAATAAAATTTATATTTTAATGAATATTTAATGAAATTGCGTTTTTATTCCATTTGATTAAGTTATTATATCTATTATCTATCGTTTATGCAATAAATAAATATAATTTTTTGTGTTGAAAAGTTATATTTATAATTTTTTTATCTTTTTACAATAATAATAAAACTACTTAAGAATTTTTTTTTAAAAAAAATCTCATAATGCTATATTGTTACACACAATATATCAGCTTAATCTCACTTGTGTATTTTAAATAAGGCATATGTATTAAGTTAAAAAATGAAATAAAATTTCTTTCGCATCTCATTTTGTTGATAAAATTTATCTTTAAAAATTTAAAAAAGACAAACATGTGCCATTTATAATACAATTTGTTTTGTCCCAAAAATTAAAATAAAAAAGTAATTTAATAGAATCTAAAGTTATTTGTTTAATAATAATAATCATGAAAATCTTTTAAAATACTTTTTGATAGGCAGCATGCAAAACATATACCTATCATTTGGAGAGAACCAATAGCAATTGATATACAACCTATAATTGCAGCATTTACCATAATCCAATTTTCAGCTGTTTGCATGCATCCTTTTGAATGTAATATTGGTTGTGGCATCAAAGCACACCCTTTATGATAATGAACACAACATGAATCTGGTATCGTTCCAATTGCTTCTTTCCAATCTGTAATATTACTAACACCACAACATTGTAGTTCTTGTTGTGTTTTGTCCCATGCAATTGCAACACCTCGTGAATTGTTATAACGATGAAGTCCCTAGAAATAAGTTTTGTTAAAATATTAAGATAAAACTTTGTTTTTATAAACAAGTGATATAGAAAGACAATTGAATTAATGAACCATATACATACTAGCATATTTATTAGTTGGTTAGAATGAAAATATCTTCTTTCAAGTATAATTTTGTTTATTATATCAATAATAAATAATATTCTTATATCAATTTATTATAAATAAAACTTCAAATATTACATATATAAATTTGAATCATAAAAATGATTTTTACATCTAAACTTACTTTAATTAATTGGTCTTTCATTGTTTCTTGAACTGGTTCATGTAATGCGTATGCTGCAATAGCTATAGCCGTTTCCATTAGCAATAAAAGTGCCAAAACAACAGCAAAACTAACTGTTAAGCAATAATTTTCTCTAATAGAACCACAACATCCAAGAAATCCTAATAAAGCACATGTTGAACCAATGGCAAGTAAAATCAAGGGTGTAGCTAATTTTTCATCACCTAAAATATCTGCAATATTTGAAAATTTTAGTTGTAGGACGGCACCAATCACAACTAAAGCTAATCCAGCAAGCTATAATAAGATAAAATAAAAATTTAATTATAATTTTTTTATATAAAATTAGTAATTAATTACTACTTACCCATATTACAAAATTTGTTATAAACAATACATATTTTACTAAAGCAATTCCTCCATCAACCATCACTATTGAATTTAAATAATTTTGTTATAGAATAGTGGGATGAATATTTGGCAAGATATGATGACTAATTGTTGTAGTAGTTATACCAGTTATAGTTGTATATAAAAGAAAGAGTATTTTAGAAGAATTTTTGTTGCCAAAATAAAGATAGATATTTTGATAAGTTACAAGACCCAACCCATATAGGTCCAGTTAGTGTTGTATACAATTTTAAGATGCATTTAATGGTATTCCTTTGCGAATAGACTATATCAAAAGTAGTAGTGTTTTGTGGGTTGCCGCAAAAGAATAGACGGGGTATAATAAGTATTGTTGTGAAAAAGATGTGTTTTGGAGCGAAGTATTATTTTTAGATTTTTATTATAAAACTAAATTTGACCATTGAGAAATATTAAACTTGACATGAAGAGGTAATTTAAAATCAAAATTATTTATTTTGTTATGGTTTAAAAAAATTAATAAATAAGTTTTAAAATATAAATTATTTATCTTTTTATTAAAGAAATATTTTAATCTTTTTTTGCTAAATTTAAAATTTCTTTTATTAAGAGTGCAATAATTGCGTCAGCATTATCAAGAACACCTCTTTGTAAAAATTTTGGAATCGTTTTTCTATAATCGTATATTTTGAGCATTTTTAAGATATCATCAATAACGGGGGAATTCCATTTAGATCTATTGGTATTTAAAAATTGTAGCCTGGGATCGACATGCCAAGTATGGCATTCATATATTCTTGTATCTCTATTTCCCTCCTTAGAATGAATGACAATTTTATCTTCATGTTGTTGGTCGGGATCATCAATTTTATAAGATTGTATTAACTTTGGCAAAAAACCTAGTTGAGAATTTGGATCTGGTAAGAGAGAAACTAAATCATGAAAATCGCATATAAAAGAACAATCCACTACTTGATTAGTATCATGGGACTTTCTAGAGTGTTGTTTTTGGACAGTATTAAGAACAGCTTCAAATGCTGGTAATATAAACATCTCAACAACTTTATGCTTAAATTTTGGTTCAATTTTATCAGGAAAATGAAGTGAAGTATTTCTAAGTGCATCACCAATAATGCTTTTTAAACAAAAACTTATTGTTGAATTATTATCAAGGGTAAAATTGCGTGCTTGATGAACACGACACACAAGTCCCTTACATTCACTTATAGACATTCCATGAATACCATGATTACCCAATTTTAAGTCCAATTTTTGTTCAATATTTACACCGGTTTCAGTTTCCTCATTATTCATAAAACAACATTTTGTCCATGTTTTAAAGAATGCACCAACTTCACTTAAATGGAATAAAGCCCATTCAGTTGCATTCATATCACCATGCATGCAAGCAACACTCGCTTTTTGTGCATCCAGTTCAATAGTACCACCGATTATTGTTCCATCATTACTCTTTGTTGGGAATGATAATAAATCTGGTTTCTGTACTTGAAGTAACGTCAAAATATCCATTATTTTATGCCAGTATCTTTTGGATGAAAAATTAAAAGAAGATTCTGAGAATTCTTCTGATAAACTACCATTGTCAGAGTCAGACAATGATAAACTATCAATAGATGGGTCTCCATGTAGTTTTCCTAAATCATATTCACTTCCCCAAACAAATCGACTACTACTTAATTGTTCATTGAAGAAATTATGTAATTTAGATGTTATTTTAATAAAATCACCTATTGTATTTTTTGTTATGATCATTTGTAAATCTTTCCATGAACCAGCAATATTAACAAAACAAAAAGATTGAGATGTTTCGTCATCATAAACATCATATTCAGTTTTCCACTCATCATTTATATCAATTTGTGGTTCAGTAAATCTACCAACAAATATTGTCCTACTCATCCATTCAATTTGACTCTCAAAAAAGCCTAATTGTAATTTCAGGCAATTTTTTGGTGGTTTCTTTTCCTCTTTTCCATGTTTTAATGCAATAAGTAATTTATTTATTCCAATATTTCCTGATATAGCTCCACCATTTGCTTGCAACATTGATGAATCTAACTTAAACATTATGTTAAATTTTCTCTGACCATCGGAATTAATGTCAAAATTACCACGAATGGTACCTTTTAATGCATTCCATTCTGTATTACCCATAGTATTTGACATTTGTGCTTTGACTTTTAACTCTTTCCACTGAAGTGAATATACAGCAGAGGCAACAAATTTTACTTTTGACTCAATATGTTTATTATTTCCTTCTAATTCTTCCTCATTTTTATTCCCTTTTGTTAATGGGAATCGTTCTGAAGAGATATTAATTGTAGAGGAAGAAAAACGCCTTTCGTTTATATTAACAGCATATTCCCCTAAGAAAATTCTTTTAACCAAAATCTTTCTGTACCATGGTTTTGGAAATGCTAAAAGTTCACTTAATCTTCTTAAATCATAATTAAAATTTGCCACACCAATTGTTGTTGTTATAACTAATTGAATACGATTTGGTTCCTCAGATGTAGGAGGATTCTTTGTTCTACTTACACATACAGATAATGAATCTAATCCTAAAGATAAAGCATCATGTGATGTTGATTGTTGATGCGGACTATATATACTTAAAGAGAAATTAGATAACATTGCAGAGATATGAATGCCAGCTACAGTTCTATCAAGTTCATTATATTTTCTTGTAGAAACCATTAATGTTAGTCTTGGAAGAGTTAAAAGACAATCAGCTGCATTATTTCTAAATTGTTGTCCCTCAAAACGTATAGTTGATGATTGAACATTTAAATGGAACAGTACATCTAAAGGTAGTCCAGAAGTATCAATAGCAACAATTGGCATACCATCGGATAGGACATCTGAATGAGGTCCTGGAGATGATGATTCAAAGAAATGTTGTGGTAGGGGTTCAATAACTTGTTCTAAATAATCAGCTAAGAGCGGTGTAACAATTGTCTCTTGAGGCATGTGCGCTAACTCTAGTGCTAAATAAAAGCATCCATTTTTATGAGATTTCCTTTCTTTTATTTCATCTTTAAATATCTTTGCAATATCAGATGGTTTACTTGTTAGGGGGTCATTTGAAGTATAGAATACTTTGACCCCAACACTTGGAATAGCAAGTTTCATAGAATATTTATCTTCTTGTGAATTTGAAACAATATGATTAAGATTTTTAGAAGACGGTTTCATTGGTAGTTTACTTGCATTTTGAGCTGTATTGAAAGATGGCAATTTGACTGGATTACATCTTAAAATACATTGACCAGTTTCAATATTTAGTTGAACATCAATAGACATATCAATTTTTTCATTATCCTCTACTATATAATTTTTATCATTTTTACCCTCTTCACTTTTTGGCAGATTGTTATGTATAAATGATTGTTTGTATTTATCATTTTTCACACTATTTCTAAAATCATTTTGAGAAGAATAAGATGGATCCCTTTTCAAACTTTTGCTAGTCCCTGCACGTCTTTTTATTTTTTCAACAACAGATTTTCTAAATTGTTTAAATTTGGCCAACTCTAGTTTATGAAGCTTTCTTCGTTCATGTTCAATTTTTATTTCATCCAAATGACATTGCATCAAATCAGTTACTAGTATACTTTTTTGATGCATTTTTCTTCTAACCACCTAGTACGATCTTCACCCTCGCCTAAACTATGGAATTCTTCATCTGAATCCGATAAATCAGCATTTATTTCATCATCACTAATAACAGAAATACTTTCTTGATTAACATCAAAATCATCGAAATTTCCAAAATTTGAAAATGTTTGTGTTAACAGAGACAGGAATTTTCCTATTTTATCACTGAAATCTATGGTCATTCCTTTCATATGACTTTTTATACTAAGAACCCATTTAGCTCTTTCATTTTCTTTTGGTTTAGACGCAGAAGAAAATAGCTTATAACTTCCATGAGGGAAATAACAAAAATTTGAATGATTTGAATCACCAGTATTTTTTTCAAGCCAATAATCAGATAAAGAATGTTCGTCGAAATTCTCAATAAACGATATTTTAAATGAATTAAAATCAGCTGCACATGCCAACTCTTTCTTAATACTAACAGTAATTTCAGAACGTTGTAAAGATATTAGAAGAGCTGATAAATTATCATTACAATCAGTTGAGAATAACGGCATACATACATAGAGACCGTTTTGAATTGATAACGATAAATTTAAATTCATATCGCTTGATTCTGTTTCATTAACATCATTCCTCACCATATCATATTCATCCTTTTCTTCAACTGTAGAACTATAAAATTTATCTCTTTCTTTTCTCCAAAAGTCGTATGTATTTTTGTAGTTTAACCAAAGGAGAATTGCCTTATCAATTGCAGTTGATTTGATATAAAGTATGGGACGATTTAATGAAAAAACATAATTATTTGGTGAAACTAAAGATATCTCTTCATTTTGTGCACTAATTTGTGTCATAAATGTTGCCAGCTCCTGTAATTCACTGTCAACTTCTTCAAACATGGCATTTTTATAAAATTGTCCAAGTTTAACATTGACTTGAATTTTGGCTCTTCCAATCCATGGGTTTGTAATTTTGTTTGATGTATCTGAAGCAATTTTATATCTATTTGTTAGTGTTAAAGTTGGATTATCGAGAGTGAAACGAATTGCGGTGGATGTTGGAGTTGATGCTGTCAATTGGCACCACGGAATACCTTCACCTTTTATATTAATATTAAAGAAAAGTGGATTTGATATATTTGAGGAATTATTTGGATTAGATATAACTTCATCAGATGGTTGCATCTTCATCCTAGAAATTCGTTTTAATACATGTGTTAATTCACTTCTAAAACTTTGTTCAGCAAATAGAATTTGATTTAAAAGATCCGTACTGAATGAATGTTCTATTTTACCAACTTCAACTGTTATATCATAATAGTTACCTTCCTTTAATGTAAGATTTGATGTAACATTAGTTTTATTTGACAATATTTCATTTGCTGTTGAAGATTGTTGATTACCTTCAACATAAATATGCGGAAGTGGTAAAGCAAATGTATCACTATAGTCATTTGTATCATTAATATTAGTGTTAACAACTTCGAATAACATTCCATGTTCAAATATTTTGAATTCAAAATTAACGTCTTTTCCTATTGTTCCATTTGCTGAAGCTCTACTTAGCTTATATTGTGTATTTAAAGAAGGAAGTAGTCTAGCATTTAAAAGAATAGTTGATAATTTAACGTCAAAATCAACAATAAATGTCCAAGCTCTTTTTTTAGATAATTGCTGATTTTTTTCCCTCTTAATCGTTACTTTATTTACATCCTCTATACCAAATGAATTTTTAGGGCCAAGATATGATTCCTCAATAGCAGTATTGTTTGAACCATCCGGCATTGTATTAATAGGAATTGGGGAGAAAGTTGTTGCATATGAAGGCTTTATTTGATGGATACTTAATCTATTAAATTGCTCATTTAGTTGTGGGCCATGTTTTAAGACCATTTCATGAACAAATTGAGCATGCATTGGAATATACCCATTGACATCACCTAACTTTATTTTAATAACACTTCTTTCTGTATATGTATCAATAGAATTAATGGAACGCTTAAAATTGAAAGTTGATTCTTTTAAAGTACACGTTAAAATATCCCTTGCTTCTTTATTAAACGAAGTATCTGCACGTTCAGTTAAACGTAAATTTCCTTTCTTAATCCTTAATGTAACTGCATCACTACGAATGACTTCTTTATTTTCAGCCTTTGCTAAATCATTCCTAGTATGTCCATGAGTCAACGATATATCATGGAAAGGAATTGACAGTAATAAATCATTAAAAACACTTTCTAAAACAACTGTCTTTAATGTAGCCATTCCTCTTATATCTATTCTAATGGCAGTACGTTTTCCTTTAACATTCTTTCTACTAAGACCTCTTTGATAATCATTTAACTTATCAAGAACAGAAACAGCCCAATTATTTTCAGAACTATTACTTGTAGCCATTACACTAGCAAAACTCTTCCTACCATCTCCAGGAATATCAGTATTCTCCATTAATGAAAGTACAAGAAGTAGTATTTCATTAGTAAAACCAACAGTAGCAATATCTGCCCCAAGTTTAATACTCTCAATTTCTGCTTCATATTCCATTGAAAAATCTAATTTATTTAGTTTAAATTGTTTCATATCTTTGATAGCATTAATTGTAAAGTTACCAGGTGCCCGGAAATTATTAATTTGTAATATTGTGTGAGTACTAATTGAAGAAAAAACTTCATCATTCTTAGTTTTTCTTGCTTTTCTCTCAGCAACTTCAATTTTAAATTCATATAAATTGATTTTAATATTTGTTCTAACTTTTTTATTAGGAAAACCATCAAAAACAGACTTTTCTAGTTGTAATTGATGATAAACACTCCAGAAGAATACATCCAGTAAAAGTTCCATTCCATTAACAATACTATCTATAGATATGGTTTCACTTAACCTTTTCTTATTTTTATGTTTTAATTCATTAGCAGCAGTTTTAACATAATGATAAAGATCCATCTCTTCCTTATTAACTTCTCTTGCATTTAAAGCAGATCCATTACGAGAATGAGATGGTCTTTTGGTTGACTGACTATTTTCGATTGAACCTCTCGGAATTCGACTAATTGAATGTTCAAAGACTGGAATATTTTTCTCCGATAATAATTCATTATTTTTATTAACAGTATTCTTTGATGGTGTAGTTATAGGTGTATCCATATCAATAATTATACGACCAGAAGACAATTCTGAATCGTGATGACCATTTTTAAGATCATTTTTATCTAACTTTTTGATTTCTGTCAATACATCCTCTTCAGGAACTTTTTTAAACTTATGTGCTACATGATTATCCACCAATGTTACATGAGAACATATCACAGTTTGCCAGTGAGATAATAAAGCAATAATAGCATTTTTCCGATTTTCTTTTATCAAAAATTGATCATTATTATTTTTGATTTCATTGTAGTAATTACATTTGTACAAATCAGTAGAATAATTAAAATGTTTCAGTGTCATTAACATGAGACAACAACTAGCACAAGAATTTAAAAATCTTGAATTTACCATAACATCTCTAAGAGTTCCTCTTTCAAAGATAAACACTTTTTCATTATCGTCATCAAGAGTATCAGCAAAACACTTTATGATACATAAATCAGACCAATTATCACATGAATCCAAGGTATTGTTTATACTATTCAATAGTTTTGCAGCGTTTTTAATATATTCATTTAACATTGGATAAAGAATATCATAAAACGATAATTCTCTACTGTATCCCATTTCTAATGGTGAACCAAATACTGAAGTATTGAATATATTATATATATCAATAGAAATTTCATCTCTTTTAGCGTATGGATCTTTGTGATTTGAAAAAGGTGAATACATTCTAGCATCAAATGAAACATTATTTATACCGATTTCAGATATTACGCGTAAACATTTCTCCGATCCTACACTATAGCTTGAAATTTCGTTCCAATTCGTTGTATAACCAGGGAAAATTTTATTGTATACAAAATCTCTACCATCTTCCTTAAGAAGATAAAGGATACGGCACGATATTGATTCCCAAAACACATTTAATTTCAATTCACGTTCCTCCTTCAACACTTCACATGCCTCCAATGTTATACCACTAAGAGTTGTCTTACAAATTTTCAATAACATAAATGATGCATTGATATCACTACTGTCTGATGCATTTAAACTTCCAATTTCATTACTTAAACACTTAACATCAATTGATGGTAGTACAAGATTTATAAAAATACCAGAGGGTTTTCTATATTGTTCTTTTGATTTTAATGATAATGAAGTTAAAGGTTGTTCATGTCTATTTGTACAACATTTATCATACATATTTTGGATATATATTAATGGATGAATATTTGTTCCAATTTCAGATAAACGATTTGAAAATCTTTCTAATCCTTTAAATGCTAATGGACATAAAAATAGTGAAATATTTTCACAAATTTGCCCATCAATATATGTATTGTTACATGTTTTCTTGAAGATATTTCTGTCTAAGGGACTTCTTTGACTAATTTTACTCTCTTTCTTTATAAGGGAAACATCTTTTACTCCGGTATGACACTTTTTAAATTTTGTATAATGATAAGTATTCCACATCTCAACCCATCCTGGTTCAATGTAACATGGCATTTTAACATCATTGTATTCATAAGTAAAATTATCCAGCAATTGTTCATATTGTCCAAATGAAATAAAAGATAGATTTGGTACAGAAGAAGTTGAATGGAAAGATAAATCACTATCAACACGTTTAATTGAAGCAACATCTGACATTGATTCTCTATTCATGAAATAGTCATCCTCACAATGAATAAGAATTCCACTATTTTTTATATGTATACTTTGGCCAAAATATGGCTGTTCACAATCATTTTTATTTATAGAATATATAGCAAGTTTATTTTTTTTCTCATTGAAAAAATTCTTCCCAACTAGATCATTTTTCCCAAAGAAAAATGCATTACCAAGACAACCACATGATTCATCTTCGCAATACAAAAAGTATAAACGTTTCGTTAAACTATCATTTTTCCTTAAAAATTCAATTCTTTGTTCCATAAATTTTGGTGATGTATAAGATACTGGTAAATTAATATCTAATTTTGATTTTGTAATATTTAAATGCGCTGTTTCCAACCAATTTGATGAATCCGACTGGTAAATCATTTGATTTAATGTTATATATGGTATTTCTAATGACAATTTTGGTGAATAAATTTTTCCATGACTACTACAAACAGCAACACGTACATCCTCAGTCGTTAAATTAAAAGCACACTCATTTTCAATGATTTTTAAATCAATTTTATCAATTGCTAAACGGAAAAGTTCAAATTTTAGGTGTTCAGATGAGTAGCATTTAATTCCTATATTTTTCTCACAATTTAATGTACAATTAGAAGCATCTTGATAATGTTGACAATAATCATATATTCGTGGGAGTTCTAATTCATCATCCTTATTCAAAAATAAAAATAATAAAGAATCTAAGAAAGTTTTTAATGTAAATAAATGTGTCAATTGTAATGATCCATCCAGATCTCCTAAAATTAATTCCATTGACCATCCATATTCAACACAACCAATTTCCCATGGAATATCTAAATCATTAAATAATCCCTGACCTCTAAATTGTAAACCTGTTGATAACGAAAGACATCCTGGTTTGTTATTTGAACATGCTGTATTTGGAAAGAAATAAGCACAAGCTGGAGCAACAAAAGCTTGAACTTGGCATTCTTTATTTGTCTTTATTAATTCTACAACAGCTTGTTCCGTGAAAACTATAGGGCAAGTTTCCATAAATTTTTTATCTTCTCCACGGCAACAATAAGTTGCTATATGACCAGTAATATTTTTTACCCGTAAATTAAATTTAACATCAATAGCACGATAATGATCAACTTGTTCATTTTCATATGTCCTCCCAATTGGTATTAATGTACTATTACTTTTTTCTCCAAGAACATCACTTGCAATATCATAAAAACCAAAATAATTATTCTTCAAATCATATATTCCTTTTATCAATGAACCACATACTATTATATTAGAACGTGAAATATCTAAATAAACATCTAATGAATCTGATTTTAACATAGACGGATGATGTACATGCTTTGGTTTGTATTTACTTAAAACATCAAAAGGTATATCTGATTTGTAAATATATTCGCAGGGATGATACACATAAATTAATGAAAGAGTTATTTTTTCACATTGCCAAACTTCAACCCAATCATCTATTTTAAATTTACGCCCATAATTAGAAGTATGGAAGTTCGAATTTTGTAAAATCGATTGAATAATAGTACAATTAGATCCATTGTCGGGAAGTTTTAACTTTAGTGATATATTATTAGTTGCAACTATATCATAAACCATTTTTATGGTCTCTGGAGAAAAATCTACAAATGCCATATCAAATTTAACAGACATTTCATCACCAGAGATACTTCCAATAAAATTTTGAGGATTTCCTAATGTTGATGTATCCAGCCAATTTTTATCGTTTAACAATAATTCAAGTGAAAATGTCTCAGAAAATCTTATATTAAACTTCCACGTATATGGAACGAATTTCTTTAAATCAGGGATATTTTCTGAAGTCCATTCAGTAATTAAATCAGTCACAAGTCTCTTGTAATCCCAAATAAAAGTCATACATGTATCGTTCCAATCCATATCCAAATTCCAAACTTGATGAGCAGTTGAATTTCTTGGATAATCAACTAAAAGTTTTATAAATAATGAACGGCATTTGATAAAATTTTTAAACGGCAACGAGGTAAACATATCTATACCAACAAGTGTTGCTCTAATGTCAGTTTTGTAACCATGTTCCATAGTTATCCATGGAAAAGACATGTCCATTGTGGTCCCATGATGGATATTTGACTGAAATGAGTGTAATTCTTCGTTCTTCAAAAACCAAATATCAAATTTAAAGTCTTGAATAAATGTAATTTTGGTATCATGTGTAATAAATGTCCGCCTTTGACCTTCTTTTGCCATTGGAGTTATTGGTACGATACCATAAGGTGATGGGAAGAAATAACTGTAAAGCATATCTTTTTGTTTATCAGCCCATGGTCCCCATGAAATAACAGTATTTGACTTAAATCTTATTGTTGTATCCCAAATAGGTTTTGATTCAAAAGGACTTTGTGAACCATATTGTTGGATACCTAAAATTTCTTGATTGTAAAGTAACTCCATTTGTGCAGTTTGTAGGATATCGAATCCGTGACCCATTGTCCTTGGTGGGTTAAATGGAATATTTTTCTTGTAATCCAAAGATTTAACAAATGACATTTTTACGTTATCCAATTCCATCTTTGATTTCATTAAATACCTATCAAAAGGATTTGATGGATTCGTTAAGTACGTTTTACATTTTAAATTTTCAAATGTCATTGCAAAAGATGAAGGTAATGTATGGTTTCCAAATATTATTCTACCTGTGGAAACATCGAGTCTGATGGCTCCTGTCAAAGCAAAAATACTATCCCACCAACTATCACTTTTTTTTGCTATCTTAATATCATGAACAGGATTCGAACTACTAACTTTTTGTGGAACATTATCATAAGTATTTTCAAATATATGTGCAAAATTTGTTGTCTTAGCTAGATTCTTATACAATCCTATTCTGTTATGTACATGAATACTGAGACCATTAAGTGAGAAATGAATTCGTGACTCATCCCTAAAACGATATATTTGAGTAAACAAATAAGTCAATATTTATAAAACATACATATGTTGTAGTAATACTTGAGGTCGAGAAGGAGGAGATTTTTTCCAAAAATGAAAAATCACATACCCATCATTACATTTTAAGTGAATGTCATCCGTAACAACTAATACATTTCGGAACATTATTTTACCTGCTATTAAATTAATTTCAAATGAATCAATATCGAAATATACATCATGGTATCCAGAAAATTTTAACAACTTTCTAATGATGATTCCTACTACAATAGCTACAACTCTTGAAAAGTAGAATAATAAAAATATACACCATGCTATTAATGTAAATAAAGATAAAAGTATTATAAATCTATCGGTACCAGTACTACCATTGCTATATAATGTATTTTGGCTATTGCTAAAACCAACTCCAAAATCTTTATAGTTAAGTACAAATTTCGATTCATTATTAGTAAATATTGCATGAACCGTATCCAGTAGAGAAGCATTCTCAACGTTCAATATTTTCTCGTAAGTTGTATGATTAGTCATTAGTTAATACTGGCATTCGAATATCTGAAAAAAAATTGATAACACAGTAACTAAATGTTGATAATACATGTATATGTTTCAGCAAAAGACATTACCAAAAATACACATATACTTTAACATCACTAATTGATAGACGATTGGAAATTAAATGATCGAAAGTAAGAGCATTTTAATGTAATCAATTGATAACAAAAATCATTTTTTGTGACAAAAATTAAGCAGGTGTCATCTGTTCCGAGATATTTTTTTCTCGAGAACATGGGCAGAGGACAATAGCGCTTAACTATCCGTACGAGATTACTAGTACCATTTTTCCAAAATGTTAACAGTAGCAAGTGTTCAACAATAGTAAAAATAAACTATCAATTTTTGTAACTGTATTTATCATAAATCTATCTTTTAACTATGTTTCATATTTGGTGTTCTTGTTAGTGAAATGTACACTACCTGAAAGAGATAAAGAACAAAGATAGGACGAATATTCTTAATTATAGTTATCAAGTGGTGTTTTGATTATAATCAGATAAATATAAACAATATTTATGATTTATTCAGTGATTTCTTACTATTGAATAGTTGTCACGATCATCTTTTCCGTATAATTAACTTTAAAGTAGACGCTATTTGTGTTAGATATTTTTTATACTTTAATAAATAAATAAATAAATATAAGTTAGCAATTAAATTATCCATCAAATTATCTTTTATATATTCTCCGCCATAAATGAAGATCAAAGTAAATGTATTGTGCTTTCTTAAGTTGTTGTTGTCTTATATGTTGATTACAGGTTATAATTTTAAAACAGTTTTTTATTTTAATAATTGGCGTAGTTCTAATCGGAGTGTTTAAAAATGCTTAAATTATGCTTTAAAAAAATTTCATTTAAAATGGTAATGACCTGAATTTTCCTTTTAAACTATATACATTTTGCTTTTTTATACTCAATATTTACAAAACAACGGTCAAAATAAAACTATAAAAATATATCCGCAACAATGATTAGTTATTAAAAAGCATATTTCAATTAACATAATTTTGTAAAGTCCTTTTCAATTGAACGCATATTTGAGCAAATGTGGGACGGCATGCTGGATCAAGATTCCATGTTTCTCCCATTAATATGTTGATTGACTGTGGACAGCCTTCAGGATTCTCCATCCTGTACCCCTGTTCGATATGTCTTACTACATCTTGGATTGGCTAAAAAATAATCATTAAAAATACAATAAAAATTACAACATACAATTCTTGGATATGGGACACGTCCAAATGAAAATATTTCCCATAATAAAATTCCAAAACTCCAAACATCAGATTTATTACTAAATTTACCATATCTCAATGCTTCGACGGATGTCCATTTGACGGGAAAAACCTTCGAAGCACAATCACTAGTTGGTTTATCCATTGATTGGGCCAAACCAAAGTCACTAATTTTAGCAGCATAATCTTCATCTAGTAAAATATTTCTCGCAGCTAAATCTCTATGAACTAATCTTTGTGATTCCATATATCTCATTCCCTCTGCAACATTTAAGGCAATACTTATTAATTGACGTTTATCAACTTGATATCTTCCCCGAGACCGTAAATAATCAACCAAATTTCCATTAGCCATAAATTCAGTCAAAATATTAACTTCTCTTGTCTCATCCATTACAACACCAATCAAGGCAACAAGATGAACATTGTTAAGTTGACTCATAAATTTAGCTTCCTGCAAAAGATCACTTGTTATACCGTTTTTTAAGCTTTTTACAGCTACTCGTTGTCCAAGATAAATACCACAATAAACATCTCCAAATTCACCTTTTCCAATAACATCACCAATAACTAGATCGTTTCTATTTACTAATATTCCGGCTTTACGGAATTCTGTAATCTTCGCTTCGATATTACTATTTTCTAAATGAGCTTTCATATCATCTGATATGATGGGGCTAACAAGTTCATGGCATAAACCATCAGCATCCCTCTTGTAATGAGCAACTAATTGTATCAAATTTGGAAATATTGCTTCATGATCGCAAGTATAATGATTATTTTCAAGTAAATGGATTCTAAAATATTTATAATATAAAAAAGATTTCCTAACTACAATTAATACCTGTAATGTTCAACTTTTTTATTATAACTTAAGCACAGGGTAAAATCTCCTGGATAATTTGTTGATTCTCGAATTAAAAATGTACCATCAGTAGTATTAGCCAATAGTTTTTCTGTCTTTTCTCTTGAGATCTTTCCATGTAACCATGGCATCTGAAGTCTCGTATTCGTCGAAACCAGCATCCCGTTGCTATTACTAGGTACCATTACACATAACAAAGAATTATTTTTTTGGTTTGAACGTGTATATTCTAGTGAATAACATTAAACTTTACTTTTTATTCTTATGAAACGTTATTATAGTTTAAATTTAAAATATAGTAAAAATACTTAATAGAAAAATAACGTCCTTGTAATAAAGTAACTAAATAATCTAAAAAAATCTACTTGAAAATTGTTTTAAAAAACATCACATATTTAAAATATTTAATAATATACAATAATAATAATTAAACTTAAAGTCATAACTTCAAAGCATATTATCTTAGTTGATGATCGTAGCAAAACCATTTTCTTCTAATATAAACGAATATATATTAAATTCCAATTAACTTCTTACTAATATTAAAAAGCTAACAATACTAATCCATTTCAATATAGTTTGGTTTATACACTATTACGAAAACCCGTTTCAAACATTGACTCTCTCTAATGAAAGCAAATAGGAAAAGAAAAATTACTGGTTGTTGGCTAACAATTTGCACACAAAATAAAATGATACTTGAAAAAGCTTGATGTTCCAGCTCATAAGCTCTTGTATACATTGTTTTATACGTATTTTAACACCATGACAGGTCAAAGATATAATATATTACATGTTATAAATATCGTTTAAATACAAACCTTAGACAATCATCAAACAATATAAAACTTAAATATGGAAATAAAAAGTCAAGGAGGAAAAGTTTTATGGGAATTAAAAAAATATTTTTTGTTTTATATTAAAAAATACATTGTCATAGATTAGTAATAAAAAAAATTTTTATTTTATGTTTTAGTGATTCACATATATGAAATGACAATAGAGGTAGTCACTAACGAAAAAAAAACACAGTCAGTCAAATAAAATTAATAGAAAAAAATAAAATATGATCGAAAATCATGCTTAAAATTATATTGTACAAATATAAAAAATATATATTTACAACATATTAACTTTTACAAAAGACCTCATTAATATTTAATGGCAAAGATAAAATATATGATAAGTACCAATAACCTCATTATCGTCTTAAAATACTTATTAACGATGATCAAACAACTAATGAAAGTTGCATTTTGAAGTACCATGTTTCAATCATCCATCACTAATTTAGATATTTCGTAAAAACATCCCAGTATCTTTCAATCAAAAGAGGTAAAGTTACTTTTCTAAAACTTCTTCTAACAGTATTTATTAAAAGTTAGAGGTTAACTTAGATGATAATAATATATTATCGTCAACCAACGACAGCCCGTCCCTTACCAATTGACATCACCGGTATATCATTATCTACAGAGAAATTTTTAAACTACGCGCAGTAAACGATTTGTAGAGAGAACTGATGCGAATAAATGTCATAAGGGAGAAATAATAGTGCAAGACATGTCATAATATATAATACAATTACAGCTGCCGTTATAGTCTTAAAAATTTAATCCATTCATAAGATTTATGTATCTACACTTATACTATCACAGATCATTTCTCAAAACTCAAGTATATTTTAAAATAATTCAAAATCAACATTTATCTTAGTTGATCGCTTTTTTAATGATATGTTTCAAAGTACTTTGCTTAAGAATATACTATATATCAATTAAAATAAAATGAAACAAATAAAATAGCACTTTATGCTAATATATAAAACTCAAATTTATTAACAATTATTTATTATAGTTTCTAATTTAAATGATGCATAATGACTTTTATATAAAATATTAAAAATTGACAAATCACCCCAAACTATTTACTTTATGTATTAAATTTTATATTGAAATGTTACATGTAATATGTTTATTTATTCTTAACTACTTATAAGTGTAAATAGATAATAGTAACAAGAATTGTTAATAGACTTCAAAGTAAATACATATGATAAGAATTATCATTACATACATAGACAAATCAAATATGTCAGTTAAATAAGGTATCAGATCAAATTGCATTTGGAGGCGCGTAGGTGGACGTTTCTCCACTTTTTTCTTTTCAGTCATAGATATTGGTTTCGAAAAGTTTGTTAAACATTATTTGTTTAATTGAAACTACATACTACTATGGGAGCTGATGGAGGTTCGATTCCGAAAAGATGTGAATTAGTAAAGAATAAAAAAGCTGATGAAAAATTTGATAAAAATGTTAAATTAGCATTGAAATGGAGGATATGTCAATTGACCCAAGAAAGATTAAGAAAACCTATTGTTTCTTGTAGATACGGAAGGTACGTTAATGAATCATAATTAATTTCCAATGTTTACATTAAATTTTTTAGACTTTATAATAAAGATAGTGTTTTAGAGGGAATACTTTCAAAAAGTTTATCTAAAACCCCAAACACGAAACACATAAAAAGTATGAAGGATATCAAGGAATTAAAATTAACAGATAATAAGGAATACATAGACAATGTTGACAAAGGTGATACATTTAAAGACCACAATAAAACACCTTTTATTTGTCCAGTGACATTTTTACCCATGAATGGTATCCATGTATTTTATGTTAACTGGAGATGCGGATGTGTTTTTTCGGAAAAAGCATTAAAAGAAGTTAAAACTGACGTTTGTTACGGGTGTAGTAAAGAGCTATATCATGATGATCTTGTAATGTTAAATCCAGATGAGGAAACATTAAAATTGTATAAAAAGAAAGTGGAAGATGAAAAATTAACAAAAAAGGAAAATAAAAGAAAAAGGAATATTGATAAAATTAGTTCCGACACCTCGATATCCAAGGGATCTCTTGACGAATCAACTCAAAAGTAGAAATCACTCATGTAATGCAGATATTACAACTATTTTTGTGCACATTTTGTATAAACATATTATCTAGTATACTGAAAAACTTTTTACATTAATTTAAAAAGGAATTAAAAAATAACCTCGTGAAATAGCCATTTTGGAGGCTCAAAACTATAATAAAAATTCACTATTTACACTTTGGTCATAAATGTACACGTAAACAAGATTTCAAATTAAAAATTTCATTATCTTAAATTATATAACTAGTTAATGTAGGACATTGTTTATAAAAACACTGAAATATTTAAATTACTATTTTTATGTCAAATTATTTTTTAAAAACATTCTATGTGTATATTATTTTAGAGGTCTTTTATCAAATAAAAGAAGTTAAAATATCCATGACTTCATTCATCAGAAATTAAAAATATTTTAATACGGTAATATTAAAAGTTAAGGGCAATTACAAAAATAGGTGGTTGAAACTTAGTCAAAATGTTTCTAAGATACAGTGACTCACTTTAATACTCGACTAAGATACACAAGGATATATACCATCTCCAGGTTGTTATTTTAATGGATGTAGAAAAACTAAATTCATGATTATAACTAATGAACTTCTATACTCTTTTATTTAATTTTTCCAAGTGATAGTAAATTAATACAATTAAAGATGTATGAATTAGTTATTGTAGTACCCATTAAGTGTAGTTTTTTTACGCTGGTGTATGAAGATTGAAATAAAACCTGTTGTCTAATGTTTCTAAATAATCGTAAAATACTTTTTTCCCCGTTGACATGAACTTTTTTCAGCTGTTTTTACAAAAGATCCTAGCATTAAAATATTTACAACGACCGTCATTATTAAAGAGATAGCGAATAACACCATAGTCAAACCAAATGACGAATAAATCTTATTTCCATATATGGTTGCTCCAATTTCACGATTATATCCCAAAATTAGGAAATTGGAAAGAGCAAACTTAAGGATAACATCAACAATGGAAGATGACGCAAAGAGTACATCTGATACGGATATTTGATTACTATCAATATACTTGCACCTTCCAATAATTCCAATTGCCATGAATAATTGAGATACAATTATTAAAATATATATGAATTTACTGACACGCAAGGAAGTCACTGAAAAGGGGATATTAATTTTAAATAGTATTAAACATTACATAATTCTTTTTCAATTGAAAGTTGAACACCATAATCCTCAAAGAACTCTCCTTTATCTGATGATGAAATACAATGCGGTTTTATGTTATGTTCACTTTTAATACAATAACTATTAAAACCAAACTAAAAATGAATGTTTAGATAAAAAAGTTTTCATACCGATATTGTGTAAGTTATTGGTCCATACCCTTTAATATTATCAGCCACAAACCAAGTGTTGGACCAAAAATATGTTATAAACACGGTCTGGCAAACGAATAAGATAGTGAAAGCAATCAAAGTTTTCCAAAACATCCACAAGGACGTCATCATTAAAACATGATTTTCACAAGCAATATAAAATACCTATTGTTATATTAAAGAGATAACCCAAAATCTAATTTGGTATTTCGTCTAGATTTATTAACTAACAAACTTCTTTCCTTCCCTCGAGACTATCAAATACATCATAAGTGGTAGTCATTTTTTTGTCAGGTAAAAGTTCTCCTTGTAAAGATTAAAAACCGATAAATTTACAAATGTAATAGATTATAACACACCGAACACCTAACTCTGAAGTGGCATAATATGATGCACAAAGTCAAATCTTTATTGGAGACGCGTCAATTTGCATTTGTGAAAACTGCGAGTAAACATTTTTTGCTCAGTTGTTAAAAAAAATAAAAGCTATGTCGGTGTTGCGTTTTCTGCTGAGGAGAATCTCAAAACAACTCTTAATGACAAGGAAAATCACACGATCCAAAACTTTGAGAAAGACAATTGGTCTTTCTACCATCTACTATGATCCTGGGATGTTGCAGGTAGCCTTATTGAAAAGGTTATTCAAGTGTCTTAAAAGCACTCCGTCTTATTCCAAAGTCTACCGTTTTACGTATATCTTAGCTGTACTCGGTACATGCGGTCATTTATACTTTTATCACATATAAATACGTTTTTTGATATGTGAGTACACAATAACAAGTACTCCTACACATTATTTTTCAATTTGTAAATATTTTTAAAAATAAAGTTTTATACTTTTAACATTTTATTTCAATCTAAAGTAAAAAATCCATGTTCTGTTAAGTCCCACTTTTAGGATGGTTTAGGTGCAGAAGAAAAGGTACATTTTACGATATCTCTATCACATTGTTACGCGCCACAACTTTTCCCGCCATTGTATGTATCTAGGGCATTCGAGCTTTATATGTTGACGCTTTTTATCGTCGTGTTTTTGATGACTAAAACGCAACCGGTATTTTTAGATTTTACCGTCATATCCTATTTTTTATAGTGAAAGTAATGGCTAATGAAACACAATATTTTGTAGGTTAATTAATTCTTTTATTTTTATCTAACAATTTTTAGGAATTGGGAGAAGACTTTGGTAGTTCCCAGCAGCCTTCATCATCTTCTAGTAGGGAAGATCCTGGAAGAAATGTCAACGACGACTACTTTAATACTGTTACAAATATAACGATCGGGCATAAAAGTGCAACAAAGGATTTAAATGAAAGTATTGACATAGAGTATGTTGTTGAAAAGAATCAGGAACAACAAGAAATAATTTGTGATTTGAGAAAACAGTTATCACATATTCATGATGCCCAGAAGACATCCGAGTCGACTTTGATTGAACTTGCGGAGAAGTTATCTTCAAAACAGTATAAAGTTGCAAATGAGAATCTACGTGAATTGAAGAATCGCTATCGTAACTTGGTGACACAAGAAAAATATGTAAGAGAAATGTTGAGAATAGAAACTGATAAATCCAATAAGTATAAAGATGAAGTGGAGAGAAAGAAGGAACAGTTGTTAGAGGCCACAGAAGTGATATCTAAGCTTAAAGATAAGGCTGAGGAGTTGAAACACAAACTTAAGGTCAGCGAAAGGAACAATGAAGCTAATGAACTTGATCAGTGTAGGCAGGAGATTAGCAAATTGAATACAGAAATTATAAGGACTAACCGTGTTCTAAAGATTCGTGAGTCAGAGATGGCGAATTTGCAAAGACATTATAATGATACAGAATCAGAGTTAAGCAGTCATATTGAAGAACTTCAAAAAGCTTTAGAAGATACACAGAAAAAATATAGAAATCACTTGGACGAATGTTTGTCTTCTGGCAACCAACAAAGAGGAGCTGACAATAGTGAGTATATGGAGAAATTACAACAAGAACTTGGATCCCTTAAAACAACAAATACATACTTAGAAAAAGAGAAGCAACAGTTGTGCGAAGACTTGGAGAAAGTAAAAATAGAACTAAATTTGTGTCGTGATGACATTAAGTCTCTTGTTAACGAGAAAAACTCCTTGACAGAGAAAATGGAAAACATCCAAGGTGACCATCAATTGACTAGTCAGTTTCTAAATGAACAAAATGAGAAGTTACGAGAATCAAAGGCGAAAATACGATGTGATCTTGTGCTCTTAAAACGAGAACACCAATCTTTAGTTGATGAACACAAGGAATGTCTCGAGTATAAGGTATAGTTTGTACAAATTTTGGGGAACTGTTTTAAAAAAATAATTATTCATTTTTTCAGGTTATGTCAGAAAATCTTAAGGAACGTGCTGAGAACATCGAGGATCAAAACAAGAAGCTGGAAAACGAGTTGGAACGCCTTAAAAGTGAAAATGAAAGTCTAAGAAAAGAGATTGGGAATAAGGAGCGTTCTGTTTCTGAAATCCAGGCCAAGTATGATGCTCTCTCTACAACAATGCAGACAATTGAAAAAGAAGATGTTTCTCAGAAAGAGGAGCTCAAAAAAGAGATACTAAAGTTACGTCGAGAATTGTCGCTAAATGAAGAAACATTGAAGACATTGGATGCACAATGTGACTCACTGGCTAAGAATAACAAAAATTTAAAGGAGTCTAGGAAGGCAAAAAGTGAGGAGATAATGAATCTTAAAAATGAGATTGAGATGTGGAAACACAAAGAAGCTTCCTTCAATGACTTGAAGATTGAGAAAATCAAGTTGGAGAAGAAGATTGAGTTTCTTGAGGAAGAGTTGCGTGAAACAACTGAAGATTACAAAAATGAGATCAGAGACCTTGCTGCCAGTTTACAAAATGCAAAACTCCGAGAGAATTCTGAGTCATCTATTGAAATGAAAGACCGTCTGGACACTTTAGAGAGGGAAAGAGTCCAATTTGAAAGTCAAATTAGATGTTTCCAAAGGCAAGTGGATAATCTTAAGAAGGAATTAAAGGATAGGGAAGACGAGTTAGCAGATAAGAAGAATGTTCAGTCAAAGTATACTAAAGAACACGAGGAAGTTTTGAATGGTCTAAAGCTTGCTATTGAGAAGTGTGAAAGATACAAGAATGAGAATGAAACTCTTAAAGATCTCTTGCAAAACAAAGAGTCTACAATGAAGAATTTCACTGATAAGCAAAACGAACTTGAAAGTGAAATATTTGAACTTAAAGAGGATATTGAACAAAAAGATAAGTTAATAATTTACTTACAAAGTCAGATACAAGTCAAACAGTTGCCTAAGTTAAAATATAATCCAAGTAGTGCAACTTTAATTTCAAATCCTGATGCCGACTCTTATGAAGATAAATCTAAGGAGAACCGTGGTACCTCTTCATTCAGTTTTAAGAATTCGCGCACCAGGTCTCAAGTTTTATCAGATTCATCAGGAGAGAAAAATGTCCTTCAAACTATGTCTAAATCTTATACCTATCATAATGTGAGCTCCTCTTCCAAAGAGAAACCGATCATGACACTTACACCGTCGAGAATGCCTAAAGATGACCCACAGAACGAGGGGAAATCTAATGACGTAATGGATCGGTCAGTTGGAACGATGCGTCACAACATCCCTCATCGTTGGAAGTTGTTCTTTGCAATAAAACAAGTTAAATGTGATCATTGTGGTGATGGTCTTTCACGTCTACGTTATGCTAACAGATGTACAGAGTGTGGAGTAAATGTTCATGTCAAATGTACACGTAAGATGCCGAATACATGTGGTTTGCCTAATGATTGTGCCAAATTTTACATAGATACAAAAAGTGGAAATGGCATGATGGGTTGGGTTAAGCTCTTGGTATCTACTAATGCAAGTAGACACGATAAGTGGGAGAAGTATTTTGCAAAACTTAAAAATGGTACTCTTAGATTTTTCGACCAAGAAAATTTGGCCTCTGACAATGATGAGGCTCATTTGGTTGTTGATCTAATGAGAGAGCAATGGAAATTTTATCAACAAACTGGACAGGCAATTAATGGTGTTGAAAATGAGGCAATGAAACGTCTGGTTGAAATTAAGTTACCTGGTTTTAATATCTTCATGCTTACGCCAACAGAGCAGGCAAAACAAAGGTGGGTTAAAGCACTACAAACTATCAATAATCGACAACAAGGACAACGTAAAAATAAGTCTGGCGGCGGAGGGACTGATGTTCAGATGTTATTGTGTCTTGATTCTCCACAGAATCTTGCAATTAATGCAACTATTATTTTTGATGACTACTTGGTTATTGGAGCCAACGAAGGCTTGTTTGCAACTCAACTTCAGAATGGTCGTATGCCTTTCTCCATCGCAGGAGTGACATCAGTTCAAATAATGGAGATAATTCCTGAATTAAACATGTTAATTATTGTTTGCGGTCACCATAAACAACTGTCAATTGTTCACCTAAGTCAACTTCGCAGTTCTTTTGTTAATCCAAGAAATGGTGTTAACCCAACACCAGTTTGTAACTTACGGAATTGCCATATAATGGTTGTATCACCCCGGATCACAACACAAATCGACATCTTTATGTTGCAACAATGGATGCAATTCACATTTTACAGCACAATAAAAAATTAGACATGTTTAATGTGATAAAGGTAATTAGAACCAAGGAGCCGTGCAATTCAATTTTGAGTATACCAGGGTGGATTTGTGTATGCAGCTGATACCTTTTATTTTGTAAATAATAATGATCAGTCGGAGAGATCATTAGACGTCAGTGATTATGTTGAGGATTATCCCTTGGAGGCTTTGTTTGTTGGAGATGACGAAATTTTGTTAGCATTTCATAGTAAGTTTAATTTATGTTATACCCTTTTAATTAACTTTTCTTCTTCTAGATTATGGTATATTTGTCAATACAAAAGGCCAAAGAACCAGAGCTTCGAATGTTGAATGGCCACAGGTTCCGCTATGTTTTGTTTATTGCAATAATTACCTATTTATTGCTCACTACGATTCACTGGAAATTTTTAAAATTGCACCAGTTGGAGACTTTAATGACACAACACAACCGATTGTTAAATATGTCGAGGAATATAAATGCTCAAATGTGCAATTTACCGGATATGGTAAAACGAAAAAAGAAATTCTATTCTCATTGTCCTCAGATATTCGAGTGGAAGTACATAAATTTACATGTAACAATATTTAAATAGCATATTTTTGTATATTGTAGTATATATTACCTAATTACTTATAAAAACAACAGTAAGAAATTTATTATTGTCTTCGCTTGTTTTTTTAATATGTTATAAAAAAATAAACAATTTTGTAAACAAATTTGTTTGGTGCGCTTTTTTTCTAAATATTTGACAAATTGTTTATGAAGTCAAAATATTTTTTTGTTACAATCGTTAATTATTTGGGTAGTGGGGTTATTTACATTCTGTTCCGCATAATTAAAATTCCTCTTGCATTGTACATTTTTATTATTTTTACTAATTTTTGTAATTACAAAAAATAAATTAAAATATGTTATTTTTTGACAGTGGTAATTGATCTGTAATATCATTAAATTTATTTTAGTGGATTAAGAAATTAAATAGGAAAAGTTTTATTTTAAAAATCTTTTATATTTTAATGAAAACAAATTTAGAATGTAATTATTCTCATAAAAAGGTTGTCGTTATTAAATTGGATTAAATATTCACGATTTTGTATTTTATGAAACATGAAAATATCAATTTACTTTTTATTAAAAGGAAATAATTGTCAAATTAAAATAAAAAATTTTTAAAATTCCAAATGCGGCTTCTTTGTTTAGAGGTAAAAAACTTAAAGATTACATGTTATTGATAATGAAATTTCAAATTGTTCATTCACATAAAGATAAACGAAATTATTAGACAAAAAAACATTTGTCCTTCATAAATCCAGTTGTTAAATGATTACAGTAAAGAACCTTGTTCAGTGATTGAAGCAATTGGATACCACTATAATTAATAACAATAAAGTCTTCTACCTTGGTATAGCATCCCTTTAATATTCATTATTTGTAGTTATATAACTTCAATTTTTATTTTAATGACTTTTTTAAGATTACTCCAACGCATCTGCTTATTACTCGATCAACGTACATGTATAACGCCCCAAAAGGTTATAATATACCGGTTTTGGGGATCTTGATGGGGAGTACTATATAAGTAAGAATAGTTTCATTACTTATCACTCACTCCTTTCATTTCTAAAGATGGATTTGGAATGTCGAATTAAAGCCTACCGATTTGTTGCCTATTCCGCAGTTACTTTTTCTGTTGTAGCAGTTCTTAGTGTTTGTGTTACACTACCCATGGTATACAACTATGTCTACCACGTCAAAAGAACGATGCACAATGAAATTGAATTTTGCAGAGGTTCAGCTAAGGATATTTGGTCTGAAGTTGCTACATTAAAAAAGATTCCAACGATCTCAGGTAACAGAACTGCTCGTCAATCTGGGTATGATGCAGCTATTGAATCCGCTGCTAATGGGGGTTGTAACGCTTGCTGTGTCCCAGGACCTGCAGGACCACCAGGATTACCTGGAAAGCCAGGTGTACCAGGAAAGCCAGGTGCTCCAGGACTTCCAGGAAACCCAGGCCGACCACCAGTACAACCATGTGAACAAATTACTCCACCACCATGCAAACCATGTCCACAAGGACCACCAGGACCACCAGGACCAAGAGGACCACCAGGAGATCCAGGTGCTAATGGAAATCCAGGAACTCCAGGACAAGACGGATCATCAGGAAACCCAGGACCCAAGGGACCTCCAGGACAACCGGGACAACCAGGAATGCCAGGAAATGACGGACAGCCAGGAGCACCAGCTATTTCAGAACCTCTTATTCCAGGCGAGCCAGGACCAGCTGGAGAGCCAGGGCCCACAAGGACCACCCGGATCACCAGGTGCACCGGGATCGCCAGGAGCACCAGGCAACCCAGGACCTAAAGGAAAGCCAGGTAATCCAGGAGCACCAGGAAATGATGGCCAACCAGGAGCACCCGGAAACCCAGGAGCTCCAGGACAGCCAGGAGAAAGAGGAGTATGTCCAAAATACTGTTCTATTGATGGAGGAGTATTCTTCGAGGACGGAACAAGAAGACGTTAAGAAGGAACTATTTGATACAATTATTGATCATACTATAATATTTATATTAATTATATCATTTTGTATCAAAAAATCGAACAATTAAATAATATATATTTCAATGATTTCTTCGTTTTTTATGTTTTAATGTCTTACAAGTACACATTTTTTTGAATGTAAATAGATAGACATACTTTCAATGTTTATGATTATCAAAGACATTATTTTATGGGTGAATCATATCAATTGAATGAATGAAAAACACATTTATTACTATATTATGACTATATTTTTCATACCTTTGAAAATTTTATCAAAAGATATGGATGACAATCTTTTGATCAAAGTCAAATATATATTACTATTTAAGGAGATATAAAAATGAGCAATTTATAAAAATGCTTTATTCATTATTTCTTAATACAATATTTATACAACAAAAATTTATATAAACAAATAATAAAGAAATCACTTTAGATATTTTCTGCTTCATAAACTTTTTAAATAAGATTTCACAAAAGCTATTACAATTGTGGAATCTTTAATTATTTTTTTTATAATTAAAATTCAAGTTTCTTTTAATTAATATGTTATAACCATAAACATTTATATCATGACATTTTAAAATTTAAGATCGTATTTTATGAATTATTTATTTCATTGTTTTAAAATCTTTCAACTGTATATATTCTCTTCATGTATATAATATTATTGATATGATTTCACTTATTTAATACAAAACCGGAGAATGGGTATTGTTTAAAATATCCTTTAATGATAATTAAACATATAATAATGGTAAAAATTTCTAATATATTTTATCAAAAAGGGAACTCACGACAATTATTTGATTTGCGATGAATCATAAATAGTACGAAAATTTGTTAATAGTTTCATTTCATTTGGTGTTCCTACACCAAAACATTAATTATATATAATTATTTTGTTATTAAAATTCTAATCATTTTTAAATTTCATCTAACTGGTTGTTAAGAAAATTTGAGGATTTAATTATTATTTTACACCCAAAAAAAACTGGGTTCATTCATATTTATAAGTTTATTATTGTAACTTGAAAAACATTTATTATATTATTAAATTAATCTTGTAATCTTTCATAACTTTTCTAGATACAATCTAATCATAATAAAACGGTCCTTATTTGGCAGGTACTGTTTATTGTTTTTAGATATATGATATTTGTTTAGAACATTTATGGTTATCAGTTAAGATAATATCAAATATTAATGTGCATTATAAGTTTCAAATATCATAAGATTAGGTGTATGTTTCAATTCGTGTTTGTTTCATGGAAACATATATTAAGGAAATTTGATATAAATATTAGGTTGCATTTTAATAAAATTTCTATTAACATATTTGATTTTCTGTGGTTATATAATTTTTAAAAGATTGTATCTTGTTTTTATTATATACATATATAACAATTTTAAATTTTGTTCATTTATTTACGATATCAATTATGTATAATATATTTGTAGATGTATATATATGAACATCTAAAGTAATTTTTCAAATTTTGTAACCTTCAATACTTTACTTGAAATTTTATATGTACTTTTGTGATAGATATTTTAAACCTGTTAAGTATCTTGATGTTTCTTACGTCTAAAAGTTTTGTCATATAAGTATGTTTTGTTATATGAATTAAACTTTTTCAAAAGAACATGATATAGTTAAAATATTTATAAACAATCATATTTAACTTCTTCTAAAATGCTTTTATAAATATAAAATATTTCTATTTTTACGTTAACCCATTACATATAAGGAGTCATAAATAAAAATTTTTGCTAGTCTTACATTAACAAAACTCATTTATTATATCTTTTTAATTGAGGTACTACAACTCATCCCATCGCATCATACAACAATTTAGATTAAAACTGTCTTTTTTTAATCTAACTTTACTCAACAATTTGCCGCATCAATTGATGCACAAATCATATGGTAGTGAGATTTTATTCAATTGGATAAATATTTGGATGTTATTATTTCTTTTATATACTATTACCTACTTATAAATTATTGGCCATCCATTTAAAATAATTTATCAATACATTTCCATATAATTTATTAATAATTTATTTATATATTTATTTTTATTCATCATTATTACTATATTATTTTTATAGATTAGATCTAGTAAGATGGGCCAAAAACAATCATATCAACTTGATTCACCAAATAGAAAAGAAATTGCACAAAAAGCTGATTTACCAGATTTTCCATTAAAGGAGGAGGGAAAAAACTCTCCAATTAGATTAACTATATCAAGAAAAAGTTTTGAAAAAGAAAATATTCAAATGAAGGTTAAGGAAATGGAGGATGATATGTGCAAAGAGATACCTGAAGAAATTAGTACTGATAGTGAGGCAGAGGATAATTACATCCACATATCTGATAGTGAAGTAACAATTTGTCAGGAGAAACACTATGGAAAAGATAAAATGAAAGATCAAAATGATAACGAAATAATAAAGTTAAATAAAGTACCATCATTGGAAGAAATACCATTTATTCCAGAACCAATTGAACCATCAAGTAATCCCCCGACACTCTCTGCACCGAAAAATCACATAATAATGGCAATTTAATTTTTATCTTAACCAATTTTCATGAAAGTGTTTAATAAAAAAATTATCTATAAAAACATCTTAAATATTATATATTACTATTACATCTTCTATATATTTTTATAAAATTTCTTTAAAAGCTTAAAATATAGGTCATAATATTTGAATTCATTAAATACGTATTTAAAGATAAAAGAAAATAGAACATCTACCTATTTAAATTAACTTTACTATGATTTAAAATTTTGAAGTTTTAGTAACATATATTTTTAATATTTCGATTGTAAACTATAATATTATGATAATTAAAAAGATCATACCTATTATTTTATTGTTAACCATATTATCTTATGTAAATGGTAGTGAATATTGTACAGTATTGGTTTCATGTAAACATGATGTTCAACAACAATTCCAATCATGTATAAAAAATGTTTTGAAAATATTTTCAGAAACAGAGACTTTTCCAGAAAATTTTGTTGATGCTGATAAATGCAAGAAGGCTGCCCAATTTTTTGAAAAACTTACAAATAATTCTGTTCTGGTTAAGCATAATGAAACACTATCATGTGTTAATAACAAAACAATATCTGACAATTCTTTAAAAAATGGTACAAACTTAAAATGTTCAATTTTAGAAAGTGAAATAGAAAATAAATATGTTTTCAAAACTATTGGTAAACCAAATTTTGAAGAATGTTTAAACCAAAAAATGCTTGCTGACGAGAGATGTGATGTACTTAATGAATGTTGTCCACCAATTAACAAATGTAACTCATTCTATAATGAGGATAATCAGCAAAGGTACAAAAAGATGTTTAGTAGTAAATCACAAACAATAAAAAATTGTTTCTATAATCATAAGGTTGCATTAGCAAATCCAGAAAGGATAGTATCTCCTTCTAAAGCTGACCAAACTGAGAAAGTTATTGATGCTCCATTGAAGAAAAATGATACATTATTTGATATAGACAACAATGAACTCATTTCTAATGTTATCACTTCTACTACTACAGCTGAAGTAGCAAAAAAAGAAGGACAACAAGAAACTACTACTAAAAAAGTTTCGAATAAGAAAAAAAATTTGAAAAGAAAACTGAAAAGTAAAACTCATGCTCACTCAGATGGTAAAAAGAAAAAATCAAATAAAAAACAAAAAGAAATCTATAGATTGGATAAAGATGTCGCTAGAAAAGTATTCGCTTCATGGGGCTGTAATTCTGTAGATGTTCTCAAATCTCTCATTAATGTCTCTGAACAAAAATGTTCCCGTGTTAGAGATGGTAATGTTAAAGATTCAAATGCTAAAATGCCATCAATTGAGCTAATAGAAAATATATTAAAAAAAGATCAAAAGATCTTAACAGCACATTGTGTAAGAGATTTCAAAGAATTTGGTGGTAAATGTTCCGATGAAACTAATCTTGCACCATACGATGAAATTGGTGATAATATACAATTCTGTAGAAATTACGACATACTTGATTCATATAAAGAAATTTTAGATTCTGAAAATGATACTCAAGAATGCCACATAAGACACTCAAAATTCAAACTATATTTATATAAATTAAAAAATTGTTGCTTATGGAGTTTTAAGACAAAATTTTAATTTTATAATTACTACTATCTAATAATAAATGCATCTAACTCTATGAAATGGTATTGCTTTTTCGATTTCTTCACTGTGTTTACGTCTATAAACCCAAAGGAAGATATCGACATCCATAGCTGTAACTTTACGTACACTTTTAAATGAGTCTAAATTCTTTTCTTTATTTAGAATTTTTTGTACATGTTGAGTGATTTGATCACAACAATATACGCTCATAGCCCGAAGCTCCACCTCAAGAGATTCACCATTCTTAAATAATTCTTTAGATTTTAATTTTTCCATCAAATAATCAGAGTATTGTAATGCTCCTAAATATGCACATACTTGTGGTACACGATAATCAGCAAACATTGTTAATACCTCAATATCGTAAAAATTTCCAATTTCATTTTTATTTTTCAAACAACCATAAACATCAGCAACTAAAATTTGAGCACGTTTAAGAAGTGATACTTTTTTTCCATCATAAATTGCAAAATCATGAAATGATTGGAAATATTTTACAATTGTATTTAAAAGGCTCTCAGCACTTTTGTTACATTCTTCTACCGCTTTATAAAATGTACCATTAAATTTATCCAATAATACTTTTCCTGCATCATTGATTGCCTTAACACGTTCAGGTATCATAGGAATAGTTCCCCCAACATCTGATTTAAATATCTCTTCTAATGTTTCCTCATCAACGGTAGCCATAAATGAGGCGGATGTTATTGGTATTCCATTGTCAAGGGCTCTATTCACAGCAGCACACCCAGCGAAATATCCACTATACGTTTTTCCTTTATATGTAACGTGAAATGGATTACCTTTCTCAGACCAAAATGAGAAATTAATTACATCCATAAAAAATACCCTTTAAAATTATTTTTATAATTAAAATAATTATTTTTAAAAAACAATTTACCAATCAATCGAATCTTCACGACCACTTTTTGGATGAAGTTCATAAGCATCAAAATCAACTTGAACTATTTCACCATTTCTCATTGCTTCAACGATCATATTTGCAGCCTTGATAACGCCATCTTCATTACATTTTACATTAGGATTTCGACCATCAGCGACAAATTCTCCTGTCTGACGGGGGCTCAAGACACCTTCTATTAAATTTGTCATTGTACAAATACAATTCTTATGAATAAATAAGTCTAGTTAAAATCAAATAAATACTAAGAAACTTTAAAATGTTTAGATAAGAATGTAACAAATGATAAGATATGATAAGATATAATACTTATTATTAATTATAAACAATATTAAGTATATTTATTTAATTCTAAAAATAAAGAAATAATAACGATAACTATCTTGGACACATAAGATTTCTTCCACCATCAACATGAAGTAATTCACCTGTGGTGAAGGAAGACATGTCACTGGCAAGGAAATAAATTGCTTTAGCGACTTCGATATCCTCACCAGCTCTTCCTAGAATATGTGTACTTTTACATTTCTCTAAAAATGCAGCATATGTTGATTCATCCATTCCAGCTCTTTTGTGAATTTCTGTTACAATAACACCGGGATTAACGGAATTAACGCGAACTTCTGGGGCAACTTCTAATGCAAGACATTTTGTAAATTGATCAAGTGCTGCTTTAGACATACAATAATAAGCTGCATTTGGGAAAGAACGAGTTCCAGCAACACTGCTAACATTAACAATAGCTCCTTTTGTTTTTTTAATATATGGTAATGCAAATTGTGTAAGAACAATGATACTGCGAACGTTAACGTCAAATTGTCTATCATATTCAGTTATAGGGGTTGAATCAACGCAACCATTAACTAATATTCCAGCTGCATTAACTAAAACATCAATACGTCCAAAAACATTAACAGCATTTTCAATAAGTTTCTTTCCAACTACCTCTTCACGTAAATCACCTATTGTTGTAGTTACCTGATCCTTAGTTATACCTTCTTTTAAACAACTTTGAACACATTCATTCAAAGCTTCTTCATTCCTTCCACATAATGCTAATCTGTACTTTTTTCCAGCAAAATAAATTGCTGTAGCTCTACCAATTCCACTTGAAGCACCTAAAAAATTTAAATATAATATAAATGTTAAAAATAATTAAACTAGTACCGGTAATAACAGCTACAGGTAAACTTTCCATTATTATACAATAAAATTATTAAAAACGTTGGACAAATGATACTTTACAATGACATTTCCATTACTTTTTGATGATGATAAGAGACGTTTATTTTAATTGCCATACAATTATGGGCGTAAGAAAAGTCTATTGAATGTTTAGCTATTTTTATTGGGAGTTTTTACCACGCAATCATCAAGTTATGCAACAACTTCAATTGGTTTCTTTTTAATACTTTTTACATATATCTAATAAATTATTCTAACAAAAATAGAAAGAAATGTTTTATCATTGTGGTATTTTAACATTTACAATAGAGATAAATTTAAAGAACATCTGTCGCAATAATCTAAACGACAGAAGTTTGACATAGAAAGGGGCAAACTACTTTTTTCAGTGAAATTTAAACATAAAGTAAAAAAAATGTTCATTAATTAAACTTTCAGTAAATATTTTTGTTGATTTGCTATCATAATGTTGAATTTTTCTCCGAGAAATTGATAAAATTTAGGAAACAAAATAAAACGAGATTAAATCTTACTACTCTTCGGTTATTTACGATTCTTAATGCATCACTAGCATTCTTAAGAGTACATTTATTGTTGTCACAGCAATTTCTACTACATAAAGGAATTATGTTTTAATTAGTAAATCTCCAAAGTTTATTTGTGCTTTTATCCTGACTCCATCAAGGGTTGTTATATTTAAATAAAAACCTGAAAAATTTTCCTATCCCCAAATTATTAAACACGAAAGAAAAAGAGAAAGAACATTTATCCAAATGTTTTGAATGTATTTCTACATTTCGTTTGAGGAGCAAGATACTTTATTGTCATCGTTTTTAAACTTACATCTAATACTTACGAGCTATAAAATATCTAACTTCAGAAGTCAAAGATGGTATGTTTATTAATATTAATTTCCAAAAAGTAACATAATTACTTTCAGGCACGTCGTTATGATTCGCGTACAACAATTTTTTCCCCAGAAGGACGCTTATACCAAGTAGAATATGCTATGGAAGCTATTTCACATGCTGGAACATGCCTTGGAATTCAAGCTAAGGATGGAATTCTCATTGCTGCTGAAAAAAGAAATGTACATAAATTACTTGATGAGTCTGTACTAGCTGAGAAGATCTATAGAATTTCTGAAAATATTTCATGTACAGTTGCTGGACTTACATCAGATGCCTTAATTCTCATTAATCGTCTTCGTTATTGGGCTGCTGATTATAAGTTACGTTTTGGTGAACCAATGCCAGTTGAGCAATTAGTACAAACTTTGTGTAATGAAAAACAAAGATTCACTCAAATCGGAGGTAAAAGACCATTTGGAGTATCGCTTTTATATGTTGGATGGGATAAACATTATGGTTACCAACTTTATCAATCTGATCCATCAGGAAATTACACTGGATGGAAGGCAACATGTATCGGAAATAATCATCAAGCCGCTGTCTCTTTATTGAAACAGGAATATAAATCACCAACAATTGATGAGGCTAAAAAATTAGCAATGAAAGTTTTGTCAAAAACTCTTGATGTTAAACTTTCTGCTGATAAAGTTGAGATGGCTGTTTTGAAACACATTGATAATAAAACAGTGTTAGAGGTTTTGGATATTAAAGATATTGAAACTTTAGTCAAGGATCATGAACAACGTGAAAAAGAAGCTGAAGCTGCTGCTGCTCAATCGTCTACATCAAAGTCTTAAATTATTATTATTATTAATCAATTTACACATATATTTATAAAATTATAAATGAGCGGTGATATCTGTTACTTGATGTAATTTTTCTTAAAAATAACTTTGATTTGGATTTCCATAATATGTTTTTTTTTTTATATGCGTAATATTTATTTCTACATTTATTAAAAAAAAAGATGATGTTATCGGAAAAAGAAATTTTTTTTCAGAGATTATACACAAGAACGAAAACATTATGTCTTTCAGAGAGTGAGTGTAATATTCATAGGCTTAAGTCGAATGTTAAGACATTAGAACACCTATATATTTTTCTTCAAGATGACAAACATCTTTCTGAAGAATTGTTACTAAGTTACGGAAATTGGTTGTATGAGTTAAAGGTTATTCTTGAAGCATCGTTAGAAAAGTCGACTGAAGACAAGATTAGAGCAATTGACAAACTTCCACGAACTTATCCGAATATATCGTCTGATGCCTCAAAAGATCAGAAAAACATAGATGGTTTCTCAACAAATGCGGTAAATGCAACATTAAGAAACGTATGTTAATATTTTAAGTGAAAAAGTTGTAGTATTTTTTAGCGATATTACAATGACTGTCGAGAGGACCTTCTTCACAATAAAAAAAACAAAGATGAAAGTGATACTTCAGTGTACCAAACTATTTATTACGCTGATTTAAGAAATGAGTTATTTGGAGATGAATCTGTACTAGGTCAAGATAATACGGATGTTTCTAGTGATACATACATGCAACAACAAAAAGAAAAACAAGAAAAATTAGCAAATGAATTATTAAATTTAACTAAAGCTATGAAATCAAACTTTCAAACGGCAAAAAAAGTTTTGAAAGATGATAATGCATTATTACATACAATGACTCAGAAATTTGATAAATCAAAAGATAAATTAAATACTGAAAGTAAAAACTTATCAGTACATGCAAGAGGTAGTTTATGCGATTGTTTAACTTTTCTCATGATTTTTGTTGTCATTTGGTCTTTCATAGGAATGGCAATGTTGATGAGAGTATTTCCAAAAAATGTTGTATAATATATTTAATCAGTAATTAAGGTTACTCGTATTAACAAGCATATCTAAAAATAAATTAATTAGTATTATCATTTTCTTGAATAATTTGCAAATTTCCAAACCTATAGATTCTTTTTTTCCATTTTCAAAGTCCTCCATTGAAGCATTTACTCCGAGGTAATCTCCAGCAATTCTCGATGCTTTTATTGGTAAAATTGAGTACAATGCATTACCAAAGTATGAAATTTTTGGCAAGTATAGGTGCTCAGTATTTGTTAAAACAGCTTCTAAGATTCTTTCAACAACATATGATGAATCCAAAATAGGTAATATCAATGGACAGTATGAAACAACTCCTTCAAACATTTTTGTATTCATGTAGAATGGGCAGACAGTTGTTACATGGATGTTGTTTTTTTTTAAAACTAATAGTTCTTCTGATAAAGCTTCTGAAAACCCAATAACTCCAAATTTGGATGCACAATAATCGGTGAGACCAGCAATTGGGAATTTCCCTGCCAGCGATGAAATAGAAACAATGTGACCATGATTTCTTTTTAACATTGAAGGTAGAAATGCTTTTGTCGTAAAGAAATGTGATGTCAAATTAACAGCCATAGTCAATTCCATAAGACTATCATCGCAATCGAATATTTTTTTCCCGCTAGCAATCCCTGCATTGTTTATCAAAATGTCAACATCTCCTACTTCCGATTTAACTTTTTCTGCTGCTTCATATATTTGTTCTCTTTTACTGATATCAACTTTATAGCTCCAACATTCAATATTATTTTTTTGTAGTATTTCTATTGTTTCTTTTATTCCCGTTTCATTTATGTCCCAAATAATGATTTTTGCACCAAGGGACCCGAATTCTTTAGCCATTAAACGTCCTATACCAGCCCCACCTCCTGTGATTAGAACAATATCTCCTTTTACACTCTTCCTTTTCAATACCTTAATTGGGAGGAGAGCTCTGAAACTTCCTTCTAGAATATAGTACAGAAAAAATGTAAAGATTTTCACGAAATCAAGAACTTTGATTGTAAAAGTTAACAAATCTGTAATTAGACCATTGTTTATATATATATATATATTAAATAACATTACCTAATAGCCAAATTGAGAAAAATTTATCGTTTATCGACATTGTTTACCAGAATCTTCGGATAACGTTAGTATGTTAGAATATTATAAAAAAATACCAAATTTCTACAAGTTAATGTTATTGATTTTGCATATTAAAAATAAAAGGATTTTCAAAAGAAGGAACTTTATATGATTATAATTTTGATGATAAACTGTTCGCTTTAAAAGTACTGCCGAGAGTAAAATCATATCATACTGTTAGCGTTATTGTTTATTTCAATTTCTTTGGATCTACTAAATTTTATCTAATCATACTTACTATTATTATAAACAGAAAAAATTTATTTGAAGCATCTTTTAACATTGCTTTTATGCCACTTTGAAGTTATTTTTTTGCTGATAAACTTTGCTGGAATTAATGTGTCAACTTGAAATAAAAATTTACATTAAATTGTTTGAATACACCTGTGTTCATGTTGAAGTTGTTGAAGCATTAGTTTGTTGTAACAATAAATAAGATTCCATTTACATCTAAAATACGAAAATATACAAATATTTTAAAATTTTTTCAAGAATCTTTTAACATTTGTTGAAGAATGAAATATTAATGAATGTAACATTATCTATTTATTTGTTTTTTACTCTTCTTGAATAAACCTTGATTTTCCAAGAAAAAGAATCACTTGCAAACATCAATGATCAAGGACCATTAAATAAAACTTTAAATATTGTAAACTTTAATATGATGTTTTTGTTTTCTAATATCCTCTTAATTTTATTAAGAATCACTAATCTACAGGAAAGTAATTAATTTTTCTATCCAATAGTAATTCAATTTGATCAGCCATAAAACATTATCACAAATTAGAAGTCAAAGCTCGTCCAAATCATTCATATTTTTGTCGTTGCAATATTGAAAATTTTGTCTTCTGTTAGATTGAATTTAAATCTTAAAATTTGTTGAAAAATAAAAGTTCTAATTACTTTGACAAAATAATGGAAACAGTACTGATGAGTCAAGTTTTAACCATAAGTACTATTATTTTTATAAAAAAAGTTTAAAATCACCACATATTTGTTTGGTAAAATTATATTTACATTCAAAAAATGGAAAAATTACTAGGATTATTAAAAAAGTATGTTTTTATGTGTGCTTTTTACAAACATTGGTATATTAAAAAGTTGAATTTTTAAAATTATTCAAAAGAAGTAAAAGTTACCAAAATTATTCTCAAAAAGTAAGTAATTGTTGACTAAACTACAATGATTAAACTTGAATTTATGAAGTAAAAAAATGAATAGGCATTTTATTATCAGTTGCTGATAATGTTGTAATTTGCATTTTTTTAATTTTAAATTAATATTAATTACTTTATAATATGTCAATTTCATTATCATATTTTAATTACGTATGATAATCAATCATATAAATTTTTGTCGAACAAAAATGCATACATGTTATTTCCTATTATATTAAATAATGAAATAAATAAATATTGGAGAGTTAGATAAACAAAATAATTTATTAAAGTGGAAAGCTTTATTTTTAAGTGGATTCTTGAATTTTGTATCAACATTTTTATAAGTATATTTACATATAATAGGATAATGATAGTTTTTTATTACTACACAAAAATATATCGATAGAGAAATATGTTATAAGAAAAAAGTTATAGAATGTTTATGTACTGAAACTTCCATGAAATATATGAATTTTTGCTAATAAATTATCTATTCAATAATTAATTTTGTTCATAATTATTTTTAGTAACATTGATCTTTTAATCTAAAAATTGTTATACATTTTTATCATTAAACAGTTATAAATAAAGATGAAACATTGTTACCTGAATTATGAGCTATTTAATATGTCCATTTGATTGAATTAATCAAATTTAATTTCATAGGAAATTATTTCTTTCATCGTACACATTAATTATTTTCAAGGTCAGGAAATTCTTTCATGACATGATTTTTTTTAATTTTTATGAAGATTTATTTGAAAAGTACATCATTCAGAATTTAATTTTATTGTAGATGGGGTGATTGATGAGACATTTTGTTTAATTTATTTTTTTTAAAAAATCATACCATTAAATATTCCCTTTTTTAACTTGTTATTCTAATTTTTATCATTTGTAGTTTGTTTTATACTTACAATATCACAAATTATAATTCACATTTCATTCAATTTGATAGTAATTTATACGAATGTTAAATTTCAATATTGTCTAGATTTTTTTGACAATTTACTGTTATTTCTCTATATCATTTATGAAGTAAATAACATTTATTTATTTTTATCACTAACAATTTCTTTACAAAATATATAAATTAAACTGAAAAATTGTTGCATAAAATACTTACTTTTTATTTTATATCTACATAACTTTAATTACAAATAAACTAATATATATAAAACAAATATAATATTATATTATTTGATAAAAAAATTATTTAATTGATAAGAAAAATGTTAAAAGCGCAATTTTTAAACCACTAATATATAAAAATATAATCATGCACATATTGATAAAATATTAGATTTAACTTGGAAATAAAACTTTTCAACAAATTATCTTATTAAATTATTTGAAATTTTAAACAATATTTAAAATTCAGTCAACTTTTTTTCTACCTGTAAAGTGATCCATTGTAGCATTTACTCCGAAGTAATCGGAAAGAACACGAGTTGCTTTAACAGGAAGAATTGAACTCAAAAAATAAGAAAAGTAAGCAAATCTAGGTAGATATAAATATTCAGTATTTGTTAGAACTGCTTCCATTATTTTGTCAACAACATATTCTGGTTGTAAGATAGGAAGAACGTTTGGTGCTTTCGTTACAACACCATCAAACATTTTTGTATCAATATAAAACGGACAAACTGTTGTAACATGGACATCATTTTTTTTTAATGCTAATAATTCTTCTGATAAAGCTTCTGAAAAACCAACAGCTCCAAATTTAGAGGCACAATAATCAACAAGTCCAGTAATACCAAACTTTCCAGCTAGTGATGCTATAGAAACAATATGTCCATGATTCTTCTTTAACATTGATGGAAGGAAAGCTTTTGTTGTAAAGAAGTGTGATGTTACATTGACAGCCATTGTCAATTCCATAAGATTATCATCACAATCAAAAATTTTCTTACCACTTACAATTCCTGCATTGTTTATCAAAATGTCAACATCTCCTACTTCCGATTTAACTTTTTCTGCTGCTTCATATATTTGTTCTCTTTTACTGATATCAACTTTATAGCTCCAACATTCAACGTTATCTTTCTTTAACATTTCCATTGTCTCTTTTGCACCTGCTTCATTGATATCCCAAATAACGATTTTTGCTTTAAGTTTACCAAATTCATTAGCCATTAACCGTCCGATACCAGAACCAGCACCGGTAATTAAAACAACTTCATTTTCAACATCCTTTCTTGGTAGAACCTTTGAAGGTAGGATAGCTTTGATACATCCTGTAATTGTATAGAATAAAGTTAATAATAAAACTTTTAAAAAATTCCAAGATTTCATTTGTTATCTGGCAATTACAAGCTAAATTACATCTTTATAATTAATATCTTTTATAGCATTAAACATACATTCTTCAGTCATTTTTCTATACAGTCTATTAAAAGTACATTAAATATTAATTCAAAAAAAGTAACACTAAAATGAAATACAACAATGTTAATAATACTTATATATATTGTTGAGTGTAATAGACAAATAATTTTGAGTAAAATAAACCCATTACTCCGCCTTTAAGTGCATTATTTTATTAGTAATCTAAGTAACATCTCTCATAAGACACAACATATTTTATACATCATCATAATAATGTAACAGAATTTTAATCATTTTGTGATATTAAAAGTATACTTTATCATAAAAATGCACTATTTTATTTAATTTATAGATTAAAAATAATACCGTTTAGTGCCGTAGGATCATTAAACGTAGATAACGCTTTATATTTCATAAAACTCATAGTTTATAGCTTAACACCTAACAATTAGAATGTTATTTTCCATTTTATTATCACACAACAGTTTCGTTCCAGTTTTTTATTAGTTGAAGACATTTTAAGAAATTCAAAACATTATTTATAGTAACATATTTTTTCATCTTATCTTGATTTTATAATGGATGATAAAAAATTTTTTAGCAAAACTATTTATGATTTTTATAAATACAATGTTTAATGTAGTTGATAAAAATTTTTGTTTACGTAAACAGTGGTGATTTATTAATAATAAATGTCAAAAATTTTTTTGGTATTTTTATGCAGAAATATTAATTAGCACATTTAAAAATTATTCAAAGGTAGAATATAATATTTAATCGGAGAATTTGTAAATTGCGAGATTTGACAGACATGACTAATAAGAAACGCTCATTTAAAGATCGAATATATATGTATTTAAATAGTGCTAACACTATTCTTATATAGTAATGTTTATTTCCATTTCTGTATCAATTATACTAAATAAACATTTTAATTTACACCTTTATTGATGTTTCAAGATAAGGTGTCTCTTTTGCGGTTTCTGTAGTCCTTTAAGAATTATTAACTACCATATGATACGTCTCAAAATTACCGTCATGCCCTAGAGTGAAATGTGAAAATTATAATTTATACATAAAAATTAATTATTCACAATATATTCTATTTAATATTTACACTTTTAAATTAAAATTTTCACAAATTGAAAAAAAAAATTTCAATTTCAGTTTTTTGTTTACATCTCCGATAAACAAATAATCTCTCACCATTTAAAACTGCTAGATACAGTATGAGTTTCGAAACGATAAGAATTTCCTCCTAAAGTTGACATTCTTCCAAACGTACGTCTTAAAAACAATCAGATCACACTGCTCCTGTAAAATCTTATATTTCAAAGTGCTTATGTCAAATATTGGATATCCTAATTATACCTATAGTTATTATGTGGTAAGTTATTTACTTTTTGATTAAATATTTGTTATTATATTATAGTATGTAGTACAAAATTTAATGACGGATAGTCAGGCATACGAATATTTGGTAAACATTAACTATGACTTTCGATCTGATATCCAAAATTATCCCAGGCCATACAAGACTATTCTATTACGGATATTACCAGAAATTCTTTCCAATCCGGCTTTGGGCTCTTATTGTATGCAATATTTGAATCAATTTATAAATAATTCGAATTATGGTGCTAATATGGTAAATCAAAACATGTATAGTCATCCTTCCAATACCAACATACCTTCTAATACCAATAATTATTTGCGTTCTAGTATTTCTAGCAGTATATGTAGAAGTAACACTCAAACAGTGCATTCAATTAGTAATAACGGGTATCATTCTGCTTCAGGAATGGAAAACAATCCACAATTGTCTAGAAATATCCCAACACGTTTTGTAGGTATTAGTAACAATCCTAATATTTACCTTACGGGTTCAGCATCAAATGCTCAAAGAATTCCAGTTACTAATAATAGAAGTACAACGAATCAACTTTCTGTAGTTAACTATAATGTACCACCAAGGAATAAATCAACTATTCAAAGTATTTTAGATGTTCAGATGGCCCAACCAAGATTATTTTTTTATGATGAATTTTGTGTCATCCGCCCCTGGGATCGAAATTACCGAATTATATATAGAATAGATAAGAGAAACAATAAGTCATTTGCATTCCTCCAACACACTCTTCCAATAACCATTACACCAAATATTTTACAAATAATTAATGCTAAAAATGGTGATGTAGAGTATGAGGTTCTCCTCAGGTCAATTGCTCTTCGAAATGGTGAACCTCAAGAAAAGGATAGCTACCCATTAGATATGGAATTGTTTATAGGTAACATGAATTATACATGTCTACTACCAAGGGTAGAGGCTAAGTATTCCTCCTCAGATATTGGATTACGTTTGGGATACCCATCTGTCTTGACACAAGCAATTAACACTTTTATCAAGTCTAATTCAAAACAAAATCCACTGGATTTGGTTGTGAATATTATGTATCCTGTTCAGGCAGTGAGAAAACAGGTGATATCCAATTGTCATTTTTCATTTAAAATTGCTTTATATTCAAAAAAATCACCAGAAAATGTCGTGATGGATATTCTCAAAAGGCCGATGTTACCAAAGAGTACATTTCATGAGAACATTAGAAAAGAATTTAATCGTGAGGATGATGAAGTTGGGTTTGAAAGTATGAGAATTTCTTTGCAGTCATCTGTTACAATGTGTTCAATTAAGTATCCATTTAGAGGAAGGCATTGTAAACATTTAATTCCTGATGATTTAGAAGACTACTTAAAACAGAATGTTGGTAATGAAAAGTTCCAATGTAAAATTTGCAAATGTAGATGTACTCCAGATGATATATTTATTGATGAGTAAGTTTTTTTCATTTACATATATGTGATTTTTATTGTTAATTTAGATATTATTATGAAATTCTTAAGAAAAATCCTAATACATGTAAGGTTGAGATCTTTTTAAATGGAGAATATAAAATTTTGGAAACTAATGATTGGGATGATGAAGATTATGGTGATAAAATCTTGCCTTCTAAAGGTTCTAAGGAACCTGAATATATTATTTTAGATAGCAGTGATGATGAATGTGAAAATGCTGAAAATCCAGCTCCATTTAATAGTACTGAAAATAGGAATGAAGAATCAGTTGAAAAGCAACAAGTAGTTGATGTTCCTGAAAGTGAACAAGAAAGCTCAAAGGAAATTTCGAGAGAAAATGGTAATGTTGTTGGGTCATCAAATGAAGTTAATGCTACTTCTTTGTCGAATGAATGTAATAATATCCCTTCATCAAATGAGGAAAATCCAGTAAATAATGAACCTGTATCTAATACTACTGACACGATAGATTCAATGAATGTAGTAGAAGCTACTGTTGTTGTAGACCAAATTGATATTGTGAATGATGAGGTTGTTATAAATCGAGTCGAAGTTACTAGTCAAGAAGTTATTGCGGAGGAAATAGATGAAGTAGAAATACAAGTAAATAATTTATCAAAGAATGGTGGTAATCTAGTAGAGGACGTTCCGATGGAAGTTGATGAGATACAAGCACAAAAGAAAGAAATTTCTAAAGATTCAGTCGCAGTTACAAATGAATGTATATCGAATAAACTGAAAAAATGGATAAAATCTAATAATAACTATAGTTTCTTTAGAAAAACAAAGGAATACGTGGAGTTAAACAAAGCCCAATTTAGACGTGATTTCCACCCAGGTGATATTTTTAATTAATTTCATATTTTTCTTTTTTTTTTGTAAATATATGTAATTATTTAAGAAATAAAATTATAATTAACTATTTAATTAAAATGGAAATGAGATTCATATATAATATATCAATGATTAGTTAAATGTTTTTTTAATTTCAAAGGTTTTGCCGTTAGTTCATCACACTTTGAGTAGTCACAACATGACTTGTCACAATCAAAAACATTATCATATCCTGGTGAATCATAGAATGCATCCCTTTTACTTCTCCCAACTGATGTTCCCCCTCTACATAATGTACAATTTATTGTTCTTTTACTTCTTGTATTACCGTTACCAAAACAAGTTTTACAATTTGAATTTAATGGTGTCCGTTTAACTCGCCTCTGGAGACATGGAATACAACTAAGTCGTTTTACACGATGATGGTGATCTACATCTCGATATACCGTTTCAAATAAATCAGATCTTTTTGATCGTTTCTTACATGGTAAACATGTCTATAAGATTTATTATAATTTTATGATTTTTAAATTTATTATACTTACATTCCTTTTGCTTCTTAATTTGATCATTGTTTTACTTTTACATGTACCACATGATGTCCTTGGTCCTTGAAGTTGTAGTAGATTTGGTTGACAACATATTGGTGTCTGTGGACAACATGAAATTTGAACCTTAGGACAACATGGTATTGTTGGTAGGCAACACTTTGGTGGTGGAGCTATACAACATGGTGGTGGGATATATGGTATCGGGGCACAGGGAATAGACAGTGACCCGCAGGATTGTCCTTGACTAACCATTGATGGATATGGAACACCATACCTTGCTGATAACTCAGCTCCTGTTGGTATATAAGAGGTTGAGGGAGGAGAAGGAATACGAGAAGAAGGAATTTGAGGAATATAACCAGTTTGTGCTACTAATACAGGTACTTGTGGACTCTGAATTTGTTGTATAAATTCTTGTCTAGATGATACTATTTGTGGCTTAACAACCGAACTACAACAAGCACAACATTTTTTCTTACCAGATTCTTTTGTATATGATGGATTATATTCTTCATTTTCTGTGGTTTTTTCAAGACTTTTAATTTTTTCCATATATGGTGTTGGGAAATCTTTGTCATTTGTGTAAATTTCTTCCTCCACGGTAGTTTTTTCATAAGTTTTACCTTTTCCGTTATACGATGGTAATTTATTTTTACCACTTGTATAGTATTCTTCATCTTCCTCTTTACCGTATGTTGGTTTTCTATTATTATTTGAAATTAAGTCATAATCATTACCACTTATCTTTTCAGTTGAGGTATATCTGGCTGTTGTTGTTGTTGGTATTTTTTCTGCTCCATCACCAGTAGACATTTTATCTAAATCATCCATGTAATCAGGTCCTTTATATTTATCCATATCTTTTTCACTTATATCAACTTCATTTTCAAATACACTTTTATATTCTTTTCCTTTTTTATCCTTATTTTCATATGGACCTTTATACTCTTTTCCTATTTCTCCATGATTTTCAAATGTACCCTTATATTCTTTTCCTTTTTTTCCTTTATTCTCAAATGTCGCTTTAGATTCCTTCTCTTCATCTCCAAAATATGTATTAGAAGGTTGAGGAACTTTAGGTAAATGTGGTAAAGGATCTGGTTGTGTACCTGGAGGGAATTTAGCGAATTCTTTCTCTATCTCTGCTGATACTTTTCCATTTTTTTTATTTTCTCCACTATTTTTAGTATCTTCTACAACTATACTTGACTTTTTACCTCCTGTCTTTTCTTCCATAGCAATTTCATCTTCAATTTCTTTTAAAAGTTTTTCTTCACTTTTTGTTAATTTATTGTTATATGTGGTTTTTTGTGATGTTTGTTCTTAAATTATGATTAAAATTTTATTAAAAGGATTAAAAATTACCTTTACCATCAAAAGTTTCTGAAGCGCCAAGTTTTATTTTTGGATAGTGGGGTTTAAGATTATTATTGTTATTCAATTTTTGATAAGTTTCTTGTTTATGTTTTTGAAGTGAAAAGCCAGGTGGATCTTCAAACAAATATTAAAGTATGAAATGCATATTACCTGTTACGTAACTATTGTCATCAATAAAGTTTTCATCTTCTGAATAATGTTGATGTATAATTATTGGTTCATTTCCGTGATAATGTGGCATAGGCTTATTTTCATACCAAAATTCATGATTTCTTTGTTCGTATTCATTGCTTGAATGGTAGTATGGTTTAACAAATGATTTTGTATTCTGTTGTGGTACATCAGTTCTCAGTAAACTTGCCTGATAACCATTGTAATCACCAATAACAATATAAAAAAATTGAAGGGATATTACAAGGATTGTGTAAAGAAATTGATATTTCGAAAAATACATTAATAAAATAATAAATTCCTAATAATATTATTTTATCTAAATCAGAAACTAAATTTTTATCTAATAACTGAAAATAATTTTGTATTAACATTTATATGTAAAATAGAATATTTAACAAAAAAAGTACTATTATTGTGCATGTTTTAAGATGAAATAGCGTAAGAAATATTTATTATATAATTAGGATATTCAAAAGTAGAACTTGAAACAGTTATAGGATATAAAAATATATCTTATATGACGGATGGGTAGTATGTAAATCTGATAAAATGTTAAAATAATTCCAAATAAGTAAAAGTGGATTATAATAAATATATTTTTAATTATCAGGATATGTATCTGTTATTACAAAGAGAAAAAGTATAAACACAAACAAACGACTATTTTTATTAATAAATAATTTTTTTATTTTTTGTAGTTATTGTTTTAATTTCCAATATCAAATTCCAACTTCTTTTGATATAATTAATAATTTTAAAAACAAAAAAAAATAATTTATTTGATTGAACTTTGATTTATATGTTCTGGAAAATAGAGTTTATCATCTGTTGAAAAGTTATTTTAATTGGGAAATAATTATTTTAAATGAAACTAATTGATCTTTGAGTATATTAAAATATTTTTGAATTATTGTAAATATTTCTTTAGATATAGTTTAAGAAAATAATAATAAAAATCGTGTGACTTTACACACTGGAAACATATTATCTTTTGTGCAAATACCATTACAATTATATGATCAGCAATAGTATTTTAGAACAAATACTATTACAATGCTTTTATCAGCAATAATATTTTGTAACAAATAACTTTATTTGAATTTAATCATTTTATCTATTATATATAGACCCTTCACCATATTTGTTAGAAACAAGAAAAGTAATTGTAATCGTACTAGTTAATTAACTATATATCAAACCAATATGGCATGCATTACTTAATTTTAATGTAATATTTTTTCATTATGTAATTTAGATATGTCGGAAGAGAGTAACATAGTTAATCTCTTAAAGATTCTCCCTACAATTTTGTATCTAACTATCATTGGAATATTTAATGCTCTTATACCAAATAGTTTGAAATCAAAAAAAAATGTAAAAGGAAAGGTAGTGTTAATCACTGGTGCTGGTCAAGGATTAGGTAAATTATATGCATTACGTTTTGCTCAATTGCAATCTAAATTAATACTATGGGATATTAATGAAGATAATTTAAAAAAAGTTGTAAAAGAATGTAAAATGTATACTAATAAGGTTAGCTATTTTATTGTTGATGTATCACGAAAAAACCAAATTTATGAGACATCAAAAAAAATTATTAATGAGTATAAATCTATTGATATACTTTTAAATAATGCTGGTGTACTTTATGGAAAAGAATTTTTAAACTTGTCTGATGATAATTTTGAGTCAACAATAAAAATTAATACTATCTCTCATTTTTATATATTAAAAGCCTTTCTTCCAACAATGATAGAGAAACGTCAAGGACATATTGTTTCAATGTGTAGTATATCAAGTTTTGTTGGAACACCATGGGGTATCGACTATACAGTATCCAAATTTGGAGCTATTGGCATGATGGAAGGTATCAGAAATGAGTTAAAAATGAAAGGTATCAATGAAATAAAGTTAACATGTATTGCACCGATATTTACTAGAACACCGATGATACAAAATTTCAAGATATGTAAAGGTAGAGAAACGTTATCACCTGAAGAAGTTGTTGATCAGGCAATGGACGCAATTCTAACAGAACAACCACTTCTTCTAATGCCAAAATTAATGTATTTCTTATATTACTTAAAAGGAATCCTACCAATAGATGCTTTTGATCATATTATTATTAATTCTTTATCATAAATTATTTCCATAATTATAAAGTTTTTTATAATAATAAAAAATTATCTTAATTAAATTTAATAAGTATGCTGAAACAAATTCCTATAAAAATGTAACAATATTTATAGGTGTCAATCAAATAATCCTTCTTTTTCATCAATTTCTTTTATGTTCTCATGACTTCCATCACAAAATGGACGATTCATTGTTTGTTTACAATTACATAGCCATACTTCCATATCTTTATCAGGAATATACCTTACTGGTTTAAGTAATTTCTCCGGATTTCTAACACTTTTATGACTCCCATCACATAATGGTTGAATTCCACTATACCCACAACTACACCATGTATATACTTTATCTTTTTTCAATATTGTTTTAATAGGTAGTTTCGAATGCACTTTTCCCTTTTTAGGTATTAAATGATTATTTCCTTGTAAACCATACGGTTGTTCAGGATCTTTTTCTGGAATCTAAATATATTCGTAAAAAAGTATAATAACAATATTCCTTACAACATGATATTTCAAAGGACTGGGTTCTGTTCCAACAAAATGTGTATTCTTCCTATGTAATCGATAAGGACCAAATCCAGTCTTATTTGATAAACTTTTAATTGAATAACGAAAAGATCTAATTGTTGAGAGTAGCATTTTTATATGATAACAATAAAATTTATATACAAAAAAATCCTAATGAACATTATACCAATAAAATTATTAAAACTTTCTTGATAAGAACTTAAGATAAGACAATGTAGTTTGTCATACACTTATATTTAACATTAAAAATTAAATAATATTATCCATTATTATTAATTCCTATGAATATACAATTGAAAGTTGCTACATTAAATTGTTGGTAAGTTTTATTTTTTATCAATAATTTAACATCTAAGGGCCATAAAAATACCTCTTTTTGGTTCAAAAGATCGTCAAAAAAGAATAAAAGCTATTGGTGAATATTTATATGAGTCAGACTATGATATTGTTGCTTTCCAAGAAGTAAGATAGGTAACATTTTTCATCGATTTTATATAATTTTAGTTATGGGCTGAATCTGACTACAATTATATAGCGGATTTCGTTAAAAAAATTTATCCATTTACACATTATTTTCATAATGGCTATACTGGTTCTGGAACTTGTGTTTTTAGTAGGCATCGAATTATTTCAACTTTTAAACATTGTTACTCATTAAATGGTTTTGCTCACCATATTCATAGAGGTGATTGGTTTGGTGGAAAATTAATAGGGATGGCTGAGATACAAATTGGAAGTATTAAGGTTGCCTTCTATACAACACATCTTCATGCTGAATATGACAGAGAAAATGATACATATTTACCTCATAGAATTATTCAAGCATATGAAGTTGGACAATTTGTTAGATACTCCTCCAGAGGATCTGATGTTGCTATTGTTACAGGAGATTTTAACATTGAACCAGAAGATTTAGCTTATAAATTAATAACAGATATTGCTGATTTAAAAGATTCATGGGTTGAGAAACCAAATTATATCGGTGATTTAGGGATGACATGTGATAGACCTGATAATTGCTACACTCAACGAAAATTGCTTAAAAAAAATCCAAATGGTAAACGACTGGATTATATTTTTTTCAAAGAAGGTGTTGGAAATATTACACTAGTCTCGTGTGAAAATTGTTTTGATAAAATTCCTGGTACAAATATAAATTATTCAGACCACCTAGGTGTCAGCGCACATTTTAATATCAAAGAGGCTGTCCGCCAAATCCCTGAAAATAATGCTCTTACTGTTGATTATGATATGATGAATGAAGCTTTGCACATCCTTGATAATGGACAACGACGTGCTATGAAGGATAGAAAATTATTTTCCATCTCTTCATTCTTCTTAATTATAGCTCTCATAACATCACTATGGTTTGATGATATTTTTGGACTACGTATCATAATGGATATCTTGAGATTTATCATAGCCATAATGTTTGGCTTTTTCTTCTGGCATACCTTAGTAATCTTAAGAATTGAATTAAAAGGTTTAAAAGAAAGTAGAGCGACTTTTAAAGAGTTGATGCGTAAGAGTCCAGAAAGTATCAATGATAACCTGTCTACTGATAATTCTGATTCATAAAATATATATTTAATAAACGTTATGTACTTATATTTCTTTTATTTAAATTTACTCTTTCCCTTATATTTGATCAAAAGAAAAAATTACAGAAGTTTTTCTTTTTGTTAAAGCAAAAATATTTCTTTTTCCAGATATTTATTTACACTGTAATAGTTTTTTATCAGCTTGTTAATAACTGTATAGCGTAGAAAAATAGATGAAAAAGTTATTTGTTTAACAATGACCGAATTAATGCTAAAAACATTTTTCTTAAAGCGAAAACTTACACACTACTTGGAGGATGATGTATAAACAGGGAGTTTTAAAACTCAAAAGTAGTTTTGTTATTAAAACTCAAGTTATTTTTTATAATTACAATACTATCTTAATATTATAATGTTGTCGAAGAGGTTACTATCAAACTATATTCAATCCATTGCGAAGTGTTCTACACAACTACCAGCAAATAGCAGTTTAGAGTTGACAAATGAAGAAAAATGGAAAAGAAGGATAGAATTAAGAAAACCTAAACTACAACGTGATGAAGTTATACCTCCAAAAGTATACTATTCACCAGAATGGAAATTTAAAACAGAAAATAAACACTTAGCAGAAATACCATTTAAGAAATATGGTATGAATCCCGATAAATGGGAATTTTATAATACAACTGTATGGCCACTAGGTTATATTGTCCCAGAAACAGGGTTACCAAAAAGTAAAGAAGTATTTCATTGTGAAAAACAAATTCATTTCAGTCCTAAACGTATGTGGCAAGCATGTGAGTTAGTTATTGGTATGAATGTTGATGAAGCAATCCTCCAACTGGAATTACAACAAATAAAAGGATGCCTTATTTTGGCTGAAGCTTTGGGTAAAGCAAGAAAACGTGCATCAGATGAATTTAATATTGAATTTCCTAGTGATATGCACGTTGCTGAGGCTTTTGCAATTCAAAGTAATATTATAAAAGGTCTACGTAGGCATGCCCGAGGTATGATTCATCCTATTAGATATCGTTATATCGATCTTTATGTACGTCTTGAGGAAGGTGAAGGTCCAGGTTTTAAGAGTCGCCTAAAACCAAAAAATGGATTTGAAAAAGGTGAAGATTATATAGAATATCTACGTTCTCGTTCCATAAAATATTCAATTTAATTATTTTTTGTTAGAAATGTTATGTAATCATATTTCTAATTATACAAATTGTTATGTTGTGTAAAAGTTGTTTTCAAAAAGTATAGTTTGGATTGAACTTTATTTTAATGATAGGATAAATAAAAAGTGTTATTTTGTTTTATTTATATAAAGGGTTAAATTCCAATTATTTATATTTTAATTTAAATACCAGTTTCAGATATATCATTATATAATGTCTAAAATGTATTGTGATTGTTATAACAAAATTAATTTGTATTTATTTTTGTAGGACTTGATTTATTAGATAGAAATTAAAATGACATTACAGACAGAGGAACAAATATTAGATGAGTTACGTGATGCAGAACGATTTGCAAAGACGAGAAAAAGATTGTTGTTGGAGAAGAAAAAAGAAATGGAGAAATTTAGAGATGAGATGACGACCACTGAAAAAGATGCTTTATCACAATTTAGATCATACCAACCATTGGATAGTGATCTAGGTGTGGCAACTTCTTTATCTAATAATTTAGAAGATCAACTTCATTTGGGTGATGAGTTAATTAAAGATGATCTTGAATTGGGGAAAGAGGCTAAGATTAGTGATGAATTGGTAGGTTGACAATTAGAGCGTATTATTATTGCCATTATATGGTCTGTCTAATAATTTCTAATTAATTATTTTAGGATTTATCAGAGCTTCAACCCAAAAAAATTGATTGGGATTTGAAAAGAGATATTGAAAATGATATGGATATTCTAAATAAAAGAACAGAAAGGGCTATTTGTTATATATTGATGAAAAAGTACAACAATCAAAAGGAAGTCAAATCATAACTTATTTTTTTGTGTTCTATTTATTCTTGTGGAAATATTTTTTTGTGAAAACAAATATCTTTAAAAAGTATTGTTAATAGTGTGTTTTTTAACAGACAAACTTTCCATATCCATTAACTATTTATAAAGACAACTCGTAAATTAAATTAATTCTTTTTCCTTTTTAATTTTACCCACTTTTTCTGATCAATTAAATATATTAATAATTCTTTCGTCTTTAACACAATAAATATGTATATATACAATTGAATGTGATTAAGGTAAACTTTTTCATCATCATTTTAACAATACATTTTCGGAATATAGATATATATTCTATAAATAATATAAAACAATTTGTAAAAACTAATTTAGATGCATTATTATAATAATTTATTTTCCGGAATCTTATTTAATGATAAATATAAATTAAAAGACACTAAACAATCATTTTACTTTTCACTTTTTTTATTGTTAATCATTATAGTTTATATAATTAATAAAAATATATTAATATAAATGTAAAAATATTTTAAGAACTAGCGTTCGTTTATTTTTTATCTTAATTTTAATGAATATGGAAAATAAAGTTAATCACAGCTTCAATTTGGTTATTTAAGCACGTTATAGATTCAATTAATACCTGAAATAGATTATAAACTTGTAATTTAATGTAATTCAAAATTACGAAACTAGATATTGTTATATTATTGATAAAAATTAAAGATACTTGAACGAAAAATTATAGAAAAAAAATATTAGAATGAGTTAAAAAGTAATATTTATTTATATTTAACGTAACGTTGATAACTCTACTTTAAAATAAATTGATATAATGTAATAAGGTGTTGGAAAAAGTGAAATTTTAATGTGTTATTTAAAAGTTATCTAAATGGGAATTAAATAATGATAATAACAGTTAATCTTTGTTAAGACATCAAAAGAATATATACGACTAATATGTGTGCGATCAACAAAAATATTGGACCTCTTCTTTTTAAGTCGATTGCTTTTTGGATGAAGTTATTAATATTTTACATTAACTTATATAATTATTTGTACACACTAATATTACAACATTTTCTTTGTACTTTATTTTATTAGAAGCTTGTCTTTTACAATATTTTAAATAGTATTTTGTTTTTTCCCTTTTAGTTAAATTTGAAATAATGTAAGAATTTATTAAATAGAGGTTAATATTGTTTAAGACACGATTTCATTTTGTTGCAAGAATTGGTTGATCAAAGAAAAAATTTTAACATTATGAGGTTGCAATCTAATTACCTATTCTTATTGTTTACCATTATCTTTAACAAAATAATGGTGTTATGGTTGTAATTTATGTAAGAGATGATAGAATTTATATTATTTAACTGTAACAGATTTACAATCATCTAAAATTAAGACCTATTTTTATCTTTAATATTTCTAAAAGGCATCAATTTATAATAATATTTGTATAAAAAAAAATTAGTAATGATAAATTAAGTAATTATACATAAATATTATAATAAAAAGATAATTAAATTTATTTATGTTCCACTAAATAGTTTAAATTAATATATTTGTTATTTTTGTAATTATTAAATTTTTTTAATGATTATTTTTCTGGTGCACTACATAAATAAAGTAATCTTTAGAATAATAATTCATAAAAGACATAATAATGTTGTACTTTTTGATAATCTTTAAATATTGTAATAAACCTTTCTTATATAGTTACATTAAGGTAAAAAAAAGGTTATTCTTTAGTGTAAACAATAAAAACGACATTTTTCAAATTTTTTTCTTTTCTTATATATATATTTTTAAATTTAACAATTATTTTTGATTGACAACAAAATATCTATTAGTGTTTTAAACTTTTACATGTTATTTTAAAATTAAGTTGTTTAATGAAAAATGTTATTTTTGTAAATCATTAATTTTGTAGAGGATGTTTGTTTCTATCTTTTTATAGTAATGAATATACATGAATTCATCTAAATAAGACATATAAATATAGTTTGATTATATTGTTTATATGATATTGAACTAGTGATGATGATAATATCAAGAATGCTTTTGAAGTATTGCGCAAGGATAAATCTTTTTACGATATAAATAATTTACCTGATTGCGGGGTTAATTAATAATGATGAAAAATATAAGTGCAATTATAAATGTGGCAAGGTGATAAATAGCAACAAAAAAAGATTCATTATATTTACAAGTAGATTTTTTTGATTATTTAACAAAATCCAATATAATTTTTTCTTCACTATTCCTTAATTCTCCACCCACTTCAAAAATTGATCATCTTTTTTTTATTTTATTAATCGAATATTTTTGAATTAAAATGATTCATTATATAATACCTGGTATACATGTGAGTTATAACAATTTTTATATATCTAGACTATTTAAGGCTAAATGAATAAAAATTTGTTATTGTAAGAGGAAAATAGCCTTTTAAAAATGATGTTATTTTGCGCAATCATATGAAAGTTTTACCTTTCATAACTTCTATATCCAACCAAAGCCTTATCACACCTTCTTATTTGTATTACACGTTTCGATAAGACACCAGTTTTCTTGCTTCTATTCAAATACACTTATAAAAGTTATTTAAAATCATATACTTTTTTACTTGTCATTATTTAAACTGTAAAGTTTGAATACTTTTTTGTATCCTTATCATTTTTAGCATTGTCTAAAAGATATATTAAATATCATAAATATTAGATATTAAAATTCTAGTTTCAGGAATATACTTTTTTACTATCATTTTACATTGTATACTTTTATAACATTAAATAAATTTATTCAATATTGTATATATTTAATTAAGTTTATATTATGGCTTATTTTTATAAATAAAAATTTAACAATTAATTTAAAAAGTATCATTATTAATTGATCAGCACATATTAAAAATATCTTTAAACATTTGTTAACATATTTACCATAAAGAATAGGTTTCTCTTTCAAAATATATATACTTTTTCTTATCCAAAACCGGACCACTTCTTGATACTTTTATTTAAAGATTTCTCAAAATTAAAAATGTATAACTAACTATATTTTCCATGGTAAATATTATTACCTTTTTAATGTTTACTTTAAAACGATTTAAACCCTTCTTATTTATAAATATTTCTTGTTTATATTTATCAATAAATATTTTTTTCTTTTAATATTTTTGTATCATGTTTAACATTTAAACTTTATTAAAAATATAATTTTTATTACATTACTCACCTATTTTGTAGTAAAATTCACACAATATTTAATTTTAATAAAAATATGAAGGTGGAGTTAAATAATTAATGAAAAAATAATTTGTAAAACTATTTGCCATTCTTGATAATATCAAAATACTTTTCATTTATTCAGTTCATTTAACTATAACCTCTAACACAAGATACTTTTTAATATTCTATCGCTTGAACCTTTTTAAAAGGTACCGGAAAAAAGATAGAAAAAGATTGATATATTTGTAAAAGTCTCTCTTTTCTGATGACGACCTTAATTGCGTTATTTTTAATCACCGAAGGTCTCTATCACTTCCAGCGAATAGTTAGTTTACAGACCCAAAATGGAAAAAGGCAACAACATCATTTTCTTTATAAAGGTGGAGTTTCTGATATAGTGTAATAAATTATATCGTAAAGAAGTAATGGCAAAAGGATCTCTAAATGATCACTAATGATATTTAGATAATTTTCACTATATACCCCCTAATGATTATGATGGCAGAAAATGAAAATAAGTATGATAAATGTGTATAACTTTTTTAATTATAAAATCAATCAAACTTAAAGTTTTTACTGTTTTATAAACTTTCTTATAATGGCATTGTAATTAGGTTGTAAAAAAATGTAATAAAAATAACATTAAGTCATGAAATGTTTAAATTGTTCCCTTTCAATAAGATCAACCTCATCATAGTATTTTATATGTTTGTTCAAATATTTCAAGTTTTACCTTTTTATCAATTCTTAATTTTTATTTGTAAGCTACGTTACAATCTTGCTCTCATCTCTCTCTCTTATTTTGTTACCAATAACATTATCCTCCACTAACCAGATACTTTCTTCTCAATACTTCTCAACGGAGTGTCTTCTATCTTGCGCAATAATATTTCTTATCTCATGTACTCAACGTTATATTCTACTCTATGTTGTTTCAAATCAACAAAAGCTTTATCACCACTAATTTTTTCTTTTCCTAATTCTTACTACTATTTAATGTAAACTGTATATAACTTTCATATTATATTCTTATACATTATTATTCAGTTCTTTTTTTTATTTTTCTATTTGATTTTCTCCCACGCACACACATATTTATATATAAATTTTTTTTCTTATCACAATATTATATTAAACCAAATTATATAATAAAAAAGAATTTATTTTAAACATAATTGGAAAAATTATTTACCCTCAGGGTGAAATGATAATGTGAGTACGATTATTAAAAATTTTTATTTATTATCATGTTAATCATTAGTAGTTTACTTGATATTATAATACATATTTACGGATATGGTCATTCTTAAATATGTTGCTAAACAACATTGAGCGAGATACTAATTTTTATATATGAGTACTTTTCTAAACTACTATCATCGCTAATTTATTACTACTTTGTGATGGAGAAATATTTATTATAAGAAACAGTTGATTTCCCTAATTTATCAAATTTTATTCATCATTATGTTAATATTTTTATTTACAACTATATAAGATTTGTTGTTTATATTATAATTTATAAAATATGAGACATAGTATATTATTTTTATTCTAACTTGATATTCAGGATACATATATGAAGCTATTTTTCTTATAACCATATATTGATCTTCATATAATTTTTCTATTAACATTACTACAAAACATGTTTTAAGTAATAATAATTTAACTAATTATGCCATATACCTTTTTTATTATAGTTTTGTTGTATTTTTAAAATATATACTCTTTGATATTTCGTCTATTGTGATTTTTTTAAAATATCTATAATATTATTATTAGATTTTTCCTAGTACATTATAGATGGGTCCTTTTTCTAAAGGCCACCGTTCTAAGATTACGGTGTCCATATTTTTATTAGGACTCCTGTTCCTCAATACACTACCATTAGAAAGCAGCAAAGGTTAGTTTTAACAATTTTTTAATATAAAATCATTATTTTTTTTTTAAATTTTGTGTGATTTTTTTGACATGAATTGCAGTGTTATAACACAATTTTTTAATCTCACTGTAAATATATTTCTTCTTTGCATCAATGTTATTTTTACACTATATCATTTATTATTTTACTTGATTAAACATTGATTTTTAATACTATTACACTGTATAAAATTTTTCGTAATTTATAAATATTGGAAAAATTTTTTTTTAAATCGAAAAGAAAATTCTTTAGCAGTTAATAATAATAATTGAATAGTTGTCAAAATGTAATAAATTAAGAATAACTAAAGATCATTTATAAAAGTACAATACTATAACTCACAATTTGCAATAACTGTTCTACTCAGATATCACTATTATTTAATTCTTTTGTAAAGACCTTCAAAAATTTTCATTCATCACCTAATAACAAAATGTTGTTGAAACTATAATATTTAACATTCCTTAAGAATGATGATCGTTAAATGTATAAGTTTTGGGGTAAGATCCTCTTAAATATATACTCATCCCTATACTTCTGATAGAATTATATATTGTTTCTTCAAGTTATTGATAATAGTATTTGATATAGTGTTTTAAATATCATATTTTATACAAAAAGTGATATGTATAAAAAATAATTGATCATTGTAACAAATAATTTAAACCCTTTTTTAACAATTTTTTTTAACACTTCCAATCACTCTAATTCAGGAATTAATAATAACAATAATAATAATAATTATATAACAAAATCTCTAAGAGTTAAAAGGCAAGTCCAAGGAACAGACACTCAACTTACTGTAGAATGGGAAGGCATTCAAAGTGGTGACTATCCAGAGTCAAGTGTCAGAGGTTTTTTGGTAGAGTTTCGTGCTGAAGATGAAACTCAATGGAATGTTCATAAAGGTATAATACCATATGAAGGTCCTAATCACCAATATCGAGTAAAGGTATGTTTTATACAATGATTTACTAAATAACAAAAAAACCTATTAATTTTATTAAAAGAACTTCTGTCATTAATAATATCATTTTATTATAATAATACTATAAAAGTTACAACAAGAGAACAGTTATATTAAAACTTGAATTTACCCCATTTATTCTTATCACCAATAACTTTTGTTATTGAGGAAAGGTCATTTAAAAAGAAATGTACAATTGACTGTTTTAATAGTATAATCACCTTTTGTACAACATATATTAATATAAATAAATATAACGTCTATAAATGTAAAAATAATCCAAATGGGTTACATTTATGGAAATGAAGCTTAATTTTATAAAACTTGTTTTTCTTTAAAACATTCCTTTACTAATATTATATCATCAAATATATAATGATAAAAATAATGTGGTATATAATAATAAAATTATTCTCACATTTAAATATGGTAAATAGTAATAGAAAACGATAGGTAAAAATTTAAGTGTAATTAACAATATTTCTCACACAAACTAATACATTAGAAATATTGTCATAAATTTGCGCCTGAATTTAAAAACAAAAATGAAATAGTGTTTAATTTTATTGAGAATTAAAAAAATTTATGGCATTCAAATAATTAATTAGAAATAAGTAAAAATGTTTTAACTAATTTTAATGTATATTTAAATTTTTTTGTTTACTAGAAGTGAAAAAGTTGAAGAAATCATGATATAAAATATCATAAGTCATTTTTAATCATTATTTATTAATTAATTTATTAAAGTGAATGACGAATAAGTATAATTTAGAGTTTGTGCATTAGTAGATTTTGAATTAGAATCTTAGGCAAAAAGAGTAACTACTCATTTGGAACCTAAATAACAAAAAAACTACTTTATTTTATAAAATACATTGTTATAATAAAAAATATATATTGGTTAGATTATCATTAATGGTTATATTTTTTATAGATACCATATTTATTAGCTGGTGTTACGTACTTAGTTAGAATAAAGGTTCTTGGAAAGGACAATGAAATTTTAATTGAAAGTGCTGAAATACGAGCAAGGAATGAAGTTGTTAGTATAAGGTGTGATTCAGATAAAGTTACAGCACCAAGAAATATCCGTCTTGAAGATATCACTCAATACAGTATCGCTGTTTCATGGGATGCACCAGAATGTGGTAGTATTGGAGAGTATTATATTGAGGCAAATGGTGTTGGTGAGAATGAATTTGATGTACATAGGCAAACAGTTACCCAACCATCTGCAAGTATTGCAAATCTATTACCAGGAAATAAATATATTATAAGAGTTAAAGCAATTGATAGAAATAGAGTTGAAGGACCATGGTCTGAGGATCCTTTTGCTATCTCTACAAGAGGTACACCTCCACAAAAATATGATGGTATAAGTATTTTATATATTTCAAGTAGTGATGTTCGTATATCATGGCATCACCATGATGATGATAAATTACAACATTATGAGGTTATTATTACAGAATTATTAGATGATGATATTAAAAAGATTGAAAGATTACGTGTTCAACCAAATCAATTAACGTATTTATTCACTAACTTAAAACCAGCATCATCATATCATATTGCTGTAATTCCTTATGTTAATCATGAACCAAGTAAAGTATATTCAATTAATGTTGATACACCAAGTCAAGATTCAATAGTTGTTTCAAAGAAAAAAGAAGATAAACCAGTAATCTCAGTTCATGGTAATCATCATATACGTGTTAATTGGAAAAAACCATCACATATCAATGGTGAAATTGACTACTTCCTTGTTGAGTATAGAACAGCTAATGTTTCAAAATGGCAAGCAATTGATCATGTAATAAAGGCTAATAATGAAGATAATGAATATGAGATTGTCTCATCAGATCTTCGTGATTCATTCTCAATTCGTATCATGACAGTTGGTAAAGAAAAACAATTATTGAGTAAGAGTGTTGAAACAACAGTTTCTGGAATAAGAAAAGATGACTCTAATTGTAGTGGTGTCAGTGGTATACCACTTAACTTGAATTATGAGACTGATGGTTCATCATCAGTAACATTTATGTGGACACAACCAAAATGTGATGATGTTGATAATTTATTAGAAGGATATGAATATGTTTTTTGGGATATTGAAGAAGATGAGGTACCTGAACAACCAACATACTCCAGACATAATCATGCATCTTTTCATAATCTCAATTCAAAGGCAACATATGCATTTAGAGTTAGATCACGTTTTCTTAATGATCACTCACCGTGGTCTGATATTCAAGAAATTGTACCAGCATCATCTCTTGAAAGTAATCAATTAGAAGTTAATGATAATAATATTTATAATCTTCGTTTGGTACTTGATCCACCTAAAAATTACCTTGTTTGGACACCACTTCCAGAACATAAAAATAAAATTAAAAATGTTAAGTTATCATATAAAGGAACAGAAGATGATGAATGGAAAAAGATACTTGTAAAACCAAATCAATTAATCTGTCCAAGTGATATAAATGCTTCACCAGAAGAGTTTTGTCATAACTTAAATGATCTTGATTTCGGTAAACAATATACTAGTGATGTTATCTATGAATTAGATAATGGTACATGGACAAGTCATGCCTCACCATTATATTTTGTTCTTGTAGAGGCTCCAGAAGAGACATCTCAACCAGCTAAACCAAATTCTGTTGTTGTATCACAAAAAGATTCAAATAAAATTGAAATTAGATGGCTTCCACCATTGAGTAATGTATCTATAAATAAATATGAAATTTCTGTTACTGATCTCCGTACAAATGTAGTTAATAAAGAAACAGTTCCAGGATCATCTTTTATTCATTCTATTGATCTTCCAACACATGGTTCTGGCTCTTATGATATATCTATAACAGCCATAACTGAGAGTGGTGTTAAAGGTAATCCTGCAAAAGAAGTTTTTGAATTAAGACGTGATGGAGAAAACCAGATAACACCTCAAAGACCTATTGAAACTCCAAGACCAAACATTCCTCATTATTGTCAAATTCCAACAGCTAAACCAGATCGTGTTCAATTGATAAAGTTGAATTCAGAGACAATCTCACTTAGGTGGATTGCACCCTCTGATTATCCTGAATGTCTACCACAATTTCATATTTATGGTACATTAGATGGTGAACCATATCAAGAAATGATCTCAGCAAACACTAGAGAACTTCGTATGCCATTATCAAAAGCCTCTGAATGGTTATTGACAGTGAGTAGTGTAAATGCCTTAGGACAAGGTCCAAGTTCAGAACCCGCACGTTACATCTCTGAAAGTGTTCCTCTTCAATCCAAAATCGGTAACGTTTTTCCCAATCCCAACATTAAAAAATAATAACAAAAATATTTTTAACACATTTTTTTAAAACTAAAATATTTTCATCTTTTTTTCCACTTTCACATGTGTGCTAAATGTTGTTCTTCTTATCTTTTTTTTTACATGCTATGCAGTGGTTGATTCTTACCAAAAAGATTTAATAATATTTTATAATATACTTTAGCCCACCACCGATCTTCAAGAACGATATGTGATCCTCGAACCGATTATTGGTGCCGAAGTAACAAAAATCAATTTGAAGATCTTGGACCAATTGGTCAAAGAGGAGGTTTGTAATTATCTTTGATTGTGTTGAAAAAGATGATTATTTACACATAACTATTATTTTATTTATAAAAAAATACATTTCCTTTTCATACTAAAACAACTAAAAAATATTAACTTTAACCTTTTATAAGCACAAAAAAATGGGACACAGATCTTAAGATAATATATACTAAAATTTGCTCAGCCATTTTTTTGTGTATATTCCCCCTTATCTAATTATTGATATATTCTAATTATAAATTTATAATATTTTCAGAACTCATTACACAACCAATAATTACACCAAAAGGAAATGATCTTCTTATTCAATGGCAATCTAAAGGTAATGGTAGAAATATTTATGGATATCGTGTTCAATTCCAAACCCCTGGTAGTGGTTGGACACCCTATGGACAATTAGTACCGTATGTTGGTGATGATCAAAAATACCAACAAGTTTTATCTGGTCTACAATTAGGTAATAGATATAATGTTCATGTACAAGCATTAGATAGAAATTCATATATCCTATATACATCACCAGAAGTAACAGGACAAATATCATGTTCACCACCATCTGAACCACCACAACATGTCAATTTAGATGCTGTTGATGGTAGACATGTTAAATTATCATTCCAACCACCATCATATTCCTCATGGGGATGTAATAGTATTGATTATGAGATTGCTGTTGATCTACCTCAAGGTATTAGACCAATACAAATTAGTGGTAAACAAACAAGTCATGTTTTTGACGCTGAACCTAATCAACAATGGGTAATTAGAATTAGAACTGTCAATTCTGCTGGTCAATCATCATGGAGTAACACTGCCACAACTAAAACACCATCATTTGGTGAATTAATAGAAGGACCCTTCTTGAGTCAAGGACATGGTTTTCCAAGAATTTCATGGAAAGCTACTGAAGGTTCAGAAGGTTTAGTTAAATATTATGAAGTTGAGTATAGAGATTTAAATAATCCAAATGCACCATGGAGTGTTTTAGATAGACCTATTAGTTACTATGGATCTCAAAGACCATATACTGCCGATTTACATTCCCTTCCACCACAACATCCACATGTTGTTAGAATTAAAGCTTTCAATGATAAAAGACAACCTATCTACACATCAGGAACTGTTTCAGTACAAAATCAATTGACTTGCCAACCACCCAGAAGACCACCAACTGATTTTAAAGTAAATGCTGTTGGTCCAACACAAATAAGAGTTTCATGGATTCCATTACCACAAAATGAATGGGGATGTGATTCTCTATGGTATGTTATTAAGTATAATTCACCAAACAGTCAAGGATTTAAAAATTTAACACGTGGTGAGAATCAAGTTATTTTTGAATCAGAACCTTTTGCCAGATGGACATTTGAAATTCAATCAGCCAATCCAGCTGGTACCTCTCAATGGAGTAGGGTTGAGAATGTTCAAACTCTTGATACTGCCCCTGGACCAGTTACAAATTTAGTTATATCACCATTATCATCTAATACCATACAGGTAGCATGGAGACCACCTATAAATCCTAACGGCATTATTACATCATATGAAATTACATATCAATTAATTTCACGTGGTATGTGTGATCAGACACCTGAAAGACCAATAACAGTCAAATCAGTACAACCATCATACACAATTTCTGGACTTCATCCACATTCAAAATACCGTGTTGGTGTTGCTGCTGTAACCGCATCTGCCGGTGAAAGAGTTACTCAAGATATTACAACTGATAGTTATACACCATCTGCTCCACCAGCCCATATAACTATTACAAAAGCAACTGATACTGGTGTTGAATTTACTTGGCAAGCACCACCATGTTTACAAACTAATGGTGATATAAGTGAATATGAATATGAAATATTACCTCTTGATCCACGATCAACAGAAAGAAAAATTTCTGATACAACTAGAGGAAATAGAATTCAAATTAATGCTCTTCAACCAGCATCACAATACCGTTTGAAGGTCCGTGCTTACACATCAAAGGGTGCTGGACCATGGTCAAATGAAGTCCGTTTCGCAACAACTGGTACTGCATCATATGGACAACCAGAAATTGTTGGTCTCGTATCATCAGGATCAAATGAAGCACAAGTTATTTGGCAAAATCCAGATGATAATAGACATGACAAATTTAGATGCCGTTATTCACAAAAGAATTCCAATAGATATGAACAAAAAGAATTCCCAGCACGTTCACCATGTGAAGAGGCTCTCATACGTGCACAACAACTTCCAACACCACCACCAAGAACAAGATATGGTTGTGGAAGAATTGACAATGTACAACCAGATCAACAATACAATGTTCAATTACAAGGACATGTACGTGGAGGTGATTGGCAACAATGGACAAATCCAAAACCACAAATTGTTACATCCCCAAGACTTGGACCAATTTCAGTATTATCTCTTAACAAAATATCATCAACAACAAATTCTCTTACCTTCTCATGGGATGTATCTCCAATGGATTTAACAAGATGTACATCATTTAGAATTACCGTAGTACCATCAGATGGTAGAGGACATCCACAAACATATACTGTTGATAAGGATACTAAACAATATACTGCCTCAGGACTTCAACCAAATACTCGTTATAAGGTAACTGTTGAAGCTGTAACTGTTGGTATACCATCACATTCTAAATCTCTTGAAATGCAAACAGATGCAGAGAAGATGCTTGAATTACCATATAAACCAATGGTAATTGAAGAAAAACCAACAACTATTACAATTAAATGGGATGTTGATTTCTCTGATAAATGTTCAAACTTTGTTATTGAATACCGCCTCGAAAGTGGTGCTTGGCAAGAACATCCACGTAGAGTGGCATGTATTATTGGTAGACGTACCTATACCTCAACAATTGAATCATTACCAACAAATTCACCAATTGATTTTCGTGTTAAAGTAGTTGATCAACAAGCACGTATCTCAAATCCATCACCAGAAGTAAGGGGTAGAACAAAATGTTCACCACCAGAAATTGCACCACAAGGTGTTAGAGTTGATGCACCAACAATGAATGATGTCCGTGTATCATGGTCCAGACCAGCTAAATCAACATGGAATTGTGATCAATTAAGTATTGAGATTGGTTATATAATGGGTGATATGGTTGAGAAAATTGTACCAGTACCTGGTGATAGAACTGATTATACATTCCCATCAGAACCAAATACTAAATGGCAAATTAGAGTAAGACTTTCCAATCAAATGGGACCAGGACCATGGAGTGCACCACAAACTATAACAACAAGACAAGGTGCACCAGGAGCTGTTAGAGATCTCCAAGCTAAACCTATCAGTCCAAATGAAGTTAGAATTATGTGGAAGAGTCCTTTAGTCCAAAGAGGAACAATTGTTGGATATGATGTAAGTTATAGACTTAAACATAGACTTGCTTGTCCAGAAGAAGAACCAAGAGATGTTTCGAGAGACTTTGTTACAATCTATAATCACAAAGATTTAATGTATACATTAACTGGTCTTTTACCATACTCTCTTTATGAAGTTAAGGTACGTGCCAGAACAACTGAATTAGGACCAGAGGAGACAAAAGAAGTTTCCACTGAAGCACAACCACCATCTGCACCACCATTGAATCTTCAATACACATATACATTACCACGTTCAATATCCTTCCAATGGGAACCAGTTGATTGTTCACAAAGACATGGAAATATTATCAACTATGAATATGAAATCCTTGGACAGGATGACTGGGCCAAACTCGAAAGACAAATTGCCAATACATCTGATAGTCGTATTACAATTGAAGGATTAACACCATATACAAAATATATTATGCGTGTCAAGGCATACAATAATATTGGTGGTGGTCCAAATACAGAGAATCTTGATGTAATGACAGCTAAAGCTGATGCTCCACTACCACCACAAGATTTGGTTGTAACACATGAAGGAACAGATTATTTCGTTATTTCATGGCTTCCACCATACCCACCATATGGACCACATGATAGTTATAAAATTAGACATAAATTGTTAGATGCACACAGTTGGAATGAAATTGAATTAGATATCCATAATCCAAAATTGAAATGTCCAGCACATACAGCTAGATTCTGTTATAATGTAACAGGACTTGATAATGGACTTCAATATAAAGCTCAAGTATCTGCTAGAATTGAAGGTGGAATATATGGTCCATGGAGTTCAGCTGTCATTGCTAATACACTTCAAGTATTACCTGATGCTCCAAGAGCTATAGAATTAATTGAAAAAACTGATCATTCCCTTCATATAAAATGGGTACCACCAATTGATCCTCATGGTCATATAACTCAATATAGATTGAATATCATCTCAATGGATGATATTAATAGTGTACCACAAACTTATTATGTTGATCACCCTACACTTGATTACATCTTTGAAAATCTTAATCCAGAGACATACTATAATGTATCATTATCTGCTGGTACTAAACGTGGTTATGGACCAGAAATTTGGACTAGCTACCAAACAGCTCCATTTAAGATTCCAATCGTTTTGGAAGCACCAGTCGTCACAAGTGAAGGACCACATTCTTTAAATGTACACTGGAAAGCTGTATCAGATCCAAAAAATAAGATCAGTGGATATATTATTGAATTTAGAACCTCTGACAACTCTGTATGGAATGAGTATGGAGATATAGTAAAGCATGATTCTGTTAAAAGAAATTACCACAAGAAACTTGTTGGTCTTGAAGCTGATACATTATATTTGATTAGAATTAAGGTTGTTGATAAGAAACAACGTACCTCACAACCATCACCTGAAGCTCAAGGAAGAACTGGTTGTGATTCACCATTAGCAGCACCAATAAATGTTCAAGCATCTGCTCCATCAAATGTTCAAGTTAAAGTTAGCTGGCAATCACCACCAAAAGAATCATTCAGGTATGTTTTTTTATTTTAAATTTTAAACATAAAAATTAACATGAGTTATTATATATTTTGATAACTTATCATTTTGCTATATATTACTTAGACTTTATTTTAAATTTTCTTTTTATTATAAAATATTGTTCATGTCAAATATTAACCAGAATGTTAAATATTTACCATGCATATAATTATTTACATTATAATTAAAATAATAAACAACGATGTAAATTAATTATAAATTAAATCTGGTTATAAGGTCTAATTTTTATTAATTTTTAAACATACATTAGTTAAGTATGACCAAACATGGAAAATTTTAATAATCATTTAACAATTATATTATCCAATTGATCATTAAAAATTATGGATTTAAAAAATAATTAATATGATTTATTTAAAAAAAATATAATTTTTATTTTACAGATGTGGTGATATCAAGTATCGTATTGAATATTACATTGGAAAAGGTAGAAAACAAGAAATTGAATTACCATCATCAGCTATTGATAAATTCTTTGATTCCCAACCAAATACAGAATGGAGATTTAGATTACGTTCTGAGAATGATGCTGGACACTCTGATTGGAGTAATGAGCTTAAAATTAAAACACCAGAAGGTGCCCCATCAAGTGTAACTGGATTAAAGGCTAAGGCACTCGGTCCAGATTCTGTACAGGTTTCATGGAAAAAACCAGATAATCCAAATGGTGAAATTACTGGATATACTGTAACATATCAACTAAAATCACTCGGGGAATGTGGTGATCAAAATGCTAAACCAATTACTGTTAATACAAATGACCCTAATACAGTTCTTAAAGATCTTTTACCAGATGCTACATATGAAATTAAAGTTACTGCTCATACATCACTACCTGGAGAAGAATCCAAACCTATCCTTGTTACAACTGAAGAGGCTCCCCCAACAGCAGCACCAGATGATTTACATACTGTCTCTGTTACCGCTACAAGAGCTGATGTCATCTGGAATGAGATTGATTGTGAGGAAAGAAATGGAAAAATTACAGATTATGAATATGAATTAGTTTCAGTTGACGTCTGGGGAAAAAATAAGACAGATCACGTCAGTACGAGAAAAGTTTTCTTTGATGATTTAGCTCCATACAATACATATAAAATACGTGTTAAAGCTAAAAATTCTAAAGGAGCAGGTCCATTCAGTGAATGGCTTGAATTCACAACCCTCCCATCATCTCCATCAGCACCAGGTGATTTAAGAGAAGAACAAAGTTTCCCTAACGCAGTTGAAATTTCTTTCTTACCACCAAATCCACCAAATGGTGTTATTGATGAGTATAAAGTTAGACATACACCAAGTAACAAATACAATTTCAAAGAAATTCGTGTATCACTTGATGATTTGATATGTTCTGATTCCTCCAAAAAAGATAGGCTTTGTTATCGTTTATCTGGTCTTGAACCAGAGGAAGATTATGATATTCAAGTACAGGCACATGTTGAAGGCGGTGATTGGGGTGAGTGGAGTGATACTCTTCAAACCAAGACCGAACAACAAAATATTCCTGTCTTAGAGAATGGTCTTGAGATTGATTTTACTAAACCAACTTCTATTGGTGTTAAATGGCATGGAGTTGAGGCTGATCAAGCTGATCATGTTGTTGGGTACGTTGTTGAGTACAAAGGTGAAGATGATAATGATTGGCAGGAGTATGGAAATGTTGTTAGACATCGTTCTCGTGATAACACCTATAAACTCGCCGTTAAAGAATTAACAGAAGCCACAGAATATTTCTTCAGATTAAGAGTTGTTGGAAAGAATGATAAACGAGGAAGTCCTGGACCCGAAACACATGCTAAAACTAATTGTGGCAGACCAGAAGAACCACCAAGTGACTTGAAGATAACCTCTGAAGACTTTAATACAGTTCATATTAGTTGGAAAAATCCAGACAAAGAAACATGGAAATGTGATGAAGTTGAATTTATCTTGGAATATGTAAATACAACAAACAGAGGAAGCGTTAACATACCGATGGACGAAGAGAGTGAAATAACATTCGATTCTCAACCAGGTACACGATGGGATATAAAAATAAAAACACAAACTGTTGAGGAAGGTGTTAAACCACAATTCAGTAGATGGTCTGAGAAATCAACAATTGTAACTCAATCATTACCAGGTGAAATATTTGTTAGTGTTGAACCAAAATCACCAACTACAGCTGAAGTTGTTTGGGATCTCCCTGAGAAAGATCAAACATGGAAGTATGGTGTTGATATAAGTTACAAACTTGTAAAATTAGGTGGATGTGACGTTACATCAAAAACATCAACTGAAAAACCAATTAAATTAGAAAATGTTCAAGATAAGAAGATTTTACTTGAGGGTTTGAAACCAGGAAGTGAATACGAAATTATTGTTACTCCAAGAAAACCAGGACATCTTTCTGGTAATGTTAAACCACCACAAACAATAAGAAGATTCAAGACTGAAGCATCAACACCATCAAAACCACCAACCAATCTCCGTGTTGAGTCAAGAGGTGAAAATGAATTAGGTTATAAATGGGACCCACCAGAGTGTGCTGATCAAAATGGTGAGATAACACAATACGAATATGAAATAACTGGTCGTGATGAATGGAATCAAGGTGTTAAAGAAGGTGTATCACCACGTACTAAGACTGTTGTTGGTGAACTTCAAAGTGGTTCATTGTACAGTTTTAGAGTTCGTGCCTTCACATCTGAAGGTCCCGGTCCATGGTCAGAACCAATTGAAGCCAGAACAACTGGTAGTGAATTGGGACCACCAAGAGAATTGACAGCTGTCTTAACAAAATCTACATCAATCCAATTAACATGGTTGCCACCATACCCAGAGAAATCACAAGTTGTTGCATATAAAATAAAATACTCTCCAAGAGCTGAGGATTCAAATCCAATTGAAGTTGAGATTTCTGGTGATCAATTATCATGTGATGGTTTTACATCACCACTTTTAACAAAAGACAACATCTGCTCAACAATAAATGGTTTGAAACCATCAACAACATATAAATTCGCTGTTGCTGCTAAAGGACAGTCCGGAAACTGGGGACCTTGGTCAACCGATTACTTCTCAACAACAAGAAAAGATGACAGTGATTTCTTAGGAGGAGCCTTACAATTAATATCAGCTGGTCATGATAATTTAAGAGTTAAATGGATTCCACCAAGTGTTATTGGTGATAATATAAATAAATACGAAATATTTATATCAGTAGCATCGGCCTTAGATCAAAATCCAAAGAAAAATAGTGTTGGAGGTAATCAAAGAGAATTCCACTTCAAAGGATTAAAACCAGTAACCGTTTACAATGTTACTGTTCAAGGTTTATCAGATGATAAAAAATTATGGTTTATTAGTGGAACTTTCCCTACAACTGATATTGGTCAAGGTTTACTTACATGGCTTGGACCACCAACTGATTTGACATTGATAGAAAAAAGTGAAGATATGATTCATGTTACTTGGAATCCACCAGAGATCTTTGATCCAGCTCTTAAAGATTTATTGACACATTATCGTATAACTATATCACCTCTTGATCCAGATAATTACCAAGCTGGTAATCCTAAGAATTATACTGTACCAGTTCCAGGAAATAGTATCAAATTTACTGATCTTAACCCAGAAACTATATATAACATTACAGTTCAAGCTGGAACCAATAGTGGTTATGGTGAAATATTATGGGGAACATATAGTACATTAAGTATTGGAAAGAAACATATTCTTAGACTTAAAGATAGAACACCAACAACATTAACTGTTGAATGGGATCCTGTATGGGGAACATCACATAAAGGATATGTTATTGCAGCTAAATCACTTGCATCAGTCTTCCCATACGTACGCCTTAATACCATTAAGAGTTTCGAAGTTGATGCTGGAGCTACATCTTTTGTTATTTATGGATTAGATCCATCCACAACATACAATGTAACATTAATGTTGAGAGATCAAAATGATGGAGCATGGGGTGCCTATAGTACACTTCCACCGGGTTGGTTTGTACCAAGGAATTTGAAACATTGTGATAAAACAAATTATGCAATGTCATTAAATTGGGAACCAGTTGAATTGAATAAAGCTTCTCATTATCAAGTTAGGTATCTTAGATTGAATCAACATGATATTGTTTGGATAGAAGAAAGTGAAAGAAAGAGTCAAGAACTTCTTTGTCCAAAGGACGGATGTGGCAAATTATGTTATTTAGTTTTTAATCTTAATCATGCTCCATCAGAGTATGTATTCCAAGTTAGAGCTAAAGTTAATGGCGAATGGAATCGTTGGAAGACTGCTGGAAGACCAACAACACAAGAAGCAGAAGGACACAAAACTGGATGTTGTATTGTACCACCACCATATTTCGTTGAAAATATCGGTCAGGAAGGTACATACTTTTGAAGTTGATATAAGTCCAGCTGCCACAGAGAAGAATGTTACAAGATACTATGTTGTTGTTGATGAAAGAAATCCAGCTGGCGATACCAATTGGACACAATTAACTGACAAAGTTACAGCTAATAAACAACGATTACCATATTATGTAGCTGCATCATTCGATACAAATACCCTTACAGAACCTACTAAAGTAAAAATTGGAGATGGTACTGTAATTGGTGGATATTTGAATTATCCACTGGTGAAAGGAAAAACATATAACTATGAAATTTATACAAAATGGATGATAGATGATAATCCAGTTATTGCCAGACTTCGGGGTAATTTTTTATTAAAAATATTATATATATACATATTTAAAACTTTAACGGATGATTTTCATAGCCAATTATTTGTATATTTCTTCTTCCAAAATACTAGTTATCATTCTAATTTTTCAAATGAAAAATGGATTAATATTTATATATTTCTTATATGGTATATATATTTGAAACACATTAAAAAGTAGACTTTGTTACTTATTCTAATTTTATTAGATAGTTTAATAGTTTTATAATTGTTTAATAATTTAAATGTCCTTACTTGTGAATATATTAAATTCTTTTAATAATTGAAGGCTATTCAAAAGATATCATAACATTATTTAGATAAACAAAGTTATTTAATATTATATTAAATATGTGTGATTAACTTTTTAAACTTTATTTTAAGATCACTTTGTAAAATTTATCAGTCATGAGTGACTAAATATATATTTCTGAAGAAGGTATAATAACTTCTTTTATTTAATTTTCTTCCAAAAGTGGTAATATATAATCAAAGAATAAGTTAAATTTGTCTTTTATATTTAAAACATTTTATATTTTTCGCATTTGACAGTCAAAGAAAATGATAAAATATTACACCAATTTCTTAAAGATCTACCACCACAATTTATTACTTTGCTACTTTTTTTCATATTCACAAATAACCACCTCTTTTTCTTATTTCGTTTAATATTTATATAACTATTTCTGTCTTTATTTATACTTACGAGGAGGATAATTTAATATTTTCTTGAAAATATATTTATTCAAGATATGAAAATTAGTAAAAACTAGTTTTACAACTAATCAACAAATAAATTCAAGCTACGTCAAAATAATTTACATTATGTAGAAAATGTGGTAGCTTTAAGTATGGCGTTATCAATAATTTATTCACAATTAAATAAATGTTTTTAATATTTATTTTACTATATATGTATAAATGTGTAACAAATAATTCCTTTTTATTAGTTAAGTTATTTGAAATATCATAACCTTTTATTATTATTAATCATTCGTTTAATGAAAATAAAAGGAAACGAATTAATTAGTAGTTGTCTATAATTAAATTTTATATTATTACTTGATATTTCTAAATGATTTTACACTTTTACTATATAGAGTAAATATTTTACACATTAATTAATAAGGATACTAATTTTAGATCATTATTTTTTTTATATTACTTATTATTACAAAATTGATTGTAAGAATTTTTTATTCCCAAATTTTAACACTGATTAAGAAAATAATCTTTTACTTAATAATGTGTAACCTACTTATCTTATCGTTATGAACAAATTTACAATATTTTTTTTCATATTTATCTCTATTTTTCATTTATAATTGAATATTAATTTCTATTTAGTATCTTAGTATTTGTCTTATTACTATATCATATTCTTTTAAATTCTCTTAATCCGTATGTTTACACATTTGGGATAGAAGAAAAATAAACAAATAATGGCTACACATCCGGATGGTAAGATTTAAAAATAATAAAAATTAAACATTTTTTTAACAAAGAATAAACAATACAATATTTGACAAAAAAAATTTATAGATGTAAAACCATGGTGGTGGTATTTTAGAGCTGAACATGTTATCTTTATGATTCTTTTGATTCTTATATTAACATGTTTACTTATATCGTTATGTTGTCTTATATTGTGAGTTATTCAATTTTGAAGTGTTCTGCATGATAATGTAATTAAAAAATGTTTTTTACACCTAAAAATACCTTTAATTATCCTTATAACAAATTTAATCTAATATTTTTTTCCTTTTTTTCCAGCAACTCCATACATTTCTGCAGGATGGCCGTGGTGGTGGCTATTACTTTTATTACTCCTTCTCCTACTAGCAATTCTTTTAACATGTTGTCTCTTTTGGTGTATCCAAGGGTACTTTAATTATTTTTATAATTATCTTAATTAATATTTCCTTTTTTTAGACGTTACCGATCTAAGAGAGCACGTTCTATGTACACAAATGGACAAGCTGTACCATTGTTAACAGAGGAAAAACGTGATGTCCATGGTTTAGAAAGTGGAGCATATGCTAAAGAAAAAGGTGATTTTGAAGAAGGATACGCTAGAGGTTTTAGAGACGCTAAAAGTCTTGGTAGTGCTGCTAATGCCAGAAGACATATGAATGAAGAATTTGGAGGTCAAAATGATCGTTTCCATGAGGGATATGTTAAAGGATTAAGGTAAGTAGAAAAACACACAATATTTTTTTACACATAATAAATATTTCAGAGATGCTGGGTTAAGTGGCATGTCTACATCAATGCATAATCTTGCACAAAAAAGACCTGCTGATGGAAGTTATTCACCAGGATACATGCAAGGTTTCAGAGATGGTAATTCTGGCATTTTCGGAGATCATATTACAGATAGTCTTCTCAAGAGACTAGAAGAGTCATATCCTAAAGATGATGAATTCAGAAAGGGATACTTGGATGGATTCAAGGACGCTGTCAATGCAAGATTAGGAACTAGAGTAAATTTACCAAACTAAAAATTAAATAATTATCATTTTTTAGACATTACAAGATTCACGTCAACTTCAAAAGTCATTAACTGAATTAACTGAAAGACTAGTCTCTCTCGAAAAAACAAAAGGCGATGAAATCCATTCTACAAGAATTTATCATGTTTACAATCAAAGAGATGGAGGACTTGAATACTCTTCTTCAAGAGCACAATTAGCTCACGAGTTAGATGAAATACAATCACAATCAAGAAGAAGTACTTTACGAAGACATTATACACCAGGAGACTATCTTAGATATGCTAGTGATGCCGAAGCTGGTTATAGTAGTTTATCTCATCCAAAAAGATCACTTTCAGCATCAGCATTAGGTAGAGGTAAGTTTTCCAACTAAATTGAATGTAACTGTGTTGTATTATGTATGAACGTGATAAGCACTTAATTTTATTTTAACCATTTCATCTTAATATGCATGAATCTATCCCCTTTTTCAGAATCACAACAAGAAACATCTAGATCGCGTCATCTTTCTGGCACGTCTTATCTTTCACGCGCTAGCGCATCAGAGCGTCAGACTACTGATACCTTTACCAGACCGTACAAATATAGAAGTCGCTCTGATATTGGATCTCCGAGACAATATGCTTCTCAAACATTGTTAAGTGGTGCCCGTCCAGGACCATCTACACCACATAGCAAATTAGATGCATTACATACATTACAAAAAGAGCTTGATACATTAAGCAGATCTCCTGGTGGGTACACTAGTGATACAGGATATTCTAAATCTAAAGGAACTGGACAGGGTTATTCTAATTATGACTACGGTAAATATAAATAATGCACGTAAATTAATAAAAGCTTTTTTTTGCGATAAAATCAAAATTTTATCACTTTTTTTTAATTATTATATTTATATATAAATATATCACACGCTTGGCCGCTTAGAATAAAATTAAAATTTATAACTTCACAGCTATATTATCACATTCACTTTTTACCCAACACTTTTTTTTTTACCTTTTTTCACCTTCTTTCACCCCATTAGAAATGGCAATGAAACAATCTTTACCTACTTCACCAAGCACTGATTTTGGCAAAATGGAAGCAGATAGATTGAGAGAAGAACAAGAAAATGCATTAAGAGAATATGAAAAATCGCTACGCGATCTCTCTCATAGAGCAAATAAAGCAGAAATGGAGAAGTTAAATGCAGAAAGACAAATAAAAAATGAATCAGAAAGAGCTAAACAAGCAGAAATAGAAAGACAAAATGCAGAGAGAAGAGCACGTGAAGAAGCAGAAAGAGCAAGGTTAGCCGAAGAGGCTAGAAGAGAGGCTGAAAGAAAAGCAAAACAAGAAGCTGAACGTGCAAAACTTGCTGCTATGGAAAATGACGCCAATAAAGAGTATCTTGTATGTTTTTATTATCTTTTGTATTATTAATAAACCTTTTTCTAGGACCAAAAATTACAAAGAGAGAAAAAATTATCACAAGCTGAAAAAGATAGATTAGCTAAAGCGCTTCAAGATGAAGCTGATAGAGCAAGAGAAGCTGAACGTGAAAAAGAAAGATTAGCGCGAGCTTTACAGGAAGAAGCTGAAAGAGCTAGAAGGGCTGAGCAAGATAGATTAAATGCTGAAAGAATGGCTCAAGATGGTGGTGATAAAGCTCGTCAAGCTGAACTTGAAAAAGAGAGATTAGCACGTGCCTTACAAGAAGAAGCTGATAGAGCACGACAAGCTGAACTTGAAAAAGAAAGATTAGCCAAAACGTTACAAGGTGAATTGGAAAGAGCTAAAAGAGATAGTGAAATGAGTCGTGAAGATTTTGTAAGTTTTTATTGTTTAGTGAAAATAATTAATCAATTTTTTTAGAAACAAAAAATGGAAAGACAACGTAAAGATGCTGAATTAGAAAGGCAAAGATTAGCTAAAGCTCTCCAAGATGAAGCCGATCGAGCACGTCAAGCAGAACTTGAGAAACAAAGATTAGCAAAAGCAGTTCAAGATGAAGCTGATCGAGCCAGAAAAGCCGAACAAGATAAATTAAATGCCGAAAAGTTAATTAAAGACGGTGGTGACAAAGCCCGTCAAGCAGAACTTGAAAAACAAAGGTTAGCTCAAGCTCTCCAAGATGAAGGTGATCGAGCAAGACAAGCAGAACTTGAAAAAGAAAGGTTGGCTAGAGCTTTGAAAGATGAAGCTGATAGAGCTAGAAAAGCCGAACAAGATAAACTAAATGCCGAAAGATTGATTAAAGATGGAGGCGATAAAGCCCGTCAAGCTGAACTTGAAAAAGAGAGATTAGCTAAAGCTCTCCAAGATGAAGCAGAAAAGGCAAGACAAGCTGAACGTGAGAAACAACGATTAGCTAGAGCCTTAGAAGATGAGGCTGATAGAGCCAGAAAAGCCGAACAAGATAGACTAAATGCCGAAAGACTAATTAAAGACGGTGGTGATAAAGCTCGTCAAGCAGAACTTGAAAGACAAAGGTTAGCCCAAGCTCTCCAAGATGAAGGTGATCGAGCAAGACAAGCAGAGCTTGAGAAAGAAAGGTTGGCTAGAGCTTTGAAAGATGAAGCTGATAGAGCTAGAAAAGCCGAACAAGATAGACTAAATGCCGAAAGATTGATTAAAGATGGAGGCGATAAAGCTCGTCAAGCTGAACTTGAAAAAGAAAGACTAGCAAAGGCTCTTCAAGATGAAGCAGAAAAAGCAAGACAAGCTGAACGTGAGAAGCAAAGATTAGCTAGAGCCTTAGAAGATGAGGCTGATAGAGCCAGAAAGGCTGAACAAGATAAATTAAATGCTGAAAGGTTAATTAAAGATGGTGGTGATAAAGCTCGTTTAGCTGAACTTGAAAAAGAAAGACTTGCTAAAGCTCTTCAGGACGAAGCAGAAAAAGCAAGACAAGCTGAACGTGAGAAAGAGAGATTAGCTAGAGCACTTCAGGATGAAGCAGATCGTGCTAGAAAAGCCGAACAAGATAGATTAAATGCTGAAAGAATGTCTAGAAATGGTGATGATAAAGCTCGTCTGGCTGAACTTGAAAAAGCAAGACTAGCGAAAGCTCTCCAAGACGAAGCTGATCGAGCACGTCAAGCTGAACTTGAGAAAGAAAGATTAGCTAAAGCTCTTCAAGATGAGGCAGATCGTGCTAGAAGAGCTGAGCAAGATAGAATAAATGCTGAAAGATTAGCAAAAGAAGGTGAACAAAGAGCTCTTCAAGCAGAAATAGAAAAAGAAAGATTAGCTCGTGCTCTTGAAGCAGAGTCTGGAAAAGTAAAATTGGCTCAAGAAGAATTTGCTATTGCTCAAAGAATGTCAGCTATGGACCCTGATAAGGCTGATAGATTATCAAGAATGGAACTTGAAAATGATGCTCTAACTGCAAAAGTTCACGAAACAGCAAATGCATTAAATGAACTTGTTAAAACTGTTAATGATAGTGCTCTAACTTCAACCCAAATTGAAACATTTTCACCTCTCCAAATGTCTACCTCTGTTGCACAAGCATTCTCTAAAAAAGGCATGCTTATCCTATCCCCTATTTTTAACCCTTACCCATACTAACGTTTTTTTACTTTTTTTTCATTTTTACTCTTTTTTTCTGTAGAAGGTCAAGAAGCTGTCAGTCAACACGTACATCGATATGCTGCACAAGTTGTTCCTAACAAAGATTGGCCAAATGACTTGATAGATATCGTCAATGAACCAATGAATCACACATTAGATCGTATGAAACACTTTAGTACATCATTATCTAATATTGATGGAAACAAAAGTCAATCTTCACAACAACTCCAACAAGGCACGATTAATTAATTTCCCATTTTAAAGCTTTATTTTTTAGCCATTATACATTAAAAATTTTTCAAAACACCCTCTAATTATCTTTTTTTAGATGATGGAGCTACAGAACATGAAGAAGTTAGATACCAAAGAACATACCGTGAAGATTATGCTACCGGCTCAATGCAACGTTAACTTCCTAATCTCAAGCTAAAATTGTAAAATTCTATGCTCAGCCAACGGTGCTTTGTAATTATCAACATGTCTTTTAAAAAAATTCATAATATATAAAACAACTTATACTTTCATATCAATTTTATATAGCTAACATCAAAAAATTTCTATAATGTAGATTTTTTATTTTTTTCTACAATTCAGATCAATGTGCCAGATAAATAAAAAGAATTACTGTCTTTTGCCATTATAATTACAGATTTTTTAAATTGTTTCTTATTCAAGAAAATTTGCGAATATTTTTTTTTGTAGAATTTTACTAAATAAATTAAAAATATAATATATATTTTATTATTTTTTAATCAAATTATATGTAGAATTATAATAATCTCATAAATTTAATAGCTAATTGTATTAAAGTCAATTGATTTTAACTATATTAATGATTAAAATAATTAAAAAAAATATTTATGTGATAGTAATCTATACTCGTGGAAGTATGTTTATTAAGTGACATGTGTATTTGTTAATAACCTTATCTTTGACAAATTAATATTTTTTTTTAACATTATTAAATGAATATATTTTGAATTGTTCTCATTATAACGAAATACAACCCATCACCAACACTTATAATCAGCCATTACTCCAAAATTATTAAATTGGTAAAGTGTACTGTGTCATAGGAGTATACATTCTTAGTTTTAAATTTACAAAGTGGCAAATTAAGTTTATTCTTATTTATTTTTGTTATATTTATTTTTGTATAATTCTTTTATACATTAATTTATATTACTTCTCCTACTTTTTTTAGAGTAACGATTCATTGATAACATATATGTCTGAGGAAACCAATACAACTGATGATGAGTGGAATATTGATAAGACAATGAAATGCGTAGCTTCATTATCAATACGTAAACATTCTTTTAGCACAAAGTTAACAAGAAAACGCAAACTAATTTCTAATAAACATATATCTACTGATGAGAATGTAGGGTGCCAAAATGAAGGAGATATTGGTAAAGATGAGGAGCCTATTAATAAGATTCACAAATCCGCCTCATCTCGATTACCATCAAAATGTAATGGTGACTCAACATGTTACCTAGATCTTCAAAAGAGAAATAATTTTGACAATGAATGTTTTATGGATGTTGATAAACCATTAGATTATGATTCAGAAATTTATCTTACTGAATATGAAGGTGATGCAGATAGTGAGGATATCTTATCAAAGTATCCGGTATCCAAAAAAAGATTTAGGAAAACAGCGTATATTGTTGACTATGAATCAAAAAATCATAAACACATACCAGAAGTTCCTAGGTATTTTACAGAAGTTAGACAGAAATCATACCAAAAAAAATTGATCCATTTCCTACAATTTGATGAGGATGATGTATTGATACTACCAATGGAAGCTAAACCAGTATTGTCGAAGATTCTGGCAAATAGTATGGCGAAAAGGCAACTTAATGTCAAGATAAGTGAAGATCACTATATTATTACGAGGACGGAATTTTCTAAACCAATTCCGGGTTAAGAATTATGTCTTTCATAAATGGATAATTTTTTTATTGTTATAAAATGTATTTGTTATAGAGTTATTTAATTTATATGATTTAATAAATTTTTTATATGTTATACATGAGATTACATCGTAGTGTTAAAAAAAGAGACCTTGTGATATATTACGCTTAGGAAACATTTCTCCAACTGCCGAGTAATTTTAGTTTCTATTTTGTTTTTACCATAGAAAAAACATTTTTTATTCTTCAAAATGACACTAAAAACATATCATGATTTAAATTGTGATTTTGAAGATATTCGTAAACTTGTTGTTGCTGTTGAGGAGTTTGGTGATGAAATTGAGATTCAAGATGTTATACAATTTAAAAACTTGGTAGATTGTGTTGTTGAAGAAATACTAGGCTCTGCGCATCCTGATTATTTTGTTGAAAGTTATGAAAATGGAAAAGGCACAATATGTTGTGATGAGAAGGATGCAAACAAAATATGGGCTTGTTTATCGTTGGCTGGATACAGAATGGGTCAAAGAATTTCTATACATTTTAATAAGGTAATAGTGAAGTTTTGCAAGATATTTATATTGTAAATTTTATAGATTTTGAAGCCTGAAAAGAAAGAAAAATGATGGAGATGGAACCTGTATTGATCTGTTATATATTACAAAGGAGTTTTAAAATGTTTTCCCAACTTAGCTTAGTCAATTTTTAAGCTTTTTATGTGATTTTGTTATACAAAAGGTGAATGTTTATAATTTCTAAGAATATTCTTTGTGATGAACTTAACATTTTTTGTAGTAATAGAATATGAACTTTTTGTTATCAGATACAAAATTTTATTTTTATATTCCAAAAAAGATATCTTAAAATAATTTCTAGATATAATCGGAATTTGTTCTTACCAGAAATATTTTATCTTGTTCTTAGAATATCTAAAGAAAAAAAATTGACACTTTTTTAATTTTAATATGACATCTTGTAGTAATTTTGTTTGGGTAAAAATTTTAAAATTAGTGTGACAATAAAATTGTATATTTTTTAATGTTATCTATTTTTTTGGTTATTCAAGTTGAAAAATTGTGGGGGAGTGTGTAAGATAATTTATTATTGAGACTTTGAATTGTAGTTTCTATAAATAGTATGAAATCAGATAATTTTTAAACTTTTACAACACATAACACTAATTTTATTTATATCTCCCATAGTAATTAAATTCTTTTGTGTATTCTTTTTTTCCGAATTTTTAAAATAATTTTTAAATGGTAAGATTTGAATAACAAAATGTAAAACATTAAATTTCCTTAATGATAATTTGTGTGTAATTATGTTTTATTCCAATAATCATAAATTAATGAAATTTAAATTGCTTTATGATAACAAAAAATGAATTTAGATTAATTATAAATTTGATTACTGTTTTAATCTTATTATACAAAATAAAATTACTAAGTTTTAGAATCTACCATTCTTCAATATAACCGTCAGTAAATTTTCACTTACAACATTTCATCATTAGAAACATAGAATTTTTTTTAGTTTTTGAATTCTTCATTCATCTTCTTTTATTAGATTATTTTTTAAACTTTAAAATCATTAAAAACTTTTCAAAAAAGAACACTTTCTAACATCAAATCTAGTTTGGAACTAATAGAAAATGAAATATCTGAAGCATTGAAAAATTATACTTCCATATTTTGATGTATGATTTTTAATAGTACTATAATTTTAAATTTTCCTTTAAAATTACAAGATAAACACTTATGGAATATAACAATTAATTTTAAGGCTTTACCATACATTCTTGTTTCTAAATTTTGGAAAACAAAAGAGTATATAAAATAATATATTGATAAATTTGAAAACAATAAAAAATATTATTTACACATATGGTAATCATCAAAAATTTTATACTATCTCCGAATACATTTAATTGTTAAAATTTTTTTCTGCATAATTATCATTTATTTTGCATCATAAACGCTATCTTTATTATCAAAAATACGATGAATCAACAAATTACTTTGTCAAAATACTTTTTAGTACATAAAAATATTTTTATGAGATTTAATTTTACTTATAACTAAGAGAAAAAAGTTATTATTAAGTAGTTGTTAAAAATATTTGATAACGTTACTTCCTGTTAATGTTTGCTATAACTCAAGGCTTTTCGTCTCTTCATAAAAGTAAATGTATATATGATCAATCAATTGCTTTTGCAGTAATGATAATGTACTATAGAAAGGACTACTTTATTTTCAGATACCTTTATATGCATGAATCTAAATAATTATTATGACAAAAACAAACGATTTTTATTTTGATTTAAAATTTTTCAAATCATTAATCTACCTTTCACCTCATTTGTACTCAAGAACAAACTACTATTCTATTATTCTAACTTTATTAACACTCATAATTAGTATTTCATGTTAGTATTACCTTTTTTTATTTAAATTTACCAATAGTATAAAAAATTATTCAGGTGAAGTATTGGGATATTATTTAGGTTTAGTTCCAGGAGAATGTTATAAAGCATTGATGACCAAAGATTCAAAAACTTTTTTCGCTATATTTTGGAAGGGCTCACTTATGTACATAGGAAAATGTTGTCTTCTTGGAGCACTTACTGCATCAGGGTGGTTTCTTTATATTGTTTATAGAAGTAGTATAACAAAATCTCTACATAAATCATATTTTAAAAATAATGTTTCATTAAAGGTTAATTTAAATTATGAAAGTGATATTGACAATCCAGACCAACGGATGACACAAGATGTTGATAAAATGTGTAATCAACTTGCTAATTCAATCGTGCCAGCTGCTTTAATTTGTCCTTTTGTAATTGCCTATTATACTTACAAGACATACGAAACTGTTGGATTTTATGGTATTGGAGCAATATATTTGTATTTTGTAATTGGAACAATAGTTAATAGGTTACTCGTTTCTCCACTTGCAAAATGGACTGGAAGAGTCGAAAGATATGAGGGAGATTTAAGATATAAACATGTAACAATAAAAAATAATTGTGAGCAGATTAATTTTTATAGAGCACAAAAATTTGAAAATGATTCATCAGATGATTTTTTATTTAGACTACTTAAGAATCATTATTATCTATCTTGGTGGAGATTTCCTAATTCTTTTTGGCAAAATTTTTTTAATTATTATGGTGGATTTTTATCATATGCAATTCAGTATATACCAATATTTATTTTTAACTCATATGAAGATTTATCACCATCGGAATTGACAAAAGTTATATCAAATAATGCTTTTGTTTATATTTATTTAATAAATAGTTTTACACGCCTTACAGATACAGCTTATGTAGCTGGACAAATGGCTGGGATACTTCAAAGAGTTTCACAATTATTAAAATATATGGAAAAATTAAATGATGACGAGTTAATTATTGATAATATAAATAAGTTATCTGGAGAATGTGGGCTAGTAATGGAGGATGTAATAATTTCTAAACCACATGGAGGAATATTAGTAAAAAATTTATCGGTTAGTTTAAAAGATAATGATTCTCTTCTAATAACAGGTAACTCTGGTGTTGGAAAGACATCATTATTAAGAGTTATAACTAATATATGGAAACAAGACTCAGGAAAAATATTATCAAAATATTCAATTAAGGATATAACTGTTATTCCACAAAAACCATACTTTCCTGCTGGAAAATTAACTCTATTACAACAACTAATTTTTCCTAAAAAACTATTAGATTTTGATATTTCTATTACCGATTTTGAAAGTCGGATTTTTGATTATTTATCAATGTTTAAACTTGAAGAATTACTTGAACGGATTGGTTCACTTTATACACAACCAAATTTTGAGTATTCCGATTTGACTCCAGGAGAATTACAAAGATTATCAATAATTAGAGGTTTATTAACAAATCCAAAAATATTATTACTTGATGAATCAACAAGTTCAATTAGCGAAGATATGGAAGAAATTTTGTATAAATATATCCTTGAAAAATCTATATTATTCATATCAATTGGTCACCGGAAAACATTAAAAACGTGGCACAAACATATTTTAACCATTTACGATGATGGAAGTTATATTTATTCAGACAAGGATACACCAAATTTGAAAAAGTTTTAATGCTAAGATGATGTATATTTAAAAAATAATTTATATAAATTAATTTTCATAAAGGTTTAAATATAGTACAGATATTTTTTTTAATCTATAATTATCGTTTATTGATAAAAAGAAATGCTAAATTTCTTTACTTTGACAGTTGTAATTAAAATTGTTTTTCATATAATGATAAACTAAAATGTTTAATTGTTATCTTTTATAAATAAACATTATTAAATTTCATTAAAAAATATTTGATAGATTGGCACATCATGACTAAGTGCGCTATATAAAGATTATCTAAATGATACTTTTTTTTCTACATAGTATGTTAAAACCTCTGTTTTTTATGTTATATAAAAATAAATACGTTATAAAAATAATGTTCATTAACGTACTTCAATCACCTTCATATGTAAAAGAACGATTATTAACATTTCTATACATACTTCTATAATTCTTTATAATGATCTTAGCTTCAAATATTAAATATACTTATTTATTAAATTATAAGAAATTTCACAATTTACTAGTTCGTTCCCATATTTTTTGGTATATTAGTTTTCAATACGTTATTTAAAAAATATTGTAGTCATTAAAATGTTTGGTTTATAATTTTTAATACCTTTATGACGGTATAGTTGTGAAGATAATGTTAATCTTTCTATTAGAAATGTTATAATATTCTATAAAAATAGAAAAATTTGTTTTGAAATTCATTTACAAATAGGTGTTTAACGATTATTTATTATAGATAAAGCGTAATTTGTATTTTTATTATATTTTGTACTTTAAAAAATATACTATGTAATTTCTAGGAAAAATATTCTGATTTAATTTTCAGACAGGTTTTTATAAAAATAGAAGAATGGCAATAAATATAATTATAGGCAAGATTATGGTACACTGCTATTAATTGCCCCTTTAATCAGTAGTAAAAGCAATAATGTTTAACTAAAATTTATATTGTTTTATAAAGTATTCTTGTAGAAGAATTTCTCTTTGATCTAATCACCCTTTTGACTTTATATTTTTTAATAGTTTTCTTCCTTAAGTTTAGATAGCTTTTCTTAAAAACCAACTAAAACGATTTCTTGTATTTTTGCAACGTTTTCACTTAAAAGTTAGCATAAATATGTAAATTTTTACTAATTTTTTAATGAAATGATATCATATTCAGATGGCAATTTTGTTCAAATTTAAGAACATATAATTTTTATTCAAGGCCATATCACATTTTATTGTTATTATGCCTTCCACTTTTATAACAGTTGTCTAATACAAAAAGAAAGTTTATATATGATTATAATTTAATAAGCATTTATGTATGAGAATTTTAAATTATTATCTATAAAAACAAGTTTATAAATATTCCTATTTCTAGAGTGTTCTCTTAAATATGCAATGAATCAACCTAGATAACATGTGGATGCATAAAAATTGCTATTCTTCGTTTATCAAGTAATATTCTTTTACTGAAATGCTTACTAAGTATAAATGAAATTTGCATTTAAAAGCTACTAAATTGAAAAAAAAGTTAATAAAATTGTGATTAATTTTACGTCTATTATTTAATTTTTTAAACATCGTTTATTTTTATTCAAAGAACCCTAGAATAATTAAAACAAATTACACTTCTAACTATTTTATCCCAAAATTATTAAACTTTTTTTACATACTTTTAATTCTTATTAAACTTATATTTAATTATTAAATAAATTTTTATACCCAACTTTTACAGTAATATACTATACGAATTTTTAAAATGGATATTTATATCAATGAGAATCAGGGAAATTACTCAATTACCATGCCTCCATATATAAATGAAACAGATATATATTTGTATTTTGATGATGAAGATTATGAAACACTTCAATTGCACGTTACAATTATTAGTACTATTAGTGTAATTGGAACTTTACTTGGAAATTCTCTCCTAATATATGTTTTATTAAAAAACAAAGCACTAGATAGGAATAGAAAGTTTTTTTCTCATCACACTCTCATATTCCATATGTGTGTAGCAGATTTGTGTTATGTATTTTTCAGTCTCCTGTTAACACTACTTGTTTCATTATTTTTTGTTGATTATAATTTCCCAGAATTTTTATGTAAACTTCAAAAGTATTTGTCACTTATACCTATGTATGCTTCACCTTTCCTTCTAGTTGCTACATCATTGGATCGTTATTATGCAATCTGTGAACCCATTCAAAGATTGCATTATAACTTTTTTAAAACACCGAAATTTTTTGCCTATGTATCATGGATTGGAGCGTTGTTGTGTGCGATACCAAATTTTTTTTTATGGGGAAGAACTGAAACGGCAATGTGCGATGTTATACCAGAAACTTATTGGATAGCAAAAGGAAATACATTATTTTTTATTATTTTTGCATGGATTTTACCATGCACTGTTGCAGGAATCTTATACTATTTTATATATTGTGCTGCATATAAAGTTAATAGATTAATATCTTCTTTACCTGAAAATGAAACTCATCAAAAGTAAGCTATTTCTTAAATAATTTTATAATTTTAATAATATAAATTTAGAAGTTTAAAGATTGACGAGACTTCATTTTTTAATCAGAGATGTAGCATTGCATTATCATCAGCGAATCATATTCTTTTTTCAAAAAATAATACAACAACTATGGTTTCACAGGGTAAAATTGATGTTATCAATAGATTACGGGACGATTCTTTTGATAAAAAAAAGAAACAAACAATTAGACTAACAATGACAATTGTAATTGTTAGTTTTTTTATGTATGCACCATTTTCGATTTGTAATTTTCTTGATTTTCTTAATGTTAAACTTGGAGATGGTAAAATTGCAACATATATTTTATTTTTGGGAAACCTCAATAGTTGTACTAATCCAATTATTTATTTTTATTTTAACTTCAAATATTTAGCAAGAGTTATTCAAGAAATTTGTAAGTGTTTTGAAATAAAAAATAATTTTTCTACATTGTCAAACCAAAGTATGAATACGAGAATCTGAAATCTTAGAAATATTTTGTGATTAATATTATGATTGGGATAAAATTGTTTGTTACATAGCAATTTTTATTCTACTGCTCACCTGAAAAGTTTTAGAAGAAAAAGTATTGGAGTTCATGTGATATATAAATAACTCTATTAAGTTTTCTACCAAACTGCAGTCTGATCATTCTGAACAAAGAAAAAAAATTAAAGAAAATTTTAAATAAATTAAAAAGGTATATTTTATGTTGTATTTATATAAAATCCAAAACTACATGCTGTAATTTTCTATATATAAATATTATAATAAAGTTTGTATTAACCACAGTTAAAACATTGAAAAGTAATAAAAGTAGTAACAATATCATCATATATAATAAACAATTAAAGGAATGAACATAATTATTTGTGTCTTTTTCCTTTGTTTGCTTTACCATAACGATCGCGGGCACCAGGTTTCGACCAATTTCTGTGGGCAAGTTGTTCTTCATTCATATCACTTGAGTCCTCTCCGCTTGAATCTCCCTCACTATCCGACTCCTCCTCAGATTCTTCCTCATCTTCATCGTCATCGTCTGATTTCAAGTCATCGGAGTCTTCATTTGCATCTTGATCCTCATCATCATGTCCACCAATATCAGCAAATTCAACATCAGCCTCTTCAATTTCATCACCAGCCTCATTAAGTTTAGCTGCTTCTGGTAAGTGACCTTCACTCTTAAGAACACGTGCTTCATCTGGAGTATATTTTAAAATAACATCTGCTTTACTATCTTGGTAATCTCGAAGACCAACTAAAATAATATCTCCTGTGTTAATCCAAACTTTTTTACGCATTTTACCACGTATGTGACAGAGCCTTTCTTTACCATCAAAACAAAAAGCAATTAAACGACCATTTCCAAGCATTTTCAACACTTGAGCATACTCTAAAATTTATTTGTTTATTTATTTTATTCCTTCTGAAGAAATATATTTACCTTGATCGTCAGAATCTTTTTTAATTAATTCGCGTTTCATGACGTCACTCTCATTTTTACCTCTTCTACGGTTTTTACCTCCTTTTCCCTTATTCTTCGGCATGACTATTTAGAAGTTCTGAAAATATTATCAAGAAAAAATAAAAGACCCTAAAAAATATAGTATATTGTCCAGCAAAATGAATATGTGGAATAAAACAATCAATTATCTAATGACACTAAATTTTACTGTAGCAAAAAAAATTCGCAAATATTCTAAATTACTGAAAAAACATCTAATGAAATTAAAACTAAATGAAATAACATTCCCAGTGAAACTATTTTCATTCCAAATAATTACAAAATACTAAAAGTATCCCGAAACGACTTATGGATATTTTGGTGAGACGTACTCAGAAGTTGAGTTATTGTTGTTGCCAAACTATTATTTTCATGCCATGTCTGGAAATTTAGTAAACGAAACCTTCGTTGGTGTTGCTCCACTTGTTAAGACACCAATTACAGATATTCTTAATCTTCCATTTTCACAACAAGGTTTGTTACAATAGTAATAAAAAATAATTACGATATGTTAAGGAAAAGTATGTGGCTTTTTTGAAGCTCAATTCTACAGATGCTTAGAGGCTTATGGAGCCAAATTGGGGAGAAAATACTGTGATTTGGAGCACAGAGATCTTAAAGAATGTATAACAGGTGATAAACAGGTTTGTTAACGACAACATTTCTATAAACGTGAAAAAAAATGCTTTTTAGAAGAAACGCGTTGATGCCATACGTGGAGAACGTTGGAAACAATATTTGAGTGGAAAACTAGACAAACCATTCGTAGAAAATCATCCTGAACCAGGTGTTTACAAACCAGATTACTTTTCCAACAATAGAATTAAGTAGGATTTCGTTTTTTTTTGATTAGTAGATATAAATACTTCATATATTCTTGTATTACTTTTCTTCGATTATTTTTAATCACCACCCTTTCGTGGTAGAAAGGTAGAAATAAATTACCGTTGGATTGTTGTTTTATAATATACTTTTCTCCAAAAGTCATCATTTTTATTATTTTTTTAAGGGTAGTCTTTGCACAAATTTCATAATATTTCTTTTATTGTATTTTATGGATTATTCTGAAATTCAAGATATTTGTCATAAAGATGAAGAGAGAAGGGAATTTATTGAACATTTATGGGATCTTCGGTGTGGATATAATAATGTTGGGATACGTAATGTTATCAGGAGGGCTGAGACAATGCGATGCAAACCTGGGACGTATGACATTTTCCACAAAAGGAAATTTTTCCATAGTATCTGTCCCGATCAATGTTTAGCTACAAATCTACCTCTAGGTGGCATTATTCAGAAATTCTCTGTTTGTGGTAAATATCTTTTCTTGACAAATGTTGATTATTCTCAATTTATTGTTTATGATTATGTTGGTTGTGATAACATTTTTAATGGTATCACTCAAAGACCATTTGATAAGATATTTAGGCTTAGACATACATATAATTTTATTAAACCAGGTCTTGAACATGTTCGATTGCACTTAATTAGAAGTATTATCTTGAATTCACCCGGTGGAAAATTTATAATTCTTGCATCAGTTAGACCATATACACCATTGGATCATGGAAAATTTACTCATTATAGAACAAATGATAGTTATGTAGAATCAAAACTTTTTGATGTATTTACAATTTATACTATTGATATTGAGAACAATAGGATTGCAGATGAGTACTCATTTATACAAGAGAGAATCAAACAGCTTCCTATTTCTGTTTTTAATTGCACCATAGCAGCTTTGGCATTATCATCACAAGTAATTCATATCCTGCATATTGATAAAGAAACCGGTAAATTAACATTGTTATTAAAGTTAGGTCGAGATATCCATCAAGATGATCATGTTTATATTGGTGCCGAGATGCATAAAAGGGAAAGATTTATCACAGGACTGAAACAAAAAGTTTTATCACATGTTGTTACAAAAATAGCACCAAATTGCCTTCAAAAATTAATGACACAATTAGAAGTTTATAAAACTATGCAGTTACATAGTGTTCAAGTAATAAGTGAACATGAATTATTTATTAAATTTACATGTATTGATTTAGCTGCCAGCTATAGCCAAAAAAATAATTGTAATTGTGCACCTCTTCATATTATTTATAATTGGGTTACCTGTGAGGTATTAAAAAGTATTAAAAATGATGTTTTGGGATTAAATAAAACATTAATTGATAATTATGTTGCTACACACCATACATGTAATACACCAACTAATTTCATGGATGGACCACTTCATAGTTTTTATCCAATACCAGAATTTGCAAATATAATTAAAGATGAAGGTCTTTGTATACCAATAATTAATTCATTTTGTTGTTCAAGATCACCTTACCTAGATTATGAAACTTTTCGCCTAGGATGTGGGCATAGTAATGCTTTCTCCCAGGATGCTGCTAGACTAAAAATTGATGTTGATTTCTTAAAGTAAGTTAAAGTACAACTTTACACATTTAAGTTAACATCTATTGCAGATTTTATGACTTAGTTACTAAAGGTGAACATAAAGTGGTTCGCAATAGAAACGATACTAACAGAGATAATTTTCCTGCTGTTTATCTCTTTCACCCCACTGATCCTTTCTTTATTATTGTTGATGCTGAGGAGAAGCGTAGATATTGTTATATTTTTGTACCTAGAAATTCTGATATAGATGTTATTAACAGAGATGGAAGGTAATCATTTGGAACTTCATGTTGCACTTATTGGAATGAGAGGCTGTGGAAAATCAGGTAAAAAACAATAATAAGTTATATTTTACCACGTGATTACTTATTTTATACCTATTATAATGTAAATATATTTGTGTATATGTAAAATTTATCTTTTATAAATGATTTTTGAAATATAAAAAGTTATATTTAAATCTTGTCACTTTTTAGCTTTAACTGTTCGATATATTACAAAACGTTTTATTGGTGAATATGATCCAGAATTAGAAGATACTTATTGTAAACAAGAATCCATTGTATCTCAACCCATTATAGTCTGGTTAATGGATACTGTTGACGGTTATGGAAAAGATTCTATGCGTTATTTTTCATGGGCAGATATTTATGTTGTGGTGTACGATGTCACCAGTCAGTTGTCCTTTCAGTATGCTGAAAATTTACTTCGACAAATAAAGTCTCATGAACATTCTCTTTGCTTGAGAAATCATAAAACATTACTACTTGGAAATAAAACTGATCTTGAAAGATATCGCCAAGTTAGTCAGGCAGAAGGTGAAAAACTTGCAAAAGAATATAACGCTTTATTCTCCGAAACAAGTGCAACTGATGAGTACACCAAAGTTGCTGAAGTGTTTTACAAAATTTTGGCAGGTGTTATTGAGGATATGAAAACAAGGAGATCACCAAGCCCTAGATTATATAATAGTGATTCGGAAGTACAGGCAAGAGTTAAGACGAGTACAAGTTTTAGTGGTGCATTAAAAAATGTTGCTAGATCAAGCACTTTAAGAAGATCTAAAAGTCCTGGACAAATAGATAGGCAACATAAACTTTCATTTGGTTCCAAAACAAAGACAGGAAGTAAATTGTTAAAATTGTTCCAGAATAATTCATAGATACCTACTTTAATGTATATTTATTTATTTGTTCGCATAAGAAATTTGTGTCTAATAAAATCATGAGTAGAAGAAATTTCTCATCTCGATTCTATAACTTTCTAAAATTTCTGATATTGGAAAAAAACTTTTCTAGTATATTAATCTATTTAAAAACTTCCCCAGATTCTGAACTTCTGCCAAGACTACGAAAAGACAATCGACGATGTAATAATACGCGTTTTTGGGACATAAAAAAAACCGATGACTCAAGTTACACAATAAAAATCTACAAGTATCATGAAAAGAATTAGCTAAACCATAATCGATACACTCAACTCGTCAATGTCATGAAATTTCTTCCAAGACATGCGTCATGATTATCAAAAAAGCATAGTCAGAAAGGTGTATATCAAATAATACCTTTTACCTTTTTCAAAAACAAACACTTTGCATATAAGTTACATCAAGCTCTTAAAGAAAAGTAATCACCTATAGTAATAGTTTTTTACGATATTCAATACCTTTTTCATAGAATTATCAAGCTTTTAAAATGACATTAGCGAAAATATTACTTTAAGGGATATTGATGAGAAAAAATGACCTAGATGTTAGTATATAAGTTACATTTTTCTACAAAAAGTCATATTTTTTTCTTTGCGTCACCCTAGAGTTTTTACTCCGGGATCATGAGGGTTTTTACTAACACAGTTTTACTAATTATCACTGTGATATCACTACATACATGTAAGTTTTTCTGATATCTTTACCTTATGTTTATATTTCTCACTTTTTAGTCCTTCTAAGCGCTGGTCTTGCCAAGAGAGATATTGGATCTGCCATCATCGACGGTATAACAGGTACTGTTGGCGCTTTTGGAGGTGGGATCAAGGATACTGTTGTTGGAACTATTGACGCTAGTAAAAGCGACGAAGGTGGTGAATACGGAAAGAGTAAAGCCGGAAATATTGCTGGTGCAGTTATTGGCGGACTTGTTGGGGGTGCAGTGAATACAGGCAAAGCTATAGGTGGAGGAATAAGGAATACTGTTAGTGAAGCAAAACATAGAGAGAAGAGATCGGTAGATGCAGAAGTTGTAGCTATTGAATCTGTAAATCAAACCTATTTGAATCTTCAAACCACGACAACTGGTGTCTACACTAACCCTACAACCGAGACCTATGCTACTACTACAACTTATGCTACGACTATTACTCAAGCTGCTAAGTTATGTGAGTGTGGAACTACAGAGAAGACCCTTACAGAATCTCTTGCAAAGAAATTGATTGAGTTACTTAGTTCTACCGCTGCTACGACAACTAAAGCTGCTGATATTCAATTTGATGGTACCTTCGCAGCTCCGGAAGGATGGATCATGTGGATGTGAATGTATTTGTCGTAAAGTTAAGATAGCTCACCAACCTCCGACTACTACTACTACTACAACCACTACAACTATGGCTCCAACAACTACTGCTATGGAGGATAGTGGCAGAAAATTATGTAGGTGCTTGTGTGACAGAGACGATTTGTTTGAGAAACTCTCCATTGCTATTCCAACTACGACTCGTGCAGGTACTGCTGTGGACACGGAAGATAGGTTATGCCGTTGTACATGTGAGGGAGAGAATGCATTCCATCTACCTTTAGCTATCGTTCCAGTTACTGTTGCGACTACTGAAATGACTCCGGTTGACGAACACACGGATGAGGGTGATTCATGTGAATGTATGTGCGATAGAGATGACTTGTTCTACGAACCGACAACAACTACAACTACTCAAGCTCCCGCCAGAAAGCCATGTAGATGCATGTGTGGTATGCACCACGAAATAACTACTACCACTGAACCAACGACAACCACAGTTCAGACTACCACACCGAAAGAGTACTGCCGATGCGTTTGTGAGAATGATGATTTGTTTTATGAACCAATAACTACTACCACTCGAGCTCCTAAAAGAAAACCTTGCCGATGCATGTGTTCAATGGAGCAATTCTATGATGAGCCAGAACCAACTACTACTCCAACAACAACCACAGTTCAGACTACCACTCAGAGATTATGCCAATGTGTTTGCGATAGGGATGATATGTATTTCGAGCCAACAACTACTACAACTCAAGTTCCAAGGAGAAGACAATGCAGATGCGCATGCCGTAGGCAACATGATACAACTACTCCAACAACCACTCCAACAACCACAACCGTCCAAACCACTACTAGAAAGAAGCTTTGCCGATGTGTTTGTGACGACTACTACTACGAACCTGCCACAACCACCACCGAGGCACCGAGAAAAAGAAACTGCCACTGCACCTGTGATGAGGATGATGATTCATATGGTCAACCACATGTTGCTCAGATCGTCCATGATGAACCCGTATATGAGACTATGATGACTACGCCAGCGATACCTACAACAACTGAATTTATGGAGTGTGTAAAAAATAAGAAATGTTACTCTGATGCAGATTGCTATGAAGGTAGCTGTGTTGGAGCATTCGTCGGTACCTGTAACTGTAATGCATGTACTCCTAGCAAACGCTGCAGAAGTGATATTGATTGCGGAGGTCTCATTGGAGCATGTGATTCGAGAAGGAGACGTTGTGATTGTCAAAAAGCCCACTCAGCATTTGGTTTTCCACAACTCATTGATACGCTTACCAAATTTTGCCATAAACGTAAGTGTAGCGGAGAACCTGATAGTTGTAATGGTTTGCCATGCTATTCGGGTGTATGTATGTGTTAAATTTATTAAATAAAATAAATAAGTGATTTTGGATTTTTTTATATTGTTCTTGATGAAATAATAAATTTCTTGTCGTTATTGGTGTTTCCTTTTTTGTTGTGTAACAATTTTTAGAAGTAAAAGTTCGTCTGTGTGGGAGTTTTGTTTTGTACCTGTCTTTGTCATGTCGCAGTGTGCTGCCAATTTGTTCATTCCATCCACCACGTGCAATAACTATACCGAAAACTTGAAATTATTTACAAGTAAACCTTTAAATTACACAACTGCGTAGGAAGAATATAACACTAGAAAGTTACTGTAAAAAATTTGTTGTTTACACATAAACTTGTTTCTGTAAAACAAATTTTTTGAATACGGTAAAAAAATAAAGGATATTGTCGAAAAAGGTATGTTTTCCTGACGAAACGACGGAGATAGTAGGATAATTTTTCAAGATCAATTTAATGATACACCTAATATTTATGAATTACACTTCGATAAAGATTTTTAGAAAAAAACTTCGTACAAAAACAAAATTTTTAAAATAATAAAAAACCTAATTTTCTACGATAGTTGAACGCCACTCCTGGAATCGTTTATAATCTTTACGTAAGATGATAATCTTTTGGAAGACTTTTGAGAACCTCAGCAGCTTCTTTTTGATAATCTCTAATTTTAGCTAAAAAAATTTAATTACAAATATAAGTTAAATGAAAACATACGTTCTGGTCGTGGGTGTGCACTTTCATGAACATGAATTTTTGAAAAATAACCAATTGTTGGACGTTCAATTTTTAATTCTTCCTCAATACAACGATCTACAAAACGTTGTTCTTCACGGCATTTGGAAACATAAAGTTTAGAACTTCCATGATCAATACAATCAGCGTACTTCTCAACTTCTGCAGTACATACTCTTTTCAATTTCCGCAAGAAAGCAGCACCACAATCGGTTAAAGCCTTTCCTTCTTTTAAGGTTAGACGTGGATCCTCAAGCTCTTTACGGCGAAGCATAAACTCCTAAAAAACAACCAATATTATATTTATTATGGATAAATAACTATACTTTAGTTTCTTGTTCACATGCTCTGGCCATGTAAGGTGCAACAGCCTTTAACCATGGTGTTGATAATGTGATTTCTTGGTCAACTTTCAACTCATCGTCAGAAGGTAACTTTACTGTATTAGTTATGGCCATCGTAACCTGTAAAACAAATAGTTTATAAATAATAAATAGGCTGTATTCTAATAACTTTTATCATTGGAAAAAATAACAAAATTTTATTAGAGAGACGTTTCTCCAACAAACAACAGGAAGTTTTTTAAAGACCATAAAAGTTTTCCTTAATTTTTTATTCTATAGTCTATCTATTTTTTTTCTTGAGAAAATGAGTGCTGAAAACATAGAAGATTTGAAAAATAATATGCATCAGCTAGATCAGGTTGGTTATATTTTAAATATTTTTTGTTATTATTATTAGATTGAAATTGCTCTTTCTACAGAACCAGATAATGCTGATTTACTAAGATTAAGATCTGATCTACTTGAAGTTATTTCTCTATTAAAAGACATTATAGAAGAAGAAGGAGGTAATATTGATGAAATACTAAGTACAACTTCAAGTAATAAATCAGAACAAAAAAAAAGTTCAAATGAAAAATCTCAGAAAACAGAAATCGAAGGAGAGAAGGAAGTTCATAAGAAGAAGAAGAAATTTACTAATGAAGGACTCAGTCATCGTGAAAGAAATAAAATGGAATGGGCTAAAAGAATGCAGAAACAGGTGAAACGAGAAGAGAAACAGAAAGAATTGGAGCAGATAAAGGAGAAAGAGAAAAACAGTTGGCAGAACTTCAATAGTAAGGCAAATGTTAAAGGATTAAAAGGAATAAAAAGAGTTGGATCCATTGTTTCATCTGGAGAAGGTTTAAGGAATGCTAAAGCACCGAAATCATCATCTATTACAAGCACACGATTAATTTATGCAAATAATACATTTGGTAATGTTGCCAGAGGCAACATGGATTCACTATTCTAATGTACATATTATTCTTTGTAATATTATTATGTTATTCCAACTAAACAATTGTGCTCCTCATTCAAGAAAATAAAAAAATTTTATTATTTATTTTTACGATAATAGGAGTTTTCAGTATCATTAATTTTAAATTTATAAATAGAAAATGATGTATTAAAGTTTCCTATCTCGCGACGAATTGTATGCATTATGCGGCGGCCGCGTCAAGCCTACGTTTATACTATTAATCGATGACCCCCTGCATAGTGTTATGTGAATGGTTAGTGCTGAAACATCACACCGCATTTTTATATGCCTATACGCGTCATAAACATTTTCTCTATTGCTTGAAATTTTGGAGTTTCAGTTTATCTTTCACCTCTAATTATATTTATGTAATTTCTAACTTAAGTAGATTATTAAAAATCACAGTAATGATTTATTGTTTAATTATTCTTTTATTTATACAGTGTGTTTCGTTTACTTCTCCATCATATGATTGTATTTTGTATGTAAACCCGCACTTTTTATTTTATAAAATTTTTAAATTGTAGAATTTGATTTATATAACAATTTAATATTAATAAATTATTTGGTGACACGTCATCTCTAAAGTATTTATAATTTTTGCCTGTATTTTGTTTGTTATTATTATTTTGTTCTAAAATAGTATAGAGGGTGGATGGCGTTTTTTTATAACAAATTATTTGCATAATACTTACCTTGATAAAATCTATCTTTTATTACTTAGAAATTTATGACATTGATTCTATGTCATCAAAGGTTGAAAATAAACCAAATATAATACAACGTTCTGGAATGCGCATATTTTGAATTATAATTTTTATGATGTTAAAAATTTGCACGTTTATTCGGTATTCTCCGATAATAAGAGTTTAATGAAGTTTATATATAGATATTACGTTTTTATTTTTATTGTTACAAATATGTATACAGTATATAATGCTTGATCTATGTTTCTATGGTATGATAGAAAATATGATTGATAAGAAGGTTCTTATCTATAATGATTTATAAATGACAGTTAACGTCATTTTTATATTATATAATATAATCATCTGTTTAAATCAATGTAAACTAAAAAAGTCTAAAATGCCATTCAATGAATAGTTTTATTAGTTGTTATCAATATATAATGATAGAAATTACTTAACATGTGATTGTTTGCACCTTTCTACAAAGAATATTTTTTACTCAAGAATATACCTACAGCATAGAGGAGAACGCAGTGTCTCTTTAGCCTTTATCTATATTCTTAATCTTAGTGTTCTTACTTTATCATTGCTTTAAGATAGACTTCAGTTAATATAGAATAAGTTTGTTCCTATGTTGTGGTAAATTTTACATTCAGACATAAATTTACCTAAATGTTTTATGAAAGGACAAAATGTTTTCTATGTTGTATTATTTTTTTCACATAGATAATGTGTAATATTTACATTTTCAAATTGTCTCATCTTCAATAATCATTATTTCCTACTTCAAGACAATTTAGTGTTCCATTATTATTATTCTATTCTATTATAACATTTTTAATTCTATAATGGGAAGTAAAATCTTTAACGTGTATTGTTAGACATTTACTAATACTATATTTCACTGTTCCATTCAATATATATTAAATGGTAACTTTATAGTTATTTTTTTTACATAAATAATATCTCTAAACTAGCTACAACGTTGTATTTTCTTAATTTGTGTTGTATAGTAAATATAAAATTTCTTTCAATAAAAGTAGTCCCCAAATTTATTATGAAAGTGTTACCCATTAATTTATTTTTAAACATTAAACTGTTCCTTTTATTTTAGCTTTGAAACGATACATTTTTTTTAAAAACAAGTTTCTAATTTTATAAAAGTTACTTTAGTGCATTTTTAACTTTCATTAAAACATGCTTTGTTTTCTTTGTCTTTGATATTTGTTATTAATATATATTTTCCCAGTTATAATAATATAATAAATAAGTTAATGATTTCTGTTAAAAGTATACCCATGCTAGTAATGAGATATTAAGAGTGATTATACACATCTATGTGTTTTTTATTATTATTTCAATATTGTTTTACATATTTTGATATTTTACACTTAATTTTTTTTTCAGACTTTAGTCTCGTTGATTTAAAATCTAATTCTATTATTTTAAGGAATTATTATTACTAATTTTTCACTTATGAAAATTTGAAAAATTTTTATTAGACATTCTAATTAAAAATAGTCAATTTAAAGAAATTTTTTTGATTAGTTGATCTACTTTAAATTTAAAAGTAAATTAATTACAAAATAGTGGTAACTTTGGTTACTTAAATTAGATAGTAATCAGTATTTTTGTATGATGCAAATAGTTCCAGACGACGATACCTTTAATACATTAAAGAAAGACAAGTGTCTAGAGGATAAGACAGTTAATTTTAAGAATATTAATAATACTTTTGAGGAAGAGAATAAAAGGTTTAGTAAATTGTGAAGAAAGAAATTATTTCGAAAAGTAGTAACATAATGACTGGACAAGGAAGTTTAGATCGTAGTTTACCGTCAAATCAGGAACAAAACAATGGAATTATAAAGGATGATGTAAATACACATAGTAGTGAAGTTGCTGTAAATAAATTTTATTTAAATGATGATAAGATTGATGAGGAAAATATTAATGAAAATGATTCGATTATAAAGAATGATACATTATTTAATTATTCAACAATTTCTGGTGATTTTTCTAAAACAACAGATGGGAATGTTATTAATGAAGAGATTGGTAATTGTATCAAACCAACAAATCTTCCAGGAGAGTCATTTACAACTTGCCATGAATGTTCTGTTTGTGCTATGTTTTTATCTCAATATCGTATAGTTATAACATCTGAACAGAAAAAAGCTGTAGCTGTAATACCAATTGTTGCTCTTGATTCTATTGAAGCACGAGAAAATAACTATTTATTATTAAATTGTAAAGATGGGAGAATATTACGTGTAAAGGCTAAATCACAGGAGTGTGCAATCACGTGGTTCAAGAAATTGACTCAAATTGCTACAAATACACGCAATCTCAAGGACATTTTTGCTTTTGTTATGTCTAAACAACTAAAAGATGAGAAAGAAGAAAATGGTAGTATTGGTGAATTTTATAGTCAATTGGCTAAAAGGTGCATGTCTAAAATACCTTTTAAAGATGTTGATGTACGTAATGAATTTAAAAGATTAAATTTTGATCAAAAAATTTGGAGGATATCAAATAAGAATGAAAATTTTAATTTTTGTAAAACATATCCTAGATATTTAATTGTTCCAGCTTCTATGTCTGATAATGAGTTAGATGAAGTGGCACCAGGACGCTTTTTAGGTCGCATTCCAACAGCTGTCTGGCATTGTAAAACAAATGGTGCTGTATTATTGCGGTCATCTCAGCCATATATACGATATTTCTCGGGTCCAGTAGATGAAGATATAAATTATATCAAGAAGATAAGATTGTCCATCAAAGCAGATACTACACCTCAGAATTTATTAATTGTCGATGCCAGAGCATATACAGCGGCATTGGCAAATCGTGCTAAATGTGGTGGATATGAACAACAAGAATATTATGCTAATACTGATGTAGAGTTTAGAAATTTAAGTAACATTCATCACATTAGGTATGCATTTTCACAGTTGCGTAATTTAATGATGGGAGTGGATGCTAACCCTGTAAATTTCTTTCAACAACTTCAAGCAACCAATTGGCTAAACTATATTGGTAGTTTGATAGCTTCAGGTGTTGTTTGTGCTGAGTCATTATTAGATAATGCAAGACATGTTCTTGTCCATTGTTCAGATGGTTGGGATAGAACAACACAAATAGTATGTCTTACAAAAATTATTGTTGATCCATATTATCGAACAATGAAAGGGTTTGAATATTTAATAAGAAGAGAATGGATAGAATTTGGTCATAAATTTTCTGATAGAAATGGTATTCTTAATGGTAATGGAAATGAGAGAAGTCCAGTGTTTTTACAATTTTTGGATTGTGTATACCAATTAACTGTACAGTTTCCATGCAAATTTGAGTTTAATGAATATTACTTAATTAAGCTTGTACATCATTCATGTTCAGGATTATTTGCTGATTTTCTTTTTAATAATCTAGAGGAGGCTATTGTGTTTAGAAATAATTTTTATATTGAATCAGAAAACAGTTTACTTTTATCAATATGGAATTACTTTGATATCAAAAAAGATGAATTTAAAAACTTTTTCTACGAACCAAGTACAAAATGTGATGACCGTTTAAATCCAAAAGTTGATCTACAACACATGAAAATATGGGAGCGCGTCTATAGCTGTTCTCCAATTGAAGATAAGATCAATAATAGTGAAGAGATGCTTTCAAATGCTATTAATGGTATTTCAATTACTGAACCAGTTGTTGAGAAGTCTCTTTCAAGAAGTGTATCAGCTGAGAGTATATCAAATCATAAAAATCAGAGTTTGGGCCATTCTCTACATTCATGTAATACCTTTCACGAATCCCGTCAGTCACAGTCGAGTCCTACACAATTTGGACTTGATGCTTTAATAAGTGAAGATGGTTTAACAAATTGTAAAAGTGAACTTGAAGATAAATTGTATAAAACTCAACAATATATATATAACAACAGTGTATATTCTAATAATTGTAAAAATTCAACCCCTAGAACGTTTATTGCTTCAACAGAAATAGGATTTAATCATTGCCAGAAACCATTATCATTAAATTATCGAAATGAACTCACTAAATTAGACATGGATTTTGAGATGAAATCGGTATGCCAATGATCTGTATAAATAAATTTATACAAGCCTTCAAGAGTTAGTTATTAATACTCTCTCGCGTGACTTGTTACAATATCAATTATCTATTTTTCTAATACTTTTTTTTCTATTTTCAGCCGTCATCAGATATACAAGCAGATATAAAGTCACTTAGTTCGGATTGTTCTTTTTCAATGCAGGGTGGATCATTTAATTTACATAATGGCTCTTTATCAGAGGAGACACAACTTCTATTAAATGATTGTATGGATGAAAATATTCCTGGACGTATAGGTAGAGATCGTTTATTTTCTGAATGTACAAAACAAGAATTTATTATAACTGATACACATGAAAAAATGTGTATAGCATATGATGAGGAATATACATCTACACATACATCACCAATAGATGTTCCTACTGATCCATCTGCATCAAATTGTAGTACAACACCTGGATCAACATTCTCTCAATCATATGTTATAACAAATTCATTTAATGAAAATGATAATATTATGAACCAGGAATCACCAACATCTACAGAAGCAAAAAGAACTATAGTATCTAAATCAAATACTTCACCAACAATCAAAAGTAGATCGATAACAAAAACAACATCTTCTATTCCTATTAGTAGATATCCATCAGGTGCTCCAACATCAATTATGGTACAATCATCACAACAATACTTCCGTGAGGATTGTCAAACAATTAGAAGTTAGTAATCATCAGAACAGATGACTCAATATATAATGTTTGTTTATTTTATTTGAATTATCATTCTCAAATTTAAAGTTACAGAAATTTTTAATTATTTACTAAAAAGCATATTTAGGAGACTTTTTAATGGCTCAAAAATTTTTTATATTACATTTTTATATAATCCTTTACCTCTCAATATTAATCATGACTAATTTGGCTTTCGGTGTGTCTTGAAGGATATTTTTTATAAAAGATATTCTTCATATCATTTAATTTTTTTAAAACTATTATCTTTTTCTGTTAAATAACTGTGAATTACGTGTTCGATAACTTTGATACGAATTTTAAAATAACGTAGTTTAAAAATGAAAATAATAAATTGTTTCAAGAAGAAAATATATTGGAAAAAGTTTTATCTTTTATTTTATATCTTATCAACAATATTTTAATTTTATATACTAATTTATTTACAGACTTTCTAAGATGTCCTCAGATTTTTTGGGTGACAAAAAACATCTTAATATTCCATTTTTTGATCCAACTAAACCACCTCCAAACTATAATTTATTTTCTGATGATGGTAATTTGTTAAATACACCATTTGCACCACCAGAATTAAAAAAATCATTTGGAGATAATGTTATATTGAAAAGTTTGAGGCGGACAACTGATGTTGATACTCAATTATTAACACCAAAAATGATATCACCTGTGAAGACGATATTCACATCACCAATACAACCACCTCCAATGCCTAATTTGGTTCTTCCTCCTAAGCCGGCAACTCCACAATTAAATGCTAAACCAAGTAATATAAAAATAATTCCAAGTAGTAAAACACATGGTAATAGGACAATAGTTCCATTGGAGATTAAACAAAATTGTACAATTCTAGGTTCATCAACGACAACCCCACAATTTTTACATTCAGCACCACCATGTGAAAATAAAATTTCTAAAAGAAGTTTCTTTAATTATAAAAACAGGAGAAGTAGTAGACAATCAAATGCTTTATATAACACTACACCATCCACAGCTCCATTACGTAAAAAATCATTTAATTTAAATGGGACACCAATTTCATTTTCAAATAAAGAGATAACTGATAAATCTCTCAAACCAATTTTAAGAGATACTAACAATGATTGTAAATATACCAAGCAAAACAAATATTTTGATAGTACTTTATCATCATTTCAAATGATATGTTTAGAGGAAAATAAGAATGAAGCTATAAAAACATCTTTAAAATCACACCATCGTATCTTAGAATACAAAGAATGTTTTGTTCTAATGAAATTACTCAATGATTCTTCATCAAAATTATATAACTATATAAAAAGTGGTGCAGATAAGAAATATTTGATAGAGGAATTATATAGTATAATAGAGGAGAAATTTAAAAAACAAGAGTTTAAGTCAGTTACTCATCCAAGAATTAGCATTATATATAATATTACTAAAGAGTATGAGAAAATTATAGAAAATGAAGGAGATAATTTAAAGATGAATGGTAATTATAATGAAATAATTGTACCCTTTAGACAAGGAAGTGAAAGTATTAGAAGATTTATTAATGAAAAAAATCCTAAGGAAGTTGTTTCATTTTATAAAAAAAGGAATGAAGCTTTAGATAAGAATGATAAAAAATATGTTAATATAAAAGATTTAATTAAATTATTAAAGAAAAGGAGTAGTTGCGATTTATATACTTATAAGCAAAATGATCCTTTAGTAGCTATTATTAAAAAAGTTAGAGAATTAACAAAAAATGGGATAGCAGAAAGATTAAGGAGTAATAAAAATGTTGTAGTGAAGGAGAAAAAAGAAAAAATTGAGAAAAAGATAAGTGATGAAAAGACGATACAACGAAAAAAATTGAAGAAATTGGGAACACTTAAAGAAATTGTACAAGAAAAAGAAGTAGATGTTGCAACAAATATAATTTGTAAATCAGAAGTAAATAATGATAATGTAGTAATGAAAGACATGACAAATGTTTCTAATAGTCTTGTCAAAAATTCATACGAAAATTTTATAAGAATTAGGAACATATTTAATGACATTAATTATGTAACGAAATTTAAAGATTCAAATAATTTTAAACCATTATATAAAATATTTGAAGATGAAGGAATAAGAATGTTTTATGTTATGGATAGGATAGATAAAAAGAAATGTGTTTTGAAGGAGTACCTTAATTTTGGTGATAATGAAAATTTACTTATTCAATTTAAGAGTGAAATTGAATGTCTAGTTAAAAATCGTGAACGTATGTTTGAGCCTATCCTTGGATTTGCTATTAATCTTCGATTAAATCGCCTTTACATTGGTTATACTATTAATAATAATACTTTGGAGAAAGTTGTTAAAGATGATAATTATGTTCCAGACATATCATTTATTCGTTTTGTTTCTCAACAGATAATTGAAGGTTTATATCACTTAGAACGAATAGGAATAGTACATAAAGATATTAAACCAAGTAATATATTTGTTAAGTCCGATAATGGACGTATAACTATTGGAAATTTTCATTACTGTAGCTGTATAAAAGAACCACATAATTTAGTTTACAATGATAAATCATATAATTATAGATCGTTAGAAGCCTACATTGAACCATTAAAGTTAACTCATGCTGTTGATATGTGGGGTGCTGGTTGTGTTATCTATGAAATGTGTACTGGTGGTTTTCCATTATTTGAGGGAACTACCCCATTAGCAATCGTTGGTAGCATTTATAAAGTAATTGGTGCTCCATCAAGGGAGTTATGCAACGGATATGATAAAATTCCTTTCTATAAATATATACATTTTGCCAGGACTAGACCAACTAAATTAAATTTTAGTATGCAAAGTTTAAATCCATATTTAGAAGATTTCTTTGATAAAATATTTACACATAATAGTACAGGACGAATTACACCATATGATGCATTATTTCACCCATATTTAGAGGATATATCTATAGAGGGAATGAAAGCAAGTGAAAAATGGCATATGAAATATGAAAAATTAAATGATCACTCATTAAGATTTGAAATTCAGGTTCGATATATTAATTCGTTGATTCAAAAAATAAAAGAACAGCAAGATAGGAAAATAGATTCATCAGAAGAACTTTCAAAAATATTATTAGAAAAATTATCTGAAGACAGAAAGGAATTTGCTAAGTTTAAGAGATTAGAGATGAAAAGAAAACAAATAGCAAATTTAAAAATTTTAGCTAAGAAACAGAAACTTATTTCAAGTGATATTGATAAAATGGTTGGTAAAATTAATACATCAAACAAACTTACTTTAGAACAAAGATTAGAAATATATAAAAAGAAGGATGTTCGAAGTATTTTTGTAACGAAACCTCTCTTTAGAAGAATACTCATTAGAACTGGAAAAATTCCTGTTCCTTTGGCTTATGAAATATTAGCAAGAATCGAAAGTGGGAAAATGAAATTAAAAGACGTAAAACCAGGTAATAAAATGGAACAAAAATTATTAAGTATTCGGGAAAAAGAAAAAATAAAAAGGGCAAAACGACTGTCAAAAGTTAAAAAATTAGATAAAATTAAATTAAGAAAAGCTAAAAAAACTGATAGTGATATAAGAAAAGTTGACTTAAGAAAAAAATTTTCTATTATTAAACCTGTGATCAAAAAAAGTACTCGATCAAAAAATGTTCTTTCATCTAAAGCGAAGGTTAAATCAAAATCACTGGTGCAACAAAAAAAGACTACATTAGAAAAAAAACCAACTTTTGCTATACCTAAATTACCTAAACACTTAACAGAAAAAATATCCAAAGACTCTGATGTTGTTGTAGGGAAAGTTTTAAAAAATAAACAACAAGAAGTGAATGATAAAAAGAGAAAAACAAAATTGATTGATATTTCTGAGGTACCATCAGAGAATAGTACTCCTAAAAAGTGTAATAACCTTCATAAAATGGAAAAAAATAAAGAATTAGAAGAAATTCCATTATCGAAGAATTGTGAAACTCAAGTATCAAAGACCATTAAACCATTTCCGCAATGTTTAATGCCAGATGATGAACCATGTAGTAGTAAATCTATTATTAAAGCAAAAGACAAACCATGGTATGAAATAAAAACAAGCCCATCACTTCCTTATGATAAAGCACCAAAAATATACATTCCACCTGATAATCAAATATCACAAAAACGTACATATAATAATTCAATACAAAAAAAGAATAAAAAAATTCCAAACAAATCATCAACATGTAATAAAGGACAGGTAGTTAAACCATTAAAGATACCACCTGTATTGACACCAGCCGAAAGAATTCAAAAATTAAAAGCTCAAACACCATTATTTTCACCACCAAATTTACATCTTGGTAAACCATCACCAACTGTTAGTCATTTATATAATCAACTATCAAATAATAAATCATCTCCTGCTTTGAAACAAACGGACCTTATCAATGATAATACTTCTTTTCGTAAAGATAGGCATGAAAGGGATATGAAAAGGCATTCATTGACAATTAAAGATAGACTATTTGAGAGGATAACAACTCCACCAAAACCTCCAACTTTATTAACTACAAAACAACCATCTGTTGAAACTGAAGGTACAATAAAAAATCTTCTAACTGTTAAAAAAGATAAGATACAAAAGAAGATTGATGATTAAACTATTAGTGATTTTAATGGCATCTCCTAATTTTTTTTATAATTTAATACTCAATTAATTAACTATATAATTTTAGATCTCAACCTGCCATATTTGTTATTTTTTAATAATAATTTATTTAATTTTTTAATGCAATTAAAAATAAGTTCTTAACTATCATTTATTTTATTATTATTTTTTAAAAGTAATTTTTTATTTATTTAACTAAAAAATTATATTAAAGTTATTGATAATGGAATCAGATGAGGAGGAATTTGATAATGGAGAATGTTTTTACTATACAAAACTTAGTGATGTATTTGAAAAAAATAATATTTTAGGGGAGGTTGTCCAAGATACAGATGATTTCGTATTTATAGAGGAAGTTGGACGTGGTACGTATGGTGAAGTTCATATGGTTAAAAAAATTAAAGATAATAATAAAATAAGTGTATTAAAGGAGGTGTATGCATTTAATACCGATTCAAATATTGTTAAAAATTTAATAAATGAAATAATGATTCTTAAAAGTTTATCACATCCTAATATTATTAAAATCGAGGGATTTGCTCAGAATTTTGCAGATGGTAGTATATATATTGAGTATGAGTATTATCCATATACACACTACAAGACATAATATCACTAGAAAAAGAGATTAGTGAAGGTACGATAAAATCATATACATATCAATTATTTGATGCTTTATCATACATCCATTCGAAAGGTATATTTCATAGAGATGTTACCCCATCAAATATTCTTTTATCACCTTCTGATAAAATTATTCTTACTGATTTTAATATGTCTAAATATATTCAATGTGGGGAAAGTGATGATATGAAATGTCAGACTCCTTGTTTAACTACACTTCAATATAGAGCTCCAGAAGTATTACTTGATATTCCTGATTATAATGAAAGTATTGATATATGGGCTGTTGGATGTATAATTGTTGAGATGATTAATGAGGGAGAACCATTATTTAATGGGACAAGTGATTTAGAACAACTAAAGAATATATTTACTATTCTTGGATTACCAAATGAAGGTAATTTACCAGGATATAGTGATATCCCATTTTTTCAATATTTTTCTGTTGAAATACAAGAATTTAAGTTACTAAAAAAGTCACTCAAAAAAATAAATGATGAAATTATTTTAGATCTTCTTAATAAAATATTTACCTATAACTATAAGGAACGATTAAAAGCAATAGAAGGAAAAATACATCCCTATCTTTCTAGATAAGAGAATTAATATATGTTTAAACTACTTTTGATAAGGAGAAATTCAATTTATAAATATTTAAATTATTAATCTTAAAACATTTCATTGTTCCCCTCCAAAATTTTATATTTATTGTAATATTTCTTTTTATAATGTTAAAAAAATTAATTATTTCTAATAAATTCTTTTATTGTTTCAACGTTATACCAAATGACCATCTATAGTTTATATATTTTTTGCTTCAAAAACCTGTAATCTATAGTTTCCTTTTTATAATTCACATAAAACTAGATTTTATAAAATATATTTTAAAAATAAATTGCATAACTTTCTTTGAACTAAGATCAAGACTTTTTATATATAATTTCATATTTTCTTTCATCAACTAAAAATTTCAATTACATGTGCGTTGTTAGGTATAATTAAATTTAAACACATGTATAATTACGTCAAATATTTAATAAATTAATAAAAACTAAAATTTCTATCACATGGCAAAGTGATTTTTGAATGTGTTTTTATAGTGCTTGTGTGTTTAAAAATGTTACTTTAAATAAAAAAAATAATTAAAGAGAATTGGCAACGAAATAATTAATTAGCATTTATTTTTTTACTTATTTTTTTTACTATAATTTTAATAATGTGACATTAATTGATATATTGTCATTGACATACTACTTCGAAGGAAATTATCTATTTTTCTCACTTTTTTATGACTCCATATTTTTGCAAATCATCTTCACATGGAATAAATCATAAAAAATGATACTTTGTCATTGAAATAAAGAAATTTTAGTTAATTTAATTTATTTTTTTCCCCTAAATTATCTATTTACAGCATCAGATAATATGCCCCCTTGTAAACATATCAACTTTTCGTGTATATTATAGTTAAGAAATATATAATAAAAGTGTCAGTATTTAAAGTTATTTTATCATCATATATTCTTCAAATTAATACACTCCTCCCATTTCAATGAATGTTTATGGATTGGCAACGAAACTTGTAAAGATGATGAAATTTGATCAAGGATTTATAAAGTGATCTTGATTAGGTTTATTGTTTGACAATAAATGACTGCCTATTTATGGGTTGTATAAAAATATTCATTTACTATAAAAGGACAATATTCTCCATATTAATCATAGTTCCTTATTTCTAAACATAGTTTTAACTTTTTATATATTAATTAAATATTTTTCTATTTTTAGGAAAAGTTACACTTTAATTATACATTCTTTAAATTACTAAAATGGTAAGTTTCAAAGATGTATATAACTTTAAACTAAAATTTTAGAATTACGAAAAAGGAGCAAAACCAGAAGCTGGACAATTTATTTGTTTTGATCATATTCGTTTTTATGTTGGAAATGCTAAACAAGCTGCTAATTGGTATTGTACAAATTTTGGTTTTGAACCATATGCTTATAAGGGTCTTGAAACTGGATCACGTTTAATTGCCTCCCATGCCGTTAAACAGAATAAAATTATTTTCGTTTTTGAAACAGCACTTTTACCAGGAAATCAAGAAATTGGTCAACATCTTATACAACATGGAGATGGTGTTAAGGATGTAGCATTTGAGGTTGATGATATTGAGTATATTGTAAATTATGCCAAAAAGAAGGGTGCTGTTGTTGTTAAAGATATTACAAAAGAAGAGGATGAAAATGGTTTTGTTTTGACAGCCTCCCTCCAAACATATGGAGATACAATCCATACACTTATTGAAAGAAAAAATTATAGAGGTCTATTTCTTCCAGGTTTCAAGGCTCATTCATATGGTGAAGAATTTTTCAAAACTCTACCAAAAGTTGGTCTTGATTTTATTGATCATTGTGTTGGTAATCAACCGGAAAATATGATGGAACCAGCTGTTCAATGGTATGAGGAGATCCTTCAATTCCATAGATTCTGGAGTGTTGATGATACAATGATCCATACAGAATACTCAGCTCTTAGTTCAATTGTCATGACAAATTATGAAGAAACAATAAAGATGCCTATAAATGAACCAGCTGTTGGAAGGAGAGCTGTATCCCAGATTCAGGAGTATGTTGATTATTATGGCGGTGCTGGTGTCCAACATATTGCCTTAAATACTCAAGATATTATTACAGCAATTGTATCATTAAAACAAAGGGGTGTTGAATTTCTTTCCATTCCCGATGCTTATTATGATAATCTTAGAGAGAGACTTGCTAAATCATGTACCAAAGTTGCTGAGGATATTAATAAATTACAAAAATTAAAAATTCTTGTTGATTTCGATGAGAATGGTTACCTTTTACAAATATTCTCTAAACCATGTCAAGATAGGCCAACACTTTTCTTGGAAATCATTCAAAGAAGAAATCACCAAGGATTTGGTGCCGGTAACTTTAAAGCTTTGTTTGAATCTATTGAATTAGAACAAAATGAGCGTGGAAATCTCTTTTATAAGGATGTCAAGACTGGAGGAGAAAAATTGAAGTTAGCATAATAAAGTTATTATCAATTTAAAAATGTATATTATCATGTAATGAAATAAAAATCAACAAGGAATTTGCATAATTATTGTACTTTTAAAAATTTTGCCTTCCACTATCAATTGGTTATGTTTTCTACAATAAAATTACAATATTGGAACGTAAAATTTTGCATACTTATCATTTTTTGTAACATTTCATTTATAATTTAATTAATTACATTATTTCATCATCATGACAAATGAGATTATTGAATGTAATTCAAATGTTGTAAAAAATCATGAAATTAAGTACAAAGTTATTTGTAATATTCTGGAAAAATCGTTTCGTCCACCCATCAAAATGTTTCTTCCAGTATTTTTAAATATGATAATAACATTAATGTTATGGATTGGATTGTATGATATGAAGCAGGAAAAAAATAATCCATTTAATTTAAAAATGTTATCATCAACAAGTGATTTTACAACAGGAAATCAATTTTATGATGGAATAATTAATGCCTTGTGTTTGATATTTCTTATTGGTTTAGTTAGTTTTGGGTTATTAACATTAGCAATATATGAATTTAAAACTGTTATTCAAGGATGGTTATCATTTTCACTTATATCAGTTTTATTTGGAGTTTTTTCCATTTATGTTCAGTATGTTTTGATTACATTTTTTTGATATTTATTGAATATTTAGGGATTATCTAAAGTTGTATGATGTGCCGTATCAAATTTTATTAACGATTACTATATCATTAGTCTATGGTGTTGTTGGTTGCTTTGTTTTTTTTACAAAAAAGACACCATTAATTTTCCATCAAATTTATACTATATTAAATTGTTCAATGGTTAGTGTCTTATATTTACGTTCATTTCCTGAATCAACTATTTGGTATGTACTTCCAACAACGATTATATGGGGTAAGGTCAAATTATATTTTTTTATTACAATAATATATGAAAAAAATTTAAGATATATTTGCTGTTTGGTCACCATCAGGACCATTGAAACGAGTAACAGAAAAGGCATATCAATATAATGAATCTATATTAAAATTTATGATGTTTACAGCAGATAATACAAATGAAGATGGTCAAATTGAGGATAATGAGATGAAGGATAATGAAGAAGATTCATTTACCTCATCATCATCGGCTATTGATGGGGATGATGAAGAATCATTAGCAAATGAAAGTGAGAATGATAATAATGATGGTATAGGTACAATAAATGAAAACTCGATTGATGATTTAACAGACACAACTGAAAATTCCAATATAAATTTTAGATGATAAAGATCATGCAGAATACTGTGAGTATTTATTAAAAAACAAGAAAAAGAAAGAAAATATTATAACTGCTATGGATGCATTAAATGATGGTAATTCAGTACGCCTTGGTTTAGGAGATTTTATATTTTATAGTTTACTTGTCGGTAAATCAGCCGTCGATATGTCAATTATGGCCACAATATCATCAATATTTGCTATACTATTTGGTTTGTTAATAACACTAGTATTTTTACAAAAAGGAGATATTGTTGTCCCAGCATTACCTATTCCCATATTTTTGGGCATTATTTTTCATTTTGGTACATTATATTTAGTTGAACCATTTATTAATCAGACATATAAACATTATGTTTATTTATTGTAGTATAATAATAAATATATTTATCTCATTAAATGTTTTTTATTTAACTTTTTTATCTTCGTCAAATGATATTTGATAAAAACATACATTAAAAACAATTATAAATACAAAAAAATCATTGCTCTTTCTTCAATTTCCTCTTGTCTTCTGGTGCTTTTGTATTCTCTCTATCATAAAATCTCCGTAACAATGAAATTGAACGTTCCTCATCGACATTAGAATATATTAAGAAACTATTCCTTGTAGGTCCATAATTACTTATATTTGAGACACTATGAATACCACCAAAACGTTCATTGGAAGCAGCAAATATTATCTTACCTATTCCAAGTTGAGTTACTGCTGATGCACACATTATACATGGTTCTAATGTTACATATAATTCAAGTAAGTTAGCAATATCTTCTAATTTTAGATTTTTAAGTTTGCACCATTCTCTTAATTCATCATATGCAACCATTTCCGCATGTCTTGTAGGGTTTTTGGTCCGATTTACATCATTATATCCACGTCCTACAATTTCATCTTTATATACCAAGACACATCCTACCGGAACTTCTAATGCTTCATAGGCCTTTCTCTGCTAAAAGGAATGCTTCATTCATAAAAATTGAAGAAAAATTACTTGACATTGTAAAAAATTTAAAAAGTTAAAATTATTCCCCAACGGAACGCGCCTTTATTTATTTACCATTTTGGAGATATGTTGAAACAAGTTCTTGAATTTTACGTCGTAAACAACACCCCAACTCAAGAATTTTTTTAATTTACTTTCATTTTGAGACACGTCAAGTTTATTCGTGGTAAAATGTCTTTGTAAATTTTTTTTACATACTTCTCAAATAAGTAAGATCTATTTTTAGCCATTTAAAGTGGTGTTTAGCCAACAAAAAACAATAAATGAGTTTACTTTAAAGCTTGTGGAATAAATTCTTTTATTTTATGCAGTTTTTATTGTAGAGATACTTGTTTTTCATTGAGCTGAAGATATTTCGTGATAAACAACCTGTAACTGATATTTTCGATATGAATAAAAATGAAAAAACTAACTTTTTTCGTTCAGAATATTTTATGAACATACTTAAAATAATAATTTAAATAGTAGAGATAATGTTTTACTAAAGGACAATAATTTTTAATACGAAAGAAGGATTAATGTGACAGATGACTCATCTCTTTACACGAATTTCTAACATTTTTTCACGATGGAAGATTGTTAGATCTGATGAAATCAAATTAGTGACCTGACTTTTATTATTTAGAATTGATTGAAATTGTGTTTAATTTATTGTTCCTAGGAAAGGAAAATGAATTACCACGGAATCATGTTTATTTCAAAAAATGATCTCAATATTTCTTGTTATCTTTAAAAATTATCTCTCTTTTTCTCCTTCATCTTGTATGGTAATATGGTGGATTTTGAATGAATGATTTTGCAAGTATTCATTAATTCAACGTTGTCTGACATGATATGCATGTTCTTACAACGAGACTTATCAATCAACAGAATTTTATAATGATAAAGTTGTTCAACTAAATGCATATGTAGCATTGATACGTGTCAGTAATGGTTTATTTAATATAAAAGGTTAACTGCTTATCACTTCTTTTCAGGATATACCAAAAAGATTAATAAAAGAATAAAATATGCACTTGCATGATATGCCTATAGTAGCATCATAAATTTCTTTTCTTATCACTAATTTGTTCCACTTCTTTTTCTTAACCTTATATAGTTTAGAGAAAAAATACCCATTTAAATGAATAAATTTATATAAAACTTAGAAAAAATTGATATCTTTATTCCAAAGACGTTTCGAGGAACCCTTTGACATCTACCATTTTTACCTCTTTTTTCATAATATCATTCTTGCATCTGAGAAAGAGGAAACAATTATATGTATGACGTGTTACACCAACTGTCTACTATTATATTATTAGTGATGTTTTATTTTATAAAAATTATCTTTAATTTTTAATATTTATTTTAAAAAAAAAAACACATTTTTGAAAATCTCGTGATTATTGGGCTAACAAGGAAATTACTTTCTATTTTTTTTTATATTTAATTAAAGTTGTTTTTATGACTTAATTAAAAAGTATTACATTTTTTCCCTCCATTATTTTATAAAATTTCCGTCAACAACATATATTGATAATTAAAACATAGATAATATACTTTTTTTTATTATAGGATAAAAAATCAATCTAGGAATGGCTAAAAATGTAAAAAAAGGCAAAGGAAAAGGGTCAAAAAATGATTTCCCAGAACAGAATGTTAGTAGTATGCATCTTCGTAGGCGTCGTGACCAAAATACTACTACCGATGAAGGCGACAGAAATAGAAAAAGGTAAATTTATTTTTGTACTATTTACTAAAATTTTGGTGAACATTACATTTCGTTTATATACTTATATAGGATTATTTCATATCATTCTAGAATTATATATATTTATATAAATGATTTGGAATTTATGTATTTGAAATGTATATAGTATATATTTTAAATTGTTACAATAAATGATATACAAACATGACATTCTGACAACTTGAAAAGTATACACTTGATCTATATATTTTTTATACACATAATTCTTAAAGATTTTTTTTTTTGTAAATACAAAAGTTTTATAATATATTAAATATAAATTACTATTCTACAGTATTATATTTAAATTATAATATTATTATTTTATTATAGTATGAATAATATTGGAAATCAAAGACGTACTACGGAAGTTAAAACTCCCAGCGCTGGTGTACAGGATTATATAGACAGAGAGAATATTGTATTATGGAAAAAACCAATTATTACAACTGTATATTTTGTTGGTGAAATTTTTTCACTACTTCTAGACTTTCTCCGTTACTTAGGAAATCATAAAATAAGTGTAACATTATTCTTAATATTTCTTGGATCAGCTTACTATGGTTATTATGCTCCTGGACCACATCCAAAAACACATTCAAACCTTTGAAGAAAAATTAATATGGTGTGCATATTGGATTGGTCTAGGAGTTTTATCTTCTGTTGGTTTAGGAACGGGTTTACATACTTTTCTACTGTATCTTGGACCACATATAGCCAAAGTAACAATGGCTGCATATGAATGCAATTCACTTGATTTTCCAGAACCACCATATCCAAATGAAATTATTTGCCCAAGTGATAGTGGAAATTCATCAATCATAACAACTGCTATAACACTTTGGAGTATTGTATCTAAAGTACGTGTAGAAGCATTTTGTTGGGGTGCTGGTACAGCTATTGGTGAACTTCCACCATATTTTATGGCTAGAGCAGCAAAACTTTCTGGTGAAGAACCTGATGATGAGGAGTATAAAGAATTTAAACAATTAGTTCAATCAAAGAATGTTGATAAATTGTCATTTATAGATAAGGTAAAATTAAAAATGGAAAATATAGTAACAAAAGTTGGCTTCTTTGGTATTCTAATATTTGCTTCAATTCCAAATCCATTATTTGATCTTGCTGGAATAACTTGTGGCCATTTCTTAATACCATTTTGGACATTTTTTGGTGCTACATTAATTGGAAAAGCAATCATTAAAATGCACTTTCAAATGTTATTTGTTATCATAGCTTTCTCGGAACATCATATTGAGGATATAATATCAAAGTTAAAATTAATTCCTACATATGGTGTTAAGTTACAGGCTCCATTAAAAGAATTTTTTAATAATCAAAAGAAAAAATTGCATAGAAATGAGGGTGATGTTGTTGAAGAGAAGGGTAATATTCTTGCAATTATAATGCAAATTATTGTTACATCAATGATTTTATGGTTTGTTATTTCTATTGTTAATTCATTGGCACAAAATTATCATAAGCGTTTAACGGAGAAGAAAAAGAAGAAGACCGGATGACTAGAGGTGGAGGAGAGTGAATCTCCCGAATATAGGCTTATTCCAGTGGTTGGTTGATCCAATTACTTTTTGTCTTTATAAAATGTATTCCTACACATGTATATTATTTTTGACGAGCTAAAATTAATTTATTTTTTTAATGAATTATTAAACTTTATAAAATATAACATTTTTTTTCATAGTTTCTAAGATTTTACTCTCAAATATATATACTTCACATTATTAAATTCCCACAACACTAATTTTTTTAATATATTTTTATTATATTTGATAAATTTTTATAATTTTATCCCTGTTTAGAATATTTCTTCTAACATTTATCAATGTTTAACTATAATCCATTATTAAGAAGTGGAGTATAAAAAAATTTATTATCCTATTTCAATTCTATAGAAAGAAAAAAGATTAGTTGTAATCTTCAAGTAACTATAACTTTAATGTTTGGATTAAAAGTAAACAAATTGCTATTCTTCTGTTAAAATCCATCGTTTTTGCATGACTATACGTTTCTTTTAATATTTCTTTTTATAAATGAGGACCATAATAATTTAACAAATCTCTTATTTTTAATAAAACAAAGATTTTATATTTTAAAATTACTCTTCTCTCCTACTCATCAATTTTCAAATAACACATACATAAAAATCAAGAACATTTAAAGTATACATTTTTAGAGTAGTTATCGCTTTATGGATGAAGTGGGCTTAAAATGAATAATTATTTTTAATAAAAATGGCACTTTTCATATTCTTTATCAAACATTTTTTTTCATATCTTATCAAAACATATTAATCTATCTTGAAGAACATAAATACTATTATTAAATTTATAACAATAACAATCTTATCATAATAAATACACATACGTCACTTTTTTTGTATTATGATGTTGAAGTTTAATTTTCCATAATTTTTATGATTAACTCTTTTAGGGTTATCTTAAATGGACAATGAAGGATAAGATAAATGACGAGACACAGGACGGCATTCTCAAGAATTTTATATTATTCCATTAAACTCTTAAAATTCATAACCCACCCATCTCCACCCATCATGATGATGAGAATCATTATTTTCTTAATAATGAGGCATGTCTCTTTATTTTAATCTTAAGATTTTGTTATTAAAAAAGAATAATACAAATAGTTTGGGAGAATATTTAAATCTTCATTTGAACAATATTTGCTATAAAAGAATAGTTTAATACTTAATATTGTCTTATTACTTTTTACTTGGAACTATACTACATTTCTTTTTTAATCAATGGAGAAACATACTGAAAAAGAAGTTAAAAATAATCTCAATAAACTTCATTATACAGGTAATTTAAATAATATAATTTTTTCTTATATAAATAATTAATTTTTTAAGATTTAATAACTACAAATTCAAATGGATGGAAGGAAACTGAAGTTTTTTTGAAGGAGATTGTTGAAATACTCTTATCATACATTAAAGAACAAAATGATAGATCAACAAAAGTTCTTGAATTCCATCATCCAGAAGATATGTTGAAATTAATTGATCTTCATATACCTGAAAAAGGAATGTCATTAGAAGAGTTACTTAAAAGTTGTAAAGAAGTCCTTAATCTTGGTGTTAGAACTGGACACCCACGTTTTTTTAATCAAATATCGTGTGGTTTAGATTTAGTATGTATGGCAGGAGAATGGGCCACCGCCACAGCAAATACAAATATGTTCACTTATGAAATTTCACCAGTTTTCATTTTAATGGAAAAAGAAGTTATGAGAAAGATGATTGATTTAATAGGATGGGGTCCTGATGAGGGTGATGGTATTTTTACACCTGGTGGTGCTATAGCAAATCTTTATGCAATGAATTCTGCTAGACATAATTTTTTCCCACGCTTGTAAACCACTTGGTATGACATCAATTCCAACATTATGTTGTTTTACAAGTATAGATGCTCATTATTCAATCAAAGGTGCTGCCGCTGTCCTTGGTATTGGAACAGATAATTGTTTTGGCATACCAGTAGATAGATTCGGAAGAATGATACCAGAAGCATTGGAACAAAAAATAATTGAATGTAAGAAGGAAGGTTTATATCCATTCTTTGTTTCTGCAACTGCTGGAACAACTGTTTATGGAGCTTTTGATCCATTAATTCAAATAGCGGATATATGTGAGAAATATGGTACATGGTTCCATGTTGATGCTGCCTGGGGTGGTGGCTTATTATTATCACCGGAACATCGTTACAAATTAAGAGGTATTGAAAGAGCCAATTCTGTTACCTGGAATCCACATAAATTAATGGGATCATTACTTCAATGTTCAGCTTCATTCATTAGAAAAGAAGGTTTGTTATTCCAGACTAATCAAATGTCAGCAGATTATCTTTTTCAACAAGATAAACCATATGATGTTAGTTATGATACAGGAGATCGTTCCATTCAATGTGGTAGAAGAAATGATGTTCTTAAATTATGGTTGATGTGGAGATCCAAAGGAATGGAAGGATATCGTACTCAGATAAATAGACTTTTAGATTTAGCCCAATACTTTACAAATAAAATTAAAAGAACAGAAGGTTATGAAATGGTAATTGAAGATCCACAATTTTTGAATGTATGTTTTTGGTATGTACCAAGAAGACTCCGTAATATGCCACAAAAAGAGAAAATGGCTAGATTAGAAAAAATCGCACCAAAAATTAAAGGCAAGATGATGGAAAGAGGTACAACAATGGTTGGATATCAACCAGATAATAATACACCAAATTTCTTCCGTCTTATCATTAATAATCCAGCAACTACAAAAGAAGACTTAGATTTCTTAATTGAAGAAATTATTGATATCGCTATTGATATGTAAAATAAAATTTGCTTTTTTAATATCCTTACGATTAAACTTTTAGTTACGTCTATCTTTTTGTATTCATTTTTTTGTATAATTTCTAGTATTTAACGTAATTTGAAAAATAAAGATTGTAATTTGAATATTATTACTCATTAAATTTACTATAAAAGAAGACATTTTTAAACAGAATTATTAATACTTTCTAAGTATCATACAATTGTTGACTTATACAAGGGTTTTTATACAAAATCATGCGTGAAGTTATCTCTGTACATATTGGTCAAGCCGGTGTTCAAATTGGTAATTCATGTTGGGAGTTGTATTGTATTGAGCATGGAATTCAACCTGATGGAAGAAAAAAAGAAGATTCCCCTATTGATGATTCATTTAAAACATTCTTTAGTGAGACTGTAGCAAGAAAATATGTACCAAGGGCAATCTTTGTTGATTTGGAGCCAACTGTTATAGATGAAATAAGAGTCGGAGAGTATAAAAATTTATTCCATCCTGAACAAATGATAACAGGGAAGGAAGACGCTGCAAATAACTATGCACGTGGACATTATACAATAGGCAAAGAAACTATTGATAATACAATGGATAGATTGCAAAGAGTTGCTGAAAATTGTGATTGTCTACAGGGATTTCTTGTCTTCCACTCATTTGGTGGAGGAACTGGTTCAGGATTTACATCACTTCTTATGGAAAGACTATCAATTGATTATGGAAAAAGATCAAAGCTTGAATTTTCTGTCTATCCAGCACCACAAGTATCAACAGCTGTCGTAGAACCATACAACTCTATTCTTACAACTCATTCTACCCTTGAACATTCAGATTGTAGTTTTATGGTTGATAATGAAGCTATCTACGATATATGCAGAAAAAATCTTAATGTAGCAAGGCCATCTTATGAGAATTTAAACCGTCTCATATCACAAATTGTTTCATCAATAACTGCATCACTCCGTTTTGATGGTGCTCTGAATGTTGACTTAAACGAATTTCAGACTAACTTGGTACCATATCCCAGAATTCATTTTCCACTTGCTACTTTTTCACCAATTCTTTCAACTGAAAAAGCCTATCATGAGACACTCTCTGTAATGGATATCACAAATCAGGCTTTCCAAAAAGATAATCAAATGATAAAATGTTCAATGGAACATGGAAAATATATGGCTGTTTGCCTTCTATACAGAGGTGATGTTATACCTAAAGATGTCAATGCAGCAATTTCAACCTTAAAAACAAAACGTACTATACAATTTGTTGATTGGTGTCCAACAGGATTTAAAGTTGGAATTAATAACCAACCATTAGTTGAGGTTCCTGGTGGTGATTTGGCAAAAGTTCCACGTTCTGTTTGTATGCTCTCAAATACAACAGCTATTGTTGAAGCATGGTCAAATCTTAATGCTAAATTTGATCTCATGTACTCAAAAAGAGCTTTCGTTCATTGGTATGTCGGAGAGGGAATGGAGGAAGGAGAATTTTCAGAGGCTCGTGAAGATCTTGCTGCTCTTGAGAAAGATTACCATGAAGTTGCTGTTGATGATAATGATGGTGGAGATGAAGAATATTAATAATTTTACCCTTTTTTCTTAAAAATTTTGAGGTATTTAATGCAATAAAAAGTTATCTGAATAAAGTCATAAACCATTGTTTTACAGAATTTTCTAGTTAAAACTAGAAATTTATTTCTAATGTTATTGTTAATTAATTGACATAATAATTTCTTTGTTTGATGCCATATACAAAATTTGTCATCTAAATATTCTTCGTTATTTCAGTAACTTTAATTAAATCAAATCCTATTACAAGTTTTAAATCTAAAAATGATTTATACAAGAATATATTGAGAGTTAATTATGACCTATAAACTACATGGCATAATTAATAATATTATACATTGTATATTTTAACATGTTTTCACTAGTATATTCAAAATTATCTAAATAGATTGAAACCCTTCTTCCAATTATCCTCTTCTAATACAAAACGAAGGTGTCATTATTCAACTCAATATCATAGTTCTCTCTTATCACGATAATTACTATATTAAATTGGTATCATTTCACCAAGGGTATTGAAGAAAATTTTTTTAGAGAAACCTTTTTTTGGAGCCTTTATTAGTGTTTCTGTTTTTCATATTTGCAAATTTAATGATATAAATATTCTAAAATTCACAAACTTACTGAGCACATTCTTTAAAATCGTTATTTTTTTTAAATTAGTACCAATTTTTAAAAATAATACTAATTTATATTTTTTTTAGTTCACTGGTGTTCCATCTGTCCAACAATGGGTATTGATATCTGTCATAAATACGAACGTAAGGCTCGCCGTGTTGTTCCAAAATCACAAGATCCATACCAACGTCTTTTGGCTAAGGTAAGATTTTTTTAAATTTAATTTATCTTGTTTTATACATAAAATGTCATTTACTGCAGATTTACAAAAATCTTGCCGTCAAGACTGGATCTAAATTCAATGCTATCATTGCTAAACGTCTTTGCATGTCTAGAATCAATCGTGCACCAATTTCTCTTTCTAAGATCACAAAGTTTGCTAAAAAACAAGGAAATGAAGGAAAGATTGTCGTCACTTGCTCACCAGTAGTTAATGACCCAAGAATTGCTGAAATTCCAAAATTGAAAATCGTCACTACCAAGATCACTAGAGCTGCTCGTGCTCGTGTTATCCAAGCTGGTGGAGAAATCCTTACTTTTGATCAACTTGCTGTATTGGCACCAACTGGTAAGAATACTCTTCTTGTTCAAGGTTGCCGTAACAATCGTGAAGCTGTCAAACATTTCGGAGCTCCAGGTGTCCCAGGATCTAAATCAAAACCATTCACAACAGCTAAAGGAAGAAAGTTTGAACGTGCTCGTGGTCGTAGAAAGACTTGCGGTTTCAAGGTTTAAGTTGTTTATGTTTCTTATTCTTTTGTTTCTGTTATCATTGTTGATATTAGATAACACAGGAAAGTATAAACATTTTGTTATAATACCATTTAAGGGATACCTGTTGTTATTTATCAGTTGTGACAATAAAAATGACTGTTATATTTTGTTTTTATTTATATTGCTATAAATCTTTCTATGATACTTATTATATTTTATGAAATTTAATTTAAAAGTAAGTAGATAGTTAGTTTTTATACGATTTAAAAAAAGTGTTATTTGATAAATTATGCTATCAAATTTTGAATTTATAAACAACAGAAAAAATGATGTTACTACTAGATTAATATTAAATTACTAACTTATATGGTTACTTAACATTATTTAGAAAATTGCTTAACCAATTGAGATTTTCTTGATTTAAAAAGTTTTCATTTGTTTAGATTACTATAGTAGTTATATAAAAAAAATTTATCATCAAAAATTGATAAAGGATTGTTTATATATTTAATATCTTTACATAAATACTCATCTATTGAATAGTTTATTTGCTTGTTCTCTCCAGTATTAAAGTGTCTGGTTGAGAGAGAACATAGAAAATTTGAAGAGATAGTGTGGAATATCATTGGAACATACTTTCTATGTTAGTTTTATGATAAATAATTTGTATTAGTTAATTTTTTGATAGATAATAGGAACTTTAAATTATATTTTTTTACCATTATTTCCAATATGGGAAGATTATTTATGGAACATCATGGTGGAGTAAGATATTATGAATGTGCAAATTGTAAAAATTACCTATGTAACGCTGCAAATATCATTTCAAAACATTTCTTTGGTACGTAAGGATATTATTTTACACGTTTTCTTTCTATTTTTAATTAAAAATTATATTATTTTTATTTCTTCTTTTCTTTTAGTTTAAATATGATGATTCTAAAATATGTTTTCATAATTTTTAGGTGCTTCTGGTAGGGCAATTTTATTTCAAAATGTTGTTAATGTTAATATGGGGGAGATGGAGCAGAAGCAAATGGCAACAGGTCTTCATCATGCACGTGATATTTACTGCCAAAAATGCAAAATGAAACTAGGATGGATGTATGAAATGGCACACAATGAAAGTCAAATGTATAAAGAAGGAAAATTTGTACTAGAAAGAAAATTTATAAAGAAATGCAAAGGTTTTGAGGACGGAGAGAAGTGTAGTTCGCCGGGAACAGCCGAATCAAGTACACAACCTTCTCCAATTACATCAGATGTTGAACAGTGATGTTTCGGATCTTATTTTATTATCACAAAAAAAGTCATTCTCAATATATATATATTTCCTTTTTTAACCCTTTCAATAGATTAATAATTTTATTTAAAAAAATTGAAACAAAAAAATTTTTATCATTTCAATATCATCAACGGTGTTCATTTAGTCATTTTATAGAATTTGTCACGTAAAAATGTAAGCTTATGGTAAGGTAACTTAATTTATTGCACAATCTTTACATATGATTTTTAATACACTAAACATATTTAAAAATATTGCTTTTCTTTGGTATTTTACAAAAAATAAATTTGTTTTTGTTGAAGCTTTCTATTAAAACTATTTTAAAAAAATAGTTTTTTTTTACTTGTATAAGATATTTTCATCATAATAAACTTTTTTTTTTACTTTTAAGCTTGGAAATATATAAATGTTTTCGATGATATATTTTATTGAAATTATATTCAGATAAGAAGGATAAAATAAAGATTTGTTTTTAATTTAAAATATTGAGACATTATATTGTATACCTTACGTCACATGAATATCCTTCTTAAAAAGTTTTATAAAATATTACTTTATTTAAAACATTTTTCTTTTTTTATAAAGTATCCTTATCTCAAAAGTTTATATTTTTATTTTAATGTTGTTACTATACAATTTTTAAACAGAATGAGGGTTATTTGCATATGTGCACGCTTTTGATTATATTTCATGCAATAAATCTGAAGTTGACAACTGCAAATAATTGTGGGGATTATTTAATAATCAGAATTTTATTACTGTAAAAAAATTTTTTAAAATAATTTTAGTGTTTTTTACACAACTATGTGGTTTAATTTTATTTTGCTGAAACAAAATAAGAAGAAAAGACCCCAATCATATAGGAAAAACTTTTAACTTTATTTTGCATCATTAACTATTTAAAATTGCAACGCAGCAGAAATAATTTTCAAAAAAAACAAAATTGTCATGTTTTTGTGTTAGCAATCAATTTAAATTGGAATTACCCGTTATTTTATTTAAAGTTTTCGAGTAATTCTTCTTCTTTCATTTATTTTTAAAGACTAACGACGTTAATTTAGTTGTTTTATTGAATCATTACATTTAATCTATGGTAGGAGGAAATAAGAAGATTAGCTTTGTCTTAATGATAACTTAATCAATTCCCATAAATAAATAAATAAATATAAGATATGCTTTTTCTTTATATCATAATAATTATACCAGTTTCAGACATTTCCGTCCGAAAAAATGGTCAATTCATCTTTAAAAAGAAAATTTTCTTTTGTAATCTTGTACAGATAATAACATCTTTAAAATTAAATTATTGGTAACTCATTAGAAAATATACAACTCTAGATTAGTAAAGAAACTTAGTTCATAAAAAATGACCAAAAAACTTATCAATTTACAGCTTGGAAATTTTTATTGTTTCTTAAAAAAATTCAAAGACTAATAAAAATATTGTATCCATTTTTTTTATTTAAACAACCTAATTGCTACCTTGTCTATCATCCAAATAGTCCATTAAATTGTAAAAATAGTCTCGACATACCCATAAAAGCATTTAAAAACATTCTCAATAACATACCTTGCTACGAAAAATTTTCCTTCGTCTCGAACGGAAAAAAGAAGCAAAATTACCATTTGAGTGTTGACGTGCCGCCTTATCATGAGTATAACGTGTCTTGAAGAAACAAATAACTTTTATATTGGAAAATATTTGGTGATCTGTGTATCTTCAATTGCATACATGGAATATTGCTCCAGATTATAAAAGTTATTTTTAAGTTTACTATTATATTACAATGTTTTATTAATTTCAGAGATGGTTGAAGCAGTGTCTATTAAAAAGCATTCTCAGACGAGTAGTCAAAACAATTCTCAAACGAATTTTAAACCTATGATAGCTTTGATAAATTCAAATGGTGTTTATGATGTTTGTGGTAAAAATAATCTTACATTAGCTGATATGCTTCATCCATATTCTCACATTTTTGCTACAGTTCGTGATCCTTCTAATATTTCAACAAGTTCTAAACTAAAAATTGATATTCGAGATATTAAACAAAGCGGATCATTATTATCATTAACTGTATTACCATCAGTTCTCGATCAAGGTGTTACTTTGGCCTTTGATGAGAAAATTAGTGCCTATGAATCTTTTGTAGAAACATTAAATTATTGGCAGGAACCGGGTGAACATGAATTCTTAGGTTCCTATATATCGTGTATTTTCGCAATATCTGCACATGAAAATAATCCATTAGAGGAGTTAGATAATCTAATTACCCAACAACGTCAACAACAACATTCTAATGTTGAGGTTCCTGACCCATTACCATGTCCCGGACACTGTGCACCACCTAAATGGTTCATGAATAACATTTTGAAATTCTATGTACTTGTTCAAGACGTTTCATTAAATATTAATGTTGATGGTATTTATAAACAAATGATAACGACATATGGTACAAATAATTGTCATCTTTTACGTATTAACTCGAGTACAGTTAATACAAATTTACCAGATATTTGGAGTAATTTTATTGATAAAAGAGATACAATTTTAGAGTTGGGTCTCGAATTAGCGAGAACAAAAATTGCAGAGAAAGCCTCCTCAACAAATAAATCTATTGATACTGACATTTCTACTCCATCAACACGAATCTCTGTTACCAGTAGTTCGGCAAATCCTCGTATAGCGGATGACTATTTAACGTATCTTTCTGTTACAACAGGTGCAATAAATACAACACCAACTGTTACAACTCCAAATACACATACGAGGAAAAAAATATACCGTGGTATGTATTTGGATTCTAGTGACAGGGAAAGGCTAATTGGCCTTATTGAAGATTTTACAATAAATGCTTTGATTCCTTTTGTTGAAAGGCAATTAAAAGTATTAAACGATGGATGGATTAATAGGAAAGGTTTTGCTAAATCATTAACTCTTGGTGTTAAGAAATGGTTTGGTCCTGTTACAAGCACAAATATTACTCCTTCAAAAGTTGTTTATTCTCCGGAATGTGGTGAATTACAATCTAGAAGGTTGGCGGATTTGTGTGTACTGTTCGGACTGTATTCTTATGCACTTCCAGTCTATCAGTCATTAAAGAAAGATTTTGAACACGATGGTAGTTGGCTTCATTATGCTGGAACGTTAGAAATGGCTTCGGTTTGTTTAGGAACATCGGCATTAAATGTTAAAGATTACCCAAAGCATTATATGGAGAATGCTCTCAATCATTACACTATATCATCACACAAACCACTTATCGCATTAAGGGCAGGTATTGAAAGTTATGAGATTTTGGTAAAATTAAATTGTTTTGAAGAAGCAGCTACTCAAATGGTTAAATTAGCTTCTTTTAATTTTGGAAATGACTTATATCCTGCTATATTAAGTGAATTAGCAAGTGAAGCTTTTAGACAAGCAAAAATGTATAGAAAAATGTGTTTTCAATATGTACTTACTGGTTACCGATACATAAAATGTAATCAAAAGAGAATGGCATTAGATTGTTACAGGAAAGCATTACCGGAGATAATTAATAAAGCTTGGAATGATGCCAATGATCATATTTTACATACTCTTGCCAATGACTTTACCAATATGAATACTGCTCTAGAATATGCAGAGAAATTAGTTAGAGAAGAAAGTGATAAGCCAGAAAAAGAACAGAATATATTTTTACAAGGTTTTATAGATACTTTGTTAAAAAATAATACAGTAATGCCAGAGTTTAAATTCCCTGTTGTTAAGATGAATGAAATTAAAGTAATTTATGGAAATATCCCAGACAACTGTGATAGTGCTGTTTATACTAGTGATAAACAAAATGACAAATGGGATGATCTTGAAAAAGCGGCATATCATACAATTTTTCCAGATAGAAAATCATTCAAAAAGATTCATATTTGGAGTGATAACAAAACAGAAAATGTTGCTTTTAAAGAAACGCCACAAGGTGAAAAATGTCGTATAGTATTTTCACTAGAAAATAATTTAACATTGAGTGTTAAGATAACAAATATTAAACTTGGATTTCAATATATAAAATTAGTTAATAATGATGTAGGTACAGAGAGTGATTTAGTAGAAAGCGAAGTTTTACCATGTTTGATTCTTCAACCATCTTCAATAACTTCTGTAGGATTGTTCTTTATACCGGGTTCAAATATTTCAGAAGTGTCAATTGATAGTATTATTTTTGATTTACATTCTGAATCAACTTCGATTACAGGTTTTATTCCAATAAATGTACGTGGTCAAAAAGTTTTTAAAAAAAATGAAGATAGTACGTATAAAGGTGATAATCGTTTAACAATTAAAGTTTCAAAAGATGTTATGTCATTAATGAAGGTAAATCTTTTTAAAAATAATGAAAATTCTACAAGTATTTCTTCTTATTGTAACCAAATATTTCAAATCACCACTGATATTGAGAATTTGGGACCTATTGAGATTAGTGGAATATGTGTTGCCACAGATAAACCAAATTTAATATCAGTATCAGAACCTATAAATAATACATGGCAATTATGTGATTCTCATTTATATCCAACTAATGAAAATATTCTTGTATATAATGTTATGCCTAACAAATCGTTAAATATTAATGAATCATGTCAAGTAAAATTTTCTTTTAAAGCTCCACCAGTGCCTGTAAAGGGTGAATCTATTTCACTAATTGTTTATTGGAAAGGTATCAATGGAACAGGAAGATATAAAAGGTTTCAACTTAGTTTTACAACACAGCATTTATTAAAAGCTAAAACAAGATTAATTGATCCATTTGTTGGTTTATGTGCTGTTGATTTTAAGAATTCTAGTGATAGTAAAGATGCTGTTCTTGTAAAAATCGAAATTTTACGCATGAGAACCATATATAAATCATCACCAATTCTTAAAATTAACACAAATGGGAAAATTGTTAAGTTAAAAGATGATGTAACAGTTGAAAGTGATAATGGATCCATTTTAATGTCATCAGTAATAACAGATCCAACAATAAGTATTGATAATGCTCAAGGTTATACTTTACCCTTTTATTTAATGTATCATGATGATAGAAATAATGATAGTGCAGTAAATTATACAGATGACTTATGGCTGGGACAGGTTTTACAAGAATTTCCTTCATTCTCAAATCATTTACATAGACGTACTTTTTTAAATCCACAACAAAAAGATGTTTATTCATTTATAAATCCAAAGGTATTTGAAAATCTTAGTTTTGTTGATATTTTTGGACATTTTAATATTTTTGTCCTATGGAAAGCATCAATTTTTAACGTAGATGGAGCATTTACAACAATATTTGGAGAATCTAGCCTAGTTAACCCCTTTTTACAATATAATCCATCGCCAACTTCTATTCAGGAAGTGTTTTTACCGCCACAGTTATCACAATATCGCATACCAAATACATCACCAAAATTATTATTTATACCCAGTGACACTGATTCTCTGCAACTAAAACAAGCAATAACCGAAGATCAATTTATGAACGCAACAGAGATGAAATCAATTGATTTGTGGACTAACCCTGTATTAGTGGAGCACCCGTTAGAGGCAATAGAACAACGTGAAATTGCCTCAGCCGTTAAGGCAAATGTTTATTTCAATACAAATATTATTGAACATAACTTTGCTATTGATAGGTATTTTTTATTAATAACTTACCTTTATATTTATTATTATTTAATCTTTTTTAGAATATGTACTGTACCTGTAAATATTGAAATATCAAATTATGATAGAAGATGTCGTTATATTAATGCGACAGTTATATGTTCATCATCTATACCAAAAATTAATGCATTATATGAGAAATATTATAACCATCAATTTACAAATAATCCAATAGTTCCTCATAGTCATTTAATTTGTAATATGTCAAAAGTTACTAAACTAGTCCCCCCTAATGATATATTAAAATTTACCTTACAGTTAAAAGCAGCACTTCCTTCTGTTTTTGATACCTCTTGTTTATCTATATCTGTATCTTTTAAAAATTCTCCTAATTCTGTACAATTACAATTGCCTTCTCATCATATATCTATTATAGACATATCTTTAGCTAATCATATCCCTGAAACTTCATCAAGATGTTCTTCTGTTCCTGTTACGTAGGAACTTAAAAAAAATTAAAATAATATTAGTTTATATAAATTTTTATTTATAATTATTAATAAGATAATTCGTGATAACGATAATTTCATATATCTGTAGTTATTATTTAATTTCTTTTTAAATAATCGTTATTATAGATAGAGATAGAAGTATTATGGCTTCCCAAACACATGGAATTCAACAACTTTTAGCCGCTGAAAAAAGAGCTGGTGAAAAGATAAATGAAGCTCGTAAGCGTAAAGCTCAAAGATTGAAGCAAGCCAAGACTGATGCTCAAGCTGAGATCGACCAAATCAAAAAGGTATTTTAATAACATAATTTATTTTATTATTTTTTTTAGGAACAAGAAGTTAAATTCAAAGAATTTGAACGTGAATACCTTGGATCAAAAGAATCCGTTGAGGAACAAATTAAGGCTAATACTCTTACTACTCTTAGAAACTTGGAATCATCTGTTTCAGAACACAAACAACAAGTCATTGTTCGTCTCCTCCAACTTGTCTGTGACATTCACCCAGAACTTCATAGAAATCTTCTCCTCCAAAAAGAACACGGAGTTGTCGATAACTAAATTTCACTTTAATTTTTTTATATAACAAAAACGATTTTTATTATACTACTTCCCTCTAGTAATATATGAATACAAATACTCCATGTAAAATTATATAAAATTACTTAATTCTTTCATACTTTTATCTTATCACATAAAAATCTATACAACTTTTTTTATATAAAATAATTATAAAACATTTCACTATGATTATATTATTATTTTATATTGTATTTAATGATAAGAATGCAATAAATATTTAAATATGGATGTTATTTAAAATAGTTAATGATATATAAAAATAAAATTCCATGTTTAAATGGATGTATGTGGAACCGATTCAAATATATTTTCCGTGTAAGAATAACTTTTGTTTACATTTTGACCTTATATTTTTCTATAACTACATTTTCTCTATCTAACTTCTCTATAACTATTATCATTTTTAATGTCAAATGTTTTTTTAGTATTGTTATGAAATATTAACCACTATTATTTTATTGAATTATCTAATTAGAAAAATTTTAAAATGAGTCTTGATTCATCACCTGAGGTTAAATGTACACAATTATCTCATGATTTAGAGCATTATGTAAATTTAGCATTAAAAGCTGAATTTAGAAATGTTAATAATGAATTATCGAGTGATCTTACTACATCTTTATGTAATGTTGTTGAAGCTATCTTTATTAATGGTTTAAGGGATCCTTTCTATATTAAAGGTACCAGACATAATAAATATCCACAACCGGTTTGTTTTTATAATTGTTTTATCAAATCTTATTATCTTTAGAATTTTTGGCCACTTGTTTATAAATTTACAGATCCACATATATTAAAAAAAATCACGAGTCTTAGTTTGGTTAAAACAGAAATCGGTAAAGCAAGAGCATGGGTAAGAATTCATTTAAATTTAAAGGATCTTGTAAAACATATTAGTAAATTTATTGGTGATTCAAAAGCTATGGGTCAATTTTATCACGAGACAGCTTTTTTAAGAGATGGAAATTTGATCATGAATGCTTGTCATATGATTATGAAACTTGAAATGGAGGAAGATCTTAAAATTAATGCATCTATAAATACACCATTTCTTGATACATGGACTAATGATCCATTGGTATATGCTGGTATTGTACAAGGTAGAAGAGAAATTGCAACTGTTGAAAGTTTAACAAGAAGTATGATGGAAAAAAAGACACTTGAAGAAAAAAGAAAAGAAAGTATATGCGAGGAGGTTGATGAATCTGAGGAAGCTATTATTTTACTAAATACATCAATGGAAGATTGTGATCCACCATCAGAACAATTAAATGATAACGGTTTTTTAAATAAAACAAATGATGATGATAATATTAGTGATGATGCTCAAAGTTCTATTTATTCTCAACCATCCCAATATGCAGATTCAGTTGGTGTTGGTATTTTAGATGTTTATGGGTTATCACCAAATACCTCAGGACATTTTCTTAGTTCCACACCAAAACAGGAGTATAAATTTATTTTACCAGACTTTTCTCCTGCGTCAACAGAACATCTTCCATCAGCTGTACAATTTCAACGAAGGAGAGCTAGAATTCAAAGAAAAACTTCTTGTGGTTTACTGATAAGTAGTAGTAAATCAGAAAAAATCAATGATAAACTAAATATTTCAAGAGATAGTGGGAAATCATTTAAGAGTGATGAACAGATAATGACAAAAACATATTGTATTAAAGAAAATGAGATTGATAATACTATCTATAGTTCATCGTGTCCACAAAGAGTATTACTTGATTCATGTGATGAAAAAATACAACAAAATATTATGTTTACAATTGGTATGAGTGAAAATTCATTACCAGAAGCAGTCTCTGAGAAAGATGAAATTCATTCTATTGAAACACCACCATCATTGGATGATAGAAATGAGTTTAATAATGAAAATGATAATCTAAATGAAAATGAAAAAATAGACAATATTGATGATAAGAAAAAGAAGGTATATGAAAATGAAATTGTTGATATAACGAGGAAAAATTCTTCTAAAAGTTCCGCAAGTTCATTTTCCGGTGAAAAAAATGGTACAGATAATGAAAATAGTATTTCCCATAGTTTTTCTTCCGGTAATAGCTTTAGTGGTTTTCGATGGAGAAAACCAAGTTCGCGACTTTCAATATCTCCAAACTCTTTTGAGGTTTGCATAAAATTACTTTAATAATTATAGAAATTATTTTTAGGTGTATAAAAATTCTTTCGATAACTGTAAAAGTCCAACATATGACGATGAAAAAAGAGATGAAACGCCTGAACCACAACATAAATATGAAAATAAGACAAAATCTGAAGATGAGGAAAGAGAAAATTTCATTAGATTAATTAAACAAATTCCACATGAAGAGGGTATCGATAAACAACATTATCGTTGTTATATGTGTTTCAAAAGTATTGAAAATAGAGATAATATCTATACACCATGTAATTTAGATAAAAAGTATTATTGTAAAAGTTGTATGAAAGAGGGAACAAAAAGATTAATACCAAGTAGAGTTATATTAAATGGTGATTTTAGATTAATGAGAGTATCACCAATTCATAATAAAATGATCAAAAAAGTTTATAGAGATAAAATTTTTGACATCGAAGCAATGAATCCATCAATTTATAAGTATTCAAAAAGATTTAGAATTATAAAAGAAAAAAGAACAATACTGAGTTTTGTTGCTCTTTATTTGATGTATTGTCAAGAGAGTGTTAGACAACAACTTTGTGATATTCTAGCTGAAGATGATAAGAATGTTACAAATATTCATTCATATTCATGGAAAGATTTAGATGAAACGGGTAATGGTGAACTCGAAAAAAGAATATCCAGTTATATTGAATTTGCCATAAATCATGTCTATCATTGTCCTTTGTGTAGTCAGAAAGGATTTTACTGTGAAATATGTTCAACAAACCAAATAATATATCCATTTCAAACTGATGAAACATACAGATGTAGTGATTGTTACTCTGTATATCACAGAGAATGCTTTGATAAGACAAAAAAATGTCCTAAATGTATACGTAAGAAACGATTAGCAGAATCAATCGTCAATAACACTTTATTTGTCTCAATATTTGACAATAAGTAATATTTCAAAAAAACTTATGAGTTTAAACGATATATACAAATTAAATACATTTAAATAAAAAATTATTATATTGAAATTAGTCGTCTTATTCTTCACTTCCATCAAAATCAGTTTTAAGTAACTCATACGAGATTGAATTTATACCATCACCATGAGACGTTTTGAAGTTTCCTTTATTTACAAGAAGTAGTGATGATAAAAAGTATCTTGAGATCATATGACGTGGGCAAGATTTAACCATTTCCGAGAAAGTAATTACTTGGTGGATAGAACTAAATTTGTCAATTAGCTCATGACCATACTGGTTAATATCGAAATTCTTTCTTTCTTCTTCAACTTTAATATAAGGTTTTAAGAAATCATCCCATTCAAGAACTTTCTTATAAGATTCTCCTACCTCACGATCAATGTTCTTCCAGTACTGATCATTATACTTTTCAATAATTTCTCCGTAAGACAAGAGTGGTAATTCCTCATCAGCTTGAATCATGACTGTGTCATTCAGATAAGCTTCCATATTTTTGTTTCGTCCACTCCTGTTTTGTGACGATCCTTCAACTTGACTAAATGGATACTCTCGTTGAACACTTTCCAATTCACGTTCGTTATCTAGAGGGATTCTCTTCCGAGATGAATTCATGGAAGTATTTACATTTTCAATATCAGGAACAAAATCAAAGTCATCCTGTGATAGTAAGTGTTCGTTGACGATAGGTAAAGTTTCTAAAGCATGATCATCCATAGTTGGAATTCCGTCTTCTGTATCACTATAGTCATCATTACCATTATTGTCTGCAAGCCCACTAGCAATTGGGGCATCCATACATTCTACAACAGCTTCAGGCATATTTGTGGCAGCGTTCATATTTTTCTCACACTCTTTAAGTACTTTTCTTCTCAATGAACGGACTTTTTCTTTCCGCTCACGAAGACAGACATCAAAAAGTTTGTCTTTATCATAGACTGATAACTCCACAGGTACGTTAGAAGATTTTCCTTTACCATTCAACCTGAAATACTCCACAATCTCTGCATACGACAATGATTTGCGATTATCACCACGTTTTTCCAAAGTCTTTTTTACAGTTTTCTCTCTTTCCTTTTTCATTTTATTAAAGTCATGGAATTTTTTTTGAATAACAACCGAAACCATTAGATGTTTACTGCGTTTACCTTCTACGTCATCTAGGTAATTGTCCTCAACATAAGCATCTTTGAAGGAACGGCATTTAATTTGAGCGTAGTGTTCTGCATCCCTATGATCGACATTGTCTTTAATTTGTTCAGCAATTGCTTCTAAATTCACTATTGTCCTGTCAGGCTTACAATTAGCTTGAACAACAACTAATGTTTCATCCTGTGTGTCAGAGAGTGCTCTTCCACTGCTGTTTAATTGACTATCTGCACACCCCTCCTGAATGTCAAAGTTAGCCATTCTGCTGGGTATAACAGATCCATCACGGACATCTTCAATGAATCCAGTCGATTGCTGTCCAAGATTATCATCCATATCTATCCCATTATCAAAGCATCCTTCATCAAAATGTAAATCCTCATCTTTAACATCATCATTAGTAGTCGCGCCACAAAACTGCTTCTCCAAGTTCCGAACTAATTGATCTTCAAGTTGATTTGGATTAAAGGTATGTAATTGAGAAGAAGCAGCATCCATATCTTCTGGCATTGTTGGTGGTAACTCATCAATAGTTATGATATTCCTTGGTGGTGAGATGACATCGATTATATCGAGAAAGTCGTAGTCCAAAATAGCAGTTCCATTGTCCAAGAAGCTGCAAGTATTTAAAAGAAAATCATCCTTGCATCCAATTACAAGAGATTTATTGTGAGTTGAGAATAAATTAACACGTCGTTTCTCTGTCTCACTCATAGACATAAAAGAAACCTGAGTCTTCGCAAAAATATCAGCAACAGGAGGATCATGCTCACAAAACCGTGAGAACTTCTGTCCTTTTTTCAAGGCAGTTATTGGTAGTAGGCAAAATGGATTCTTGTTATTGTTTAGTCTTACTTCAAGATCTTTCTCTGGATCAACCTCTCCATCATTATCGTTGTCATTGCCCCCACCAGATCGCAATTTATCAATAAAGTTTTGTACCTCTTTATAAAGAGAATCAACTTTTGCAGCATACAGAAGTGTAGCGTTAGTTATAAGGTAACCAGCTCGCACAAAATCAATCTCTTTCTCTCCATTATCGCCGGCATCCTTAACCTTACATAATACATCCTCCAAGTGGTTTAAAAATGGATCCAATATAGTTGAAAGGTTGACTTGAAACAAGTCACCAACGGCAGTAATAGGCTCAAGAAGTTTCCGGAAAAGTTGTTCAGCACTTGAATCCATAATAGGATTGTCTAGAAAAATAAAGAAATTAAAAAACAGTTACGAGTATACACAAAAGCAATAAAAAATTCCTCAGCGAATATCCAGATCGTAAAAAAAATAAAAAAAATGATAATAAAAGAATAAATTACTCAATACTTATTTCCTACAATGAATGTAGTGGAAGAAATGATGATAAAAAGAGATTTTTAGATGAATATACATAATTGTACAAAAAGAGCGGGCATTTATTGTCACAAAAATTTTGGAGTTATGTCCATTCCCTCAATCATATATAGAGGAAAATCTGTCGTAATCATCTTTGGCTAGTGTAAATAATGTCATTATTGTCTTCTACCTTGGAGAATGTTCTTATCCGCTATCAAAAAAATACTTCTCCTGGTATGTCTTAGAACTTCACTGAGTAAAATTCCTTTCAGAATTATGTGAATTGTTAGAGACAACAAAGAAAACTGTTAAGAAAATGATTGATAAGGAAAAAGAAATAGAAAATTTACAGTTATTCGATCATTTAGTCCCACCTCCTAGTAAAAAATCAGAGGAAGTGGAAAAGGAAGAAAAAAAAGTGGAGGCTGAGATAGTGGTTGAGGTACAAAGTACAGTTATCGAGGAGACATTTTCAAATGACATTCCCGTCTGTGGATTGTTCCCAATAACAGAGGATGAGTGGAAGCTTGTTCCATCAACTACCAAAGGACGCCTTACATTGGATTCGGTTAATGGATTTATAAAAATAATCGATGAACTCCTTGCTAAGAAGAGTGATTATGAATCAAGATATTTTAAGCTTAATAGAGCAGACAAAGACAAAGTTCTTCAGTGGCGAGAGGTAGTTTTATTTTGCAAATTTTCTTCTGTAAACTTGCTTTTTTCAGTTTGAAACAAAAGATTTAGTTGGAAGGAAATGGATATTCCAAGATGACGTCACTGAAAAACTACCTCAACAAGATAAATACCCGTTCATAAAGTATGGTATGAACTGTCTGAGACATTGTAAAAAAATTGAACAAACTAGAAGAAAGGGGAAGGTCATAATCATTGCTCAGCATAATGACTAGCGTTATTTTATTTTTATCACTGTAATATAAAATGTTAACATTATATTTATTGTATATCTGTGTAGTATATAAACTGTATAAGTAATAAAAAAATTTTACTGCACATCGATTTTATCATTCATTCAAAAACAATTTTATCACTTAAGAATAGACAAAAGTAAAGTATAAACTATCTTCTCAGTAACATAAAAGGGGCGTACAGATAAGATGTATGTACATTTGTGTGGTATTTCGTCACTATACCCCTCATCATAAAACTAGGTTTTACCTTAATATAAACAAATTATTATTGTTTTCGTCATTCATCAATAATTCTAGTAAATACAATCTTGTTTCTTTTAGATAATAATATTTACCAACATGAATTCCGTCGAAATGGGAACATTTCCATTAGTTCAGGATGATGAGAATCAACATGAGGTTCAAGATATTGAAGAAACTGTCAATACCGCTTTTGGACCAGTAAAAGTAACAATTTATGGAGAGAGAAATAAACTACCTATTGTTACCTTCCACGACATAGGTTTAGATTGTATGTTTTATCTTAATAATACTAAAATTTTATTATCCTTTTAGCTGAATTAAATTTCCAGAATTTTTTTCAATTTGGTACAATAGCTGAATTTAGTAAAGAATTCTGTGTATATAATATTAATGCTCCTGGACAACACAGTGATGCTGAACTTTTAGATCCAACATACCAATTCCCTACAATGGATGGATTAGCTAGAATAGTTGAATCTGTTGTTGATCATTTTAATTTCAGAGAACTCATTGGTCTTGGTGTTGGAGCTGGAGCTAATGTCATGTTAAGATATGCCCTTCAAAATCAAAAAAAACTTATTGCTTTGTTCCTTGTAAATTGCGATCCCACAACTGCCGGATGGATTGAATGGGGATATCAAAAAGTTAATATTAACTACCTAAGAACAAAAGGCATGACTCCATTTACTATTGATTATCTTATGTGGCATCATTTCGGAAAAAGATTAGATGAATGTAATCCAGATATCATTAGACAATATCGTGCACTATTCTATAACATTTCACATCCACAAAATGTAGCTGCCTATATTGAAAGTTTCTTGAATCGAACACCAATTCACTTTTCAAGAGATGGTCAGAATGGTCCAAAATTAACAGTTCCCGTAATGCAAATAGTTGGAGCTAGATCTCCATTTATTGAACAAACACTTGTTGTTAATCAGAATGTTGATCCATCTCATAGTGAATGGATAAAATTCCAGGACAGTTGTGGCTTAATTCTTGATGACAGTCCAGAGAAAGTAGCTGAAAGTATGGTCTTGTTCCTTCAAGGAATAGGTTACCTCACAAAGATAAACGTTAGAGAACTTGTAAAACAGATGAACAATGCTCGTAACGGAATACGTTCTGTTGGTGATACCCACTTCATGACAGTTGATGAATAAATGTAAAAAAAATATTTACCCATTTTTCTTAATAATCCAAATAACTCATTATATATTTCACTCATCTAAATATACTATATTTAGCTTCCCCTTTGGGTAAAATAAATAAATTCTCGTTCATAACCTTTTTATTAATTTTCATAACATTCCATGGTTGATCCGAACTTTTCTATATATACCATCATTGTAGACATTATTCCAATACGAATAAAGTCTTTCTTTTTGAGACCTTGGATTTTTATGATACGCGTTAGCGCCCCTTTAATTTATTTTTTGACCGACTCATAACTACTTTTTATTGTGAAATAACAAAGAATTTCAATTTATTATTACCGGATTGTTTACAACACTTTATTAGTATTGATTAATTAATTATTAATCTTTTTGTAGGAGATGGATACATATAATTTCTTATATGAATTACCATCAAAGTCATTCTTGGATTTTGTATGTAATAGAAATTCTTTTGATGAGTTTCTTGAGACGTCAAAGGAAAAAGAAAAGTTAGAATTGATGGAAAATTTCCTTCAAACAATATTTAAGAAAGAAGAATTGAAGCAGGTAATGAAATCCAAGTTAAAAGGAACAGCACATCAAGCTATTGTTATTGAAGATTTATATACTTATGTTAGTAAATTATGTGCCTCCCTTGGATGGGATATGAGAAAAATTTCAAATGGTATAGCAGCATTATATATGCGTGATTTAATTATGAAAATACTTCGGTGGACGTTTCCTGAAATGGATGAGAAGGGTTTTATTTGCTTTTCTGATTATGCTAAAGAAATATGCTTAAGAGGGAAAGAGGTTTTAAATGAAAAAACTATATTTATGGTATGGATTATAGCACAATACATTTTGGTGGTGGAGGAGAATGAAAAGATACAGAAGCCCTTAATTAAACAAACAGTGAACAACCCAGAGAGAATCTATGATCCTGTCTTAAATTTTGCGGAGAAAAATCATAATACAATTAGAGAGTTATCAAAGTACATTCCTAATGTTTTGGAAATGTTTAATGTTTTTAGGAAAATTGTTAATGAGTCAGGTGATCTAGATAAGATACCATTACCAACAGCGAATTGCTTTATTTTTAACATTAGTAATTGTAAATTGATAAATAATAGTGAAAATGAATTTTGTTCTGTTAGTGATACTATCATAAGTATGAGAATGTCAAAAGAATCAATTTCAAAAAATGAATTTTTAGCATTAATCGCTTTTGAAGAATGTATCTTATTTTTAAGTGTATTGAGGAAGAATGTAGCTGTTAAACGCCTTGAAGAAGTCATATATTTAATGAACATGGAAAAACTTGACAAACTGTGGAATGTTGATAGTGAGAGAATAAGGGTATACTGTCAAATGTTACGCGTGAAGTTGCCGGACACATTATTGAATGAAAACATGATGGAACATGAAAATACTACATTAAAAAGTAGAATATGGAAATTAAATAATAATAGCAAAATAGAGTTAGGATCAAAAATATGGAATAGCAACAAAAATGATAATAAAGGTTTACCATTAAAAATTGGACTCGCAACAGTGACAGAAAGAAAGGAAACTTTAACATTAAATATTATAAAACAATGTATTCATATTATGACAACCTCAAATAATGATAGGACTGTTAAAGAGAATGCTTGCAATTTTGCTGTATATAAAGCGTTACATAATAGAAAAATTATTAAAGAAATTCCAAGTGATGGTCAAGAGATAATATTTCGTGTAGCTGAAATTGTAAAGAAAGAAAAAGAAGAAGAGGAGAAAGCAAGACATTATAATGTAACGTTAGATGGGAGTGATTTAAAAGGTAACATTTTGATAAGTGTTGATGTTTCCTTAAAACTTAATTTTATACATTTTAGATTATCTATGTTTACCATTAATACCATATTGGAATTTAATAACTGCTTTCAATCCAGCAGCCATCAAAGATATCATGATGCAATTTGAAAAAGTGTTATTGTCAAACAAATTTAAGTGTTCATATATGTTACAAGAGATGTTTTTAAAAAATAAATTGAAAGCACAACATGAATATTTATATATATTAATGGTTAAAATGCAGCAATTAGAAGCTGTTGGTAATGACGAGGGGTGGCAAATACTAATGAAGAATTGTCACAAAGAAATTGAAGCATTAAATTTACTTGAAGGCAAAAATAAAAGTTATTATCAAAGGTTTTTAGCTCTCGATAATTTAAGAGGTAACATGGTATCTTGGAATGAAAAAATATTTAAAGTCAGTAAAACTGAAGCATGGCAAAATGTGACAAAAAGTTTAGCTGAAACTGCTAGTTTAGTTATTAATCATGTTGTCAGTTTTAATTCACCAATTATTGTTAATCATTTCCTCTCTACTTATTGTACATTTTTACTCAATACCTGCAGTTACAAACCTATTACTGATATTAAAAAACAAGATTTTTTTAATTCTGATATTTGGAGATTATCTGAGGCTATGGCTTATTATTGTATAGCACTTGCTGAGACAAAATCAAGAGTATCCGATAGAGTTAATAAAGCTTCTAGAAATGTATATAATGCCTTAATGGTTTATTTTTATCAACATGTTCCTCAATCATCAAAACACATTAAAAGTAATAAAAATTCTCCACCATCAAAAATAAATGAATTAATAGAATTTACGAAAAATTTAAAGGAACAAGGATGTATTGATCTTTTGATTGATTTTCTCGTAGCATTAGTTAATGATGCATACACAAAAGATAAAACAATGCTTAATGGATACATTCCAACAGAAATATTTAGCAATGATATTAAAATTTGGCAAATATTCACCTATAGTAAAAATGCCTTTAAAGGTTTTATTAAAGATGAGAAAGGAAAAATAGATATTAATTTTCCATGTTTAAAAATATTAATGCAAAATATTTTTAAGAATGCTTTATCAGTTCATCCTCATAATGCTTTTTGGATAAGAATGTATGGAGATTTCTGCCTATTAATAGGCGATTTTAGAAAAGCAATGAGGCTGTATTTACAAGTTATCCTAATATGTAGTGATAATTTTAAACAATTATTGCCTGATAATGTTGTTGATGATATATTGTATATAAAGATGGCTACATGTTGTTATACCTTAAAATATCTTGATATGACGGTGATGATTGCACAAAGTATGAAAAATCCAAAAATGATAGTCCAGAACCTACAAAATATTTATAGCGATTTCTTGACATTAGATGCAGGATGTGATTATTATAAATTTATATTTAATGATGAATTATTTGAAAATATGACGAAAGTATTTGATAGATCACTTATGGTTGTTAATTTTAAAGCTATTACTGATGCTTATAGCATTCCAATATTGAATCCTTATAACCCAACAAATATTCGTGAAGCTGAAAATTTTAGAAGAAATGCTGCTTTTTGGAAGTGTGTATGTAATGTATTCTTTTTGATTGCTGAGTAATTATAATTTTTGGTTTTTTTAAATATATATATACATTAGTTAATGTTTTTTTGTGGTAAAGAAATAAATATAATTTTATTATCCATTTGAGAAGGAAGATACAATCTATTATTTTAAAGACGTTACCCCATATATCATGATGAATTAAAGTAAAACATCTTGTTACCATGACGACATCAGATATGGATAAAGAAATTGTAAATGTTTATGTAAGATTTGTAATGTGTTATATTTCTGTTACACAACTGTTATAATATCATTATATGTTATAATATTAATATAGGAATATTTTACAACATATTTTCATTTATAACTCATTATATATTATAGCTAATATAATAATGGCTATTTAAAAAATTCTTATGATATTTTTTTATGAAAAAATACCTTATATTTTGAAAACATGAAGATTGAGGTAGGTTTATAAAAAATTTTTTATATTACATTCTTTTAGAAATCATATATTTGGCCTAGAGGTGATTTCTCATTGAATGTTGATCATTCCTACATATCATTTGGTCCTTCACATGTTGATACATTTAAATTAGCCTTACAATTTATTTCTTACCATGGGTATTATAATGGAACACCATACATAACATTCGGAGATTGGCATCATATAGCAATACATAAAATGTTATTGACAGATGAAATTTCTGTAGAATTTTTTATAAGTGCTAAACATCTCGAAGAAATGGATAGTGATAATGAAAAATCAATTATTAACAAAGATGATTTAATGGAAGAAGTTATAATAAATTCTGATTTGTCGATACCATTAAAAAATCATGATGATAAAAATATTAAATTAGGTAGAACAAAAATATTATTTTTAGCATTGGTAATTGTTATGTCAGGGTATAGAAATTTTTTTTCAAATGAATGTCAAAATATTCAAAGTTTTCGAATTATACATGAATATATTAAAAGGAATTTGAAACAATTTTGTTCTATTCTTTTATTATGTAATCAAATCCTAATGAAAAGATTGATTAAAGAATCACATAAACCTGTAGAGTGTATTGATGGATCAACGAAAATACACATTGAACACCTCCATAATTTTGATATTGTTTTTGAGGGTACGATTATAGATTTACTGGAAAATGTTGATGAAAGATCAATTTTACCACAAAAATGTTGGAATATTTTATCAAGGAAAATTGTCACCACATTTGGTAATAATGAAATAAGATTCGATGAAATTGTTTATGTTGTTGATATGATCCTTCAACAAGATATGTTTGCTATACATGATTTATCCCCGGATAACATAAATAATCACTCAAAACAATTAAATCATTTTGAACAATGTCATAAAAAATTTACACCTAGTTTAGGAAAAAAATATAGAAAACTTGTTATTGCTAATTGGAATCATATAGAAGTTTTTGCAAGTCCACTTTATAGTGGGATAAATTTAAAATTAACCAATGGAACAAATAAAAGTTCATATATATTTTACCCTCAATATGCATGGAGTGTTGTTATCTCTGATACCTATGATTGTTTACCAATAATAATTGGTCCAGTAAAAGACATAATTTTTATTAATAATGTTCATAATACATCAATTTCTGTTATAACTTACAGAATAATAATTAAAAATTGTTCAAATGTAACAATTTTTCTTTCATCTTATACCTCACCAATTATTTCATCAGACTCCAAAGGTATTAAATTAGCTCCATATAATGTTTTTTATTCTAATCTTGAGAAACAACTTAATGCATCAAAAATGTCTTTATTACCTTACGATAAAAATCAATGGTCAAAACCAATTATACTAGATGAATTATTTCCTCAATCAATGTGTAGTTCAAAGAACGATGGAACTGATAAAAATGTCCAAGTATACAATATACTGTCACCAGATTCATTCTACATTCAACCAACATTATTTGATACCAACTTTAACTCTGACTTTTTCAAGTATTTCCGTACAAAAACAATTCCAACGAAGTTCATTAAATCATGGGAAATCTCATTAAAAAAAGTTTACCAAAACAATAAAGATAATTTTAGTAATTCAATGGATGCTTTATCGAAGAGAGATATACAATATTTGTTAAAAAGATGTATATAAAAATAATGTATTTTTAATTTCTTTTTTGTTTTTTTTTATATATTAAATAAATACTATATCTCAATCAGCATAAATATCATTTTATTAGTCTATCAATTGTAGTGACGACATTCTTTATTTTCTGTTCATCATCTGCCAACTAATCCTATATTATAAATATATATAATTCCTTCCAATGGCATTTGCTTAATGTTATAAAGCATTATAAGAAAGAGGGTGGAACAGTGATAAAATAAAGGACCACAAAGTTAATATATATAAATTCAAATCAATTTCATCTTAAATTTATTTCACATTATTTTACTTAACTTGTATTTTCAATAATAATGGTTCAAGAAGCAAATGAAGATAACATTAAAGAGTCTGTTGTTGAAAAAAACTTAGACTTAACTAAAACAATTGAACAAATCAACGATCTTAAGAAAAAAGAATTAGAAGTTGAGGAGAAGAAACGTCATTTAGGTATGTTGATTTAATGAGTACAAAAGTGTACTTATAATAAAATTAATTTGTAGAAGAATTGAAAAGTCAACTAAAACAAAAACAAGTAATGATTGAAGAAATATCAAAACTAAGTAAAAATTTGGAGAATGAACCTATGACAGAAGATGGCAAATTCTCAGAGGAAACAATTTCTAAAGTCCGTGAAAATTTAGAGAGTACCTTGATGAAGGAAAAAGAGTCAACTGAAAGTAATGTTGATACCAAGAAAAAAGATGAAGAAATAAAAATGGACTTAGCAGAAGCTGTAAAATATCTTGAGATCAAATTATCTAGTGATGATTTATTAAGCAATAAAAATAGGGAACAAATTGAACAAATACAAGCATCTGTTAAGAAAATTAAGGATAATGAAAAAAGATTAAGGGAAGAGTTGGATAAAAGAATGAAAAGAAGAGATGAAATAGTTAAAGAATTGGCTAGATCTCAAGAAACAATGAAACTCAGAATGAAGAATATAGAAGATTTGAAAGCTCAACTTGCTGCTATTAAAAACCTCAAAGAGAAAAAGGAACAAGAAACAAAAAATAAAAATAACGATGAGAATGCTGAAAATTAATTTTTTTATTTTTATATAAATTACAAAGAAAATTTTATAATAATATTTGTTGATAATAATTTCTTTCCTTTTAAAATAAACAATACATTATACTTAAACTCCAATGGAACATTTTCCCAAAGATAAGTAAACAGAATTAATTTCAACATAAATTCTTTTAAATTGCTTTATTTTTAATGCATTAACTGTCTAATTACCTTGTTTTTAGGGTTTAAAATATATTTTTTCCTTTGATAATGTCTATTCTTGCAGAACGAAGACGTAAACAAAAAATACCCATTGATCCAAATAATTTAATATGGCAAAAATCGGAAAATTCCGTTGCAAAAAAATTGCTTTCAAAAATGGGATGGCAAGAAGGAAAAGGTTTAGGTAAAGATGAACAGGGTGATGTTGAAGGTTTCAAAGTGAAATCAAATACTACTCAAAAAGGTCTTGGATATAGTGGAGAATACGATAAAACTTGGGTTGGACATCATGACGATTTTGCAAGTATCTTGGCAAATTTGAATAAAAATAAGAAGGAAAAAAATAAAAATGAAAAAGAAAGTAGTGATGAAGAAGAATGTGGAAAGAAAGGCAATGAAAAAACAGGGGATGATGTGCTTAATCTAGAGGAACGTGCCCGTGTCTCGAGAAGGAGAATTCATTATCAAAAGTTTATTAAAAGAAAAGATTTATCTCAGGCGACAGATGCTGATAAATTTCAAATATTTGGTAAAAAAGTTAAAAAGAATGTTAATGAAGATGAAGTAGATGTAAAGGAGGAGGAAGAAGTTGTTGTCGAAAAAGAAGAAGAATTAGTCTCTTCAATGAGTATGACTGATTACTTCGCAGCAAAACTCCAGGCATTCCATGCAAAACAAACAAAAATGCAATTAATGGAAAAAATGGATGCTGAAGGAGAGGGAGATGAAACGAATGATAAGATAGACAGCAAACATACTAATAAAAAAGAGATAGTTGATGAGGAAGAGGAACAAAAAAGACTAGAAAAATTAGCTAGGAAAAAAGCGAAAAAAGAACGTAAAGAAGCTAGAAAACTTGCTGCTATGGAGGAGACGACAATAAAAGAAGAAGTTGTCGAGGAAGAAATTATTTTGGAGGAACCACGAAAAAAGAAAAGTAAAAAAATAAAATCAGAAATTTAACTTTTTATTATCTTTTAACATTGTTTTACACATTAATAAATTGTTATGTTTTAAATAATTTTATTTCACAGTGAAAATAATACAATAACTATACTACACATAAAATTTTTAAACCAATATAATTTTTAAGTTGTTCAACATAACAACAAATAATGATATCTCCAAACAATATTGTCGTTAGTCATTTAAATAATAAAAAATATTTAGACAGATCATAGGTCCATGATGACATGAGTTTTTTTAGTTTGTTTTTTGCGGTTGAAAAACAGGTTTGCTGTTACATGTTCTTTTGAAGTCATTTTTAGGGACATTCTGAACGACAGGTTTTGTTAATGTCTGCTCACAAATCTCTTTTTTTGGTAAGTTACGTTCAATGTCGAACATGAGGTTGTTGTCGACGGGGCGACACTCGACATCATCATCAGAACTATCAGACCTATCTCCGCTTGATGTCTTTCTACCACGGTTGACGCGAATACCAGAACCAATCTTTTTGGCTTTTCCGTGTCCAAGTTCCTTCATTTTTTTAGCAATATCCTCTTCTTTCTCCATCTTGATATTTTAATTTCAATATTAGCTTTGTCTTAGCAATGTAAATAATACTCCTGAAAAATATTAATAAAATGAAATGCAAGTAAAAAAAATAAATGTGTGAGAGAAAAATAGCATATTAATATGTACGTAATGTTATTTTTTGCGGCCAATGATAAACTGAGATAAATTGCCATAACTTGGTAAAAGCTTTATTTACAAAACCGATTTTTACATTTATTTCAACAACATTAAGAATAATATGTAAATAATTATAAAGATCACTAAAGAAATCTTTAAAAAGTATGATAAGTGAATTTACAGTTGAAATAGAGAGCGTATATATACTAAAATTTGTTTACAAACAATATAAGGGACATAGAAAAAAATTTCTAGGCGTTTCCAAAACTATCATTTATACATACACTATAGAGGTGTCCTTGTTTATCTATGTCATATGATGTGACAAAGAACTTTGTTATGAAGAGAAATATTTCAAAATATAGAAATGCAAAAGTGATGATTGGTGTGATTTAGGTTTTATCATTGTATTTATAGATAAAAATGATTTCTCGCACTGTTGTTTATTTATACATTATTGTACGTGATTTTTGGAACTTTAATTTAAATATTTAAGCCTTTATATTGAAGAATGAAGGTGATGGCAAACGGAAATCTGAAGGTAAATAAAATATTTCACCTTGTAATGTTAATATTTATTTTATTTTTATTGTGATATTTTACAATTTTTTGTGAGTTAGAAAAGCAAATTAATTTATGAGGATGTTTTTCTTCATTTACTCAATTGTACTGTAGTCGATTTGCCTTCTTGATAATCTCGGAAAGTGCCTTTCATACTCTTGACCTAGAAATCGAATTTTCGATAATCTTCTTCTATTATCATTGGGAATGTCATTGTTAGAATTATGGCTCACTTCATGGTCTTTATATGGACTTTTACCATCTTCCATAGTTAATTCTGAATCTTTTTCATCACTAATACAAACAACCTTTCCACATGTTGCTCCAGCCACAATTTGATTTTTAAATGGATGCCAATCTAATGCTGATATTTGTGATGATTCAGTACATTTTATTGTTTTAACCTTTGATCCCGTATACAAATCAAAAATAGAGATATTTTCATTGTAACACCCTGTATATATAAATCTATTTCCTGTTTGTTGTGGTGAAAATTTAGCTTTACATATAGTATCAACATATTGACATTTCTTTATTGGAATTTCACCAATACATCTAAGGTCATTAAATTGATCGTTATTTAGAACATTGAAAATGTTCTTATTTGCATATCTAATATCATAAACTTTAATAGCATTATCATAACATGTACCAACAACATAATTTCCATCACCACGGGATGAGATATATCTATAATTTATTGAATTATATCCAATGATTGCTATTGGTGCACCAACATCACTCCTAGTTCTAAGTATTCTACTATCAAAAATATTTAAACTTTTAGGACCAGCAGATATAAAAACATTGCAATTATTTGGTGCTATCATACAAACATCATTAACACAATAATGTGAATTTATTTTAAATAATAATTGTGATTGCACTATATCATAACCATACACATTTCCATCCATTGAAGAACAAATTATTGCATCTTCATTTGAATCTCTAAAACAACATCCCTTAATTACATTTATATTATTATTATCAGGTATATACACAACAACATCACGATCAACATAACCCTCAGATTTCTCAGGATCTTTTAAATTTATTTCAGATAAAATTCCAGGGTATGATGGGACATAAAGAATATCTCTATTTCTTGATATCAATACATCAACCATTTCATGTGGCAATTCACATGAAATAGTCTTTTCTTTTTGATATTTCCCCATAATATCATTATATTTACAAATATCAATAAAGCCTCCTCTATTACAAGTTATAATACTTTTACCATTATTGCAAAATTGTGAAGCTGTTATCTTTCCAACAGTTGAGAAGATTGGTCTGGTTTCCATTGGAAGGTGCATATTATTTATGACTATTTTTATATCATTTTTAAAAGATTCTGGAATTTTCTTTCCTTTATAATGATTTGTTTCCAGAAGACGAAGTAGTTTTCTTGTGTTAACCGATAGAGGGATACAACTTTTATCGTTATCATGTGACTCCAATAAATATCCATGGCTACTTTTGATATCTTCTCTCAATTCCTCAATAGAATCTTTTAGTTTATTATTAAAATTAATTTTAAGGAACTCCTCATCTACCCTCAGCTCATTATATGGATCTAAATTAGGTTCCGGAGATTTCTCAAATGTATTTATATGATTTAAACCCTCATCAATGTCATTAGGATAGAAATTAAGATATCTTTGTATCATTTCTTGAAATGATAATGGTCTGGAACGACCTAGTAGTTTTATTTTATTATATAAATCTGAGTATCCTCTCATTTCATCAATCAATGACCTTTCATTTAAAATTTTCTGAATCTCCTCATCATTAAAAATACATTTTCTTCGTTTAACTTTATCTTCAATCTGATTGTTCAAACAAATGTCCTAGAAAATAAGGTTTTATATTTTTCATTTTTTTAAAATAACTGACCATATTTGAAATTTATAAATCATATATCCACGATTATAAACATTAAAAATATAAAAAACAATATATGATAAATCTGATATTAAATATATTTATATAAAAATCCTGAAAATAAAGAATAAATAACTTGATAAACCCTCATTATCACCACATAATCCAATAATATATATCTCATTTTTTAATATTTAAATTTGTAGCTTTTTTTCAAATATTTTTAATATAATAGAGTACTGATAACGTCATTGTTTCCATGGTAAAATGAGTGATAACATACCACATACGTTTTATCACGAAGAGCTCCATTAATAAATAAACAATATAGGAGAATATACTGACCGCGGCGTTATTTGTGGTGTTGATGATAACTTTTTGATTCTCATCACTGTGCAATGTGTATAAATCCATGTTGTTTTTTTTAAAAAAATAAACAAAATTGATTAATAACAGTAAATTATTATTATTTATTATATTACACTATAATTGTAATTTTTATTAACCTTATTTTGTAAAAGATATACAAATATAGGTTATAAGTTTTTTAGCTATTTTCATAAGAAGATTAACCTAAATATCTATATCAGTAACGATGATGAATTTTACCCCTCCAACTGATGGATTAAGTGCTGCTGAGTTAACAAAGCGCCTTCAAAGAGTAATTTTTAATTTATTATCTATTAATATTATTATTTATAGGACCAAGAATGGATAGAATCAGTGAAAGGATCTTTAGAAAAATCAAAAGTCATAAACGATTCAATCTGTAAGCTGATTGATAAATTTAATGATAGAGTTGGTTATCTTGAAAAAACAGTGATGCCATTATGTTTAAAAACGGATACAGTTCAGAGGAGACAACAAAATGTTAATAGTCTTTTGAATTTAATTGATACAACAGTGCAATTTTATGAAAAAACATCTGATATGGAGGAGGTTTTGAAACCTGGGACTGCTGTAAATAATTTGGATGAATTTTTAAAGAAAATGGATAACATTATTAGTGCTATCCACTTTTTTTCAACACAAGAGACATATGAAGAAGAGTTAAGAAAATTAAAAGATTATCATGATGGCGGTTTATCAACATTAGAGAATGATTTTATTACTATTGTTAATGCTGAAACAATAAAATTAGAACCTGAAGAGGTACTTAGTAATTTAGATGAAGAAAACGAACCTATTAGTACCAGTCATTCATCATTAAAATCACTAAGAAATGTTCAAAAAGTAGGGAAATGTTGTAAGTGGTTATTAAAAAATTCAAAAAATACAATGTGCCTTAATAACTATACATCACTTCGATCACAAACATTATATAGAACAATCAATGACTTATTAATTCATATATCATCAAATACTAATGCTAAGTTGAATGTTTCCGGTGGATTACTAAATTTAACACAATCCAAAACTCAAAGAAGTGGTGGTTTAAGGAGTGCTTTACGAAAAATTGCTAAAGGTAGCGAGTCTGAAAAGGTTGATGTTATTGATGATTATAGGGATACATCATATGAGTATATTGCTCAATTATTTTCATCACTTATTATGCTCCTTGAGATTGAGGCTGATATTGCTTCACAGGTTATTGGAAACGTAAAATATGAAGCATCTGTACAGAGGGCAATCGTAACAAAACCAATGATATTTTTGTTGGATCAATTAACATCAATACTTGATTCATCTGAAACGAATTTCTTATCATTAATACCTGTTTGTAAATTCTTCCAACGTCATCATAATCAACTAGCATCATTATCAGAGAATGCTGAAGGTGATCATATACCATATAATCGTGTTTACAATACACTAAATAGTACCTGTTCATCATCCATTAGAGAGTACGTTGACAGACTTCAGAATGATTCAACAAAAACAGTTCCATTAGATGGAAATGTTCATCAGATAACAGCTAATACAATATCAATTTTAAAAGCATTGCTACAACAAAAACAAATAATATCAAACATCCTTGCTATATCTTCACATTATGAAAAAAACCATGTACCAAGATTATTTGCTGAAGTTTTATCAGCGCTTGGTAAAAATCTTAAAAACAAATGTCAAAGTTATCAGGATGATTCATTATCAGCCATATTTATGTTAAATAATTATAATTATATTGCTAAAAGATTACAAGATCCTGCAATGTCGGCAATAATGAAGGATGATATTAACTTAACTTCTTTTTATCAAATGGAAATTGCTAATTGTGTTGAGAAGTACCTTGTATCATGGCAAAGAGTTTCATCAATTGTCTCACAGCCATTGATTGATATTGATAAAAGGCAAATAAAGTCAATTTACAATACTTTTGAGAAGGAATTAGAACAAATTCTTGAGGCACAGAAGAATTATGTTGTTGCTGATGGTGCATATGCATATTTAATTAAATCACGTATTAAAGAGATGATTCTTAAAAATCATGAACGTTTCTATACCACTATGACTGAGTCAATAGGTGGTGATAAGAATTTTAAGTATGATGCATTAAGTATTGAAGTTGTAATTGATGAATTATTTGATAGCAGTAACTAAATTAAATAACATTAAAGATAATTTTATTTTCAAAATTTATAATTTAAATTAAAAAAGTATGAAAAATAAATTTTTTTTATTTTATCATAATCTATATGTCACTTTAAAAAATATATAAAATTACTAGTGTGTTTCTATTATAATTAATTTTAAACAAGTTGTATGTGTATATAAAGTTTGTTATTCTATTTGTGTCACTTTCATTGAACCTGATTGCAGGTTAGAAAATTCAAATTGTTCCTCAATATTAGGATTATCTTCCTTCTCCTCCTCAATTTCATCCTCCTCCTCTTCGGCAATCTCTGTAAGGAAACCTTCTGAATTGTACAAAGAATCCATTAATTTCCTTATCATTTGAGAATCATACACCTCCTGAACCGGTAAGCCTTTTTGTGTTGATAGTAAAGTACCAAATAACAAACTAAAATCTTGATTTGAGGATTCGAGTATAGAACCATCAAATATTAAATCAACGCCATTCATCTTCATAAGAAGTGAAAATAAATTAAGTAACGGTACTAAACCATTTGCAAGTTCTTTTCTTTCGTTATCAAGCTTTATAAGTAAATCTAACTCCGATTGTAATTGTTTATAACAGTAATCTAAATACAAATGAATATGACTCTCAACTTCTTCACGGTCATTTTTTAATTTTGTTAAAAATAACATTTGTGAGTGTCTAAATTGAAGTGTGTATTTTTCGAGTTTTTTTCTAACTTCACTTATTTCTGTTTCCTTAGATACCAAACGACATATGTCATCTGTAAACATTTCAAGTGGAATTGCGCAACGTAAATGTGGATCATCATAATGTAAAAAAAGTCTCCTATTTAGTTCGCTTATAAATAAATATAGGCATTCTGTTGAGTTACTTTGAACACGATACCTATTTGAGGATTTCGCAATAAATATAGAAACACATACATCAGAATTTAACATTTGAAATGCTACCTGATACTGGTTGTCAAAATCAAATTCATCAAATATTTTAGATAAAGGCAATGCCGAGTATTTAGAATCAAAACTTAATTTAAAGTTTGCATTTCTTTGTGGTGTTACTATTCTACATATAACATTTAATGGGATATATGCAATATCAACCATACATTTTCCATTTTCAAAGATACCAAAAAAATTCACTTTTGTATCTGTTATAGATGATTTATCATTATCAAAGTTGATTTCATGTTTATCAGTAATATGTGATGCCAATGTTTCACTTTTAATAATTCCAATTTGTGATTTTACAAGTATTTGAACATTTACACTATTACTACTTACATGAAGATAGCATACCTTTTTGTTGTCTTTTTTGTTACCCTCTAAATTATCTTCAAATTGTACCTTGAATACTTCTTTTGAGACTATTGTTTCATCATCCGATTTGATAATAATATCATTATCATCTTTCTCTGTTAATAATTTTATTTTTGCCTCGTACTCCTTTAATTCTTTTTTCCGTTCCTCAAAATTAATAAATCTATTTTCGGAGACAGAAAACTTGAATAGATGGGGTTCTGTTCCAAGATAAATTACTGAACATTTCCCCTCATCTGACAAAACTGTTACCATACTCCTATATCTTTCTGTAAAAGTAGCTACTCTAATAGAAATCGGAGTAAAATCTAATTGCGTTGACCACGTAAGTTTAGTATCCATATAGAAAAGAAGATTCCTCGTAGAGGTACCAATACAAAATCTAATATACGCATCAGAAAGAAATTCATACATCTTCAAACTTAATGCTACATAATCAAATCTTAATATATAACGTAAATTTCCTGATACAGTAAAACAATATAAAATTTTTTTACACAAAACTAAAACAGAAGGTTGAACAGGAGATGTCTCAGCAACAACCATTTCAATGGCTACATCACCAAGATTTATACTCCAATCATAGGCTATATTTCTCTTATCATCCGTAACAATACTTGATGCTGATGTTAATATTTGAAATTTAATTGCTGTTAATGTATGACCATTTGCAACAAAAAGACTATCCTCCTCCTCTGAATAACATAATGGTCCTGGATGTAAACCACTTTGAAATTGTCTCGTAAAAACAAAGTGTTCCGTCTCAAATACAGATAATGAACAATTTAAACTTTGAACACATACTTGGTCATCAATACTTTTCCCAAATTTTCCAACACACATATTATATCCTGGTGATGGCAATTTATGCTCCATTACCTTCTCAATACTAAAAATATTTTCAGAAACTTAATATATTATTATATAAAAGAAGAAATTAATACTAACCTTCAAAAATTCTATAGAAAATTAAAAATTTCGGATGGAGACAGGCAAGGAGATCCTGTGTAAGGGATGATAAAAATTTCCCAACACATAATTGTAATATTGGATATTCAAGAACTTCTTCAAGGATCAGTGATTTTGTATCTCTATTTTCAATATCAATTCCTGGATCAAGAATTGATAATGTACCTGTCAATGAACCAATAGCAATAACATCTCTTTTACCTAACAAGAAGCCCACGTCTATGGATGTTGCCTCAGGGGATGTATGAGATACGAATTCATGATAACGAAAAAGTGACATTTAATTAATCAGAAATAATAAATATTAATAAAAATTAACAATATAATTTCCAAAATGAAGCAGAATAAAGTTTATTAGATTGTATAATTTTGTTGTCATGGTGATAAATAATATTAATAAAATTTTATCCTAATTTTAATCAATATACAATTATTGTTAACATAAATTTTGGTCCAGATGTATTAATGAAAATGGCGGGTAAGTAGGAGGTTAAAAAAATATGGAATCAATATAACTTTTGTAACATTAATAATTTAACCCTACTGACCTTAAATAGCGTTTTTTTCATTATTTATTTGTTATGTTCTAAAGTATAACATTTATTAGTTTTTTTTACTATAACAATTCTCTCAAACAAGATAGTCATACATTTTTTCTTATATATAAGAAGAGTTTATCATAAATCTCTTTATTTTAAATATCTATTTGTCATACTTTTTTCTTTATTTTAAAGGATATAAACATAACTTATTTTGTCATTATAATTGTGATATTTTAACATTTTCTATCAATTGATAAGGTGTATATTTTCAATCATCTAACTAATTATTAATCTTCAACAAGAAGTATATTTATCAATTATGACACAATCAAATTCTACCACTTCCATACAAACTACTACCAATGGATTTTATTGTAAAGATATTGGAGCAACAAATACTTCTGTTAAAGTGAAGGACTTTTGTAAATTGGCACATGATAAGGAATACATATTTTCTGCATTGGCATTACGTAAAGAAGAGAAATTCCACATTCGATTGGAGGTATTGGATACTGAAAATAGTTTTTTTGTTGGATTAACTGCACAGGATCCATCAAATGTTAATTTCGATGACTTGCCCTCTGATTATTTACTTCTCTCAAAACGCTTGCTATTCACGGAGATGTTTGCTGTAAATGGACGGAAAATTTGAGATGGGATTGCAGGAATGCGTTTTTTATTACAATGATCAAGGTGAATTTATGATGGAAAACTTGAGCAAAGGGGAGACTCTTCTCATTGGATATGTGGTTCCTTTCGACAGTCTATGGATTTTCTTTAAATGTTCGCTTTCCTTTCCAAATCTTTTTTTCATAAAACCATCAACTGACTCTGGATCAAGTAATGGACAATATCAAGAGAATATTCAAGATGTGATTACAAGACTACTACCAGGATATTTTGATGATCCATCAAAAAGAAATGCTGCAGTTTATAATAATCCTAATAATAGTCCTGAAACAAATCAAACTAGGTTAAAAATTTTTCTTGCAAATAAAGGAATACATTTTGATAGGCAATATTCTGATTCAACTATTTTATTGAATGACTCAAATGTTCCCTCAAATGTCAATAATTCTCATAATGAAAACCAAATAACACCACAACGGAAAATAGAAACTCCAAAGAGAACTAAAGGGAGTGTAGACAATACATCATGTGTAGTTTGTATGGTGGAATCAAGATCATGGCTATGTTATCCCTGTGGTCATGTTTGTTTTTGTGATAAATGTTGTAAATTATTTTCAAAAGACAATAACTCATGTCCAATATGTAGGAGAAAGATAGATGGGATTTGCAAAGTATATTATTAATTGTATTATTATGATTTTAAAGTTAAAAAAATTATTGTAAATATTGTAATTTATATGGCTATTGTTAATTTGATAAAAACTTATTGAATAGAAAATTTTCTATTCTATGTATAAGGCAAACGAAAATTTCACAAAATAAGTAAAATAATTATTATAAAAGTAAAAAGATTAAAAAATAACTGTTTTTGATAGGAGATAGCAATACCCATAAAATTAATCAATAGATAAAGCTTATAATTAATATATGATAAAACAAAAAATTCTAAATTGAAGATATAAATATATACATTACATTCACTGTAATCCAACATCCATAGCCATCATTACAATGAAACCAACAATAGTTCCAATACTAGCTAATCTACCATTTCCATTTTGTTGTGCCTCTGGTATGATATCATCAACAACAACAAATATCATTGCTCCAGCAGCAAAAGATAAGGCATATGGAAGGACAGGTTCCATAAATATAACAGCTGCTGCTCCAAAGAGTGCAGCAAATGGTTCAACCATTCCACTCATTTGTCCATATAAAAATGCTTTATATTTTGAGTAACCAAATCCTACTAAGGGTAAAGAAACTGCTAAACCTTCAGGAAAATTTTGTAATCCTATACCTAGAGCTAGATTGAAGGCAGATTCAAATGTTGCTGCATGTGTCTTTCCAATTGAACCAAAAGCAACTCCAACAGCCATACCTTCAGGTATATTGTGTACTGTAACAGCCATTATTAATAATAATATCCTCCTCCATGAAAGAGCATAATTTTGTTCTGCTAGGCGTACTGCTTCTTTATCCACACCTTCCAATGGATCCTGTTTCCTGCAAGATTGTTTACGACGACGCAAATCAGATTTATCACACCTATTAATGATAGTGAGCACAAACATGCAAAATAAATTAGGGTATTCAATGCATAAGGAATAAAAAATTAACTTTAAACTTAGTTAAGAAAACAAAAAAATGCCTACACTAAGTAGTAGAAAAATACTAATTAATATTTAACAAGTTTTTGAATGTTATAGTAGCAATTTTGTCATGGGTATTGGTAAGCGCAGGTGTAAAATACAATTTTGAAACTTTTTAAGACTTACTTTGATTCAATAAAAGAACTATTACTATTTTCCTCGATTCCTTTACTATTGATATCACCATTTAAGGGTAAAGTAGAATCATGACCACCCATTTTATCTGTTAGTATTTTAACAACACTATTATCAGTGGTTAAACATGATGGTAGAAGGCGATCAGCAATGTGAACAAAAAATGCCCCAAATGCAAATCCTAACGAAACGGGTATACAGGCATATTTTCCAAATTTTTGTTCTGATATTTCTATTGATGGAGCTAATAGAGACCAAAAAGAGGCAGCCGTCATGACACCAGCTGCAAAACCCAGAGAAACATCTGTACATTTTTTAATATATTTTATTATCACAAGAATTAAACAAATAAACTTACCTAAAAATTTTTTTGAATTCTTAGGTAAAATAAATACTAATGCTGCTCCAAGAGCTGTGACTCCCCATGTAAAAAATGAAGCAACTAGAGATTGTGGTATTGGGTCCAATTCTCGTAACATTTTTTAGTTGCGATTATAATAAATATTTTACTTATATATATACAAATAAATAAAAATTATAAGTTTCTAGAAATATAAAATTACTAAGTTTTATGAGTTAATGTATTATGATAAATAACTATTATTTATGATAAAAAAATGATGAGGTGCAAGAAAACAAAAACAAAGGAATAATAATTGTGTGAAAATAAAAAAAAAAATAAAAAAAAAAACAAAGATAATTCATTAATAATTTTATAGTACATTTGTGCGATGTAAAAATAAGGTAGTTTTTATAAAAGATTTACTACTAAAAATAATTTAAAACGTGATAACGTTACGTCTTATCAACATATGTTTGTTCTATACTTGATAAGAATATTAAGTTATCATTTGATAGTCTTTTTACGACAATACCATTTGTAAGTGATACACACAATTCAATTTTAATAAAAAAAAAAGTTGTCATGTGTGAAGATGTGATTAACTCTAATACAAATATTACATAGATCATTTTATTAATAAAATTAAATTTACTACAAATATTATTTATTTACATTATAATGTATTATGCCACGCATGTTAAACAACAGTCCAAGATAATATGTGATGGGATAAGAAAATATATTATTAAAAGTTAACAATTTATAATTTTTCTCAGTCGAAAGTTTTATTCTAAAAGTATTGTGAGAGTAACATATAGATTGGAGATATTTTAGATAGATAATAATATTGTAAACAATAATATATGCTAAATAAAAAAAATATATCAGATAATAGAATTTTATCATTTGACGAATAGTTTTGTTATATCATTTTCAAATGCAACCTGATTTTAGTAAATAACAACAAAGGTCCCAATTGCTTTGATGAACCTGTTTTCAATGGAGTTATTCTTTTTCTACATCTTATTTATTTCTCTAGTATAATTTATATGAAAAGTAATGGCATAAAATAAATGATTGTTATCAATAATTTTTTTGTTTAAATATGTTTGAGATGGTATAAATAATGATAATTAATGAAAAAAAAATGTTTGGTTAAATTAATTGTTTAACGAATATGTCAAAAAGTATGATAATTAATATAAATTAATGGTTGAATCTGTTTTATGTTTAATGATTATCATCTATATTAATTATAAACTATCGTAAAATATTTAGGTTGAATTAAACTAAACTTCAAAATGTGAGAATTTGTTTCACTTAATGTTTCAAATAAATTTTTTGAGATTTTAAAAAAAGTTAAAAATAAAATAATCCTTTCAAATATAATTTTGAATAATCAAAGTTTAAAAATTTGTTTATAAACATTTCCGTGATTTTTAATTTCCATTTCCCCTAAAAATCAATAGACATCATGAGATTTTCATAAACTATTTCTTACATAAAATTTATAGGCAATTTCTATATAATGATAACTTCCTTTAATATGATATGAATGTACTTATAATTTATTTCTCTGACTTGATGTAATAAATTTTAAAAGGTTATTAAAATAAAATACAATTTTACAAATATTATTATCTTTCAATGTCAATAAAAAGTCATCGTTTTAATGGAAAAATCTAAAAAAAAAGTTACTTCCTCCATTAATTGTTAACAAAAAAAATGTTTGGATTGAGAACAACTTTTAAGTATATTATTTTTTTAACCCTGAAGTATTCATAAATAAAAGTAATTATTATTCAATAATTTCTTATTCCAACTAGAAATAGTTTTCATTTAATTTAATGTTTTAAACATTTTAATATTATATTACTAATAGTATTTTTGTATTATTCAATTGAACTTTTTGTTATCAACTAAATAAGAAACCACAATAAATTTTTCTTTATTACTTAATTTCTGTAAGTTGTCCTTTATTAAGCATTAATTTAGCTGTAAATAAAAGATTAATTAGTTGTAGAATTTAAAACTTTTTTATTAGAAAAAAGCAAAAATTGTGGTAGTGTCGAAAAGGATAATGAGAAAAAAATTTTCTTTGAATAACTATAAATCCTAGTTTGAATCTCTTTTCTGTTTAGAAGATAAAAAGTCTAATGAGCCTATTTGTTACACTTCGTTTTTGTCAATTCGTTTTTTTAAGCTTTGAAACCATTGAGATCTTTGTCGTCAACGTCGAAGACAGCAGAAAGGAGATGTTTCTGTTCTTGTAAATGTGTGTATTTATTTCCTGTAGCTGGTGATGAACTTGGCTTTCTTCCAGCATATACCAATTTTTTGTCTAATGAAAGGAATCTTGGTTGGAAGAATCCCCATGCACCCATATTTTTATGTTCCTCCTGTGCCCATACATAATCTGCATTTGGATACTTTTCTGTTTCAGCTGCTATTAAGTCATATGGATATGGTGCCATCTGTTCAACACGTGTTACAGCAACCTTATCTTCAAGATTCAAGAATTTACGAGCAGCAATAATATCATAGTATACTTTTCCTGTACAGAAGACTAATCTTTTGACAGAAGATGGATTTTGGGCAGGAGCACCATCCTCCTCAATAATACGTTTGAATGTTGATCCTTCTAAGAAATCTTCAATAGGTGATCTAGCTAGTGGATGACGGAGAAGAGATTTTGGTGTCATAACAACTAATGGTTTTCTGAATGGCATATAAACTTGGCGCCTTAAAAGATGGAAAAAGTTTGCTGGTGTTGTACAATTAGCTACAATCCAATTGGTAGCATTAAGTTGTTTACCTTCAAACTCCTCACCAAATGGGAATTTAACACGATCAAGTTGGTCATCTTCACTACACATTTGAAGGTAACGTTCTGGTCTAGCAGAACTATGTTCTGGTCCCATACCTTCATAACCATGTGGAAGAAGCATTACAAGTCCCGATTGACGGATCCATTTAGATTGTCCTGATGAGATGAATTGATCTATGATACATTGAGCGGTATTTGAAAAATCTCCAAATTGGGCCTCCCAAATAACCAAAGAATTTGGATTCACCATTGAATAACCATGTTCAAAACCTAAAACAGCATATTCAGAAAGTGAAGAATTACAGACAGAGTAGATAGCTTGATCAGGTGATATATCATTTAGTGGGTTATAAACTTTTTGATCGATTTTTTGATCGTGAAGAACATGATGCCTATGAGAGAATGTACCACGTTCAACATCCTGTCCAGATAAACGAACATGGGTACCTTCCTTCAAAAGTGTTCCAAAAGCTAAAGCCTCTCCAATGGACCAATCAACTTTATTTTCTTTTAACATTTGAAGTCTTCCCTTAAGTGTTCTATCTAAACCTTTATGAAGATTAAATCCATCAGGTACGGAACAAAATTTAGCCATAACTTTATCGATATCACCTTGATTAACTCCAGTTGATGGAATTAAATTAGCATTCTTTCCTTTGAAGAAATCATCCCATGGAGAGTCTAACCAATCACGATGTCTAACGTGTGTAATTTTTTGTGCTTCCTCGTAGGCTGTCTCTAAAATATTACCGTATTTTGTTAATTCTTCTTTAACAAAATTATCATCTGCAGCACCATCTTCAACTATTTGCTGATGATATTTATCGAGAACAGTCTTAGTTTTTTTAATTCTTTGGTACATCAATGGTTGTGTAAACATTGGTTCATCTAATTCATTATGTCCGTGACGGCGATATGACACAAGATCAATGATTACATCTTTTTTAAATATTCTTCTCCACTCAGCAGCTACTTTACATACGTGCATAACAGCTTCTGGATCATCAGCATTAACGTGGAAGATAGGGCAGTTAACTATTCTTCCAACATCAGTACAATATGGTGAAGAACGTGATGATCTTGGATCAGTTGTAAAACCAATTTGATTATTACAAACAACATGAATTGCTCCATTAACGGTATATGATGGAAGGTCATCTAAATTGAATGTTTCCATAACAACACCTTGTCCAGAGAATGCAGCATCACCGTGAAGCATAATGGCAAGATTATGCTCACATTTCTCATCGCCAGAGTAAAATGCTTCAGCACGTACTTTACCTTGTACTACAGGATCGACAGCTTCCAAATGAGAGGGATTAGCAACAACAGAAATCTTAATCTTCTTATCAGTTTGACGATTAGTTCTTGTGATACAAACACCCAAATGATATTTAACATCACCTGATCCTTCATCAGATGGTTCTAATGTTGAGAATTGTGAAAGGATGCTAGCTAATGGTTGACGACAAACATTGGCAAGAACATTTAATCTACCACGATGAGGCATTCCAATGACAACTGATTCAACACCCCCGGCAGAAGATGTATCGATAACTTGTTTGATAGCTGGAATAAGAACTTCACATCCCTCCAAACCAAATCTTTTTTCACTTGGCCATTTTTTGGCTAAAAATTCTTCGAATTTTGTTGATCTAATGAGACGTTTGAATAGTGTTCTTTTAGCTTGTTGATCGAGTTGAGAAACAGCTGGAGTTTCAAATTGTTTTCTAATCCATTCTTGTTGTTCATAACTATTAAGATGCATATACTCAACACCAGTTGATTTACAGTAAATATTCTTAAGACGTTTGACAATTTCTCTTAGTGTTAATGATTTTTCTGCACCACCAATGTAAGTTGATGGTGGAAGAATAAATTCGCGTTCCAAGTCAGCTTCAGTAAATCCATAGAAAGACAATTCTAATTCTGGTGGAATTGTATCATCTAAGTCAGCACTATTAATTCCAAGTGGATCGAGGTCAGCAATATTATGTCCACGTGTCTAAATATTTAATTTTAAATTATATTTTATGGAAAAATAAATAAATAAAGTTGTACCTGATAACTTCTAATTAATAATTGGATATTAAGATGATCTTGAATGGATTTCATATCTAAACGACCACCAGTTAATGTAACAGATGAGACAGATGGTGAAAAAACGGCACTAGATCCTGGTGATAAAGTTGGTGGTGAAGAAAAGGCTTGTCCTGGTGTAGCTCCATTTTCAACATTTCTAAAATAAACATCCCAACTTTTATGTACTGAAGTAGGGTCTTCTTTCCAGGCATAATACATTGACTCTACATAATTAGCAGAGGATCCAGAGAGAAAAGATTCATTACTTGTTGTAGCTAAGAGCCTAACAGCATTTACATTAGGATTAAATCCATTGATTAAGCTTTTAAGACTTAGAGTATTAATAGAACGTCCTGCATGCTTAAGCATAGTGTGCATTTTTGCACTACCAACAATTATTCTTCCACTAAACATAGTTGTCGCTTTTTTAAGTCTAAATAATCAATCAGATATATCAATATTAATTATTATTATTAAAATATATTACAATCGACTATAACCTATAATAAAAAAGAATTAAACTTTAAAATACACCTTATGAAAAAATATATAATAAGTAAAATATAGTCATGATTCCAAAATCTGCACAAAATATCATTAAAATTTACTTCAATTTTTAGAAAGCATAGACAAACTCGAATATTATATGATAGATGAGAGGAAGAGATAACAAGAATATTTGAATGTAGTTTGTAACGACTAAAAATATAGCTTAAAATGGTCGACTAGTAAGAGGTTAAATAATAAAAATTATTGATAAGAAGAAAAAAAGTTTTGTTTAAAATAAACTTTGCATTGATCTTTAGTTTATTGACTAAATAAAAATAATATATTAGAAAACAAAGATAGGTAAATTAACATTTAATTAAGTTAATTATTATCAAAAATATTTACAAAAAATTAGAATATAGTAATAATTTAGGAATTACATTGCATCGTTGTTGGCAACAAACGCCTAGTGAAACAGCAAATATTTACTAAACATCTGGTATTTGTTTTAACGTTCTTGAAAGTCAATTTCATGTAAAAGGTAGTCAGGTGTTAGGGGAGTACCATCAATGTTACTCAATACATTTAAATTTCTTTCATTTATCATTATCCTATTTCTCTCGTCATTGTATGTACATATGATATTTAATTGATTTATTAAATCATTATCACGGCGTGCTTTATTCTCCTCTAAAAATTTATCAAATATCGTTTTGATTGGACAAAATTTGTTTGATAGTTTTTTAGAACATGAGAAATCAATAACTTCATACCATTTCTTTTCTTTCATCTGTTTATTATCATTTTCCTCTTTACTGATAATGTTATTATCGTCATTATATTCATCTTCCACTGGTATGTCGCAATTCCGATTGATGACATCATTTCCATCAATGTCAATATTTGGTATTAAAAAATCGTTAAACATATGAAATCCATCCACAACACAGAATTCTCCCAATCCCAGAATGTATTCATCTATAATTAATCTATGTAAATAATAAATCCAAAATTTTTGTTCCGTGTTAAATAAAAAATCTTTGAAAGGAAAAGTTATGTCATGACGTTCCCTAAAAAAATAAATTAAATATACTTCTTTACATATGTCAAAATAATTAATTTAAACATACATTACATATTTGGGGATCTCAACCAATGTAACAACATTTTTCTTACTCTCTCGAAGTATTTGTAATACTTTAATTTCAATTTCATAGTGTACAGCTTCTGGAATCTCTCGACAAAATGATGTTATTTTTTGTAGTTGTGAGTTTGTCGAAGAGTTCTGAAGATAATTTAATCTTGTTAAACAATTAGTCATTTTCCAAGAAGAAGAAGAAGCGTTTTTAATGAAACAAAAACTTTTGATAATCAAAATCTACTTAAAGTAATTTTTTTTTTCCGTTAAAAAAAGGATTGCTATATTTTAAGGTAAGCGCCTTACCAATTTATTGTATCTACTTGCATACAAGACAATAATATTGTCTCGTGTAGATATATTTTTCATCTGACAATTTATCACTTTTTTTTTAGCATTTCTCGAGAGTTATTTGTTTGTTACGTTATAAAAAAACAATGTTTTGGGGAGCTGAGGAAGAAAATAGTATTAATAAAATATTAAATGGTGGAGATGTGGACTTTTATGAAATTTTAAGGGATCCATATTGTGTGGAAGAAATTCGTGTTTCCAATACAAAATTAATAGAATTGTAAGTGTGTTTTTCAAGGTTTTACCTATATTTTTGTAGTTTTACAAGACAAGATGTGATGTATTTAATGTTTAATGAGATACTCTTCGCTTCATCAGATGACTCAGAAAATGTTGCTATTGAACAACAATATTTCTATGCCCAAAAAGCTTTAAATGTATTTACAGCTCTAAATGAAAATTCTTTATCAAAGTATCTTGAGGATGAAACAATTGCATCTTATGTAACAGAATACCTTCTTACCGAAAATGAAAAGAAGAATTCTTTAACGATAGGTTTCTATACAACTATGTTGGAAACATTGTTTAGAAACTGTCTTAATATAATGACAGAGTTTCTCAAGTCAACACGTATACTAGAAGGATTACTTAGAAATATCCATTACAGTTCTGTTGTTGAATTCCTTAGTAATATATTGAGTTATGCTACAGTTACAAAAAAGAATATTGAAATTCAAGGAGTTCTAGATGATCATCATTTTACAGAGAGACTTTTTGTTACGTTTTCTAAACAAAAAGATATCGAATGTTACAGAAATAGCGGGCAAATACTTATTTCACTTGCAGAACAACTTCATGAAGTTTATAAATTATCAGGAAATATTAATGATGATATAATACTAAGGAAAATATACGACAAAGGTCAATGGACAAAACTACTAAATATATTAACGGATGTTTCTCTTAAAAATATACACGTTTTATATCCAATATCTGAAGTGTTAACAAACCTTCTTAATGTTTATATTGATGATAGAAATCCAAGTAAACTTTATAATTATAGCTCTTCTAAAGATCAACTAGACATAAGTACTGTATATGATACATTTGAATATGATAAGATAGAGGAATTAATAAGAAACAAACAACATTCCGGAGAAGCTTATAAATATGACGCTTCTCGATGCGTTTCGACATACACAGGGAAGTTGTTTTTAACAATAAAGTTAATTAGAGAGAAAGATATTCTGCTAAGCGATAAAATTTGTACCAGAATTATGTTGTTGTTGGCGGCAACTTATAATTCCAGTGATTCATTAACCCAAATAAATGGTATAAATTCTCTTGTTGACGATGAAACGATTGCAGCTGTTTTTGAGTTTTTCCAATCTATATCAAAATCATCTGGTAGTCCATATATGCAATGTGCTATCAAAGACTTCATTAGAAATGTCGTTTTCTACGCTAATAAAAAAGATGAAGGCGCATTAATTCTTTACATACTTAGTACTTTCAATCTAACTGGAGTACTCTTAAATGAAATTTCTCAAATTCAGGAGAGAGACGATGATGTAACACATAATATGTCTCTTGCATTTTATGTTAGTCTTCTAAAAATAATCTATGATGGAGCTAATTATTCATGCAGTAAAGATATAATTTCAAGTTCTTTAGTTGATGATGGTTATCATTCAGAAATGAAGGAGACATTTAAGAAATATCCACAATTCATTTTCCAAGATATATTTAGTGATTTTGGTGGTGGTGAATATGAAGATGAATTGTACGATGACATAGAATTCACAAATCATAGGGTTAATTCAAGTAGAAAAATAACTCATATATTTCCTGATGGCAGAACTTATGAAACAACTACTGACAGTTTAAACTTCGAAAATTACCCTTGTACTTGAATTAAGTCTCTATTTTAATAATTACAAAACAAATTCCCACAATTCTCATCCCGGATGACACTTTACAAGTTTGGGGCATTTAAATATTCTTTATTTTTAATGTACAGAAACCTTTGATACTCTATTAATAAAGACATATCCCATTAAAATTGTTCTTCATTTGCAAAGGAAAAAAATTTACACGAGCGTTTTAATTAATTTTATTTAAAAATAAATTAAAAGTTACAAATAACATGAGAAATATACAATAAATACAAAATAGAAGAAAAACAAATAACTCCAAGCAAACTTCGACTCAGAAAAATTAACAATTATCATATACAATATACTACACTTTATTACATACGTTGTGTCTTCTTGGAAACCTTATTCACAAAATTTTGATTGTACTCCAACCCAGTATCAATCATACTAAGATCCTCAGAAAGTTGTCCCATCACGGCCATTGTAGCCTCTCTCATTGATAGTATATACAATGCCTCACTCACAGTCATATTAGCTTCCTTTTTATTCGAAACTTGCTGAGCAAGTACACAATGAGGCATTCTTCTTAAATGTTCTTCTAGTGGTACATCATCCTCCTCCCATTGTAAATCTTTTAAACAGCACATACACTTGGCTGAGGGAGCACTTTCGTCCGTCATTGTCATAAAAAAACCTGCTTTGGCCAACTAAAAAACGATAAAATAAATGAAATATCAATGTTAATCTCACCTCAAGAGAAGTACATTTGGCTCCTTTAACGGTATCAAAAGGCCAACCTTTGAACGTTTTCAGCCTATTTACCGTTAGTAATAAGTCACTAACTTCAGGGTCAGTAAATGAACGCAAACTAGCCAAATTACTGAAATATTTTCCCAGCATCGTAGAATGGGTCTTTGAAAAATTAACAAAATAGAGAGAATTGTTGATAGATGAACCAACACAAAATGCGGCATCAAATTACAGTGACACAAACAATCGTTCTAAGACATAGACGTGAGCTTTTTGGTAGGGAATTCTATTAGTGGGTAAAACAATGGGAAATTTATAGGAATTTAGAAAGACTCTAATAAAAAATTCTTTGTGACTCGTGAAAGTTATAATTTTGGTTTCGTGATTTCACACAAAAAATTTCATGCAGTATGTTACAGTGGTAAGAAATGCACTCACATTTATATTTTTATAAATTTGTGAACAATTGGAGATATTTTTTTATTATTTAAATGTTGGTTTGATATAATTATTATTCAGGTTAAGGAAAAAAACTCAGGAAAATACAGTAGTAGTAATACGTACTTAATTTGACAGTCTTCCTGTAAAGATATACGGGAGGCGATTAATTAAAGATGGGATGAGAGAGTTACTACATTATAAAGTGATAATTAAAATTTTTAGTATTTTAAAGTTTGATATTTCTTTTATTTTCACACATCAATTCATTACTAATATGAACAAAGATTAATCAAGTAAAAGTGTATTTAATTTTGTGGATGAATGAGCATATCTTGTGGTGCATGAAGATTTCAAACTGCGCGCCGTCTACATGTCTAGGGTTCAGTTCATTATAAATATAAATATTCATGCTTTTAATAAATTTTTTCCATTTGTATAAATTATAAAAATTTACATGATTTTCCCTAGAATTTTAAAATAATAAAATTTGAAAATTAAGAATAAAATTTAAATAGAAAATTAAAATAAAGATATAGAAATGTTTAAAAAATTTCATTACCTTATGAGTGGAGAGGTTAAAGGAAGACCAAAACCTAAAGCAAAATCTCTAGGAGCAGGAAATCCTTTAATGGTTGGTGGATCATGTGCTTTTAACGTCGATTTTGGAGATAGTATTCGTAATATTTTTCCATTTACCAATAAATATGGATCTAAACAAATAGAGTGGTTTGGATTTTTATCATTTCCTGAGGTAAATACAAGTGTATCGAAGCAAACTGATAATAAACAATTAACAAGAAATGCTCAATGTAAGTCAAAAAAATTAGTTTTTTGTTTAAAATATTTAATTATTTATAGTACAAATTAATTATGTACAAAAGAGTGATAAAAGTTTTGAATATATTCCAACTAACTTTATATGTTATTTTGACATGCAAAGGCTTTTTTTAAGTAAAGGAAATTTTTCAAATAATACAATATTTGGCTTGAATGGTCCTCCATTTAAAAAAAATTTTACCACAACAACTGAAGGAGGTAAAAAAAAGATTGAATATATTAAAATGAATGTTATTCTAAGATTTACACCTGATGGAAAATATCAATTAACTGATAAGATTGTAACTAATAAAAAGAATCCTAATACTAATCAAGCAACGAATGACAATGACAAGGATGTGGAAATTATATATCAAAAAATCCAAAGAACGCCTGAAGGAAGTAAAAAAGAAAACAAAAAAGAAGAGAGTTTCAAAGAACGATCAATAAATGTACCGGTTTCTAAATCTCCATATGACCAAACAACAGCATTAGAAGAAGATGAGGAAGAGTATAAATCAATGAAATTTCATTCAAATTCTGGCTTACCTACAATTCTCTTATCACCATCTTTAAATAACGTGACGTTTGAAATTAATGACGATAAAATAAACTATATGAATGATGAGAGCAAATCTGTTTTCAAGTACATATGCGAAGAATATAAGAAAAAATACGTTGTTTTTGGATATGTTAACACACCAATGTTAGATAAATTAAACTTCCAACGTTTTGATAAAAACTTACTTCTCCTTATTCCTGGATTTGGTAGATCAACTTATTGTCATGCACTTATGAAACAACGACCAATGAATAGTTTTGCAGGGACATCTAAAAGGCGTAGGAGAACAAGAATAGACAAAGTTTCTGTTAAACGTAAAACTAGATCACCTCCAGCACCAAATGCAAAATAATAATATGTATAGATGAATATAAATAAATTAATTTTTTGATGACTTTAATTATACTGTGATTAACATATCAAGTCACTAAATAAAATACTTTTACAATATTAAAAAATATTTTAAATAAAATTTTTTATCGTTCTTCCTCGGTTATTGATTCAATTTTAATACCATTTCTACAATTACCTTCAATTTTTTCTATTTTTTCAAATAAATTTTGAATATCACCTTTTCCATCTATATTACCCAATAATAATTTTGTCTGTTCTTTATACAAATTTGAGTCTATTAATGATAATCCACCATCCAATGACATTGATTTAATCCATCGTTCCTCTGGATCATGTAATAAAGCATCATTACGAGATTTAATATATGCTCTTATCTGTTAAAAAAATGAACTAAAAAAGATGTGAAAAAATAAAAATACTTACACATGATATAGAAATAATTATAATAATAAGTAGTATGACAGATGTTAAGCTTATCAATACATCTCTTGCCCATCTTTTGGCACTTCTTAAGGCTTGCCCCTCCATTGTATCCCAATATCCTTTATCTAACACATCTGGTATTGGAGGAATTTTTGTATTTGATATAAGATCAATAATACTATCGTTCATAATTAAAACTTTTATTTAATAACAATATTATACAACTATAAAGTTAAGATAAATAAAGTTTACTCAAAAAAAGGAAAAAAGTGTATAATTGTGTAAAAGTAGAAATAAGACTTTGGTTTAAAAAGATAAAAATCCATTAATTTGTCTTTAAAGTTTTAAGAATCATTTAAATACTATAATATATAGAGTCTAAAGGATTTAAATTACATTATTTAGTTTAACTTTTATCAATATTACTTTAAAATGAGTGTAAAAAAAAAGAGAATTATCATATATCAGTATCATACGAGAAAAAAATCTTTCTTTTTTTTATTGTATTAAACTTGAGATTATTATAAGATATATATTGTGATAGTGTAAATTATATACGAAAAATAATTTATGCTTTGACATTAGATAAACAATTGTACATACAAATTATCCTTAGAGAATATTGTTTATTTATAAATTCTTATATAAAAATAAAGAAAAAAACTTTTCTAAATATTGTGAAAGGCATAAAAAATATAGTTATTTTTGCTCTCTAACTTTTTTAAAGTTTGTAATTTTCTTTTTATATTTAATATATTTTTAAGAGGTAGGAGGAAGATATAAATTAGCTTCATAAAACATATGCTCTTTATTTTTATCTTTATTGAAATTTTTTTATTACTTATCAAAAATGTTTTCAAATACTTTATTTACTCTTATTTTTTTGCCATTCATTTTTATAGAAACTATACTTTAAAAATTTATTTTCTTTTTATCTAAAGACAAAGAATTTATGGTAAAAAAATTAAAGCATAGAGTTTATTAAAGATAATTCAAGTGTATAATATGATATACTTAGAAGAATTTACTTAATTACTTGAAATATTTTATTATTCTTATCATAGTTATTGAAAGATTATCTGTGATATTGTATAACAAGTCACTTATTCTTATGTATCATTTTATGAAAAAGTTAAAGAACAGATTTTTGTTTAATTCTTCTAAGTTATTTGAGTATCCAAGCTTATATTTAAGCATGAACAAAAGGATTTGTTTTTCCAGCCTTTTCTAACTAAAAAAGTTTAATTAAATTATTTTAAGAAATAATAAAAAAATGACTTACTATTCTTCCCAAATTAATAAGAGTTACGGTAACAGAGTACAAAGAACGTCTTTCAAACAAATCAACAGATTGGAAAGTATACTCAACTGGAACTCCTTTACTTTTGGCAAACTCAACGAATGAATTAATATTTTCTAAACAGGCAAAGTTAGAAATTGGTTTTTGGATCTTTTTAACAGCTCCAGCTTCAATAGCATTGGCAGCTTTACATAAAAGTGTACCATCTTTTAAAAGATTAAAAAAATTATCTTTATCTCCACTTGTATTAATATTTTCACCAGAAAGTTCTTTAATCCATTTAAGGAGCATCTCTCCCTCTTTATCTACATATTTTGAGTCTTGTTTAGCTTGTACAGAAAAGCCAATACCTCCAGCAGTTGTTCTTGAAGCCATGATAGAATATGATTAACTTAAAAATTAAATATAATGAATAGTTAAAGCTTTTATATGAAGTATTTAACCTCTTTTAATATTCTAGAATGTTGACAACAATAATACACATACAGATACGCCCACAAATTGTTATTATTTTTCTTTTGATAAACTTTTGCCATCACCTCTCCAGCAGATTTTTTAAATGTTATAAACAGATCAATGTTTTCCAACACCCTGCCATTCATCCCACTTTTTATTATTAACATTCCTGATAGTAAAACAAATCTCTCTCTTAATCACACAATTAATAATCGGAGGCAGAAAAATCACATATATTAAAATCAAAATACAAGTGCTTTAATATGTTCGAAGAAGATACTATATAATCACCATTTGATCCACCGAAATAAATAATAAGTTTAAAGTTAATAATAAAATATGTTCTCGATTATTCTTTTTCTTTAAATTTAATTACTTTTCAATGACAAGGGGGAGAATTATGAATCATCATCAACATAAGATAAATAATGCTTTTAAAACTTTTTTTTCTAGAAATTACAATAAACATTACATCAAATGATAAATATATGTGTAATATTCCTTGTCTGGAAGGCGTCTTTACAAAAAATGCATATGATAACAATTTTACGAAAATTATCTAAACATCTGTACTTAACATTTTTTATTATCAAGAAAGCAAACTAGTTAGACATTCAAATTAGAAGAAAAAAAAGACAACCAATGGAAGAGTGTATTTCAAAAGTGAATAATAAAAATAAATAACACATTAAATAATTATTTTTTTCATTTAAAAAAATTACAATAATTATTTCAATCATATTTTAACATCTACTTATCATATAAATTTTATATATATAATTATTATTAAGCAGATTTAGGTAACAAAAAATTGTGAAGATCAAATAACAAGAACATAAAAATAAATGTATATCATATATAAAAATTAAATTAATTATTATAATTATAGAAAAATCTTTGATGCCAATATTGATATACTGAATGTTGAAAAAAAAATACACAGATCGACATGTTTATAATTTTTAAATTAATAATAGATGTGATAAATTTTGGATATTAAAAGTAATAAAAAAGATAATAAAAAGAAATTACAAAATTCAGGTAGTAATGAGGTGATCATAATGATATCTAGAGAGAGAAGGTTTAATATATCTTTTTAGTATGTGTATATTGTGCATATTTTTTGAAGTTTGGAGTAAAAAAAGAAAGAAAGCACCAGACCATATTAAAATATATATATTAAAAACAATTATGTCTTTAATATATAAAATATACAATAATCTTTATATTTCAACAAAATAATTTAAAAATAAATCTATCTCTATCTAATCCTGGATTCTGTTAATGAATTTTCTGCACCTTATACATGAAAAAAAAATAATCTGTCAACTATTGTACATTTTTTTGGTATGGAAGTATAATTATAAAAAGTGTATCACTATGTATATGGGATAAAAAAGGATTCTTGAATGAAACAAAATATTAAAACAATGGTATATAATAATATTAGGAAAATACATCAAGGTCTCTGTATACAAAATATTTTTTATCAGGTGAGGTGCAATATAGTTAATAGTGTAAAAAATTGATAAACTGCCAAATAAAACCAGATTGAAGACTGGATTGTAGGAAAATACAGACCTCAGTTTGGAGGTAAAGGCATAAAGGAATTTGTAAGTACCGGCTCAGAGAGAATGATGAAGACAAAAGAATAGTAGTATTTTAACGTAGTTAGTAATAAAAAAAAAAGAAGGAACCAGATAGTTATGAATTATTGACTTGAAATATAAAAACATATTTTCACACAAACAAAACTTTTCTTCGTCAAATCTTCATCAACGTGTATCTGTAAAATATTTTAGCAAAACTATCTATTTGTATAGAAATAATATAAATATACTGCTGCACCGCAGACAAACAGTTAAATAATTATTATGCATTTTTTTGAAAATTATAAAAAAATTCATTATCTATCCGACTCCTGTAAGTATTTTTTTTTGTCATAGTAGTATAATATCATTTGATGGCAGTTTCTAAATACCATACTACTTATCCCGTTCCATTAGCATGATTCATATTGTATATTCCGTCATAGAAATATCCATTATTACTCATTCCAAGAACACCTTGTCCATTCTCAACAACCTGATTTGGATATATTTGATTATAATATCCTAACATCATATCTGTATTTCCATTATTTTGATTTGGCATCATCTGAATAGGTTGCATACCATTTTGATTCATATGTTGTTGGGGTATATAAAATGCAGAGGTACAAACATTTTGGTGAACCTGACCAGTAGTTCCTTGAGTACCATAAAGATTATTGTTATTTGGTTGCTGTTGTTGTAAACCATTTGTCTGTAGCGAACTTCCATTATTCATATGATGTGAATATTGTTGCTGTTGTTGGGTTTGTTGTTGCATAATATGATTATTTGGAGAAATTGTTTTAACTGGCATCGCGTTGTAATCTGGTGTAGGTGGTTGTTGACCTTTATTATTAGAAGAACTATTTTTTGATGTCTTCTTACGTTGGGGATGGTATGCGATATCAGGATTTTGTTTCAGGTACTGAAATAAGATAGATAGATAAATATTTGTTTTTTATTAATTAGATTTTTTTACTTACACTTTGATGTAATTCTTTATGTTTCTTAGCTAAATCAAAAAATGGCTTTTTCTGAAGATCTGTTAAAGCTTTCCACCTTTCACCCATCTAAAACAAAAAAAATATAAACATATAATTTAAGAGATAATCTTTGCAAGAAACAAAAAATAACATAAAAGATAAACATACCTCTCGACTAACTTCAAACATCTTTTTCTTAGGATCTTGGGCCATAATCTTTTTTCTTTCAACCCTTGTAAAAATCATATAAGCATTTAAAGGACGCTTAATGAATTGTTGATCCCCACCATTACCTCCAGCTAGCATCTCAACTCCTGGAAGGCCAATTTCATTTTCAAGAGACTCCATGTCATATGAGGATTCATGTCTAAAAGAAAAACATTATATTATTAAAATATAGTATACAAAATAAAGTAATCAGATATGTTTGGGGCGTATTATTATTATATATACATAAAACATACATCATATATTTAATAAATAAACACTATATGATGTATGTTATAACTATACATGAACAAATAATATAATATAAGGTGAATTAAATATTTGCACTACTATTAATTGGTAACCCTTACTTTCTTAGAAATATAATTTCAAAAATTACAAATTTTATGTACACTGTGAAAGTTAATTGCAAATTAAATTTTGTATAATTGCAACGCATATATTTTTCCTATCTAATTTATCATTCAATTATTCATTGAATTACAATTTCCTAGTTTAAATGATTCAAAATATAATGAATCCAAACTAACAATATACATATAAACATATGAATATATATTTCTAAATTTGTTATATCATTAAAAACTTACTCTTCAGATAAAGGCGGTGTTGGCACAGCATCTGTATTTGGCACGATTGAAGTTTGCTCATTAGAAATAGTATGTTCTGACTCGTAGCATGGAGTACCAGATGCACTGGCTCCAGTAGATGTTGAAGAACCTTCATTGGTAATACTAGTTGGCGAATTTCCTATTTGAGGTGTTACGTCTTCCGTCGACATTATACAATAACTATAAAAAAGACAATAAAAAAATTACTTATCACTATGTACTTTAAACAGGGTAAAAGTTAAAAGACAAAAAAAAAAGAAAGAGAGAGAGACGAACGGACATTCTCATCATTATTCCAACATTTTTTAATTAAAAAGATTTGTAAAAAAAAGAACAATAAAAAGTAAATAAGAGTAAAATAGAGATAATAAGTTGTTAAAGAAGAACATATAAACTAATAACAAATATCATTATGTAAAGTGATAAGAGAAAAGTGGTATAATAAAATGGACACAATAAAAAAAATTAGTTTATTATCATTTGATGATAAAAGTAAATGGGGTAAAAGTAAGATGGTTAAGAAAAACACCTTACCAATAGGGTAAAGTAAGTTAATTAATCATGGTATTTATCAGTATCTTATTCATCTTTCTTCTTTTTTTCACAAACGTCTTTATTATAAATCGGAAGTTGAAAGGCATCAAATATTATATTAAGGAATATATATTTTTATATAATAATATAACTTTAAGTAAGTAAGCTGTAGGGACATTACGTTTAGTCAACTGTAAATTGTCGTTAAAGATAAAACATATGAAGTAGCGCTCTCTGATTATCATTACCAATCGAAAGTATAAAGAGCCGACACTGATATTTAAAGTTGATCTCCCTGTACCTACCGGACAGCTAGATGCAAGTTTTTGGACGCTGTCTCGAGAGCGGCTGCCTCCAACATACCAAAGGAGATATCTTTATATATTGTATATATATATGTACTCGACATATATCAATTGTTATATTCAGTTTGATGATGATTGAGGTTTGTGTTTCAACTTTCGCTCAACTCAAAATTTTTCTCTTGGTACACCAGAGAAAAAGGAATAAATTAGTTGGGTAGAGTTTAAAGCCAAAAGCGCAATCATCGCACCAGATACATATAGGCTAACAATTTTTGGGGCCAGTTTGGTAGATGATAAGAGAGAACACAAAATAGCGATAAAATTTTTACCAATATTAAGTGGATAAAGAGAAATTTTTAAGAATTTTCCGGGATTGTAAAAGATTTGAACGTCATTGACAAGTTAGTAAAGTGGTGTTTGACAAAAAAAATAATAAGAAAAAGTAGCCCATAATTACTTAATTGTCATGTTTACAAATTTTAATGAAAACTCCTAAACATACACATAAATATATAAAGTTTTTCTTCTTTAAAAATTAATTTGCATAATCATGATACATACATCGATAAACTACTAATTTTAAATCACTGGCTACTTTTTTTTGTTGTAAGAATTAGATATATTTAATGATAAAAAAAGATATACAAGATTGTGGTGTTAAAATATTTTGTACTACAAACATATATTCACCATAAAATATAAATACATCTACATATGTATATTTATTACATATATAAACAAAATTACACAATTTGTGGATAAAAACATATTTAGTCAATTGTAGTAAAATAATATATCCAGAAAATAGCAATATTTGAAGTTGTTACTACTTCTTAATTAAGGCATTTAAAATAATAATCAAAATTATATGATAATGATTATGCAATATATGCATTTATCATGGAATATTTTATAATATATGTAGATTGAAGCAATATATAAGAATAAAAAAGAGATATAAATTAAGAAAAATTTTTGATGAAACAAATTAGAATAAGAAAGATTTAGAATATTTTAGTGATAGACAAGTTTGAATGTAGACCGTATATAATAATATGGAATATTTATGGTCACATGCTCTTGAATATTTCAATTTTTTTTAGAATCAGAAATAAAGGCTAATTTTTGTACAGTTAATAATTAAATAAAACAATTATTGTAATGTCAAATGAAATAATAGAAAAAATATGTAGACAGATTAAAAATAGTAATTATATTTGTTAAATATTAAGGTAATCCACTTTTGAATGGTAATCTCTTTTGTTACTAGATCTAATACTCTTTTCCTTGAAAATATAAAACTCATATTTTTAATTAATAGCCCCTTTAATATAATTTATAAAGATACCCTTTTTATGATCTTAAAAGAGAAGATTCTTTTTGGGATATATAATAGCTATTTAATGAATTAAAGAATAGAAGGACCACATAATATAATATATATATAAACTATATATTATATATCCATTGATGTTTATATTGTTGATTTATTTTCTTTAACAGCGCAAGTACAGTAAAGATACAAAAGTAGTTAACCCTATCTCTCTGGCGAAATGGTGATGTTTTAGTCATTCCCGTTTTCGAGAATTATAATCTTTTTCCCCGAATTTGTGTGGCCTTTTCGGTTCAGCAACTCTCTTTACCCCTTATTTATTATACTACACATATGTACATATAAAACTATATAGATGGCACCCCTAAATTATTGCAATGGCATAGGAGGGGGGTGGGGGACCTTGTGTTAAATGCTGGGTGTTATGTCCGCCAACTGAAAACGAGAATAAGAATACTGGTCTTTGATGTCATTCTATAAACGGGATAGTTTTATACAATATATAACCATATATTAGTATACACAGAGAACAGAACAAACTCCTTCATCAAGATATATGTTGAAGATACAAAACGGTGAAATATTTTTTCATATATATTCTATAACTCAGTCTCTCTCTTATAAAGTGTAGGAGTAACGATATATTTTGCCAAAATTGGATAGGGAGTTTACAGAAATAGATAGATAAAGTTATATGCACCAAAATTATATACATATATATAAGCTTCTCATTATTTTATCTTCTTGTCACAGTCTTCGCGCACTTGCCCATGACCAATGTAGGGTATAGACTCAGGGAAAAGCAAAATGCAATCAACGGGGTCATTTGTGGTTAAGTATTACTTTTGGCAATTAATAAAGGAAAAAGAATTTGATATAAAAATAGTTAACATTATTAACATATAAGATAGAAAGTTATAAACTGTTCATTTATGTATTATAAAAGTACATAATGTTACTTTTGATCAAACGCAATTACATACTCAAAATTAGTATATATAAATATATTTATTATTATTATTTTATTAAAATATAAATATATTACATTTTAATAAAATTTAATACTTTTTTTTCTACGCGTTATATATTACATAAAATAAACATTATTTTATAATCATATAAAATGATTGGTGTGTTAGAAAAAAATATATATATGATATGATCTTAACTAACAAATATACTTGGGTCTTAAAAATTTGTTCTTATTTGTCTAACTTTACTTTTATAAATTGTGTATGTTTACTTAATCATTTAAAATGTCTCCTTCTTAAGACAAATGGGTAATAAATTTATCAAAATTCCTTCCTCGGTTTTTATCTATCATTTATAAGTTAGTTAAACTTTTAATGTACAACAAAAATCAGCCTGCTATATGAATATGAATAAAATTTTGCCAGATCCTTACACATATATTAATAAAAAGTAATATTTAATTTAATATCTATCTTTATCTATCTATCTATCTATCACTGTTTAACAATTTGTCGCCAATAAACGGTTATCACATCTAAGGATAATATTTCGATTAAACTAAATTGCCGTCTTTTTCATTATCGTGTACACTAATTTCATTACACTGTGAAGCAGAAGAAGACAAAAACTTTTCTGGTGTAATAATATATGACACCAGACAGTTGTAGGAAATAAATTTAAATTTGGTTTTAGAAAGTTATTGTTAATAAACTAAAGGATTAAATAAGCCATAATAATAATATAAATAAAAATATATATATTTTATGAAACATTTTAAAAGAGGTAATATAAAATGATTGGCTCAGTATATATAAATATAATAATAAATAAAATTTTATATTTAATTGTGTGATTGAAGTGATTAGACAATTTCATAAAGACGTTAGGCAAATAAGGTGAAGTAAGGTGGATCACTGAGATGGGGTAATGTGATAAGCGGATATGGTGGAGAAAGTTCATTTACATAGACTTAGCTATATGCAGATAACCAAATAAATAAAAATGCATTTATGAGAATAACATTAGGAAAATAGTAAATTAACCTGATATGTATTTTAATGTTTGAAATTTTATTTTGTTAGTAAAATTTCATTAAATTTAAATACAATATAAGCATACCAATATCATATACATCTAATAACTTTGATCATTAAATATATATAGGTAGATATAAAAGAGATAATTTATATCATATCCCTCTTTATACAAGTAAAATATATTTATAAAATATAAAAAATATAAAAATATAATTTAAAAAAGTATTAAAGCAATTTTTGCAACATTTATTTTATTTTCTTAACTTTTGCTTCTATTCCCTATCATCATATTATATTAAACATAGAAAAAGCCGGAAACTCCAAGAAAATTTTTCCTAATCAGATGAACCTAAATTTGATATATAAAATAAAAATATGCTTTATAATCAGACAATTTGCTATAGTTGTATTTAGTAGCAAGTTGGGGTGCTAATGTTGTTGTAGGATTTTAGGGAAAATGAAGGCAGATGGGTTGTGTGAATGTTGAAAACTAATGACCTAAGGAGGAAAGGGAAATAAAGTTTACAAAGTCCGAAGGGAATGAGAGAAAGTTTAAAAGAAAGATGATTGGAATAAATATTGACGAAAAAAATATATTTTATACATATATGTATGCAATGTATGTGATTATATTTATATGTATAGACAAAAGACACAATTATAGATATATTTAGTATTTTTCTTAAGCTCAAGTAATAGGTGACATCGTCAGATTGAATATGTTTTGACATTTATCAATATTGTATATGACAAAAATTGATCCCAGGTCAATTGAGAGCATTATATAAATTCTATAGATCCATTAATATAAAGTGCACATGGTGATTCATATTAATTATCTTAACTCCCAATAGTATTTATTAAAACTATTTTAATTAATGTTTTAAAAGTCGAAGGAAATTTTAACTAACAGCTAATGTGGTATAAATGATACTAACACCTAAATTTAAATTATGAAGCTTATCAAAGATTATCATCAAATTGCGATATACCATAATACAAACTTTACTTTATGATATAAATTATTTCAAACTACCAATTATTTGACTGTACTGTCCATATGTATCTCTCATGAGATTAAGAAACATCTTCTGTAATAAATAAGTTGGATTAACTAAAGATGCCTCCATTACATGCAAGTAAAATATAGATGAAGAATACTTCATCATCAACATGCTATAAAAGGAAGTTACAAACTAGTGGAAAACTATTAAAAAAATAAAACTAAAGTCTTATTTTATAGCATAAATTTTATATATATATATATATATATATTATTTTCTACCTTTCATTTTATAATGTTACAATCTTTATCCATAAAAAGAGATATTATATACGGTAAGTTAAATAATAGAAAGGTATACAGTAAAGAATTAAAAGCAAAAAAATCATATAAAAAAAATGACACGATAAATAAGTTTAAGCAGAAAAGAATTAAATTTATGTTAAAAAGAAAGAAAAGAGTAACACTATATGTAATAGTATTAATTGCAAATGAAGTAGTAGAGAGATAATGATGATAATTGTCAAAAAAGCAGAACAAAGATCTTTTTTTTTGAAAATACGATTTATCAAACTACATTAACTATATGAAAGTACTTTAAATAAATTATTAAATTTAATTAATGTTTAAAATTGTCCAAAGATTAAAATACATAGGATTAATTAGTTAACAATTTTTATGGTAGTGAAAAACAACATATTTCATAACGAAAAAAGGTAATCAGCTTTTTTATCTCATCAATTTGTTGCATTTTAAACTTCTTCTCTTATCAAATATCTAAATCATGATTAATTATACATTAAATTTTACGCATATGCCTATTACAATTTGATATATATTTATGAAACCATACATAACATAAACTTAACTTCTATGTCATTCAAATTTCGGCAAAAATCTAGACAATAGGCATACATGTATATTTATATATGTATCAAGAAAAAGTTGAGAGGTTCTGCCGACAAACAATGACAGATGGAGGAAATGGCTAAATTAAAATGTTGCATGAATACATAAGTTGATTAAAAATAAATTTGGTCGATTAAATTATAGAAGACACGTGAAGGGTAATGGATAATTTTGATGATAACAGTTAAGATATCTGGATCTATGATAAATAAGGTCACGGTCGTGTTTTTGTCTGCTAAATACATGTTTCCATTAAAAACGAGATATATTTTGGTAATAAAAAACAAGTAGATATAGTTATTTATTTTCAAGAATATGATTGATAAACTAAGCTACAAAATAAAAAAATGGATAATTTAATATAGTAAAAAAAACGCTAATCAACAATGCATTCAAGATTAATGAAGCTACAATAATGAAATTTTATTTATAGGACATCCGCCGATAAAACACAATTCTGTCACGGGAAATGTATAAATTTTAAATACCAGATAAAATTACCGTCATATGCATGTAATTAAATTTTTGAAGAAATTATTTAAACTTTTTAGTATGTAAATATGTTGGAAATATTGAAACATTAACAGATACAATATAATCCGCGCAATTTTTTGCCTATATTTTTATATAATATATATTCCTGCATCTAGATCATAATGTAAAAATTTCTCCTACAACTATGATAAAAATCACGATTAAAGTTTTGGTGTTTGCTCGTTGAAGACATATTTAATTGGGACATATATAAAACACAATTTTTTAAATGGATTTTAAGAAATTTTTTGTACATATTTTCCATATTCTATTGCCATAATGTGAGGAGATGGAAATTATGGAAAAAAAAGTAGAGATGGAAAAGGGGAGGAATGATTCGAATGGGGATTTGTAATAAAAAAAATAAAAATAAATAAATTTAGATAAATAATTAACACAAAAAATGCTAATATATATAGAAAGTTTTAAAACTAAGTTATATGAAAGAAATAGTTTCAATTAATATTACTACGATTAATAATAAGTTAGCACATTAACTAGTAATTAATTACAATTCAAAAAGACTATTCTAAACATCTGTGACACTAGGACTGGTTATATTATTATGTGCATTCTCATTATATTAAATCAGGCATAATTAATTAATCACATTATGCCATTAAAATCATTAAATATTTATCAAAAAATACTAATTAAAATAATTAACAAAAATAATATTTTTATAATGCTTAGGATGGATCAGAGCGGCATATGTCTTATGAGGAAGGGTGTTTGCCTAGTGGTATAAAGAGTATCTATTTATTAAATTTTCTTGGTTTTCTATTATTTTTAAGAATAATGTTAAGGAGAACGGGTACATTATGTAGTAGTTTCTATAAGAATATTTTGCCATCTGTTCGCTTCTCATCTGTTAAGAATAAAGATGACTCTCATTACGATGAATTCCCGTAAGTTTTGGATTGTCAGAAATTAACCATCAATTAAAGTGAGATTTTTCCTGATTTCGCTAAGACTCCTATAATGGGACGTAGGAATGCTGTATGTGAGAAACTTGAAAGAGCAGATATGTTAAATCGCCGTATGGTTTTAGATATACCAGAATTTTATGTTGGATCAATTCTCGCTGTAACGACTTCAGATCCAAATCTTGCCTCTAGAAGAAGGCGTTTTGTTGGAATTTGTATTCGTCGTGAGAAGGAAGGCCTCAAACATTCATTTACTCTTCGTAATGTTGTAGATGGTATAGGTGTAGAAATTATGTATGAATTATACAATCCTACTATATTCAAAATCGAGACACTGAAACTAGAAAAACGCCTTGATAATGATTTGTCATATTTAATTGATTGCCCACCAGAATATTCAACAGTTGATTTTAATCTAGAGCCTAATGCCCATCCAGCAGGAACTCCAGTTCCTGTTAATGAAACTAAAGTTAAATTACGCCCACCACCATGGTCAAGAAGATGGGAAATATATTCATATAAAGGAATTGAAGATACCTGGACGCCATCAGCTCCGTATAGTAAAAGAAATATGCAAAAAACAAAATTTAATGAATGGAGGAAATACGATTTGATAGCTGATTACAGGATAGATAATAAAAATCTAGAACATGAAATTGCTGTTGAAAAAGAAATTAGGGAATTTGAGGAGTCATTCCAAAACAGAGTAGGTACAAAGAAGAGGATTCTTCGTTCTGCATCAAGACACAAATAGAATTTTTTTATTTGTTTTCATTTGTTTTATTTGTTATAGAATAATTTAATAAAATAGTTGTATGTTATGTTACACGAACATGCATATTCGATAAGTTTTTATTTTTTGTGTTTTGAAGAAAGTCCAATAAATATTTTATCTCTATTTCTTTTATTGTAGGTGGTAGGTAAAGTAGATAGAATGGGGATTGAAGTAGTATTATTTTTTAAACAAAAAAGTTTCTCAAGGATGTTAGTAACACATCGAATAGAAAAAGAAAGTTAATAAAATTACAATAATAATAATATTATCAAAGATTTATAAACATACGTTTTTACAAACATAAAGTCTGATATAGGCTTAAACTTGTACTTGAATTAAAATATATAGAAGTTTCTGAAGACCAATAAAACTGATTTAAAAGTGGAAGTATTTCTTATGGGTAATGAATTTCTGGTAACCCAATAAATTTATTGCTTTTCTTATTAAAGTCCTGTTAAATATATTTATATTAGTTTAATGGAAATTTAAAATTGCCCTCAGAAATTGTTTTACTATTGAAAAATTAATAAGTGTGGAAAAGAATTTTTTTATCAAACATTGATGAATCACTTTTAATTCTTGTATATTTTTTTCATTCCTAAACATACTAATCCTAAAAAAGTATTTGATGGAGGATATAAAAAACACATTGTTGAGCTTCTTAATGATGGTAAAACTATTAGTGAATTATTAAACAGTACACAAAAGATATTGATGGACACATACATTCATCTAATATTAATTTTGAAACCGTTATGGATGAAGAAAAATTATTTATGTTTATAGTATAATCTCATTACTTTTATGTTTATCTACTTGTTTAATATTAAAATACATAATTTCATATTAATAATATCAATAAAGTTATCAGTTAAGTTATATTAAATATTGATAATATATATTTTCTGTTTATATATTCATTTTCCGTTAAAATTACATTATTTTATGGTTGTAATTCAATAAAATAACTAAAACTTTATTTGAAGAAGCTTTCCTAATAGTGACAATAAGTTAAATATCTAAAAATATATGATAAAATACTTGTTATATTTAGTTATATAAAAAATAACCTAAATTTTAAATTATATTAAAGAAATAATTTTGATCTCTATCAATGAATATAATTAACATTGTATTTTAATCTATTATAGTATAGTATTTTGCATTTTTGAGAATTTAAAGTTTAATAAGGCGTTAATTTTATTCAAGCTAACTATGATAATTTTATTTAAAATTTCACTCTAAAAGGGGAAATAAAATTTTTGAGAAAGAAAGAAAAAAATCTATAATCTTTTAATATATTCTTAAATCCTTCATAAGTAGAAGATTCAGACTTTTTAATTTAAAATTTTAGTTCGCAAATTACATTATATAAAAATTATTAAAATTTATCTATATAACGATCAGAAACGTTTAAAATATAGTAATTATAGATATGGAAAAATATTTATAAAATTGTCAATATATAAAATTCTACAATTATCATTCAACCAAAAACTTACTTCGAAAAGAACAAATCTGTAATTTCAAACATAATACGGAAAATAAGTTTTTACAATTCTAAATTCAATCATAAATTATTAGCAAAAATAATTATTATAAATGATTTATTATAAAAATAATATAATATTTGTATAATATAAAGTTTATTAAAGAATTTAATAAAACACTAATATTGGATAATAAAAAATAAACTAAACTAGGCAATTCTTGCTAATACATTTTTAATATTGTTATGTTATTTTTTTAAATGTTTGTATTATTAAAATAAATAATTTTTCCGTCTAAATGAATAGAGTTGTTTTTAAAAAAAATTAGAAATAGTTTTTTAAGAAAAAGTTAGGTCAATATTAGTGATAAAAAATTTGTATTTTGAAAATATACGATAAACATATCTAATGATTTTTGGTATTTAAACTTTTTCTTAGGCATAAAGTAGTATGAACTATAAACTTGTTGTTTACTAATTGTGAATAGAAGCTTAAAACAACAATGAATTGAAAAAATATAAGATTCTTTTTTCTTTTCCTGTTTATTAAATAGGAAACAAATGTCGTTTTTTTAGAAAACATCTTTTTGACCTTGTAGTTTAAAATTTTACTTTTTTACTTTATATAAAGTGAATGTTCTTTGAATCACTGTAGGTTGAAATTTATCTTATCTACACTGTATGAAAAAAAGGAACAAATAAGTTTATAAAAAATGATTAGTAATTATTAATATTAGATATTTTTTAGTGCCTTTAGAATGAAGGAAAAAATAAATTTTATTAAAAAAATTACATAAGTTTTTTGATGTGAATAAATTTTAAAACCCCATTTATATATCAATTAGAGAGCAAAATAAAAATTATGTCAATTTAAACCTTTTAAAAGCCCCAAATAGTCTTTAATACATAATTGATTTGACGAACAAATAGTAAAAAACCAATGTATAAATTTTTCTATCACTAAAATATTTATTTTTATAAATATTTGATTCTATAAATTTTAGCCCTTCCAAAATCGATGGGTTAATAATGCAAATGATTCCAATTTTGAAAATATTACAAACATTAAGCTTATAAAATTATTGTTAAAAAAAATGTTTATGAAAAATAGTATGAAAATTTTAATATAAACTATTATTAAAAAATAAAAGTGTATTTAAGAAAAAAATATAAACTTGTTTACAACAAAAAAATAAATTTTAAAAGGCATAAGAAATATAAATATATTGGAATATCAATTATTATACTTTAAATTATAATGATTTTTCTACTTTTCACTAACACATATACAAATTAAAAAATGTTATGGCATAAGGTAATTTAATGCTGATAATAAAAACTTAGAGTTGAATTAAAAAATAATTACATGCTATTTTTTGTAATTAAAGATGTTAATAATAATAAAATGTAAATTTTATGTTTTTTAAATGTCATCTCTTAAGATTTTCACTCTCATTTAAAAACAAACTATGATTGTTAGTGATTCGTGTAACCTATCGGATAATCTTAACACAGTAGAATAATTTTTTTAACTAGTATTACGGTATCTAGAACAATTTTAATTTAACAAATAAATATTTATGATTAACAAAGTTTGATTATTTTTTTCTATATAACGAACAATCTAGGCAGGAGTTTTTTAGAAATAAACAATAAAAATGATAAGAAATAAATATTAGAATGGCAAAACGTAGATGATAATTATAAATTTAATGTGTTAAAAGCATTTTAGACAAAAGTCTCAAATTAGACGTCAAGGACTAAATTTTAGTATTACAAAAAAATCTATTATTTTTATTGTTATAAATGTTTAGTTTGCATGAATAGAAATATATATTTATAAAAAGGTGTTATCTGAATTCAAATTCATAGGAAGTATTTTATATAAATATGGATATTTTTAGGTAGAATAATGAAAGATGTATGATTTTTGTACCGGGAGAATCTTTTGAAGCGGAAATATATCTTTAATTATTCTTAAATTTATCCATTTCTGTCTACAAATAAAAAAACTAAAAAATAGAGAAAATTTTTCTTATCATTATCGTGTTTTTAATATTTATTTTTCACAATAACCTCAATCTTGTTATAATAAAATATACTAACATCATAAGTCATAAATTTTTAATATAAAATTTTGATTACTTATGCTTATTAATAATTTTAAGAAATTATCTATGATAAATTTAATGTTCCATGGGTTTGAGAGACAAATTGGTTAATTTTTTTAGTAAATTTCAAATAACAAGCATCAGGTTAAGAAGGTTCTACGGAATAAATAATATTTTATATAATTTTATGTTTTAGTTATGCTTAAAATGCTTTTCTATCAAAAGTAATAAAAAATTTAGTTAAATAAATTTTATAACTAATACTTTGTCACAAAATATATTAAAAATTCCACAAAAATTTCAATTATTTTTCTATTTAAGAATTAAAAAAATTATTTGAGTAGAAAGAAGTAATAACATATTGAAGAAGATTTATAATACATTGAATTTGAAAGTTTAATCAATGAAGTAAATACTTTTTATTATAAATTAAAATTTGTTTACAATTTCTTAAAAAAAGGCACAATTCTAGTTATTTATCACTAGATATTATTAATAAAATTATGTATACTTTCAAAGATTTTCCGTAATTTTTTGAAAATATCTTCATTAGCTAAATTTAACCTTTATGTACCCGACAACTTAAAAATTGCGGCACCAAATAAATATTAGCCCTTATGTTCTCATATCTCAAAAAAATTGCGACATATAAATTTGTTTTTATTGTTACGGTGTTAATTTTCAAGAAATTGTAATGATCAATATAAATGTAATACAATGTTCCTCTATAAGACTAAGAATGTTAATATCATCAATATTGTGCCAATAATAAGTTCAAAAATGATGTCTAACGAAAGAAATATAGAAATGATGGAAAAAAATGTTTTTGTATGTCGATTTTAAACATTGTTATATTTGCTAATATGTCTAAATCAAATGAAGTTGTCGCTATATTGAAGACGTTACAGATCTTTCATCAGTGTCACTTTCAAGCAACGATTCATCTAGTGATATTGAATTGGGATCAAGGAGGAAAAGAAAGATAAAAATTAGAAAGATTATAGAAGAATATTATGAACCAACATCACCAACTAATTTTCAATGGAGTGATGTACCTATTACAAAAAAAAGAAGAGGTTCTGTAAATAAGATTGACAAAGTGGGATTTGATGAAAGTGTTGTTGAAAATGTCAAAAGTAACATAGATTCATTTTTTCCTGTTATCAATGCAAGAAAAAATTGTGGATCACACAAATGAATGTATGTCGGAAAAAAATATTTCAGAACAGTTGACTTTAAATGAATTTCAAGGATTTATTGGCCAATTATTTTCGACAGTTATTTACATTACGTTTTTTAGGTTGTGTTTTGTATTTAGGATGCCAACACAGTAGCAGTTTTAATATAAAAAAATTTTTAAAGTAAGTTATATCAATAAATTTGCATGATATGTTTCCAGTAGTTGTAATGATACTTCACAATTTAGACCTATACTATGAGATACTATGCAAACAAAGAGGTTTAATGAGATTATCAGTTCTCTAAGATTTGAAAATATATGTGTTACAAATCAGATGAAAAGTAAAGATAAAGGATTTTCGGTAAGATGGATAGAAGAACGTTTTGATGAAATATCGTCCAACACTTATTTTTCTAAGTCATATACACTAGATGAAAATTTACACAGAGTAAAATCACGATGCCAATTTCTTAAATATATTCCGACAAAACCAGATCGTATAGGTTTGAAAACTCATGTATTAGCAAGTTCTTCTATACGTTATGTTGTTTAAATGGAGCTGTATACAGGAACTAGATTAAATGAAGATAATATAGTTATACCAAATTCTGGAACTGAAGTTGCAAAACGCTTTGCAACCAAATACATAAAAAATAGGGTTAAGCTTATATTTTTTTTAAATTAGTAATTTTTAGGTGTAAAATTTTGTTGTGATAATTGGTATAGTTCACTTGATCTTTTAAAAATTTTTACAGAGCAGGTCAATATCATTTATAGATAAATTTTATAAAATATCAACAAATATATAATTTGTGGGAACACTACGTTCAAATAGAAAGGAAGTTGATAAAGATATGGATCATTGTAAAACAAGAGAATTAAAATCAGTTAAAACAAAATACATTGATGGAGCAAGTTTGACAAGTTATAAATGTAAATCAAATAAAACAGTCCTTATATTATCGTCAATACAAGATAAAGTAAGCATTGATCCTACAACAAAAAAACCAAATTGTGTCAGTGTTTATAATTCTCTAAAAGGTGAGGTTGACATAATTGATCAAATGACCAAGACATTAACTATTCGACGGCCTGCAAAAAAGTGGACATCTGCATATTTTTTACGTTTTATGGATTTTATTTTGCTAAATTCATTCACAAAAGCTAAACAATTAAAAATAATTGATAGTAAAATTTCGCGTTTCGACTTTCAATTAGAAGTCAAAATAAAATTAATGCTTCCGTCGGCATCTTATCGTTTAGAAACAAATAGAATATTGTAAACAAGTAAAAGACGTCGAATGCAGGGAATTTATAGACAATCAAAATGATGAGAATATTAATCCTTGTAGCAGGATCAGAAAATATACCAAATCTGGAAGAAAAAAAGAGCAACTTGTGAACGATGCGTTGGTACATTTAGACAAAAATATAGAACGGTTACTTCTTGCAGTTATTGTGCTAAAAATTATTGCAAGAATCACACTAAATCAATATGTCTTTCATGTTATAATATTTTAAAACGATAATTTTTTTATTAAAAAATTTTTTAACTAATATTTATTCAGAGTCCAATTTGTGAGATTTTGGGGATATAGGTTATAAAAAATATGTTGGTACCTCTAGGGCTAAAAAAAATAAAAGTTAAGAATTCTATTAATACCGTAAGCTTATTAATATTAATAAATATACGTCATAGATTACCATGAAAATATTTATGATTAAATTAATAATATATTCATATTAAACAATTTTATTTTAATAAATTACCTTCTCAATTAGCTAATAAAGTTACTTTTAAGCATAATAAATTGTTATTACAATTTCAGAATAAAATTAAATATGTGAGCACTTAGATTTCCTTATTATTGACTATACATTCATAAAATTGAGTTTAAAAACTTTTAGTATTACTTGAATTTATCATTTTTCTTATTAAATAAAAAATTTTATAATTCTTACTAATAATAGAACTTTTTTACAATCTAGATGGTTTCCATTAATGTCAACATGACAAATACATGCTTTATTTTAGTTAACCATCAATATTTATGTTAACAAATGTACATAAAACATTTTCAAGTGTCATTTATTCATTCTGACCATATTAAAATTTGTATATAGAAATTAAAGTTATCAAAATTAGTACAAGGCTCTGTTAACATTCATAATTATAAAATAAATCAAATTATATAATGGCAAAGACAAACTAGAAAAATAAAAAAACATTAAAATTTAGTCACCTTATAGATATCTAAAGAACTTTTTAAAATGATACCCAAAAATAAATGTGAAAATATTTAATAAGAATTTTTTATATTAAGGATAAAAATTTTTCTAAGTACAATGAGCAGACTTATTAGATGATCCCGTTTAAAAAGAATTTTTAAATATTCTTTATATTATATAAAATTTAATATTTATTTATGAAAGTAAAATATTGACAAGAGGAACACTTATTCTATGAATATCTAAACTTTCATTTTTGTTCTTATTTTTATGTTAATTTATTATTTATTCAAAATTTTATTGTGCAACATTGTTATAAAGTTCATGATGTAGAAAATGTTTCATAGAATATTTAAAAATTTTGGATTCTTTTTTTTTTGTTTTTTAAATATATTATTCCTTTCACGTCATTTAGAAGAATAATCTTTGAAATTTTCTCGGTGATTATATTTTTTTTACTAATCCTTTTTTTATAATTCTCTGGAACGATATCAATAATAAAAATACAGTATACTAAATCCTTTGATTCCTTAAAAATATACATTATCTACCATATAAAATAAAATCCGATAAATAGTTTGATTTCCATTATCATTTCATTGATTTATTTAACTTTTTTATTTTTATATAAAAAAATTTCTCCACTGTGATTTCAAAAATTAGTTCTACGTGTAACATAGCACCAAAAAGTGTTGCTTATTACATACAATAATAAACACTACTTAAATTGAATTATTAATGATAATTTTTTGAGGCATATGTATGGTAAGAATAATTTAAAATTAACATTGGTGATAGTTTCATTTATTATGCGGTTAATGCAAAAAATAAATTGTTTTTAATAAATTTGATTGTACTTTTTATTTATTTTAATTTCTAGATAACAAAGTACTTTTAGTTTATAAAAATATTATTAGAATTATTTTATTTTCACAGATTAAAAAAATTATATTTGTCTATTCTAATGGTATAGTCATTATAATATAAAATTTGCACTGGAAATAGTTAAATTTCCACTGAACTGTTATCATTAACAAAAAAATATTTTCACCTATTAAATATTATACGCAAAATTTTAGATATAAGCTTCATGTTTACATATAAAATTAAAGTTTTTTTTGTTTTTATAATCCGACAATCTTTTTAAAAAAATAACTTCAGCAGTTATTTAGAATTAAATGATAAGAGAAAAATGGGAATTTAAAGTGTAAAAAAAAAGGTTATATAACAATTCATGTGATTTAAATAAAGTGTATTTAGATAAACATTAAATAGGTAAACTTAAAACGATAAGTACTATATTAAATAATTAATCTCCTGATACATTGATATACCAAATGGTAAAAAAAATATAGTAAATAATTAAAAATTATAATTTTCTTACATTTTTCTTATCATTAGCATGTGCAATACTTTTTTCATTTGATTCTTTATTAATTGATAGTGAAATTATGAAGAAAATTTCCAAAAATGATTTGAAACCTTCCTATTCTTCAAATGACATCAATTGTAAATATTTTTCAAGTTTATATCATCAACAAAGTAAATTATTACTCGATTCTGATAATTTAAAACGAGATTTAGAGGATTAATGTTAATAAAGATAAAAAACATTTTTATAACCCTTTGAAAATGTAAAGATTTTTTTAAAAAAATACGAATATTAAAAAACAAATTAATAACTCTTGTAATAACAATATATCAGTATATATTGACAGTTAACATTGTAGTTATAATTCATCATAAATTTAGTAATATATTCTTGCTATAATTATTTTTTTATAATGACATAATTTGTTAATTTTAAAAATATTAATTTGTCACTACAATATTTTATTTTTATACATGATATCCTAAGAAGTTTTATTTATTTATAATAATTAAATAAACTTGAAAGTTAAAATAATTTACTGAAAAATAAAAATATTTAAACCTTGATTGTTAAAATGATTAATAAAAGTAACATCCATAAATTTAAATTGTCAAATGTATTTTTTAAAACATTTACTATCAAATACTTAATGGGTCATCTTCAAGAGTAAAGATATTTGACCTAAATTGTATTTTGGTATTCTTTGCAACACATTATAACTATTTTACCTTCCATTTGAATAGATTAGTTTTATTAAAAAATGAAAATTTATTCTTTTATTTTATTAGCAGGTAATATTAATAATATTTTTTCCTAATTAAGTGATTAATTTAAGTTTTATTTTCAATCACAACAGGAAGAATTATTCATAAGAGGCAAACATTTTATTATGATCCAGAATTGAAAAAGTATGCACAAACACATGCCGGAACTAAATATTCTCATGGAACAGCATCATTGTATGGTCCAGAAGAATGGGGTAAATGGTATGCTAGAACAATGATGAGATGGGGTGGTTTATCACATTTTGTTCCCCCACATTAATTATATCAATTAATAAGGAAAAAAATATACTGTTTGTTATACTTCTTAATTATAAAAGTAAAAATAAATAATTTATTTTAAAAAAGTGTATATAATTATAATTGAGTTTGGTTATTAATGTTACCTTGGAGATAATGAAAATTTTTCAAAGTACCTAAAAGTAGGCAGAACATATAATATTTATAAGTTTTTACTTACGTAAGTTTCTTAATATATGTTTATAAATGCTTTTATTTTTCTCCTCTTCTCACTTTGATTTAAAACATTTTTAATAAGGATAAAATAGTAATTTTATAAGTTGGATATAACCTTTTAATGTCTATATTCATTTAGAGAAGAAAAAAATATGGCTAAAGAAAGACCTCATACCTGGAGAAGAGTAAATGGTTTTACTTTACCAATTCACCCATTGCAAGTAATGCTATGGATTGTTTTTGTTATAGTACCAATACCATCAGCTATGGTAACTTTTCCATTACCATTGTTTCCATTAATACCATCACTCTTAATACTTTTCCACCTTATCTTGGTTTGCTTTCTATTCTATTTATCAGTGTTTGATCCTGGTATACCTATTAGTAACCTTCCACGTGAATATAAAAGAGAATACGGACATGTTATTGAAAACTTAAGATGTCAAATTTGTAATCATACGGTGTATGTTTTAAGAATTTTCTATATTTAATTATTGATATAAATTTTTTAAGAGATCAATCTACTAAGCATTGTAGGAGTTGTAATAAATGTATTTATGGATTCGATCATCATTGTATTTGGCTGAATAATTGTATTGGGAAGAAAAATTATAGGTATAACATAATTATCTTCTTTTTTACCTTTACAATATTTTAGGGCATTTTTTGTATTGGTTGTAATAATGTCATTAGTTTCAACAGCTTCATTAGCTTTAGATATAACTTTAATAGTAATTTATTTTAAAGATTTTCAACTTTTTATTTAGTAATGGTAAAGGTAAGTGTTGAAATAATTTAATTTTCTAAAGTATTTTTTATTAAGATACGGAAATTATTTTTTTCAAACTTTCATCACAAATTTGGATTCTTGTTACCTCACTTATGTTAATTATTAATGGCATTAATGCTGTTATTACTCTAAATCTCCTTCATTTTCATATAATTTTAATCAAAAGAAATTTAACAACTATAGCATACTTATCCATGTATTCTAAGAAAAAAAATAAGGTATTATAAATTATAATAAAAAGATTTTTATTACATTTTTTAGACGGTTACAGGGACAAAAACAATTTCAACAAATGTAACGGTAAGGAAGCAAACTTTAAATAATGAGACTGTAAAATCAAAGAACCTAGAAACACCTAATAATGGGATAGGTCAAAAAAGAGGTAGTCAACTTAGTGATAACATCAAAATAACAGTCTCGGATCTCCCACAGAGACCCTTTTCACGTCACCCAAAATCAACAAGATTCCCTTACCGAAGTACATTCGGTACAGTATTTAACGAAAATAAACAACACCTCACATCTAGACGCATATCACCCTCCCGAAGTTTACATAACCATACGACATTAACCATTTCACCTGAAAGGCATACTCTACCTACAATATCCAATGATAATTAAAATTCTCACTTTAATAATTTATAAATTAATGTAAAAAAATTTTTAATGTACAATATCAAAAACCTTATGACGATATGACATTCATATAAAATATTTATTAATATTTGATTTTCATAAAAATTTAATTTTAACTTCTTATTAAATTATATTTCTCTATTTTTTTATGTTAAGTTGGTTATTATTGTTGATTAACAAATAATAAGAATAAGTTTTAAAAATAATAACACTGTATTTAAATTTGTTTATGTATATTTATTGTTGAAGTATCAAAGTACTTAAAGCTTTTTACCATCAAAAGATTTAATTTTTTATCTTATCCTGATTATAACAATTTATACATGCATTTCATGTATTTATAATGAATACATCCTAATTATAAGGTTTTAATTTTTTAATTTCTTTTCATTTATTTAACAAAAAGAAAAAATATTGTCACTTATCTACAATTGGGATTTAAAACCTTTTTTTCTGCAAAAACATTCTCAAATGTTAATGAATAAAGCTTAATTGGCAATTAAAATAATTTTAAATTATTAAAGAAATTCTAAAAAACTTCAATGCTTAACATGAAGAAGGAATCAAAGTATTGTAGTGAAAAAAGAAATGTTGAAAGGAAATTATGGTTGATGGAAAAAAGTTAGCGCAATAAACTTTAATATATTATGTTCTTATATATTGATAAAAAACTTTTCAAAGAATAACATTTTAACAATAGAAATATTATATAAGAGAAGTTGAAAAGCTTTTACAATGTGATAACAAAAAAAACATATTTAATTTTCCCTTCTAATATAATAAAAGTGGATTTTCTCTTTCCATGTACTTAAAATTGATTATTCTCGTGATTCTTGTTCAGGTATTTAGGCTATTACGTAATAAAAATTCTAAGAAATATTTATTATAGTTATGGAAAAATTTTAATCAACATTAGGAAAATAGTAATATTGAGGAAAAAAACATATCCGTTATTTTACTAATCATAATGGAAACAACTTAAAAACAAAAGTATAATAAACCTTTAAAAGATCATAATTCAAAATCCATAAAATTTTATTTGAAAATGGTGAGCACACATGAATTTTGTATGAAAAAACTGCATTTGTTTAAAAGGAATTTAATCTTTCAAAGTATATAAACAAAAATAAAGCATTTTTATTATAATTTCATCAAAATGATGTTACGAAACCTCAACCAATGAAACATTTGTCGTTAAAAATCTTATATATAATTTATAAAGCAAACAAAACACTGGAATTAATATGTAATTAGTCGTCTTTCGTAACTTTTTGTGTTACCCATTTGCTTCCAAGTAGTCCCGCTACAGCTCCAGTAATTGCTGCAACAATACCCGTACCCGTACCAACTGCTACACCTGCTGGTCCACCACAAGCAATACCGCCTACAGCAGCGGCAATAATAGGAACTTTTTTATTTTTTGCTCTAACTGCCTTTCTTATATTTTCATGTCCTTTTTCAACCTGTGCAACTGATTGTTCAATATTATGTTCAATACTATCAACCATCTCATTTTGACTATGAACTATTTTATGTAAATCTTCCATAATATCATTTAAATCACGAACATCAGACTCTAACTGTTTGTGTGCCTCAGCAATCTCTTTTTTTTCTTGTGCAATTAACATAAATTCCTTTAATCGAGCTTCTTTATACATTTGACAACCTCTATCATCCATATTATCGCCACCTTCAACAAAAGGATTATATGAATGAATATTTTCTTCCTCTATAAAAGAACTACCAGTTGCCAATTTAAAGAAATTTATTTTATTTTTAATATTTTGTATCTTTCTGTCAAATTCTAATTTTTCTTTATAGTTAAGATTATTTCTATGTAGCTGTAATACATTATACTCAGAAATTATATAATCAAGCCAATTATTGTATTCTTTCACTTTTTCGCCTATATTCTTACTATTTCTTTTTTCAATTTCTTCTTTTAAAATTCCTAGTTTACCAAACGCTTCATTTGTTTTTCCTTCGAAATTTTCAATAATTTCATTCATATTAACATGTGATCTAAAAAAAGCACAATATTATCAATATATTTCAAAAGAAATAATACAATTTAATCTAACAGTAATAATAAAACCACGTCAAATTTAATGAACTTTTAAAGCAAAAATCAATAAACAATTATCAGGAAATATAATAATATCACTTACGATAAAATAAATATTATAATAAAATAAAAAAATTATAGTACTCATAATAAATAATTGCTTTTATATGCCACTTAATTAATAATATTTACTAATAAGATGTAATAAAGGGCACATTATGTCAAATGAATACACTTATTAATAAGATGGCTTGTCTTTAAAAACTTATCCCCTATATCACCAAAGAAGAGCTTTGTTCTTCTAGCTCTCTTGAACTCTATGTATTATTTTGTTTACTTTAAACAACATAAAAATTGGTAAAGTGTTTCCTTATATATTGGTCACTGTACGTTTCATAAACTAAACATCAACAGATTTCTGGAGAATGAATTCTGCTGAAGCTGATTTTAAAAATGTTGAATCTTTCTCAATACAGGTAGTTAAATTCTAAAAATTTATTTACATTAAATAAATATATATTTTTTAGTTACATGCATTGACAAGTAGTAAACCATCTTTTGGTAAACAACGAATTGAGGAGATAGCTAAATTAGGATTAGCTGCTGTATCAAATTATAAACATGTTGTTATGCACCTTGAAAAATTTATATGGAAAACTACATCAAAATATAAATTAATTGGTATCTATATTATGGATGCTCTGTTATGTGCCTCAAAACACAAATACAAAGGAAAAGATAAATTTAGAGTTAGATTTGCTGTTAATCTTTTTAAAACAATTAAAAATGTTCTCAATAATGTGTCTGATAAGAAGAAAGTTGTCCGAGTTGTTAAATTATGGGAAGCTAAGAAGATATTTGATAAAAGTGTATTAGCTCCTATATATAAATACTGTGAAGATATTGGTATTGATCCAGAAACAATAGATATCAAGTCAAAAAATAATGGTAGTAATGGTAACAGGAGAAGATCAAACTCAAGTATGAGTATAGAGGACGAACCAACAACATCAAATAATGATACTCAGCAAGATATGAATATGGATACAAGTATCGTTGATGTGCCACCACCACCAACTGAACCTGTACGGTCAGAGTCAGAGGAACGTAAAATAGAGGAAAGAAGAAAATTAGATTTACCAGAGGTAATAAGATTAAATCATATGCTAATATACTCAAGAACTGTTGTTGTTAAAAAATTAACTCAAACAATTAGAGAAGATCAAATAGTTGAAAGATTGAAATCATATGGTACTGTTGAAAAAGTTATGCTTATCATTAAAAGAGGTTGCGCTTATGTAACTTTTAAAACAAGGGAAGAAGCTTTACAATGTTTAGGAAAAAGAAGAGAAGTTAAAATTGATAAGAAATACGCATCTGTAAGTTTTATTTATAATCTTATATTTACAATTTTTTTATCATATTTTAGCTTGAATGGGCAGTAGGTAAAGAGATTCAAAAGGATCCGAAATTATTAAATTATTGGAATAAAGATAAGGGATTTGGAGAGATTCCTCATGCTGTTTTACCTCATGATATAGATACCTTATTTGAAGGAAATTTGATAGATCCAATAACATTACCTGGAAATTTAAAGAATATTTTTGATGAACGTGGGAGGTTACCATTTGAACCACCAATGATGCCGCCACCTATAACACATATTCCTCCACCACCATCTGTTAACCATGGAAATCCTATTAGAATGGGATCACAAGACGTCTCACCGTATACTTTTATACCTCCACCAATAATTCCACCTCCAACAGTTCTACCACAATCTCTAAATCCATTTCCACTTGGTAATCAACAAATGCCTATGAACACACAACACCTCTTTTTTGGTAACAATCCAATGATAAATCAAGCACTAGCACATATGGCTAATCAACAAGGGAATGGATTCTCCAACCTGAATTAATGGAGGAACTTTTAAAGGTTATTAAAAAGTGAATTTATTTTTGTTTTTATTGTAAGTAAGAAAAAAAAACTACAACTAAAATTAATAATTTATGTTTAAAAATTCGTTCTTTTTCTACATGTAATGCAAAGTAGTATTTTACTTTTGTTTTTCTAAATTTTAAAATTCCGCTTGATATGCATATTCCTAGTTAGTTTTTTTCATACGCAATTTTGCTCATTTTTTTTCCTTTTTTTTATCTTTAAAATATAATTGTATGTACATTATCAAGCATTTTCACAAACCTCAGACATTAGTAATCTTTTTTCATCTTCTCCATTTGTTGAAGCATTACCGATCCTATTTAAATGAATATTTTTTTTCTGTTTCGTTAGCGCATGTAAAATCATCCCTGTTATACATAATATCAACCCAGCTCCATTTATTGTTGTTAATTTATCATGGTGTATGTAATGTGCTAATAGGAGTGTAATTAATTCCTACAAGTTAACAAAATTATTCCTGTTATAACTTTTTTTTTATATTTTGTTTTAATTTAAAACTCGTTTTTTTAGGATGTCTTACCTTAATGATTCCGAGAATATTTAATGTGATACCAGATGTTTTAAGAAGTAACGCATACTCAGTCACTTCCATTGAAAAAGCTAATAAACCACCAAAAAATATATTAACAAATATCATAGGTAATGTTATGTCAGGATGATTATAACTCTGTATATCATTGCCTTCAAAAATCCATGCTAATGGAAGAATTGCTAGAATCATCCATGGTTGAACATGAACAATCATATCGATTGGATTTTTGATTGTTGTTGGGGACTCTTCCTGCTGCATTATTAATTGTGAAACTGTCCACCTGATACCTGTACATAATGCAGCTAACTCTACAAGAACAAGTCCTAAGATATCCAATTGATTAGACCTCCAAGTAAAGAGAAACAATCCAAAAGCTATTAAACCAGAACTCACGGCTAATGATGTCCTCCATCGTTCTAAATTTAATAATATAGAAAATAAGAATATGAAAAGAATGGAGGAGGACTTCGCCATTGTATATAGTGAAACTGTTACATATTCTAATGCCCAATTAGATAGACCAATGTCAAATGATGCACAGACTCCTATTGGTAATAAATAATAGAGTTGATCTTTAATTGGCAATCTAACTTTTTTCCCTCCACGTTTCCATTCCAAAAATATTCTTGAAATATAACCAACAACAAGTTTCGTAAAATAATGACCAGCTACAATAAATAATGGGAAATGAAATGTCTAAAAAATGGTGCATTATAATAAATATTGCACTTTAAATAGTGTATATTATTTTATTACATACCTTTATAAATTGTTTTTGAAAAAATGTTAGACCAATTGATAGTAGATAATATAGGAGAGCCACCAAAAATAGTTGCATCATATTTACAAAATACAATATTTTTCGAAAAATAATTATTCCTACACCATGTGTGATTGTCACAATTTTAAAATTGTATGCAAAATATTCTTTCCTAAATAGAAATAAGCATTTTATATCAATTAAATTTTTTTAGTATGTTATATTTTTGGTTTATATCAGCACATTTAAAAATGATAAAACATTAGTAAAATACTAATTATTCGAGAGAAAATTAATTCACTAAGGAAAAAAGTCTTAGAAAATAGTTTAACAATTAATACTATATAGAAATGCTTATACTAAAGGAGGTGTTTTCTATCGATAATACTCTATTTATGAAGTAAAAAATTATATATTTTGACTTGAAGGAAAATACATAATTTTAAAGAAATTGTTTTTATCATTTTGTATATTATTATTATTTAAACATAAAATAAAAATAACAAACTAAAATTTTTTTTTAATATTTACAAAAAAAAACAGTTACTTATAAGCCTACGCATATAGATACTCTGACAAACAAATGAAAAAGATATGATATCAATATTGATTGTTAAAATAAAATATAAGAATTATCATAAGGTACAGTAAAATTTTCAAACTCAATATGAGGTATAAAGTACATACATATGAGTGAACTAGATTCAACTTTCAATACCACTTTAAAAATATAAACGTTTTTCATTTACATTTGTAAAACAAATAACTAACCTTATAGATACTCCAAAAAAACGTACCAATACTATTTAATCCCTTTTTTCTATCCTCACCAAAGATAAAAATATAAATATATCTATTTCTCTGGTTACTTAATATAAATATTATTAATTATTTATTATTCCAATTAATAAAAATTAAACACCAAATATTTAAAAATAAACTATAAAATATATAGAGTTTGTTTTTAATGATTGAAATAAAAATTCTTTTTCACAATTTCCATTCTGAATTAATAATATATACTTTTAAATGTCAACATCGTATTTTTTCTACATAATATTACAAATATTTGATACCGTACTATTGACATTATAATGAAAAATAATAAATAAACAGGAAAAAGAGTTAAATTATATAAGAAAATAAATATTTTAATTAAAAAAATACAACCACAAACAACGTGTTTTCAATTCTTTTTTATCTTGAAAGAAATGTCACTGCGAAGCATAAAGAGAATGCTGTAAACATGTTCTAAATTGTGTGTATGTACATACGTTATATAAATGTTAGCATATCGCGCTAAGATAACCTTTCAAAGGACATTAAGTTCCAATGGGAGTTCTTACAACGATTAAGTATTTATACAGAGTTTTTTAAATTCATTTTGAAATATACCGTTTTATTTATTGATAAAATTGTTTGAAGTTAGAAAATATGGCTGTTAGATGTGAATACGAAGGATGTAATGATATTGGTGTTTTTACACTCCTAACAAATACTTATTGTCTTGTTGGAATTGGTAATTCACAGAATTTCTACAGGTATAGTACTTTTAAAATATTAATTTCGTAATTTTCTTTTTTTCTAGTATTTTTGAGGATGAACTTGGTGATACCATTCCTGTTATCCATGCTTCAATAGCAGGAACAAGAATTGTTGGAAGATTAGCAGTTGGTAACAGACATGGTCTTTTAGTTCCAAATGCTACTACAGACCAGGAGTTACAACACATTAGGAATTCTTTACCAGATTCTGTTAATATAAAAAGAATTGATGAAAGGTTATCTGCATTAGGTAACGTTGTCGCATGTAACGATTATGTTGCATTAGTTCATGGTGATATATCTCAAGAAACAGAAAGAGCACTCGTTGAAGTGTTGAAAGTTGAAGTATTTCGTACAAATTTAGGTGAACATTCTCTCGTAGGTACATATTGTACTTTTACGTCACAGGGTGCACTTGTTGCAGCCAAAACATCACCTGAAGCTCAAAAGGAAATCTCATCACTTCTTCAGGTACCAGTTGTTGCTGGTACAGTTAATCGTGGTTCAGAATTAATTGGAGCTGGTATGGTTGTAAATGATTGGATTGCTTTTTGTGGTTCAGAGACAACCTCAACAGAATTATCAGTCGTAGAAAGTATATTTAAAATTGGAGATAATAATCCTACTCAAATTTCTACTAACTTGCGTGATACTCTAATTGAATCAATGTTGTAACTTAGTTAATTTTAACATTTTCATAATTAATTTGTTGCTTTTTGTGCTGTTTTAATTTTCTTGATACTTATAAATATGTTGATAATTATGGTATTGATTTATAGTAAAGTAGACTACAATCTACACAGTACACTACATGTTATCGAGGCTTTGATTATTCAATCAATCTTTATATAGTGTAGATTCTCCAACAAATACAATCATTATTCTTTTTAAAGTACATTTGTTATTACTACTATTTTTCGATAATGGAAGATATTACACTACAACGAATTGTACGAACACTCTCTACCTATCCTGGAAGAGATAAATTTGTTAGATCATTATATTTTGGTCTTATATTACTAGCAGATAAAGTTGGTGGAACAACTTCAGAAAGTATAATGATACTAGCTAAACAGTTATCTGCTGCAAGAATGATATTTAGACAATTTAATCATTTTGGAATGTACAAAGCATGCCTTGATACATGGAAATTATTATATGAAGCAAAAGATAAAATTGACTATTCACTTGGAGCTGGGATAACAGGCATTTACTCGGTATACGGTATTATAGAGTTAATAGCATGGATTGGGGATGCAAAACTAATTGCTGTTGATAGTGCAAAATATTATAAATATTGTTTATATTTATGGATTTGTGCATTAATTACAGGAATTATAAAAGGAATTAGACAAATATTTATTAAATATTGTAAACGAAAAGATGTAAATGAAGTTAGGGAAGATATTATTACAACTGTTGGTTTGACATCAGACTTCATTCCAGCAATAAATTCCTTATCATTTCCTTTTTTGTGGAGTCAAAAATTACCAACAAAATCAGCAGCAAGACTTTCATTAGTTGCTTCTTTGATTGGTTTATACAAGGTCTTTTAATACAAGTATTTTTTCTTCTAAAGAAATGTAATAATAGAATTTATGTGTTTACAAACCATTTTGTGTAGATAATTTTTATCCGTTATTGTTTTTGATATATAAAAAAGTTTCTTAATAAATAAAGGAAGACACTTTTAAAAGTGACAGTTTAGAAATAAAATAATGATATAATCACATTTTATTATTAAAAATACTTGTCTGTGGTATCTTGTTTTTCGGCAAAGTAATGTGATAAATTTGAATCATTATACTTTTCTAATTATAGAAATACACTGAGGCAGGTTTCTATTTAGGAGGGGTAATAATTTCACTTTATCTATTTTCTATTTTTATATATAAAAAAATTATGTTTGGATAAAATAACAGTATGTTTTGCTATATTACAATAATTAAAGAGAAATTCCAGGCAGTTGATAGTGTATAAAATCAGATTGCTTCAGGTCACTATTGCATTTTTATAGTAATGAATCTTTATTTGTATCACTAAATATATATTACTACTTTTCATTACTATAAATTTTTATATAGTAACTTGGTATATATTTTATCATTTAATATAAATATATTTTTCATTCTTGATCATGACATCTGACCCATTTGTTGATAGGATAACAAAAAAAAATTTGAATTGAAGGATGAGAATAATGATGTAGATAACATATTAAAAACATATAAAAAAAATCCCATATATAGTTACAAATCAAATAACTTCACTTACACCTATGATTGTGAAACATATCACCCTAAATATTTAAACATTTTTATTATTTTAGAATGTCTGCGTCGTTGTTAATTAACTTATTTTACCTGTTACTGTTATTTGGGACATCTAAATTAACAGCAAATACAATAAATCACCATAATGGTATGTTTTTTATAACGTAATTTATTGCAAAATGCTTTTGCTTCATCCATTTTTTACTTTAAATTTAATCCACAAGAATATTATTCTTTTTAATAATATTATAAAACTTTTAATTAGCTCCACGAATAGTCACAAAAAGATCACACACATATCAGTCTGCTGTCTATATCCCTGACTCAATGTTGATACCTGATATGGAAAATCAACCTGAGATACCAAAATACACTATTCCTAAAATTCCTGCAGGATTTATAACTATACCAGCAAAATTTTCACCTATTAGAGGGCAAATAATTACTGAAAGAGATGAAAAAGATCCTGATATTCCCCGTCATCCAGCTACTCAGATGCAATTTAGTGGCATATCACCTGATATGCAATACCCTAAACAACAATCACAACAATTTCCAATTTCAGGTATTCAACAAAATTTACAATGGAATAGATTTCAAGAATATCCTATATCACCATTTTCTAATTACTTTCAAAGAATGCAACAACACCCTTCACTAAATATGTTTTCTACATTTCCCACTGATTATCACTTTCCACAAAGAAACAGATTTGAAGAGAGTACTAAAAATTATCACATTGCATATCCAGATGTTAAAACGACTAACACAAAAACACAATATGTAGAATCATATAATGAACATGCCACACGTAACCTTAATAATCACAATTCCGAAGCACCAACTAAAACAGTATCACTCATCCCACCACAAAAATCTTTAACATCTACCTTCAACTTACATTCAAGTAGAGAATCTTCCATAAATGGTAATAAAATAGATTAAAAAAAACTTACACCATCCATCACATCGCATCCATCTAGTTTTAATCGTTTGTTTTTTATAACATATTAATCATACAAAAAACTTTATCATAAATCTCTAAATGACCTTATTATCTCAATATATTTTTTTAACACTACATTTTTTTTTGTTTCAGAAAATGCAATACATGGTATTAAAAATATTCCAACATCAGAAATGGTTGGTAAAGAGGCAATATATAAGGAAATTGATACAGAAAAATCACAAACATTTCATACATCATCACCGAAAAAAGTTCCATCAAGACATGCCTTTGACAAGACAATTGATATTAATTTAGATGGAGTATTAGATTTTAATGAGGTGGAGTATGCTGCTTTTGTTCACCATGGATTAAGTGGTTCAGTAGTACAGGATATTTTCAATACTGTTGATGGTGATAGAAATAATGTATTAGATTGGAATGAATTTAGTGATATGAAACCGTTAATTATTGAGAAGGCTCTTAACGCTGCTCAGAGATATTTACATAATGTTGATAATGATAGGAATGGGAAATTAAGTATAGATGAAGCTAAAAAGTACGTACTTAAGGAGTATGGTATTGGATATCGTGATGTTGAGAGGATATGGCTTTTGGTTGTGGCAAATCCTAATATAGAACTTGATATTAATGGTTTTGCTATCTTTAGAAGACGTCTCCGTGGTATGAGTATTAGATTAGCAAGGCAAATAATGAAATTTTATGATAGTAATAATGATTTCAGTATGAATGCTGCTGAAACTAAAAAAGTTGCTTATGAACAGGAGGGAATTAGTGATGAGGAGGTTGAAGGTTATGATAGCATCATGTGATGATGATAGAAATGGTGAACTTAACCCAGCAGAGTTTGCTGATTTCCTTCGTCTTGTTCGTGCTAAAGCTGTTGATACAGCTAAAAGAGCAATAAAAATTCTTGATTTTGATAAAAGTAATACAATATCACTTGATGAAGCTAAAAAGATTGCCTTTGAATATTATGGATATGATGAATGGCAATTAGCTCCAATGTTTGGGCAGGCTGATGAGAATGAGGATAATCAACTTGATGAAGTTGAGTTTGCTGGATTTAGGAGTGTTATAAGAAGTAAAAGTATCAAGACAGCAAATTTAATTATTAGACAATGGGATAAAAATCTTAATGGTATGATCGATCTTGAGGAGGCTGAAGATAAGACAAGAGAAGAAGATGATTTAGAGGCAAAAGATTGTTATTCATTATTTATTGTTGCTGATCAGAATAAAGATCAACGCCTTGATAAAGTTGAGTTTGCTGATTTCCTGAGAATGGTTAGATCAAGTTCAATAAAAATAATCAATGAAAATATGGGTAAATTTGATACAAATGGTGATGATAAAGTTACTGTTGATGAGGTTGCTTCATTAGTCCACTCAAAATATGGATTTAGTTTTAAGGATATTAAAAGAATATTTGATCGCGTTGATTGTGATTTTAATGAGGAGTTAAATGCAGGTGAGATAGTTGATTTTAGACATCAAACAAGACTTCTGGCAGAGGAAAGGGGTATCAAACCCAAGGTTCTTGTAAAACCAACACAAAATAAGATTGTTAAATTATTATCTACTCCAGTTAAAAGTGAAGGTACTAGTGAGAGAGTTGGCAATGATAGTGAAACAAATATACCAACTCCAAATCCAATACCAATTGATAATTTAAATGAAAATATGGATCTAACTGATGAGGTAACGACTGTTGAATCTACAACAAATACAAAAAAGAATAAAAAAAGAAGAAGGAAGATTAAAACGACGACGACAACAACAACTGAAGTACCAGGTAAGTAAATATTATCGATCAAACTAATAAAATCTCTTATCATTAAAAATATTAATGTATAACTTTATTGTCATAATTCTAGAATATGAATATGTATCTAGTGAGGAAGGAAAAGAGTAAAAAGAAAATTTTAATTCAAAAAAATTAAATTCAAACAAATAAAAATACTTCAACAATCCGGTTTTTTGACATCAAACAATCTTTCTATCTCTCTACAAATATTTTTTCTCACCTAATATGTTATAATTTATTATTTATTCTAAAATATACTATTTTAATTTTTAAACATAATAAAATTTCACTTTTATTTGTTAAACAAATTCTCAATGATTTTATCAAGGACAACAATAACTAATTGCTTGTTAAGTTCCTGGCATTGTGAAGCATTAAAAATATTTTCTATTGAATGTTCATATTTTTTGAGATCCATTTTAAAATAACTATTAAATGGCATTATGGAAAGTGAAATATCTTTGAATTTACGTCTAGCTAACTGTCTACGAAGATTTTTTCCTCTGTTGTTATAACTTCGTAGTTTGAATCAAAGATTGTTGAGTGAATAGATGTTATAATACTTGAAAATGTTGATGGTTTTAGTAGAAGGTTAATTTGATTAGTAAGATAATTGGTAATGTAACTTGATATAACATTTGAAAAAAGATACTCCATAAATAGTGTTGGATATAGAATCCATGTCGGAAGAGATGTTATATTGAGTAAAAATATTAGTAATGTATTATAAAAGTTTGGTTTCATCTTCTTATCAACATTTAAAGATAAAGATAAACATTCATCTACACAATTATCTCCATCATTTTTTGATGTTATCATATTACTGTGATTTTTACTTTTATTATTACTATTATTTTTATATTTTGTTGATAGTAACTCTGAATCACATATTGACGAAGATGACATATTATCGTTAAATAAAAATGTATCGAAATTGGAATGGCTCCTACCATAATAACTATATACATTTGATGATGGTGGAGCAAGAAGGTTGGCTAATGAATTAAGGATAAACGATTTTAAATTTTGTCCTTTTTCTCTACTTAATTTTTGTGGTACTTTCTTAACAATTCTCCATGGGTTTAGCTCTGATAATGTTAGTGAATCTTTAAACTCATCAGGTGTTGATAAAAAATTAAAGAACAAATCTGATCTTTGAAGTAATGAATGATGATTTATATCATTAAGAAAATTTTCAAAAACATGTAAATTTTCTAACAATGCAATTTTATCACGTGATGTAATATTTTTTTGGAGGTAATGAATGAAATTGTGTTAAGGCACTCCCATGTTTTTCAAGCAATTTTTGCTGTAATATATAAAATTCTTCCGGTTTCCTGAGGACAGTCCATTCGACGGATGTTGGTTCAGATGTTGATATGTCTGTTGAGATGACAGCAATAGCATAAACATAATACGTTCTACTTGCTATTGAATCTCTTCTCATTTCAATATCTTCAATTCTTATACTTAATTTTGTGCTACTTTTTAATATTGTTAAAATTCCGAGATTATTATATTCGGCTGTATCTAATGGTGTTTCAACACTCGGAGCTAACTCATAACATTCATCCTCCAAATCATCATTACTATCATTTGTATTAGGAATCATGACACTCCATACTCTCTTACGGAAACTGGCAAATGATAGTGAATTTTCAGGTATTTTTCCACAATTACCACCATAAATGCTATCAACTGACAAAGTATTATTTGATAATTGAAATTGATCAACATCAACCGGCGAACTACCACAAAGATATCCAAAAAAACATTCACTTTGCGAAAACGGTATAACAAAATTTTTTGACAATATTTCATAAACTTTTCTATAAGCCTCTTCTATTACTTTATCAATTGCATGTATATTTTTATTATCAAGATCACTTTTTAATCCCTTAAACATACTTTCATTCAAAAATAATGTATTCAATTTAATAATTTCTTTCTCATTTTCACTGACAAAAACTTTCCATGTTGCATATATTTGGTGGAGATCAAACTCTATTTCTCTTAACACCATTTCACTATCATCTACTTTCTCTATTTTTATTAATGTTTTATGTATACCATCTAAATTTTTTAATATTTGTAGTAATGCTAGTGGGCCATTAAAATCTTCTAAGAATATTTCAAATGTCTGTAGGAGACGGGGATCTTTAATAATTTTACCTAATTTAACTTGTAATAATGAATCTTGTAATGTACAGTGTATTTGTTCTTCTAATCCATGTAAAAACATAACTTCTTTTCTACTATTATTAATATTTGTATTATTTGCAGGTGATCCATCAACTAATTGTAAAAATAATTTATTAATATTATCGGGTTCACTTAAAAATTCAATAAGAGGTGAGAATATAAAATTCGTTACTAAATCTTGAAGAAGATATAAACCAGTCTTACTGGGCCACGTACAATTGACACTATTGTTATCCCCCACTTTTCCAGAAATTCTTTTGACATCAATAATTTTCCGTAAAATTTTTTCACTCAATACATTCATATATCTTTGACAATTTAAATTTCCTCTCAAACCATAATGGGAATCATCTCTAAAAAATTCACATAAAGTACTTTTATCTTCTTTTATTTCATTATCACAATTTCCCATCCTTTGAAAGTGCAAAAGAATTTGTGGAAGTACTTCTTCTATAATAAGGCCTTCAAAATCTGTTTTCTTAATCAGACTAAGTATCTTCCTACCAGCAAAACAACAATGATGACGTATCTCACCAATAAAAGCTGTATCATTTTCAAATTCTGATAAATACCATGAATTTATGTATCTTTCTATAATTCTTTCTAGGAATAATTCTATTTTTTCATTTAACTCCTCCTCCACATAAAATAACAAATTTTCATCATACCTATTATTTTTAATGTCTTTCTTTTTACTACCATTTACCATATCTTTATCTATTATATAATTCTTTTTTAATTTTCTATCAATTATTCCTTGAATTTCATCAGCATTAACGATAATTCCTGACCCAATTGAAGCTCCGATAATTAAACTAACAAAACAGCATACTAATGTTGTTGCACTATAATATTTTATAAAAACAAATTAATCTAAATTTAAACAAATACTTTAACTACTTACTTTATGTTTAAAACATAACAAAAACAGAACATTAAAAAAAATATGATTCCTATTAATTTTATGTTTTTTCCATCCATTGTATTTTATCATTCTTTAGTATTCCATGTTATTTTCAAATTAATGAATTTTTTCTTTCTTTTTTTTAGTATAATAATTAAAAATTCTTATAGTGCAAAATTAGTACTTAATAATGTTTTTTTCGTTTTATGTTAGTAAAAAATATGTTTTGTTATCTACTATTTTCTCAATAACAAGAAAGTACCTTTCAAGTATATTCTTCGTTTTTTCTACAAAACACAACGTTAATAATGCAAAAAAATTTCGGCTATTTTATAAACATTAAAATAGACTACAAAGTTTGTAAAATAAATTAATTTTAAGATAAATTACTATAATTCATTAATGTCGGTAAATATTTTAAATTGTCATATGAGAATACAATATACATTTTTTGGATATGCACTATTCCAACATTTACTATAATTTCATTGTAATAAAAACTACTAACTTCTCATTTCACTTTCAATTTTGTACCACATTTTTTACTGATATTCCTATCCCTTTTTTGTAAGATTACTTATCCTTTTAATTTTGATAACAACGTTTTTAATATTAATAAAACATGTACTTGTAGTACAATTCTTCTTCTACTATTTTTCATATATGTCAATATGAATTTGAATAAATATTAAAATGTAGATAAAAGTATGTAATGATAATAATCATCTCTCTGATAACGTTTTCCTTTTTTATTAAATTTACTTCAACATAGCTACCACTCACTATAAATATATAGTATTTCTTTTATAAATACTAAAACTTTATATCTTTTCGTTTCTGCAAATATATTATATCATTATTATTACTATAAATTCATATATGATTATTACTGCTTTTTTTTAATTCCTAAAAGAACCCGCCATATCATGATTTTTACCATAAAACATTAGATATAAGATAATATTTTAAGAAACATTTATTATCTTTTACTGATATTATATTTAAAATTCTTATAAACGATAAAATATTCACTTTTTATAATTTCTTAGAAATTTATTATTAAATATATTTGAATTAACTTTTAAAAGAGAAAAAGGGAAATTCAAAACTTAGAGATTATCTTTTGTTCATAATATTCTTTTTATAACATATAAAAAATCGTACTTTTCTATATTTTTATGTATTTTTATTTTGATATATAAATATAAATCTTTGTATATGATGTAACTTTGTCTTTTTTTTCTAACTCCAATGAATTGATATAATACTCGTTTAACTTAGATGATTTATCTTCTAACGCCATATATAAAACGCATTTCTTATTCTTTCCATTAAAAGTATAAAATGTGAATAGATGAACATGTCCAAATTTTATATATTTTGAAAAGTAATGAATATATTTTTTTATCTTTATTTATCTTTTATTTACTCATGTATATATGTGGTTAAAATTAATAGGTTTGTTAGAAATCTCTCTCTTTCTTTATTATCATTTTAAACAATTCTTTTCTCAACATGTAATTAAAATATTTCAAGACTCTTAGGGCTAATCCTCTGAAACACACACATCATATTATTTGAATTATTTATTTATTGATAATCATATGAATGTATAATTTACTCAATCTTTTTTGTGGGGGCGATAAACGTATCAATTAAATCATTGTAACAATTCTTATGACTAGTCTTAAGGTATGAGAATTGATAACATAAAAAATTATAATCATTTTTAGTATTAATATTTACGTTTGTTCAATTTTTTGTTCTATATATAAATAAAAGAAAATTTTAACTAATAGGTACAATATATATTTTTTTTATTTATTTTCTTTTATCATATAATTCTAGAACCTTCTTTATATTGATAAAACAATAAATTTTGTCATATTTTCTTTTTTTTTTATATAAGAATAATAGTATAAGGTATTAATCATAAAGTTTCTGGAATAAATGTTTTTTAAATATCCTAGTGACATATTAATATACTTTATTTTCAAAGAATATTATTCGAAGTTATGTATTATAGAATAGAAAATAACGTCATGTCTGGTTTTTTTTTTTAAATATTCAATGAGTGCTTGAAATGTTAAATACTTTTAAAAAATTTAAAGCCATTACGTTTGATCTTCTTTTTAACAAGAAACATTATTTTAAAAATTGTAAAAATCTTTTTGGCCAAAAAATGTTATGAAACTTCCTCTAGACAGATTATTTGAATGTCTATAGTGCATTATTAGATATACAAAATTTAATAATGTATATTTTTATTTATATGGAAAATTGTTCCTCCATTTAAAATGCCACTTTGAATCATTTTTTCACTAAAATATCCCCTTAAGTTTAAATGATAGACATTTAAAATTAAGTTGTCTTTAACTTCACTTATTTTATTTTAAATTCTTCTTTATCTATAAATTTTCTATTATATATGTTGTTATTTTTTTATATTTTATAAAAGAAAAAATAATAAAAAAAATTAACGTTTAATGTGTTTTTATTTCTAACAAACTATATCCTTCTGGTCATTTTTTTATCTTACTTATTGATACTTAATATTTATTTTGGGATATCCCTCTTCACATAAAATTTTACTTCCTTATAATAAACTTCATATTATCTTATTTTTTTATTACCGCCTTCTTTTGTATATATTATATAAATATATAGTAGTTTCGTTCCTCTTTTTTTTATGAATTTATATATATATATATAGTGTCTGTTCTGTAAACAAAAAAGTGTTTGCTTTCTTGTATTATATTTTCCTCTCCTCTTAATTATTTTTGCCCATTACATAAACTGTCTGGGGTGATAAAATTAATTTATCTTATTGTGTAGAAGTTATGCTTAAACTGTATAAATTAATCTTCATATCATGTGTATTTCTTCTGACTTTCCTCGTAAACATTTGTTTGTGATACTACTTTATGAAGCAATCGTAGATAACTTTTTTTTTAAAAAAAATATAAATATATATATATATATATAATAAACCTGAAGTGTAGTATTTGATTAATCTTCATTTTTTTTGCATCATTTTTCCTCATTCTTTCTTATCATTTATTAACATCTATTCCCTATCATTTTTCTCTGTCATCATTTTCGAGATAGTGTACCTTTAGTTTTAATTTCTACTTATGATATTTTTATTTAATAGCATTAATACATATCAACTATCCTTTGAGTATTAAAATAGAAGTTGTAGCAAAATGTACCAGGAGACGGTTGTCTCTTTTTATAAGTATTTCAAATAAAAATATTTGTATGGATGATAAATATTGTTGTTGGCTAAAAAAAACGTATATTTTGTCCCTTTTGTTTTCCACATAACCATTCTGTTTTTTTTTAATATATATTTCACTAAAACTGTTGTTTATAGGTACACTTTTTTGTTATTTTTGTTTTTTTAAAACAATAATAGCCTCTTTAATTAGAATTTATTTATTATTACTGGAAAGATTTTTTTTTTAATTACTATTTCATATATTTACTACTTTAAAATATATTTATCATTTTTGCACATATGTAGAAGTTGAATTAAAGGTTTTTTTAAATTGGAAATTTAATTCTATTAATTTTTTAGATATTATATTGTTATTTATCAATTCATTTTTATTTAACTATTTCAATTAGCTTTTGTTTTGCTTTCAATATTATAAATTTAAAATGCCTTCTTTATGTGAGTGGAGTGAACGCTCTTTCATGCTTGAAATGAAACCAAAAAATGAATTGGCTGCTTTATATGTCGATTGTCCACCAGTAACAATAAAACAGGAACCAAATTCAGAGAATACTAATGGTTCTGATTTTGATAAAATCACAGAAGTTGTACGTGTTGGTGATCATTATCTTGAGTTAACGGAGGAAGAAGTTATTGATGATGAGGCTGTTTATAGGAAAGATTCAGGTATATCAAGTAATTGTGAATCATGTTCAAGATACTATGCATTTATTGAGGATGTTTCACTTGATCCAAAAACTTTGTCATGTTTTACATGGATGGATCAAAATCGATTATTTATGTGCAGAATTAAAGCTGTCACAGAAGGTCAATATCTTAGACCGAAGACAAATGCACGTATTGAAAAAGAAATTTTAAGTTTTGTAGATATTAATGAATTTGTTGATGATTTTAAGGATGAGGAAAAGTATATTTTTTGTAATGAATGTAATTCACAGATATATATTGCTAAACCAAATACTGACATTGCAATTATGCCAAGTGATAAATTTTTAGAAGAATCATCATCATCATTTGACTTTTATTGTAGAACAGCATGCAGTGGACATGCTTTTGACACAGAAAAAGCTTATAAACAACACGAAGAGAAATTAAAAGAGTTTTTACCATCAACAAATAAAATTGTCTTATCATGCAGTTATCTTTTAGTCTATAAAGATGTAAGTTTTATTACATTAAATTATTTTATCTAATATTATATTTATTGAAGGATATTGATGAAAAATATATATCTCCTGGTGAGACAAAACAAAATGTATTATGTTGTTCTAAATGTCTGGTTGAAATAGGATATAATATGATACAATATCATAATTGTTATAAATTTTATCATTCAGCTGTTACATTCACAAGTAAATCTATGATGTTAACAAAGAATATAAATAGACCAAGAAATTTTATTGAATATAAATTTGAAACAACTGAAAGATATTTTGCCTATCTTCTCTTATCACAATCGGAAAATGATGGAACAAGTAAGGTTGTTGTAAAGTCACTTGAAGGTAAACCTCATATGTTTATTTGGATATATGAACCATATGTTGTAATGACATCAGGAAGTTTAAAGAAGAAAGAAGATACATCAAACGATGATGAATCAGATCACGTTAAATCATTTGCAGCACTTAAAGTTATGTATAAAATATTTGACTCAGACATGGCTATTTACGATTCAAAAGCACAAGGATGTGACCCATCAGCTGGTACACTTGAAATGCCACAAAATGCCTGTCTTAAATTTATGGAACTTCTTCTTATCAATTCTCACGCATTCCCACCCTCTTTCAGATTACTAGGGCAATTTTGTGTTAGTTTTTTAAAACTTAACAACATCCGTCAATAGAAAAAAATAATAAATGTTATTATCTTTTACTTTTGATATCACTATTAAAATTATTTATATATACAATTTTATAATTGAACGATTATTTTTGTTTATGTTAAATATTATCTACTTCCATGTTTTTTTTATTATTTATAAAGTTTTAAAATATAAATAAAATATTAGTTGAATGATTAGTATTTATAAAAAAAAATGTACATATATTTTTATTGTCATGCTATTGTCTAAAGAAATTAAATAATGAATAAACATTCTCTTTTTTCGAATCCTCAAAATCATTTTTTTTCGAATGGTAATCTTTCAACTGGTTATATGTTTTTTTTGCATCATTTTTCGACATTCCTTTGAATTCTTTAAACATAAAATGACTTCCAGTTCCAGTGGCGATGGAATTAAGACGTGACAAAAACAAAGATACTAAGCATTCTTTATCAATTTGATGATATTGACATTGCTTGCCAATACAATACTTAAAAACAATTGGATGTAACATAAATTTATCTCCATCAATTTGAAGAAGTGAAAGTTTAGACAATTTTTCGATTGATTCATAAACTAAAGTTGGTATATCACAATTGTATGATGGTACATCTAGAGGTAATATTAATGTGGCATAAGCAAAATGATACCATATATTTGGTGTAAATAGAATACATAAATGACATAAATTAAGGATATCAGAATCATCCATTATACAAAAATCTTTATCAAAAGCTGTATTCATATTTTTGTAGAAGTATGGTGTTATTGAGGTGAATGGTGTTAATGAATTACACGATTCTAGTCTATCAACAAGTTTTTCTAGTCTTGAAATGTTATTTGATGATTGAAATTTAAGAATTCCTAGAAATGCAGGAAGTCCATTTGTCTCCTCCAATAGTCTATTGATTAAAGTTGGTGATGGTGTTTCCTCATTATTAGTAAAAAATTTTTCAATTTGTGCATAATTAAAGCCAGAATTATTTTTAAATGAAAATTTTATGGCTTCTTGTGGTAGTGCTTGAAATATTTCTTCATTAGGTGAGAGAGTTATTATTTTACAGATGTTTGATAACATTGAAATCATTTTACAGTACCATCGTACATTATCCTCAAGAAGTATATCATCAATTATTAAAAGTGTTTTTCCAGCTTTAGATTGTATCTGTTCAACAATCATTCCCATTATTAAATCCTCATCCTCTGGATAAGAAGACTGTAAGCAAGAAGTGTCTGTTAAAGAAACTAGCATTTTAATGAAAATTTGTTTTGACTTTGATATTATTTCACATGAATCATTGAACCAATAAATATTATTAATATGTTTAGATAGAAATTCCACATTATTTCTTAATACATCCGCTGTAAGAAGTGTTTTTCCACAACCTCTACTTCCATTAACAATCAACCAATCAACATCTCCATTAATAAATTGTTTTAATTTTTTTTCTAAACATTCCTCTAATTCAAATCTTCTTATGTGATAAGTAAGTGATCTTGGAACTTGTGCACAATTCATCTTTCCTAATAGTATTTTTGGATCCTCAAATTTTTTCTACCTCAACCTCTTTATTATCTTCCAACAACTCTGCTAAATGTATCTGTGAAACATAATTTGTAAAATACTCTCTTAATAAGATAAAATTAAAGCATCTTTTTCTATATTTATTTAAGAATAAATCTACTCTTCCATGTCTTCTATTCTAAAAAGAATTATTTTAAGTATTAAAAAAATGGGTAACATTTAAACTTACACAACTAATAATTTCTTCAACATCATCATCTGTCAAAATTCCTTTAGATTGAAAAAAATGTATACAATCCTTTGGTTCAAAATCATGATATAAAACATCTGTAGCATTTGCTAATATTCGTTGAGAATGTTGATCTAACATATTTTTTAAATGTCGTAAAAATATTGTTATTATATTTAGAATATATGTTTACACTCGAAATATTCCCGCTTTATAATTGAACTTTCACTATAACATAATGTATTATAATCCGGTTTGTCCTAACAGATGCAACGAAAAAACCTTTCTAGAAAAGGAGGAGGCTAATTACTAATTTAACAGGAAAGGTCATTTGTTTGTCCGCCTCATTCATCCAATAAAGTATTAGTGTTGAAAAAACCTATAACATGGTGGTCTTGCTAACAATGTTTTATTGTTATTGGTGATAAATTTTATTTATAATGATAACGGAACACCAAAATGATAAATTGTTTCTGTTAAACAATAAGATTGTAAAAATAAAACACTTTTAATCCTTCAAGTGATAATATTAAAATATATAATACAAAGGCAATATACACAAAAACAAAAAAGATTCAATTTTGGAGTTAATTATTGTGAGTATACTTAAGGAAAACAATTATATTTACAACAAAACGCATTACTTTCTTCCATTCTGGATAATCTTTTGTCAACTCTTCCTCCTTCTCAAGCATATCCTCACTCATTCCAAGTTTTCTACAAGATTTTAATACTTCACCAATAAGATTATTGGTTAACTTCAATTCAATATCTTTAATACTATAAGTAAGTTTTTTCTCATCATCAACAAGGACGAAAAGAAGATAAGCAAAGGCACTTCCATTACTCCAACAGGATGAAAAATTTGTTAGATCATCAACCTTCACATAATCAGATAATAATTCATGACAACATGCCAGGAGAGCATTCCTTCTACTCATTAATTTTTTATTTTCCAATAAATCATTCCACATAGCTTCTTCAGCAGGATTTGTAACAATAACACCAGCAACTTTATGTGGTGTAAAACTTGATCTTGGTTTTCTTATTCTTTCGCTACTTAGGTGGGTAGAAACAACTTTATCATCGGTTGTGATATCATCAAATGCACAATCAGACATTGATGATGTAACAGAATCACGGGCAGAATTGTCTATTTTGGCGAGATGTGAAGCAACAATAATATCTCGCGATTCTTCAATTTCACTTTTTCTTCTTTTATCATGAAATGACAATCTCCGATTAAGAACTTTTGCCAATTCTGCTTCTGCCTCCTCGCGCATACGATCAGCAGCTTTAAGAGCTATTAACATATCAGCACCAAACTGTTTGCTTTCTTTTTTTTCACGTTTTAGTAAGTCTTTTAGTTGCCTTATTGATTGCTTCAACTGCTGGTTTTCCTCATATTTCTCTTGGTACATACTCTTATAGTAAACTAGATTCTCCTCCGGACATTCTGTAGTATCTAGTATTTCATTATTTTCTTTGAGATCTCTTGTATTAATCTCGTATCTAAGCCTTTCATTCTCCTCCTGCAAATCGGTTAATTCTTTCTCATATATTCCGATAAGTTCTTTTAAATCATGCAACTCTTCTGCCGTAGCTTGAAGTTCCTCTGTTGCTGTTCGATGAGATCTTTCAATGAGATTTAATTTGTTGCATAACTTGTCAATTTCATGCACCTCTTTTGGGCCATTTTCTTTATCTGCTTTTTTTACAGCAACAGATTTAACTATACGTTTCTGAAGATCTTGAGCATATTGCTAAAATACTCATAGCTATGTTACATATTGGATAAATGTAAACATACCTTTCTTCGTTCTGTACAACTAGGAGTTTTACTTATCCCATTTCTGTTATCTGTTAATACTTTCCTTTTAGCAGAAATAGGTGATCCACCACTGTACAACAAATTTGTCCGTGAATTTCTAGGTGTATTAGAAAGAGAACTCCCTTTACTACTGGTACCACTAAACATTATCTATCCAGTAATATGATGATATTTATAATTGTAATCAAAAATGAAGAAGTAATTTCAAACAAAAATTTATTTTAAATAGAATTTTGGTGCATCATCACTTTGGTAAAATAAATAAAAAAAAACAAGAACTGTTAGACAAGTGCGCATGTAGTTCTTATAGAACACACAGGACAAACAAAATTAAATATACTCCCGCCTTCATCATTTTTTTCCACCACAACCTTATATTTACCGTATAATTGTTTTGTGATAAAATACTCCATGTTGCATGATAAACATTTGATATTTGTTGAATTTTTATCTATAAGTTCCGTTAACTTTTGTTGACTACAAGTTTTTCTATCAACAATTTTCATATTATCATAAGCTGTTTCACGAGCCTTTGATTTATTCTGATTTTTACATTGTTTTTTTCTTTTACGCCTATTTCCACCAACAATTATTGGTGGATCTATGAATTGAGTTTCTTTGAAATATTGGTATGCTTGTTCATCATCATAATCCTGGATTGCTTCTTCATATATAACATCATTTGCCTCCTCTAATAATATTGGTTCTCCGTTCATGTAAATATATTCTTTTCCTCCCTCATCAACGTATATTTGATACTCTTCGTACAATTCATTTTGATACATAACTTCTGGAACTTTATTGTCAAAAGTTAAATCTATATCATTGTGAGCTTCATCTGGAGGATGGCATTCATTATGATCCTTATCTCCTTCAATTCCTGGTATCATAGTCGTATCAATTTGTTATTTAAAATAAACATCTAGAACAGTGATAATCGTTTAATTGAGATTCAAAAAAAATACTATGTCGTTTAAATAACGAGTATTCGACATAATAAAATAATAAAAAAAACTTTATGTGTAAATAATTAAATTTAGAATACTTCATTTTTCGGAATGTTCCTCTGTAGACGTGCCTTTTTTTCTTCTGCAAAATTTTCTGTGTGTATTCCAATGCGCTTGTTGACACTCCACACTACAGTATGCCGTATTCCAACAACAATGATATATAGCTTCTTGTTCACATTGCCAGCACCACTGTTTCTTTTTATTATTAGATATCTCTTTTTGATACTTCTCTTCCAACTTACGCGTATTTTTGATTAGTTCATCCTGGTATTTTCTATCCAAATCATTTCTTGTAGCATCAAGTTCCTCTTTAAATTGTGTCAATAACTCTGTACGAATTTTTTGTTGATCCTGTAGAAATTGTTGATGAAGCTTAAATGAAAATTGTTTAAGAATACGTATATTTATGGAGTAACTTACAATTCCCGCTACCTCAACATTAATTTTTTCCCTTGAAGCCATGTAATCTTCCTGCCACGTTCTTTGAAGTTGAATTAATACTTCCCTCATCTTTGAGTCAATAAATGTATTTTCATTCCCCATACTTCCATTCTCCTCATCAACATACTGGTGGTTGTTCATAATATCATGTTCAGCCTTGGAATGTTCCATAATAGTTATCTAAATCGTCTAATTTTTTTCTTGCAATGATGAAACTAAATAGTTATTTGGATATCCACTCAATTAGTTAATTGAAGAATTGATTGTTAAATACTTTAAACAATATTCTTTATTTATCAGAGAACTACTCTTAACATAAAAATAACTTTTTGAATATGGTAAAGTTGACATTTCTCCAAATATTTATATTGAGAATGAAATTATTTATTTTCCAGATAGGAAGTTTTGTTGGATTATTATGTACTAATTGTACTTGCTTAATTAGCTTTGAGATCTTTTTTATTCTTATTGATTTTGCGATCACTTCCTGAGGATACTTATTTTATAAATTTATTTTCTCTTTTTTGATAACTTTTGTTTATCTATAGGAAGAATGAAAATGTGGCAACTCATCAGAGCTGCTCGTCGCTCTGGACAAGTAATGTTCCGTCGTAATGGACACGGACATCATGCTCCAGTCAATCCTGGACCACCTGCAACATTAGACTGTATGCCAGTTCCAACTTTCCCATATAAACAGGTTTATGGAGAACTTCAAACAAAATTCAATACATTCTTGGCTGGTTCAGTTGCCTTCTTTGCTTTGACTTTTGTATACGTATGTTATTACCTGTCCTTAATCATTTTTATCATTCGTATTTTTAGGCCTGTTACGAAGATGTTTTCATCTTCGATTCTTATAGAGCTCCAAAAAGTTACCGTGATCGTAAATAAAATCATGCTTTCGGGATTTTAGAAATTTGATAACGATAATTTTGTTATGGAAATAAATATGTAGGCAATTGTCTTGTAAAATGGTTTTTATATAAACATTAAAAAAAAACAATTTTATTTTATTGAGTATTTTTTTTAAAAAAAAGGTTTTATTATTCAAAAAAAGAAAGAATATAATTAGATTTAAGAGACGGAAGAAATTTTCTCATTATCTGGTGGTTCCATTATTGATAGTGCATCATCGAGATGTGCTAAAGGTTTACATAGTTGAATTTCTAACCAACAAGGTGTTGAGGTAACATCTTGTCTGTGATATGATTCACCCCATCCTTTTGCAAATGACATTCTTATATAACACATTTTCTGTAAATCGTATACGCTGTAGTACCCCTCGAGTTTGGCTCTTTCTAACATTTCTAGGAATAGATTAGTATTAAAGATTTCCATCGTTGCTGTTGAAGGTACTCTACATGCTGTTGTTGGTTTTAGATTCATTTTATAGTTACTATTTATTGATTGTACAAACACTGGAAATTGTGAATTATTAGTTAAAAGTACATTTGTTTCTATTAGTTGTAATGTTATTCCACGTCCTATATGTCTTCTGGTATTATCAATGGTTGAATTTCTATTGACATTGGATAGGAGACCTAAACATATCCTATCAGAGGAGTCTATAGGATTTGTGAATCCATCTATTGTAACTTTTAGTGGAGTTATTTTGTATGTAGTTCCAACTCTTGTATTTAATTCATAATATACCACTGAACACCAATAATCAGGTTCATCATTTACTGGAGGGCGATACATAACTTGTTGAGCTAATTGATATTGTTTATTGGAGTTATTAATGGCATTATCATCATCATCACTTAATGCTGATGGAGACCATGCTGTAAAAGAACCTATTGAAGATTGAGGAGATGGTCCATAATATTGTGTTGTTTGATTATAATATGGTTGATAATTCATATCTAAAAATTATTGTTAATAAATTTGTAATTTTAAATTTTGTTACCTGAAAAACTAGATGGAATGGTTGGTGGTGGAGTATTATAATATTGTCCCTGATTAAAATACTGATTTACAGGAGAATTCGTCATTGTTGTAGGTAATTGTTGAGGGGTAGAACTTTTTATTGATAAAATAGGTTGTGGTGTATTTTCGATTCTTTTATAATGATAAGGATTAATACAAATAAATTCTGATTTATTATTTGAATCATATGGATATAAACATCCTTGAATTGGTTTTAATTCATGATGTGACTGTAAATTTGGCCATCTCCAAACACGACAATAAATAACATGTGGAAGTCCTTTTCTATGAGAAACTTGTAATCTCCCATCAAGCGATTTTGGTATTGTAACACATTTTGAAACACAACCAGGATTAGCTAAAGCATACTCGAGATCCTCTATTGTTCCCATACCACTTTTCTTTTTTCTTAATTTTTTAACCAATGAATCAATAGCTTTCTCGGCCCATTTCTCTTCTTCATCACCTTGTTTCCATCCCAGTAATTTTTTTACAGCAGGCCCGTGAAATGTGAAAAGATTATTCATAAACCTATAAAAAAAAATAATAATTTTATGGATATTTAAATATGAAAAATTGTTTTTTGATAAAATTTTAAAGAATGTAAATAAACAAAATGGTTCACCATATTTTAATGCCTCATCTCAAAAGTTCATTTAAAAAAATATATTTTAATATTATTTTGTTCATGTGAAAAAAATTAAAAAGATGTTAGATGGGCGTCCACCAGAATGGAGCCAAAAAAATATTGAAGATATATTATAAAAATCCAATAACTAGAAGAGCAAATAAAAATACAATTACATATGAATTAAAATAATATTTAAACAATTAGTAACAAAATTGTCTATAACTTTTCTTCCGCTCCAAAAAACAGTAGGCAAAACATAAAGAAAAAAGTAAGTATTTAAAAAATAATGAGTTTCAAGTTAAAATTTAATACATATTATATAAAAGAGGAAATAACGGTAATTGTTAAATAAAAAGTTTTTAGAAGAAAGGCGCTACAATCTTTTTGATTTCAGAGGAATGTTTAACAATTATAAAAACTTTAGTACTTTGATAATTTATTTTGATTAAATTTAATGAAAAAAAATAGAAAAATAATTTAAAAGTTTTTAGCAATATTTGAATTATTTAATGTAATAATATTAAAATAGGAGGTAAGGAGGAAAGAAATAACTACATAAGATTGTAAATCATGCCCCGAATAGACAGCTGTGATCAGAGACAGTTTGTCTGATGAACAAAAATTTCACTGAAAATTGTACGTGCATCTTCCAGTGAAGCGTACTTGTTTGATGATTATTCATTAAATAAACTACCATTACTACTTACTCTTTTATATGTGATAATAGAGTTACATTATTGTGTCACACTATCTCTTCTTAAAAATTTTTTATCTATCCCCTTCTTAAAATTGATTTTTACGAGAAAATAAAAAATTATCTCATTATGGTTTTATCATTCCTTCTAATTATAATTTTTTTAACATTATAACAAAATAAATGAATATTATGATAAAAATTTTAATATAATAACGTTTGATGGAAAGATTAATAAAAAATATATCATATTACGATATTTCATTAGTAAGATAAATTAATAAAAATTGAAGAGTTGTATATTTACATTGGTAATAATAATGTGAAGAAGTGATCTCATCATTTTCTTAAAACTATCACCTAGAAGATATATTTATATATATTTTAAGAACAAATTTAAGCGTTTATGAAAGAGAAAGGTTGATTCGTGGTGACCATTCTTCTAAAAGTATGCTTCTAATATAATTAACATATAAATAAATATTTATTTATAAGGTTAAAATTATTAAATATCTTTTAAATAGAATAATATTTTATTGATAAAAGAAAATAGCAAAAAAATTTTGATACTTCTATCGTTATTTATTTCTTACTTTAAAATTGATTGTAAATTAAAAATAAAATAAATTTGTATTTCAATGAAAATAATGAAAATCATTAAAAATATCTTTTCTTTTAACACATAACTGTGATAAGATTATTTTTTTAACAATAATATTGTATTATATTATCACTATATACCATGATCTTAAAGGAGGAACTAAATGTGTATATATGTATATGTTTATTTATTTTATTAAATATTTCAAAACTACCATCTAAAGAAAATGAATACAACTTATAATTTTTAGATTGATGACCAATAAGATTTTATTAATTTTTATACATTTGTAATAATTTGCATGTAAGTAAAATACACTTTAATGTTGTTTTTTATAAGAAAAAATTTTAATGACACTAAACACACATATGTTTTTTCATTTATATATAAATTTATAAATTAGAACAGTGAAAGTCGTAAAATTAAAATGTTTAGCGGGTATCTTTCATGGAAATGGATTCTTTTGATCATTTAAAACTATAAAATTTTTAATATACTTAATCATAAATTAATGCCGTCATCCTATTGGTATGAAGTAGAAACTTTTTCTGGAATTTTATGCATAAAAAATTTTTTAAATAAATTTTAATTTTAAAATTCAAATTTTTATCTTAAAACTAATGTTATAAGGAATTTAAAAAATGTATTAGATTCCATAGTTTTTTTTATCTTTTCAACATCATGCCAGAAGAAGGTGGAATAAAAAAAGGTGATCATAAACAAGGGAAAGCTCTAAAACCATCTTTTGATGTGACAAATAATTTACAAGGAGAACACCTGACACCAGTTTTACCTCTACAAAATGATGCAGGAGAAGAAGATGGTCCAATCAACCTCCAATTAGGGACAATGGTAGCAAGAAAATACCAAATAATAGATAAACTCGGAGAAGGTGGTTGTGGTTCTGTGTATGTTGTCAAAGATACAACAACCCAAATAAAATATGCAATGAAATCTGAGTCATTAAAAGTTGGTGAATACTCGGTTTTAAAACTTGAAGTTCAAGTAATGAAAAGATTAGGTAGCTCTTCTAATATTTGCCAATTAATCACAAGTGGAAAAAATGATAGATATTCGTATATGGTTGTATCACTCCTGGGACATTCTCTTTTTGATCTCCTAACAACATATCGTGAATTTAGTATATCAACATCTGCTAGAGCAGCAATTCAGGCATTGGCAGGTTTAAAACAATTACATGATGTTGGATTTATACATCGTGATGTAAAAACTGAAAATCTTGCTATTGGTAAAGATAATGAAAAACGGATAGTATTTTTACTCGATTTTGGTTTAGTTAGAGAATATTTTTTTGTTGATAATAATGGAAAAGTTGGTATACGTAAACCGAGAGAGAAATGTCAATTTCGTGGAACACTAAAATATGCAAGTATAGCTGCCCAGGATGGTGGTGAACAGGGAAGAAAAAGACGATATATGGGGACTTTTATATTGCGTTGGAGAATTTTTTAAACGTTTACCTTGGGATATTGATGATCCTGATAAGGCACTTGTCAAAAAAATTAAAAAAGAAACACCACTACAATCAATATTTAAGAATATGCCTGAGATGATTAATCTTGGTGGGTACCTCGATACGCTAACATATTATAGTAGGCCAGATTATAAAAAAATTTTTACATTCTTCAAAATGGAAATGGATAGGGTTAATGCGGCCTTTGAAGATCCATATGATTGGGAGTTAGATCACAGAAGTGTACCTGAACAATTAGCGGCGGCTGTAACAAGAAGACTTAAAGGTAAAGACCCAGAAGAAATATTACCTTCTCAAAATAATAATGTTGTTCATGCTGAAAAGAAAATTACACCAATTAAAAAAGGAAAGGATTCAAAGAATGTTGGTGGTGCAAAGAAATTATTTTATAATTCAAAGGACGTAATTTTTTCACTTCAAAGACGTTTTAAAAATTCAAAAAAGAAAGCGCAATAAAGTTAGTGTAGATAATCAAATCATAAATGATAATAATGTTATTGCTACTGTTACATCACAAAAAGAGATTGAAACAGATGAAAAAAAAGAAGAGAAAAAGGAGGAGAAAATGAATATACCAGATATACCAAAACCCTGTAATGAATCTCCTAATTTTTATGAAAATGAACTTGGGAAAAATGATATTGGATTTTAATTAAAATTAATTAATTTAAAAAGTTAATGTAAATATATAAAGTAATGCAATGATATAGAAGTCAAATAATAATTACATTTCATAGTATTTATACTAAAATATTAACTAAATTTATAAATAAAAATATTACACATTTCCCTTTTCATTTTTCTCACAAAAAATATTTAATCTTAGAATTCCTTGTTTAATCTCAATAAACTCCTTTACCTTCATTAAAAATTATAGAATTAATTTTTTCCCTCTTAAAAACATATATTTTTACTGTTATTAAATCATTAACCATTTCACTAATGTTATTTTGATTACATAAAAATTTAGCTATAAGAAGAACAAATAAAAAGTTTGATGTATTATGCTTTAACAAATCCCAATTGTGCAATTTTAGATAAAAAATCAATCAACTTTAGAAATACACTTTGAATTATTATTATGTTATTTATAAGATTTTCTATTTAAAACTAAAATTTAGTAATAAAAGAAACATATGTAAAAGATGTTTATACTAAGTAAATTTTTTCCAAATGACACAAATCTTGTGTCCTATATAATGTTTTATCGTTAAATATATCTTGAAGTCAAAGTATTGGCGTATTAAAGAGTGTATTTGTTTTTTTTTAATAAATATAAAAATAACGTCAAGTTTAGAAAAAAAATTATGAGTATTACTCTCATTTTCTATATACAAAAATAATTTTACATATATTATTTAGTGAAGCAGAATAAATTATGAGTAGTTTTATGAGAAAATCACCAAAGATTTGTTGAAGCTTTAGGTAGAATTTTAAATAGAGTTATGTTATTAAAAATATTATTATTTATGAATGATTAAATGGTTGACTTTTAATTAAAATTTTCTTATGCATAAAATTATATAACTAAAGTACAAAAAATAATAACTTAATATTTGAAATAATAATAAATATTGCGTATTTTTAATTATTGTTTTATTATTTAAAAAAGTTCATTTGAATTAAACAAAAACAAATAAGTTATGATATTTAGATTATTAAGAGAATTTATTTTGATATATTTTATATTATTGAATTAAAGAAACTAAACTATATCCTTATCTGACTTTGTTGATGAAGGTATTGTAGATTTTGTTTCTGCTAAAAAAGATTTTTACAATTATTTTTTAAATTATTTATACTTACAAAAAACCGTTGATGTATTAGTTGATTCCTCCAAACATTTTCCACTACACCTACTAACGGGAACAAAACAATTGAAATTTCGCATATCCTCAGACATTGCCAATAAATTTAGCTTTCTTTCTGTTTCCTCATCAAGATTAACAGACTTCGGAACGTAGATTAGAATAGTTTTTGGCAACTCTTCCTCATTGTCATCTTTATTGTTGCATTCCAGACAATCTTTCTTAGGACAGTATCCTTTTGTTTTTGCTACACCACACCTATTTTCTTGTCCACGAATTTCACGGACTATTTTGACGAATTTCGTTGCTTGATTACTCATAACCAAATCTTTTGACATCTTAAATTTTGATCTATATTGTGCCACTATACATGCTATAATTATTATTGAAATTACAATTACTACTATAAGTATCCCTATTAATAAGTTTCTCTGGAAAATCAATGCACTACAATTTTCCACTTCATTATAATACATTGTAACCAATAATAATTTATAGAATATTCAAAGTTTACAATATATATATAATAAATTTTATAGAATGATAAAAAAAATATAAGAATTATTTATAAATAATAAAAATCTGAATATATGATATACAATTATTTCTATTATTATTCTTCCCATTCACCTTCCAAATCATCACGAATTCCTAGAGCTATAATAGCACACAATGCCGAAACTTGTTCAGCCATTCTTTTATTCATCTGTGCAACTCGAGATTGATGTTTTTTATTATTAATCTCTATTACTGCTTCCCATCTTCCATCTGATTCTCTTTTCCATGTTTTAAAAGTTGGTGACGGTAATCCCTCCTTTAGACAATAATTTCTTATAAAACATTTTGGTGTCAAAGCACTTTTACACATTCTTAGACGTTTCATAGGGAAAGTGATATCATGAAATGTTACATCACTATCTTTTTCCTCTTCAAGTTTACGTTTTCTATTTACTGAATCACGTTCTTGATGAATTTTTTTCCAATGATAATATCTATCCTCAACACTCCAAGCTTTACACATACCTAAAATACTACCAGCTTCACTAGTTGCCTTACCTCTTGGGTCAAATTCTAATTGTGATCCTAGAATACGTGAAAGTACATATTTACATTGTGTAAATGGTTCATCATACATACATGATTTCTCTAGAATATTAACAATTTCTGTTTTCATATCATGTAAACCTTCTTTACGAAAGATAGATGGATTTGATAAAGCTATCCTTCCTAAAAGAATACCTGATGCACCAGTTTTTTCTTTAAATTCTTCAATATTCTTATATTCCTTAATAACACCAGATTGTCCATTAGCTAATACTGGAATGTCAAGATAATCAACAACCTCTTTTATCTCATCAACTCTATTTTTATCATTAGGTCTTTCATCTCTCCTCCTTCCATGGACACCAATTGCTGCAACACCACATCTTTGAACCATTTTAGCAAATTCAAGAGTATCCTCTCTTTTATCTAGTACACGTATTTTTGCTGATACAGGTATTTTGCTTATACTAACAAGTGATTCTAATATTTCTTTTGCTACCTCTGGTTTGGATAATAATGCAGCACCCATTCCACCTAATATTGAGAATGGTTTAGGGCATCCCATATTTATATCAATAGAAGAAACATCTTCTGAAAGTTTATTAAGAACTTCACAGGAACGTTCTGGTGAATCTGTTCCTAATTGAAGCACAATTTTCCCTTTTTCTTCAGGGGCAATTCTTAATACAATCTCAGCATCATTAACATAGTCAATAGTGTTTAATAATTTATTTTCAATTCTTTTTGCTGTAATCAATCGTTTATCAACAATTTCTTCAGTATAAACCAAGTCTGCTCCATAATCAAGTGATAGTAAACGCAATGGTGTCCTTCCAGCACGTACCATTGGAGCTAGACATATTTTTCCAGCATAATGAGATGAGTCACTAGCATTACTAGACATTAAAAAATTAAGTAATTTTTAAAATTTGAAAAAAAATTCATAAGTAAAAATCACTATACCAACATTATTTTCCATCCAAGATTAGTTACAATTTATTCTTGAAAGAGAAATACAAATAAATTTAATAAAACAAAGGTCTTTTTTTACAAGAGAAATATACGTAGTAAAATTGGGTTTTTAAATTGATATAGATATAAAAGTGTCTAAAAAATTTTTGAATATCGAACTGTTAAAAAAGCATCAACTATGATTTTTTTTTGTGTACATAAATAAAAACCATCATTTATATTATTAAGTAATTATTAATGCTAATATAGCCTAATATTTTTGTTATATTTTGTACTTTAAAAAATATGTATATATAAATGTTAAATATCAGTTATTTTTTTTTCTTTTGAAGATTTTTGATAATCATTATCAGTACATGAACCATCAGAGAATTCTTCCTTTAACGCTGAATGTGAACTGTCTGAATCCGTATCATTATTTTCAACTAATCTAAAAATGTCAGAATATTTTTTCTTAAGAAATTCTTCTCTACTACCAAAGAGAGCAGAAAATGGATTAACAATATATGGTGAGGCAATTTTCTTTGTTAAACATTGTGTAGCAACAGTTTTTGTTAAATTGAAATATCTTTGAATTAACTGACAATCTCTTTTACCATGATATTCCATTATTGCTACTGATACACAATGTTCTAAAAAATCATTGTCTTTTGGTGTATTGAATCTAGAACAATTTTCATACTCATCATCAGATGCTATTGTTAATGCAAATGCTTCATCTATTCTCTCAAATAATTCTGGTGAAATATTTTGTATCTTTGAAGCTAAAGTATGAAGTTCACGTCCAAGTTTTAATACTTTGTCATATACTTGCCAGTATTCATATTCTTTATCACAACAATCAGTTGGTTTCCGATAATTTTTTGTATATGCAGTTGATTTGTTACTTTTAACATTACTAATACTATTATTACTCCAATAAAAATCAATCTCCATTGCATCCTTATCATTATTTCCTGTTTTTTGATTAGATGGACCAGGAAATGAGTTAAGAAGTATCTCTTTTCTTTTCTCATCAATACCAATTTTACTATCATTTCCTTGAATGGAAGGACATGCTGGAGAATGAATACTTGTTGATGGATTAAATAAACTACTACCTCCAGGAACAGGTGGATTAAATTTATCAAAATAACTTAATTGTTCATTACATATCTTAACATAATTAGCAAGTGAAGTCTTGCCCCGTGAAAGATCTTTCTCCTTGTATACCCATTCTGGTTCCTCTTTTTTCTCTTTCTTTTCCTTGACTTCAGACGTCTCAGAATCACTTTCACTCTCCTCTACATGTGACTGAGCAATTGCTAATGTATATATTGATTGTCTAACATTTAATGCCCCATCAAGATTCATATTATTTGTCTTAACTTTATTCTTACCAAAAGCAGTATTTACTTTTCCTGGAGAATCTTTAATTGAGGGATCTCTTACTCTTTCAACACCTTCTTTTGATGATCCAGAATTTGGAATAGTCGTATGATTACATGGAACTCTAACATTTGAGGTATCACTTGTTGATTGTTGTTGTGACAAAGAAAAAAAAAGCACGTGATGGTTCATTAAAAATATCTAACACGTCAGATGATAATGTTGCACCATTTGAAAGATTTGTATGATTTGTCGTGAAAGAACCATTAGATGTTGAAGGACATTGTTGTTGTCTGTTACCATTTAATATTCCATTACCGTTAGTTGCAAATGAAGATGAAGTACCATTCAAATGTTGTAAAGAACCACCATTAGTGTAGGATGATGATAAAGAAGTTCCTTTGCCTGTTTCAGAATTATTTAATACATCAATTCCTTTCAAAGAATCTTTGTCAAACTTTTTTCTTATATGATTATGAATTTTGTTATCTCTATTTAAAGCTGCATATAATTTTTCATGACTCCTATCAAAACGGTTGTAATCTTTTCTAGCTTCACGTAATAAACTATTCTGTCTACCCCTAAGCTCTTTAGTAAAATCAACAAATAATTGAATTTTTATGAGTAACTCAAATTCTTTGTTGCACTTTAAGATATCAGGATAAAATTGATTTAATCTAAAGACAGCTTCCAATGTCTTATTTTGACTGACAAGTCCTCCAATCCATTTTCTTAATTGAATGTCCTCAACATCTAATTCATAATCACCACCTTGATTAGCAATAAATATTGGTAATGTTTCTTCAAATTTATTATGATCTAAATATGATGCAACCATATTATCTAACCATATATGTGCATCATCATGAACAGTGATTGTATTAAAACTATGCATAACAGATTTCCGTATTCTTTCTAAATGCGCTTCAAAATCAAAACGAAATGGCCTTTGTCCAAAATTTGTGTCAATTGTCTCTCCTTGTGTTTGAAGACCAATTACTGGATATAAATCCTTAGAAATATTAAGTTTATCAGTAGCAAAACCTAGAAATTCACCATTTTTAGTGTAAAATAAATGCTTTCTTGCAAAATCAATTCCACACCCAATAACATCACCAGTAGTAAAAAGTTGGCCCGTATGGATTGCCGTTTCCCGAGGATGCAAAAAAATTTCCATCATCACCATGATAACCAAAAGAATTTGCATCCCAACCTGGTAGTCGATTTAAATCGACACCCTTATGACATACACCTACTCCCATATATCCATCTTTACCTTTATCAATGATATGAACTTCAAAATAAAACATTATACATTTAAATTTTATTGGTTTGTTGGCACGTATAGAAGCTGCATCACGATGATTTCTACCAGGTCCTTTGTATGCAACTTTTAAACCATCAATAGATAGTTGTAAATTATTACTTTTATCATTAAAATTCCATTTTGTAGGTATTGAATCAAGAGGATTTTCTGCATATGGATATAACTTACATAACCTTTTTTCATATTCTTTATCCTCAATAGAATAGTCAGATTTAAAATTTGGTGAAACTTCTATATCTGGAGTTTCATGATTAATTGGTGCTTCCCCAGATGTGGTTAAAAGATTATCTTCCGGTTCTATACTAGGCATATCCCTAAAAATATAGAAAAAAAATTGGTAAAATAAATGTTCTTCTATCCTTTCTATTGATTCAAAGGAATGGGGGTAGAAAAATTAACAATCGCAAACAGATATAGTAGAGATTACGTCAATAATTTATAGTAAATACATTTAAAATAATAAAAAGATACTAAAAAGAAATAGACAGTTATTGACTATCTAAAAAACATTTCTCATATGATATAAAAATAGTTAGTTATTTGTATTGAAGGGTTTTGTTTACAGGGGGTATTGGTAAACAAAATGACCATATGACAATGTAAGAAGAAAAGTGGAAAAACGAGTATAGTTTTTTGAAGAAAAAGAATATATAATATCATTTAATAATGTATGACGTATTCTATTTTTATTCCATTCTAATGTTTAAAAGTGCCTTGATAGCAATATAAACATTATATAATATAAAAGATAGGTGAAAGATAGAAAACGATTAGAAAAATGATTCACTAACTTTACTCTTATAACAGTCAATCTAAAAAAATCTGATCTTTGATTCATCAATTTTTAGAAAACAATCTTTTATAATTTTTCTCTATTTCTCTTCTAACTTTAATAACCATCTTCATCAGACTATAGCCCTACATGTACATATCAAAATTTTCATCTTCAAAGATAGAAGGTATAAATTTGTGGGTTGTGATATTGAGGATTTATAAATATTCAATCGTTATTTGCACTTCCATTTTTAAAAAAAAAAGTTTTTTTAAACACGTATATTGTGTCAAAGTTACACAGTTATAGTACTTTTATTTACCTTGACAGCTTTATTTCTTCATATTGAATGAAAAAATGTTGAATGAGAAAAGTATTTACTAATAATATAATTTTCTGACAATACAATAAGAGGTGTTATCTTCATTATTCTTATCTTTTTTTTTCTTAAGAATTTTCTCCACTCAATGGAGGTAATGCAAACTATTTTTGTCGTTTAAATTGCAAAATGAAAAGTTGTCGGAAATGCATTTTCATGAATTATCGATAATATATATACAAGAATTGTTTTTATTAAAAAAAGTGAAAAATAAGTTTAACATATGTACTTTTTGTTTACTACAAAGTTACATTCCATGGGACTTCATTTTCATAATTTGGGGTAGCATTATAGATAATCGTCGTAATTCTATCATTACAGTGGAGACGTATATTTTCCGCTGTTGCTGGTGAATCTAATCTAAAGTATCCTGATAAATTATGTTCTAAACGATATGCTTTTATTGCCTCTTTAATAGCAAAAAATGCACTACAACCTAAGAATAATGGTGGTTCTCCAACAGCCTAAAATAATTATATTTTAATAAAAAAATTATATATTATAAAAACATACTTTAGAAGAAAATATTGCCATTTTATTAGAAGAACCTTTAAGTAATTTGACATTAAAATGTCTTGGAACATCATCAGCAGATGGAATTTTATAAGTTCCTGGGCCTCTGGTATGCCTAACACCATCGCTACGTATTTTAATTTCTTCCATTGTATGTAAACCATATCCTTGGATGAAGGCTCCTTCAATTTGTCCAATATCTATGGCAGGGTTTAAAGAATCACCAATATCCATAACTATATCACTTCTTATCATATGATGATCACCTGTTAAACAGTCAACTTCAACCTCAGTACATGCTGTACCATAAACGGCATATCCAAATGCTTCAGCACCTTTACCATCCATAAAGTCAATAGTTTCACTGTGAATTATACCGAATCCTGTTGTACTTAGGGAAACTCTATTAACATAAGCAGCCATTACCCAATCTTCCCATTTTCCAGTTGGATTGGCATCCTTAAATGGTTTTAAACGTTCCATTAATATGTCACATCCATTTTTAACAGCCAACCCGTTCATATCGCTACCAACACTAGCAGCTGTTGGTGAAGCATTAGGAACCTTATCAGTTGATGTATCATTAATCATTATCTTTTCAACTGGTATTTGAAGGCACCTCGAAGCAACTTGTATCATTTTTGTATGAAGACCTTGTCCCATTTCCATACCACCATGTGTTATCAAAACTGAACCATCTGTATAAATATTAATAAGACATCCTGCTTGATTTAATTGTTTAAAACCAAAACCAATACCAAATTTAGTTGGAATCATATAAATTCCTCGTTTTTTATATTTATTATGTTCATTGAACTTTTTTACATCATCAATTCTTTTATCATAATCAGATAATTTTTTACATTCATCCCAACAACGTATAATGTTACATTGCCTTAATGTCATTCCAAAATGTGTTTTATCACCCTCTTGGTAAAAGTTTTTTTCACGTAATACATTACAATTTATATTTAATGTTTCTGAAATGTGATCTATTATTGTTTCTGTACAAAACATTCCTTGTGGACCACCAAACCCACGGAATGCTGTATTTGATGAAATATTTGTTTTACAGAGGTGTCCATATATATCAGCATTATCCCATTTATAGACATTATCAATATGTACCATAGCTCTTGTTAGTACTCCACCAGATAAATCTAGTGTAGCACCTGAATTTGAGTAACATGAAACCTCGAGACTTCTTAATTTTAAATTTTTATCAATACCAACTTTGTAATTAAATCTATATGGGTGTCTTGTACCAGTTAATGCCATATCATCAAATCTTTCCAAAACTAATTTTACTGGTCTTTTTAATTTACTTGCTGCAACAGCTGCTGGTACTGCTATTAATCCTGATGTTGATTCTTTACCTCCAAAACCACCACCTATTCTTTTAACCTTAACATGTACTTTGTGTCTTGGTAATCCAAGTGCATTACAAACATCACGTTGGGTATCATTTACACATTGTGTTGATGCTATAATTTCCAATTCACCTCTCTCACCAGGGATAACTAAAACTTGTGAAGTTTCAAGATAAAAATGTTCCTGACCACCAATTTTAATTTCTCCCTCAACTACATGATCACATAATGAGTAATCAAATTCTTCTTTCTTGTCATTTAAAGTTAAACTACTATGAAGAGATAATTTGTTAATATGATGAAATGATTTGGCTTCTAGTGCCTCTTCAATTGTTAATATCGGTTTTGATGGTAAAATATCAAATTTTATTTTATCTACTGATCTCCTGGCGATTTCATGATCCTCTGCAACGATACCACATATAGGTTGTCCATGAAATAAAACTTCGTTATCAGCAAAAACTAATGTATCACCATGTCCGATTCTTGTACCTTTTTTGATATCATTTTTATCAAAATACCCAACAACACCAGGTATTTGAAGTGCCTCCGTTGGATCAATATTTTGAATGGTACCTTTAGCAACTGGTGAGAGGAGTAAAGCCATATGAAGACATCTAGCTACTGAGAGATCTCCAACATATACAGCTTCACCTGTTGTGTGGAGTTCCCCACTAACATGTTGTAATGGTCTTCCAACACCATCATAACCCTCCTGACCTTCTGGTACATCATAAAATATTTGTGATGTTTTAAATGGTGGTAATTTTGGTTCTTGGAGTGCTGAATTTACTCCATAATCTTGGAAGGTATTATGATCTATCTTTGATGAGACATAGACATAAAATTTAAAGAAAAATGATAATGTCAATGACATTCTATATCTAGCCATTCCACCAGGCACATTACATGGTAGCATAAATTCTTTAATTAATTCTTCAGATGCAATTTCCTTAATCTTATCATTCCATTCCTTTACCATTAAGAATTGCCATTGTTTTTGTGGCTAATTTCGTTACTGGTGCCATACCACCAAAAGCAATTTTTATGTCATTAATGGTGTGATTTTTAATTTTTGATGAGTTATCATTGGATGAATGATTTATGATAACAGAGAAAGCAGATGTTACAATTGCAATATCATCTTCTCTTCTTTGTGCTTGTTTAAATGCTTGAAAATATTGATTTGTTTTAGAGAAGGGAATCCATATACCTGTAACAATTTCATCACTCTTAATCGATGTTTTTCTATATCCAGTGAAAAAGTTTTCATCAATTGTTATTGTTCTTTTACCATTTTTACTGGAAATAACCTCAATCTCTGAGTTTGATGCCATCCATATTGGATTAAGATCAGATATTGGTGATGCTGTAACAATATTACCAGCAACTGAGGCTGTATTTCTAACGTGATTACCAGCAAAATAATGAAGAATTGAGACGATTGCTTTAAATATTTTTGTTTTTTCACCAGGTAATTCTTTAATCCACCTCTCAAGAATTGTTTTCATTTCATTTAATGATAAATTAGTCCCAATATAACCAGCATCTTTGTCGAAATCTAGGAATGATTTTCTCATTTCAGGGACCTGTTTGGGATTTATTATTATTGGTAGATCAATAAAACGAAATTTTAACTCTACAGCAACTTCAGAATTTCCTGAAATTATCCTACTATATGGATGCTTATCTTTTAATTCAACAAGCTTTTGTAGTGTTGTCGGTGTATACCAGATACAGTTATTAGTTTTCAATTTAAAAGCTTGTTTATGATATTTCTTTAGTTTTAATTCACATGGAAATATTGGTTCTTGTTCACTTGTGTAAGGTAACGATGAGTCAAATGATATTAACGAGAAAATATCTTTTCTATCACCTGTTGTATCATTATCATTTTTTTTATTTTTACAACAATCTTTACCTAATGAGCATAAAGTTTTTTCTTTAACTTTAATATCATTCTTGTTATCCTTAGAAAATGAATAGAATGCCTCAAGGATTGGTCTGTATCCGGTACAACGGCACAAATTTCCTTGTAATGCCTCATCAATTTCATTAGTAGTTGGTTGAGGATTATTTCTTAATAATGAGTACATAGCCATAACAAAACCTGGTGTACAGAAGCCACATTGACTACCATGAGATTTTGTTAATCTTTCTTGAACTTGATGTATTCTACCTCTTCCAAGATCTGATATTCCTTCGATGGTTGTTACATTTTTACCAAATACAGAACATACTGGTGTAAGACATGAATTGACGGAGTAATGTCTAATTTCATCCGTTAATGGATCCATATCTGAAATCATTACAGTACATGCACCACAACCACCTTCATTGCAACCGATTTTTGTTCCTGTTAAAAATACTTTAAAAAATTAATTTTTGTTATCATTTTTGAAAATAATATGAATATGGAACTTACATTTATCTCTTATAAAAACTGCTAATGTCATTTTGGGATCAACATCATCTAATTCAATTTTTTTTCCATTAATATAGAAAATTAGTTTTCTGCATATAGAATTTGTCATTCTCTTGATTTTGATGTTCTATTAACTAAAAAGGAAAAATTTTTTAGGTAAAATTTGTAGAATGAAAACGTTTTTGTTAAATTATGTATATCAACGATAAAATAAAGATCATGTTTTCACATAATAAAAACTATACAATGATTAAAAAAATGACACCTGTGATCAATCAAAATTTTAAATAGTTTTGAAAGTTCCAATCTTTTACCATTCAATCATGCACATTTTGGTGTATTTATCTAAAATATTAGATTATTTGGGTTGTTTAATTGCAACTAAAATTATTTATCGCCTCTTAATATGATGATTAAAATGATAAGATAATATTTTTAAAGTTATCGTCACATTGTCTTATCATTTGATAGAAACGTGATGCATATAAAACTCTGGTGCGATTCCTACTATAGTTTAAAGAATTATACTTCTGTTATGTAATGGTTGTTATTTCTACATTTAGACATAGTTTAAAGTCAGCCTTGATTTATAATTTCTGAATTTTGTTCTGAGATTCAAATATAATAAAGATAATTTATGGAAAAAATGAAAATGATATTAATTTTCTTTGTTTTTTATATATTCAAAATTAATAAAATGTTTATATTCAATTTGGAGAACGGTAATTTATTAAGAACATTTATTTTTCAAAAAGAAAAAAACTGTCATGAACTATAGAAATAATTATTCATTGAATTATAGTAAACAATTTAAGACCTGCTCACGATGAATTTCACGTTTACCAAGTGCAATACCTTTATCATGATCCTGTGTGTAAAAAAATTGACATAACTTAAAATAATTTAATAAGACAATAATAATACTAAATTTGCACTTTACCACTTTAAGAGTTATATAAGAAATACTTTAATTTGATTAAGAGAAATTTTTTATGTTGCCAAAATTAGTTTTTTTACTATAATACATATTTAAGATCACCTTTGTATTTGTGATATGAACTGAAATTATATATTAAGAAACTTGTATTTATTAATAAGTCAAATTATCATTTAATTTTTTGAATGCCACAAAAAGTATAGTTGTTTAATTTTATGAGATTAAAAATACAAGAATTATTATTTGTTTATGTCAATGTAATTTGATAAAAACAAATTTTGTTTAAATAATAAAGAAAGTTGTAAAAAATATTATCAACGATTTGTAATGTAACCTGACAATGATAGTACTTACCGTTAATTTTTACCACATGTTGTAACTGTTAACTAGAATAAGCCATAAAAACAGAATACACTCGGCATGAATCATAATTCGTATAAGCTTGTTTTTATATTAAAAAATTGTTATTAACTTCAAATTACAGAACAAGTAATGGGAATTTTTGATGGTACTAAAAGTTATTTAGTAATTATTTTAAGTTATAGTTTAGAAGGTCTATCTTAATTGTGGTTCAAAAAAACATGATTATGTCATCTCTGGATTCATATATTTGACATATAATGAACTTCTTGGTGTTAATAGTAAAACAGGATTTTGATATAAAATTTTATTTTCGATATTTTTTTGTACTAATATTTTTTAACTGTTTTTCTTGTAACTTATGACAAATTTTGATAAAAAATAAATAATAGTTTTTTTAGATGTACTTTTGTTGTTGGTACTTGTTTAATATATCTTATACAGTAGTTTAAATATATAACATAAAAAGTATTAAAAAAACTTTTTATTTTATCTATAGATTTTTTTTACTAAAACTTAAAATAGAAGTTTTATATAAAATTTTTCGAAATCATCCATTATTAGGAAATAAAAAAGACAAATAAAATTAATTATTAATATAAATTTTTGTTCAACAATGGTGTTATTAAATATGTCGCAGACATATAGTAGTTTTTTTGGTCAAAGTAAAAAATGAACTGTAAATTATATTAATTGGACACTTTTATTAATAATACTATCAAATTTATTACCGATTGGTTTGTGTATTTTTGACATATTAAAAGGAAGGTGAAATTCCTATTATCCTAAGGGTCTTCTTGATATTTATGTTTTCAATTACTAATTATTTACTTCAGTACATTATCAATGCTACTGATGATAAATTTAATATTATTAAGTAAAAATTTCTTTTAAATTGCTTTATTTCATGAACAAGTGTTCGAGATTCATCAAATAATGGAAACACACCACTGTAAGGTATTCTTAAAAGATTTATTAAAATAAAAAAAATCCTTTTTTGTACATTAATTTATAATTTTATTGCAATAATATTCTTATTCCCATATTTTCCTGTTAATAGAGTTTGTTTTATAATCAGTAATTATCATTATTTTACTAAAAATTTGCTATCAATTTATTTATCATTTGCATTAAAAGATGAAAAAAGTAGAGGATATTTTTAAAATTTAGTGCCATTAATTGAAGACTTATCAATTATATGTATTATTACGTCATTTAATAAATAGGTAATTAAAAGTAAATTTGCTTTTGTATTAATAGTAAAAAAAGCGTTTTTTTTAGTTCATTTATCCAGTCAGTGGAGGAAAGATGGATAAATAGGTGATAAATTAATATAAATAATATTATGTTCTTGAATTAATTATCTCATTCAAATTTGGCGTACTTAATTTATAAATGAAATAGTTTTGGAGGGTAGTTCAGAGAACGATATAGTAGTTTTAAAAACTTTCTAAGAAAAATGTATAATGTCCTATTTAACATGTTGAAGTGATAACATTGTAAAGTTTTGATGGTTTTTTGTTTATCTCTTTACTCTAATTATGTAATAGTATCTATATTTATTTATTTGATGGAAATTTGATTTGATATATAATTTCTTTTAAAATTAGAAAAGTTTGTTGTTTGGTAAAGAGGAATGTTGAATTTTGTGATGTATATGTTTTGATATTTGAATAATAAAATATCATTCAGAAGATATATTAAAAATAACATTTACTATTTTATTTATACCTATATACTTAACAAATTATAATGACAATACATTTTTATCATTATTAATAAAAAGGAAGAACACGTCTTAAAAGGAACGTATACCAATTGTAAATGACATAATCACATCTACAATGTTATGGAATAACATTCTAACATAGCTAAATATGGATAGAACAATTTAAAACATTATTTCTATTACTAGTAATATTAATTATAAATTACTATGTAATTCTATCCTATTTAATAAAACCATCAAAAATTTTGGAAAAATTTTTATCATCTTATAATTTTCTCTCTCTCAACTATTTGCAAATCATTTAACACTTTATCAACTTTTTAAACATTACCATAATTAAATCTACACATACAAAATATATGTGAAACTTTTTAAATGCTCATTTATTTAAATGAAATATCATATACCATTATAGGAAGGAGAAATTAATTTTTCATAACTATAAAGGTGTATATTAAACCTTGAAAATTTGTTACAATATATTTGCAACAATTGCACATAATTAATTGTAATAAAAATTTTATTTACATTTGAAATTTTTTGTAAAAAAAAAAGAAAAAATGTTAATTAAAATATAAAATAGAACCCGTATTAGATAGTATGATTAAAAAATATAGATGTTGTTTTTCTTGTAAAACTCCAAATACATAGAATTATAGAAATTAGAAGAATAAAAATGAAGTTCATTTTGTGATTTGAAGATCTTTGGTAATGATATAATTGATGAGAGATAATAATTAATATATAATTTGTTTTTTTTACTTTGATTTTTGTTTAAGGCCAAGGCCAATATGGTTTTGTTAACATAATTTGATTTTTAGCATTTCCTTTCTCATTCTTATATGTACTATTATTTAATGATCTTCTTTTATGTTTTTTTACAATTTTTCCTTCATGAGGTAATTTACCTTCATATTTCTTTTCGAAATGTCTTTGATAACGTAGTTTTTTTAGAGCTATTTCTTTTATATCTTTTAAATCATCATAACCATCTAATGCTTCTGCTAATGCTTTTAATTTTTCTATACTATTTACTTTTCCTTGTACTGTAAACCATACTAATTGATATGATACTAATAATATCAAGAACCTATAAGTTGGATTAAAAAGATAAAAAATTATTTTATTTAGACTCACCAAAATTTGATAATCATTTGATAGTAATAATATAATTAATAAACGATGAATTAGAATATAAAAAAGATAATATGGATATTATAGTCTAGTTAGCCTTTTATAATATACCACTAACTATAATTTGCAAATAATTTATTTATAAATAGATATACAAATCTGTATTATATCTAAAAAAAAGATAAAATTTCAAATTAGAACGTTGATAATATTTTAAATAAGGTTATCGGTCTCTGTTCTAACAATGAACTTTTTTCAATCTAATCGCTAAAATATTTTACCTTTTTTAGTTTAAGAATAGTTAAAGAAAATTAAACATTTATGAAAATATATATCGTTAAATATTTTCCCTTCATAAAAATTAAAATATAATTAAAGGAAAAAGTAAAGCTTAATAAGATGGGTGCTATAATTTTTTTAATATAAGTTTCTTAATAAATAATACTAAAAAATATTGAGGAAATAATTTATTTACTTCGTTATTATATCAAATAACATTCTTTAAATATTAATTCTATTTATTGTTGGAGGTTTACACGAAATTAATTAATTTTTTTGACAAGATCTTATTGAGGGTGTTATATATGAAACATTAAAGGACACATGTATTATAATAATAGGTAAAATTAGATGATTGCGTAAGAGGGGGGAGATATAAGCAACCTTCAAAAAGCTGGTAATAATTTGAAGCTATCAGACAGGACGAAATTGAAATACCCTGAAGGCTTGAGCTTATCTAACCTAGCTTCAACGTAACTGGTATCTATAATAAAAGAGTAAAAGTGTTATTTTTTGCTACTCAATTCCATTTTAAAAAAGCTAATAATACTCTCATAGGTATATTTTAAATAAATTAAGTAAGATCATTTTAAAGCATAAAAATTATGGTTAAATAATATTTGATATATAAGCTTAATTTGGATCAAGAATTATTAATTAGATTTTGATATAATTTTAAAATAATATTTATTATATTTTAAAAATGAAAGTAGAATCAAATGATAATACAAAAATAAATCCCCGTAATTATATATTCAATAAAAATGGAGCGAAAACTTTAAAATATTATATCTTCTATTTTTAAATATATAGATGAAATTTTATTAATTAAAGACTTTTTTAAAAAGTTTTGCAATAAGTATATATTAATTAATAATATATAATAGAATAATAGTGTAAAATTATTTCAAGAAATGAAAAGTATAATTGTAAAGAATGGAAAAAAAATGTATATATTTATGTATCTCTTTTAATTTTTTTTCAATTTGTTTTTTGATATCCAGGGAGCATAGGTAAAATACTATTACTTGATGATGAAAGTTTATTGATATATAAAATTAAAGAAGTAGGTGAAAAAGATAATTAATAGTGAATTATTTTAAAATGTTACAAATATAACATATGTTATGTAAAAGAAAATACTCAAATACGTTATTTTATCATATTCATTAGGACAAACTATTATATCTGGAGCAAATGTCAAAAATGATCGACCCCCCTGGGGCATTGATAGGGTCAGGTGAATTTATTTAATAATTAGTTAAAATGATACAGTTAAAAGAGATCAAATGATCTCTCAAAGGATGACGTTACAGAAATTAAATTTTGTAATATATCTTTTACATTAGGAGAATATTCTTTTAATGATAAGGAAAAATTTTTGTTAGATCCAGATATTTAGAATTAATAACAAATAAATAGTTAATAATACTCATGACCAATTAGTTTAAGAGTATCTAGAGATATATTACTCACCGTTAAGACAATAGATGTTTACAAGTTTAAATATGTTAAATAATAATAATTATTTCTTATCAAAGGATATTATATTTCAATGAATTTTGTGGATCAAATATATGTTAGAGTACTGTAGAATTCATACTACAATTTTGTTTTAAACAGAAATAATAAAAATATCACTTTTGATACATTTTTATAGCAATTAAAAAATAACCTTATGAATATCTTTTTTTTATGTTAATATACTAATTAAGATATTATTATCTATTAAACATTAAATACTATAAATACATAACTATTTTATCTTTATTTATTCAAGGTTAATAATTTTTTAATTAGTAAATTATTAGCATAATCTATGATAAAGGAAATCTCTATATATAAAATCTATTTCTGTTTAAAAATAAATATAGTAATAGCATTAACATCAAATTATAAATAATGATAAACATATAAATAGTCTTGTAACTCATGACTAGATATTTTTACAAAAATAAATAACAAATGAAAAATTATTTTTAAAATATTTCTTGATTTTTGCTAATTACCTCTTTGATAAAAATCAAGCACAACCTAATATATAACAAAAACTGACCGGTAATAAAGAAAAAAGATAAAAAGTTGTTGTAGACTTATCATAATACACTTTAAATTGAAGTGTAGGATATATTTGTGCATTTTTACTAGCCACTGAGATAAGAGGAAAAAAGATGAGTTCTTTTGTATAATTACTATTAAACTAGATGAATAATTTAATTTTCAGTATTTTTAAAGCTTGTTATCATAAATTTTAAGTTTTCCAAAATATATGACAAAATTTATTTTTAATCTCCAATACTTATAAGATATTTTTATTATAGTTTTTTTATTAACTTGCTTTTATAGGCAAACATATCATAAATAAAATTATAATAAAATTAGAAAAAAATATTAACAAGTTAATTTAAAAAAAGAATTCTTTTAGAGAATAGAAAGAATAAATTTTAAATATAAACTGTTGAAATTTTCGATAAATAAATAGTATAAATAATTTATCATAAAATTTCACAAAAATATTTCAACTTATGAACTTTTTTTACAATATAAAAAGTAATGTTTCATTGTTATAATTAACATTCATAATTATCTATTCTTGAAAAATCTAGATTTATAAAGATGACCCTACATTAAAATTACTTAACACTTCCTTATAAGGTAAGAATATTAATGAAAAGAAACACTATTTTGTGGATAATAAATTTCCTTATTAATTCCCTGTGGTCAGCTGTTTACTTCAAGATAAATTAACAAATTCTCCTTTCTTCATATTCCAAATAACTCGTTTGAAGCAAAAAAAAAGATAAGGGTTATCCTACCTGGTACAAATTGCCTTATCATTATTACTTCAAGAGTAATTACTATTTATTCATTAATGGATAGAAGCAAAAATGTAATAAAGATTTTATATCATAGTTCATCCACTATTATTAATATTACCTCTTATTTCCTGCTTTTAATACTTCTATTATAAAATATACATTTACTTGATCTACTTCTTTATCCAGGAATTTTTAGTATGTCAACGGATATATAAGGATATGTAGTATGCATTTTTGTAAATTACTTTCCCTTACCTTATCACCTTCCTTCTTTTATTATGATCAAATTAACACACTTTTTGCATCACTGTTAATTATTTTTTTTATATAAATAGATTAAAATTTTTATCTTTTATTAATAAATAAATTATTAAACAAGTAATACAATTAGAGAAAACAATCACATGCAAATACGCTTCACATAAATGAATAAAAAATGTGAAATCAAAGTTATTTTTCTCTAACAATCACCTGCTCTTTTCAACAGAATTTTTTTTCCCATAGAGAAGAATTTTCGAGAATCATACATATCATACAAAGTGATAAGTGTAATTTTAAAAGTCACGTATTTATAAATGAAACTTCGACCATTATTATATAAATAATGCATCATATTTCTCATTTGCATTGATAAAACATTTATCTTTATCCATTGTATTTAAATTTGAATATTAATGTTTTATCACATTTAACAAATTTCACCATTCAAAATTTTTATAAAACACCTTGTCATACTTTCAACGATTTTATTGAGCACTCTAATATTTTTTAGGCACATAATGACATCCACTTACTCCAGAATATTTCATCCTAAATTTCTTGGAGCACTTGCTGCTGGATCAGCAGGAGTTGGACTTGTATGTTTTTACGACCAAAATAAGAACTGTAAAATCAATAAAGGATGTGTTGATCCAGAAGTCATAAAAAAATTGGAGGCTGCTTATGCAAAATTAAATGGACCTGAAGCTAAGGATTGCAAATCACTTTTGAAAAAACACTTAACCAGAGATACATTTGATCATCTTAAGTATAAAAAAACACAATTAGGTGCTACACTCCTTGATGTAATTCAATCTGGTGTTGCTAATCTTGATTCTGGTGTTGGTGTTTATGCTCCAGATGCTGAGTCATACAATACTTTTGCTGAGCTTTTCGATAAAATTATTCAAGACTACCATGGTGTTGATCCAAATAAGAAGAAAACAACCACCAGTTGATATGGATTTAAATAAATGTAAAGAATTCAAACCATTGGATCCTAAAGGAAAATACATAATATCAACAAGAATTCGTTGTGGTAGAACACTTAATGGATACCCATTCAACCCTCTTTTAACTGAAGCTAACTATAAGGAGATGGAAGAGAAGGTTCGTAGTTCATTGGAGTCTGTTTCTGATTCAGAACTTAAAGGTACATATTATCCATTAACTGGTATGACTAAAGAAACACAAAATCAATTAATTAAAGATCATTTCTTGTTCAAAGAAGGTGATCGTTTCCTTCAACATGCCAATGCTTGTCGTTACTGGCCTACAGGTCGTGGTATCTTCCATAATTCTGGTAAAACATTCCTTGTATGGGTTAATGAAGAAGATCACCTTCGTTTAATCTCTATGCAAAAAGGATCAGATGTTGGGGCTGTCTTTAGTCGTCTTATCAGAGGTGTCCAAGCAATTGAAAAAGTTGTACCATTCAAACGTGATGAAAGACTTGGACAACTTCTTTTCTGCCCAACCAATATCGGTTGTTCCGTCAGAGCTTCTGTTCACATAAAATTACCAAAAGTTTCAGCTAGAAAGGACTTCAAACAAATCTGCGAAAAACTCAATCTTCAAATCAGAGGAATCGATGGTGAACATTCTGAAAGTAAGGGTGGTATCTATGATATCTCAAACAAGGCACGTCTTGGACTTTCTGAGTACGAAGCTGTAAAACAAATGTACGACGGAGTTAAAAAACTTATTGAAATGGAAGAAGCTGAAAAGTAAATATTTCTTAATGCAATTTAATTTTAAATAATTATCCCATAATTAATAGGAAATAAAATTATTAAAAATTAGTTGATAAATGTTTGACAAGTGACTTTTTTTTTATTTTAGCGCCCTAAACACTTTACCAACTGTTTTTAAACATCTTCTTATAACGAAATAGTATTGAAATTTTAATTACGACATCAATTTTTTATTTTTCCATTACAATGAAGAGCAGTGTCATGGATGATAGTTTTCCTCCTCTTCTTAGAAATAAAATTGGTGGCTACAAAAATAGATTCAACGAAAAGATGTAGGTATCTTTTTTTATTATTTTACTAGTTATTTTTTTCAGTTTTAAAGAAAAATGTTTGGGATTGTTTGCTTGGTCTGTAATATCAATGTTCTTTCTAATTGAATTTTACTACTATGGATGGTTTACAAATGTATGGCTTCCTAGATTTCTTTTGGATTGTCCTAAATTTTTATACTACACTCGTGGTAGTATAAGTGCTGTCGCCGTAGCCATTAGTTTATCCATTTTAATGGATCTTATTGTTACTTATGTCATCCCTTCAACTACAATTTATGATTTTATGGTTAATATGTTTGGAACGGAAGAAGTTATTGGTGATGCAGTTGGTAAAGAAGAAGATAAAAAGTGTGGATTGTCTGATTTATCTGTTATAGGACTTGTTGAAGACAATGACAATGACCAAGATCATCTTTATAATATTGAAATGAGTTCAGGATATGGAAATGACTTTAGAAGACATGAAACATCACGGGGTAGTAGCTTCCTTGATGGTAGTCAAGAATATGATAGTTTTTTCGGAAGTGTTGGTATGCCAAAAAGTGGTCGTCGTAGTTATGGGACAAAATTTGTTGCTCCAAGACATTCATTATTAACAAGACCAACTGAGACAATCTGTACAATGGATCAACTGGAAGAATTCATGCATGGAGCACCGAAACCAAAGATTAGTGAATTAGATTTTAATGATAAATTCTCGAGAGGATACCCTTCAAGAAATCTAGGGATTCAGAAAAACGGGCTGAATGGAGTAAATAACTTTGCTGCTATAACCAACGATACTAATGCTGCAAGTAAAGTTCTATTTCAATATCAAAGGGGAGAAACCAAAGAAGATGGATACTCTTCTACACATGAGGAATCTTCTACGTCAGTTCTAGGAAAACAAACACAAAAGAAAAAATCGCCATCTTCTGCTCGAGTCCCGTTAACAACAATGAAACTTCTCAGAAATAGAGGAACACGCTCGAATCCAAACATATACGGTTTGGAGGAGACTCTTAAAATGTACAAAATGTCTTATAGTGCATTGTGTATATGTGAAGGAAAATTACGTGTATGGATTAAACAAACTATTTTGAAACCACTACTAGAAAAAATTGACCAAGCTAACAAAGAATTAGCAAAAGACTACCCGGGACTTCATTTAAAAGTTGGTGAAAGCAGTCTTGAAACATTTCATTGTCTTGCTGCAACAAAGCCTGAAATCTTTAAAAACTCAACATTAACCTATATTCTTCCATTTCTTAAAGTTTGTCAGGATCAGGAATACCTCATGCAAAGAATAAAAGAATTGACAGCTGATCATTCATTAAAAAGTTACCTTTGGAAGGCTATTGAAAAAACATCACCAGGAGAGGTTCTTAGACTTCTAATTAACAACAAATCTACGGCAAGTCAAGAGGATACTAAAAATAAGGAGAATACATTCTCTCCTCCAAAAACAACAAATGATACTGAAGTTCTTCTCCATATGTTTTTAACATATATGGATCATGTCTTAACTTCGAATCCTTTTGCTGCCTACAAAGATGTTGAGATGCCATTTACTGCTATCTACTTTTTAAGAACACCCGATGAACCTTCTATTATCCATAGAGCACACTCTTCATTTTATCTTCATCTTGATAAGAAGAATCCTATTCATATGAGACTAGTCATTAATGGTGGAGAAGAAATAATGGATTTAGGTGTAGATCAGAATAACTTCTTCCGAACTATTGTTTTATTTGTGCAGCACTGTTATCTTTACAATAACAAAATGGTTGATAGGATCTCATTGAATGATAAATCTCTTAATTGGAAAAATATCATAATGTAACATTCAAAAAATAATCATTAAACTTTTTTTTACTTTTCTTTTATTTTGGTATACTTTTTATTGTTGTATTTATTATGTATATAATATTTTACTAATTTTATTGTGCTAATAAAATTTCATTAGCAACTTTATTTAATACTTTACTATTTAATGATTCACCGATATGGTAAAAAGGATTCATAAATGCAGAACATAATGCTGTGTGGATTCTACTAAATAGGACACGAATATCGTGATCCTTATATACCAGTGATGCTTCTTGCGGTTGATCAAAAACAAGAATAATCTTATGATTAGTATTAGTTAAAAACCCATAAAATTTTCTTTTGTTATCTTCTAATAATAGTCCAACGTACAACTCTTGTGTTCTTGAAGAACTTGGTGTTCTATCTTTATCTTCACAAATGACATCCAATGAGCAGTATACAGCCAGTGAAATTTCATCAAAATTTGTACTTTCTTTTTCAGTACACTGAAAAAACAGTGGCATGTTTTTTGCATCAAATATAGCTATACAAACAACCATTCCTAAATAGTAAGAGACATTTAATATGTACTAGAATATAAATTTACCAACCAATGAAGTAACTAACATACGATATAGACGTATTATTAAAAAAAAAATAAAATGTTTAATATACTATATTTCATTTTCTTTTTCTACAGTAGTATATTATACATTCAAATTAAAAATGAGAACAAAAAAATACTATTTGTTAAATAAAATATAAAATAAAAAAAAATTGTAAATGAATTATGAAATAGAGGCATTTGTGTTTAAATTAGGTAGTATGTAATTAAGACTTTCTTTGATAAGGAAACACATACAGAAAGATAATAGTTCATATTTGATATTGCAGGAAAAAAAATTCGAAGTAATCAACTTTATGGAGCTTTTTTCGTATAACTATCCAAACATTTTCCATACTTCATCAAGTGGTTTTAAGAAAACAATGATACATGTGAGATTATCAGTAGTTCCTCCATCCTTGGCAGCTTCTACAATGGTAGTTGCTAGTTTTTTATATTCAGAAACCGGTTTCGACGAGATGAAATCGCGAATTACCTGATTTAAAGTATCATCAGGTAAACATCCCCATACTCCATCAGATGCTAGCATTAACATATAATTTGTCTTATCATTATTCATATTTATGGAGAGAGTATCCGGTTCTGATGAAATCATTGGTTTTCCTTGAATATCACCTAAAGCTCTCGTTAAATTTAATACTCCACAAACACGAAGTTCCCCAGCAATAGAAATAATTATTCCTCCACATTCTTCAACTCTAACATGTTCATCCGGATCAGAAGGAATATGGAGACGAGTTATTCTTTTAATTCCATCACTTCTTTACTACACCACCTTCTGAATCACCAACCCATGCTAGAGAGATATCATTTTTGGTAACTATTGCACAAACAGCTGTTGTACCACTACGAATAGATTCTTTTATACAACGAATATTGATTCTTTCATCAATAACTTCAAAAGCTTTCTTTAATCTTTCAACATTATTTTCCATTTTTTCATCAACAATAATCTTTGGAAATTGAGCAGCACAATAAGTTGATATTTCTAGACCATTATGACCATCAAAGACACCAAAAAAAGCAGTTTTAGGATCTCCATTAAGTAAACTAAGAGTAGGTAAGGCAACAAATTTATCTTCCATCTTTTGCCTTTTATTTTTTTGAGCACAATATGAAAATTGCCATTCACTCCAGCTTGAGGGTTCCTCTGGACAATCAATTTCTCCACTATTAACTTTTAATAAGTATTCTTTTACATATTTTATAACAGTAGGACACCACATTGAGTTGTCTAAAGGTTCATAAATATCTTTGTTAAAGGTCACATTATCTTTTAAATTTAATTCTTCTTCATATTTCTTTATAAAATCATATCCTAATAAAGTAGCATTTTCATATGATATACCTCTACAAAAGAAATTTATTAATTAGTTTTGAAAAAATTTACTTTTGTTGAAATTGTTCAATTGCAATAAGAATAGCATCACTTCTGGCATCGTGTTTTGGTGTTTGATAGGATGGTGGACGGTAACGAATATTTGGTCTTAACGGAGAATTATCATCAGTTTCATTACCTAACAATTCTTTTAATTGTTCCTTCAGTGATTTATTTTTAATATCAGCATCCATCTAAATGTTTATATTTATATTATTAATAATTTATAACAAAAAATAATAAAAAAAATAAGGTAGAATGTAAATATTTAATACGATATTAGAAAATATATGCCAAAATGATGGTGAAAATATATAGTAAAACATTCATAAGATATATCTTTAACTTTCATATCATGAAGTAGAATTGATTTATGTGACATAATAAAATGATTATATATTATAATGGTTAAGGAGATAATCTACTACTAGTTGGAAATTATTTTATCACCAAACATCTTTTTAATGATAAAAAAGTTTTTATTATGAAGAAAAATTTAGTTTTATAAATAGTTCTCCTCCAATCCTATCGTCATTTATCATTTAAGTACGTGGAGAAATGTATCTATGTGTAAACTTACTACAGCTGTATCATAATTATCTACATAGAGATAGTTTATGATATAACACAGTCCTCCTTTAAATATCTTGAATATGTTTAAATAGTGATCAGAGATCAAATCTGATAGTTTAAATTTAATTACAAAAGTGTTCAAAATGTTAGGGATAAATGTAGATGTACAAACTTTAATATATACAAAAAAATACAAATTAAAATAAATAATAATAAACAAAAATTATGTTTGATTGTCTTTAACTACAAAATAGACGCCGTTTTCGACAGAAAGAATATTTTGTTTGATTTTTCTTTGAAGAAGCATTACCACATGATCCAAGGAAGGTCCCCTTTTGCTTGGGGAATTAAACATTTTATATAATTGAAGTAGGCGTTCTGGTTTTATACCATCACTGCTATTAGCCTGAAAACGATAAGAGATTAAAAATTAATTGAAAAAAAGAACATACAATTAAATTTCTTGTATAATTCCAGTATTGTTCTAAACTATCAATTATAGTACAATCATCTGTATTAGTCTCCTCCTCATCACTCTCTTGGTCTTGATTAGAAAGCTAAAAAAATATTAATTTAAACCACAAAAAATAAAAATAGCACATACCAATTTTCTAACTTTTTCAGAATTAATTGGAGTTTTAACAATACTATAACCATCATCATCATTAATTTCAGTTGGTAATAAATATCCCAAACAAGTCCAATATTCACAAGCTTTTTTTACCGTATTTCTAGGTAATTTCAATATATCAACTAACTCTGAAACTTTGTAACTTTCTTTCTCCAAATAAATTAATAAAACACATGCTTGAATTATTGTTACAGACATATCTATATTTACACCATTCAATTCAACATTCATTACAACCATACCAGAGGTATTATAATAAGTTAGTGTTCTGGAGGCACGGAACTCTTCGAATGATTTTTTGTATTTATCAATAGAATCTTTGAAGATTTCTGGCAACTCGAAACTTGTGTATTCAATTTTGGGCCAAAAATGTTTTGAAATCACACGAACTTGAGTTGTAAATTTAACCGTGTCTTTCTCTTCAAGTTTTACATCTGTATGTCTAGAATCTTTGATATCTTTTAACATAACTTCGCAGTTTTGTAACTCTCCATCAGTAAATCTTCTTTTCATCAGCTCTAAATATCCTTTCTCTGCCTCAATATCTGCATACTCCTCTTCAATTAATCTTTCAGCTAATAATTGTCTATATTCCTTTACAAAAAGTTCTTTACTTCCATAAATTGATACTAACATATTAAATAAATCAGCACTTTGTCTGTAAAAACGACTATCACCAGGTGGAGCATCTGGTGGATCAGGATTCCATTCCTTCCAATGTTTGATGGTATTCTCTTCAATTGAAGGTAAGAATTCATCATTAACTTGAGCCATATCTTCTTCATCCACAATCATTGCTGAATTTTGTTGTGTTTTTGTATGCCAATCACTTGCCGAATCATTGATAAGATAATTAACAATACTCCTCACTGTATCGGGTCTTTTTTTAATGTAATCTTTTATAATTTTACATATCCTATGCATCATAACACATGTATTATCAAGAATTTTAATTGATTCAACACATGAAGCATAAACTCTCAAAATGACATCCGTACTAACACCAACATGTAACAATTGTTTATTAATAGATTCTATTATACATTTTGAAATCATTTCCCTTCCTTGGACACCAAATTTACTCATAAATTTACCAATAACTTTTATATTATTTCCTGTCTCAGGATAAGCAATGATAGCATCGAAAATAGTATCAGAAATATTTGTAAGTAAAAAATACTCAGTCCTAACTTGGTAAAATGACTTAACTTCCATCTCATTACTTAATTCTAATTCAGTTAACCATGAAAATACAGGTCCTGTCTTTCTGGCTAATTGTTTTATAATATTCTTCTTCAAAAGATTCATCTTTTTATGACTATTTGACATCCTAATGAAATCATCAGCACAATTGAGAATAATCTTTGAAATAACATCCTCCATTCTTAAAGTTTCTTTATTTGAAAAGGTACTAAATAAAAGGAGCGTTAACTTGTACATTTCTGAATAAATATCACTTGTAGGTGAATTTTTTTGTTTTGCTTGATTTCTAGCATAAAAACTTAGTATCAATATTTTCTCCATAAGAGTTGAAAGAGCGCTACAACATGGAAATGATTTCAATGCTCCTCTTATAACACTCCACATCGTCTTTTCACTTGTTATATCTCCTGGAACCAATTGACATACCTCATTTACACAATATTCCATCGCATCTAACAAAATGATAAACCTTTCCAATATCGTCAGAGGATTCCTCATCAATGAGAGAATGTAAATAGTTTGCTAGTTTTTCCGAAATTAATTCAGTATTAGATCCAGATAAAATATTTTTAGGCGTCAGAAGGTGTTATAGTTGGTGGGGTACAAAATAAACACGAAATGTAGTAATTGAATAAATTTTCCGGATCAAAATTTACTTCACCGTGAGAAGCAAGATTCATGTCTTCTTCATAAGAACACTCCATTTTATGAAAAAGAGAATTAGATGGAAATATTTAATGAAAAAAACAAAAGAAAAATGCCCTATAATCGCGCTAAGATAGTTTGGAAACAGTATTCCAACCAAAAATAACGGTGTAGGAGGATAGAAGTTTTCCCTGGTACTGTGGAGAATTTTATAAATTTAAGAAAAATAATAGAGATTGAATTAAACTTTATTTGAACTACAAATTTTATCTTATGAACAATACATTTCCTATCCTAAACAACAGGCCATCTCCATTGTTCTGGAGCTGGTTTTTCGGGTAATGGCTCCCAGGCTTTTGATTCTAGGACGGCTCTTGCTGCTTGAAGTTCTAATTCACCTTGTTGAATGACTTCCTCAATCTGTCCCATTCCTATTTTTGCCTCCAATTTTTGAATATCTGCTTCCTATAAAATATAAATAAAATAAAAACAAATGAGGTACATACTTCTTCAACAAGAGCTAATCTATTTTTAATGATATTTTCTGTAGAAATTCTGTAAATGCTAGTTGCTGGCATTTTCTCAAGTGTACGGAGGATACGTCCATAGATTATTTTCAAGGATCTGTGTGGGTATTCAACAACAAAAAGCCCTGTAAGACCAGTACTCTATAAAAAAGATTATCAGTATATGTATTAGAATACTTACTTGTTTGAAATGATTAGGAGAAACTTTAGATTTTTGTTTAAATCTTGTTACGTATGGATTATCATACATAGAACGTTGTTGGAACATCCTCCCAAGTGGACGGGAAATTTTTACTAGTTGGTTCATTGAAGTCATTCTAAAACAAAATAATGTAATTAAGATTCATACATTTTAGAAAAGACAAAGTTACACTAATTATATTCTTCAAATATGAGTAAAGGTACTTCATATTATTTTATTGTCTCTTTCGTAAACAGTATACCAAAATATATCACTTTAAGAATTCCATTTTTAAATTGAGGAAAGTTGTCATATATAAAAATATATGGAAAAATGATAAAATTAATATTTTCTTTTAAAAATAATATGAAAGGATTAAATGAACTGGAATTTTAAATAATTTCTTTTTCAATAATGCGAGAAATCTGAAGATTAACCATAAAGTCTACAGTTATTCTAGTGTACCGTAAAATGATTGTGAAAAAAGATTTTTTTATCGCGGAAACTGTCGTAGGCCTACGAAAATAGAGTATTTCCTTTTTGTAATTTTTTCACATAATGTCTCTATTTTTAGTCATTTTGAATTATTTGGTGTAATGTATATATTTAATATTAACCACGAAACACTGTATCATTTTTTATCATAATTTTTGACATTTACTTCTATTTAATGAAGGTGTTTTCAAGTTAATACCAGCTGTTTTTAAAAACAGTATTTCTACACTTAATTAATCATTTAAAGTTATTTGTTTATTTTATACATTGTAAATTGATGATTACTATATAGTTTCGCGATAAAAAAAATAACCATCTGTTTTTATTAAAGTTAAATATTTTTTACTTAAAAAATACTTTATTTTTTAAAAATAATGATGTCTCATAAAGTAAATATTGATTTCATATATGATAAGATTATTTTTATTTTAAACCTCTTTACTACATTGTAAACTTGTATTATCAGTAAATAAAATGCTTTGTCTCTAACATATGCATTGTAACACTTTTATTGTAGTTCTATAGTTGCAATTTTTGTATTATTGAGTTTATCGATAATTAAATAAAATGGGAAATACAGAAAGTGAACATAAACGTAGCAAGAAATCTGTAGAATCTAAAAAACAATTTATTGAAAGCCGTTTTGCTATTTATTATAATGAATTAATTGAAAAGTATAATAAACTAGATGCTGACAGTTTTACCGTAAGTTTTATTTTACTAATAAATATATTAATTTTTTTATTGCAGAAAATATTTGGTGATGAGTTATGTAATGCTTTATGGAATTATTATTCCTCACCTTCAGAAGATTCAATATCACTGAATACATTTGTTAATAAAACTGAACCACTCTTTGAGACAGACCACAAAATATGGGTAGAAATATTTCAAGAACCAGAAGAATTTATTAAAGCTTGTTTCTTAGCAGGTGGTATTGAAGAAAGAAAAGATGATGAAATTTTCAAAGATAGTATTATAGGGAATATGAAAAAGGATGGAATTTATAAATTTATTCAAAATGAATGTCCAAGATTATTTGATGGTATCCGTGAACATATTATTTGTTCATTAACAAATACACCAAAGATAATTCAAGATTATACTTCAAGTATTTTAACACCATTTCAGATGTTATTTATCAAAGCATCACTTAATCCAGTAATTTATCACAATAAAGAAGGAAAGCATAATCATAATAAGTGGACAAAATTATTTGATTCCTCAAGTCATGGAGTTAGTATAAATCGTTTTGAAACTCATGTATATGATTACAAAAAACCGACGGTCACAATATTTAAATTAACAAATGATCAGATTATCGTTATTGCTTTAGATGAAGAGTGGAAAAATAGTACAAATACTTATGGTGGTAATAATACTTCAATTATTCAGTTAAAGCCTAAATTTGAGAGAGAAGATAAAAGTGGTGGATTTAGGTGTAATTTAAAATTAAAAAGTGCACCAATGGGTATAAGTTTTGGAAAAACATTAAAGATAGATAAAGATTTTAGTAATGTTCATGACATTGAAGTTTGGGGATGTGGTGGTGAAGATGATTTGGTATCACAAATGAAACAAAAAAATTGGTACAAAAAAGAAGCTGAGAAAAGAAGCAAGGTTCCCTTACCAGGTGCATGGGACGAAAATCCAGATAAAATGATTCTTGAGATGGGTGGTGTGAAATTAAATAATGAACGTCGCGATTTTGATCGGCCTGATGATACGATAGCAAGAAAATTTTAGGAAATTTTTTTACTCATAATTTAAAGAAAATATTAAAAAAAATAATAATAAATTAAAATTATCTTAATTCTATTTTTTCAATACCTTCAAAAAATTTTTTATCCAGAAGGTAGTCGTAGGCTCCACGTAAAAGTACATTAAACCATACACAAATAAGACAACCAACAAATGATGCTGCTGCAATATTAAAAGGCCATATAGGTCCTAAATGAGTTTCCATTTCATGTACATTAACTATGAATCCAAAAAGAAAATTTGTTGTAGGCGTTCCACATGCCATAGATATTATAGAGAACGATCCAAGTAAAAAAAGTAGTATATTTTCTAATTGTAGAATAGTCATTTGTGGCCACATCAAATTAGGTTTCTCTTTTATAATTCCAAATACCATAAGTATAGTTGTAATGATAAACGAGATAATTATAACAAAACATAAGATTGTTGTTGTAATTCCAGTTATATTATAGGTATTGTGTAAAACTATTGATAAAAAATATTTAAAAAAAGAGATAGAAAAATTAAACGTACAATAAAACATTAAACCAGTACCAGAAAGAGCACTAATTCCTAAGATAGCTCCAATTATTGCAGCATCTTTGTAATGAAGTAATTCAAAAGCTGCTGGTGCATAGTAAAAAGAATCATTTTTATCAAATTTTTTTTGATTCATGTTATTAATAATAGTGTATATTTTATTACATACACTAATAAATGTGTATATTCCAAAATTGATTTTTATGAAGACAAATTTTTATCTAAGATATAGGACTTGACCTAATTTTTATTATTTTCATATAACAGTGGTATGTTAAAATATTCATAAAGATAACTTTTAATGTTATTAATATAAGTGGAATCATTATATTATCTTTTAAAAGTAAATTTTTAATCATAATTCTTCTCATTTAAGTATTTTTAAATTAAAAAAAGTTGGTTAAAAATTTTTTACATATCAAATAGAATTATATGATGTATAATTATTTATTTTTATAAATAACTATAATTAATCAAGGCCTAGACAATCAAGTTGTATTGAAACATCACTACAAATTGTAGTAATATTTTTGTTAAAAAAAAGTTTAATATTAGTATGTTTAAGAATTTTGGTTGATGGTAAAAGAAGTTGTGTAAATGGTAATGATAAATTGAGATTTTTGTCATTAACAATTAGTAGTGTTGGATGAGTAAGATGTAGTTTAGATTGCTGATGATTAATTGATGTGAGAATATTACCAGTATTATCAAAAGATGATGATTTATTGAAAATCAATCTATCATTTATTGATACTTTTGTATAAAATGTTATATATCTCCACAAAAGATTATTGTTAAAGTAGTAACAAACAGATGATGGATGTTGGAGATGAAAGTTCATAGGATTTTGGTCAATTTTTTCATGCATTGCCCTGTTAACAATATTTTTTAATTCATCGTATGTTAATGTTTCATCATTAACAGTTCCCATTAATGGGAGAATGGAATTTTTTGTCCACATACCACCATGTAAAGGTATTATATAGAGATTAATTTTTCCATTTTTATTGATAAATCCATTTCCAGTCATGGCATATTTTATCATATAATCATTTCCAAATTTTCTATTCATATTAATTGTTTTTATCTTGTTATTTATTTGTTTCTCAAAATATAATTTAAATTCCTCTTTAGCCCTATTTTCAATTAACTTTTGAAGTTTACTTTTAAATAATTTTAATACTTTGCCCATAGCTGAGACTAAAATATTCCCCTCAACATCAAAATCAAATTCATTTGCCCTTTACAATAGTCTTTGTTAATTTTACATAAGGCATAGTATCGGGTTTTATGATGTTAGTGATAAGATTTATTGAGCCCTTATTTATTGAGGCTGTTATTGTCACAGAAGAATTATCAGTATTTACTATACCAAAATGTAAGGACAAAAGCATGTAAACACGGACATTAAGTTTTATATTTTGAATCTAAATATAAAAGGATTTAAAGAGATAAAAATTTTAAAATCTTACATTTATATGAAGTGAATTGTTTGTGGTAAAATTGATAGTTGGATTTGGTGTTAAATCAAGATTAATAATTTCAATTTTTTGTGCTATAAATGTTAATGGACCTTTATCTTCATGAAAATCTGTATCGATGGTTGCAGAGGAATCAGCTACCTCTCTAATCATATCATAGAAACTACTAAATCCAGATAGGATAGCACTATCAGTAAAAGTAGCATAAACATAAGTATCTAAATTATTTGTTGTTTCCCCATAGTCAACAAATAATAAAAAAAAAAACAATTTGTTGATAGTAATAAAAAATGAAGATAAAGAAGGCAGGAGCATTATCTAGAAATGCTTTATTTAGAGAAAATGATAGTAGATTTGAAAAATATAAAGAAATATTATTTTGTTCTATGTATAAAAATGACATATCATGTTATTTTAATTGAACATAAAAATGTATGATAGATAATAAAAATTTTTAAACATAATTAATTACTTATACCAATTTACCTTTATTTTCTTGTTTACCCAAAACTATTACACATCTTTACTTCCTCTCTCTTTTAAAATATTGCATTTTAATGAAATTTTGATACTTTCTCTAAATATATCCATTACTAACGGAAAATAAAGTTAAATTGAAAAGTATACTTTAATGATACAATTTTTCACCATCTTTTTTCAAAACAATACCAGAAGAAGATGAAATAGGAATAAAAAGTTTTCATGTGAAAAAAAAAGTTTTTATTGAAATATTTTATCAGATGTACAATGGTGATGGAGAATTTTTGTATGGCTAGATAAATGATAGAACTTCTAGGAGATATAATTTAATGAGGCGCTTAATGTTTATGTCTGCCTAATTTTGGAGATTACCATCTATTATTTGACATTTCCTTAAATATTTTCCTTGTTTCAATCTTAAGTATCTAAAGGATAATGTTTAAATTTTTAACAATAACTATATTTATACTTTTTATTTAATATTTAAAATATACTCTAGAGATTAACAATTTTTATTTTAAACTTTTTTTGTCTAAGATTGTATAATATATATAAAAATATATTGTGTTACTTGAATAAAAAATTTTTTATAAAATCTTTTTTCAATATTTATTTAAATCTTCTATTGTATAAAAAGTTTAAAGTATTTTTTTTATCGCTAGACCATGTTAAATATATATATTCCTTTAACTAGATATTTTTAAAAATTAAGTATGGGTGTAATTTAATATAAAAATTTTCCCTTTCTACTATAATATAGAATAGAGATAGTTTATTACTAATTTATTTTCACTTCTTTCATATGCTATTGTTTCGTGTTTTGTTATATACTTTTAGCCATATAATTCAACAATAAATATTTTTAGTTATCCATATTTTAATAAATACACGCATATTATGGTTTAACAGTATATTAAAATGAATAATACAACAATTCTTAATAATTTTTTATCATATTCTGAAGAAACACTTCATATTGGTGCTTTAACAATAATTACATTAATAATTGTTGTTGGTACTTTTTTCTAGCATGTTTTTGTATCTTTTGTCCATTATTAATATTTGGAGATAATGATCGAAGGTATGGAAGATGTGATAAGGATAATTTACATTTATCTGGAAATGGTAAAAGAGGATTATTATCATTAATGTTTGCTAAATTAGACGAATTTGATAGTCTAACACCATTAATACTATCCCCAGAAGGTAGTAATAATAATAATAATTCTTTAGCTACTGTCATAATAGAACATGACATTATGATGAATGAAAGTCCTTTAAAGAATAATAATTTATTACAAAAGATTGTATCTTCACCAGCTGCTTTAAGAAACATATTAAGCCGTTCTTGTAGTGGAAGTTCAATGACTCATAAAAATTCATTATCTACACCATCAAGTGATGATAGTAAAAATAATATGGGACCTGAGGAGATTAAACAAGCAATGGTAGCTGAATTTTTAACATTACATACATCAAGTAATAGTCCACCACCTATAAAAAGAACAACTTATGGTGAAACATTAATTGCTCCATTAACCAATTCTAATAAAAATGTTATGTGTAAGTAAATATCTCTAATTATATAATATTAATCTATTAATATTTTTAAAGTAAAGATACATTCATCAAATAATGTAATATTAACACCAGAGAGTCGGGTTACAACATTTGACTATACAACATCAAAATCATGTGCAACAATACCAGAAGATGATGAGGAATGTGAATCAATATATGGTGATGATTTGGTTAGCATTGATAGAACGGTTATGTCAAATGCTAATAATCATAATAATTATAGTAAATATAATAATAGATATAATTTAAGTATGTATAGCAATATACCAAAGCCATATAACGGTCAAACACCTCCTCCAAGTTATCCACCACCAACACCTCCTGACAAAAGAAAAATGGATATAGAAAAGTTTAGTAAACCAGAATCACCGACAAAAAAATCAGGTATTTCTAATTTATCAACTCCTGTTAGTAGTGTCGGAGGATCAAATTCAATAGTGGATGATACTTGTAGTAGTGTAAGTAATGGAAGTTTAATAGAAAATGAAGAGATATGTGAAATAAATCTTCTGGAAGGTAATTACTTGCTCCATAGAATAGATGAAGTCTCAGAATGTTTAACAACCGGAAGCAAGACCATTGATTCTATTGCAACTATGGAATCCTATACAATTAGTAATTTTATAAATCCTTCTACAACAGGTTTTAAGATGGCTCGTAGTGTTTCAGAACAATTCGAACTGGGTTTTAATAATAAGAAGATAGACAGTTAAATATATTTTCCTGGATAATGTTAAAATTTTCCTACTTATTTTTATTATTTTCTATCTCAACATTTATATTAATTCTTGTTACATCACAAAAAGAAAAAGAAATTGTTTTAGAGGAGAGAGTCAATCAAAAAGATGCAGGAAATTGTAAAAAATTTATTGAAAACATTCAAAATGATAATAAAACAACGTTTGAGGATTATGAATATCAAAGTATAATGATAAAAATAGAAACTTCCGACAAACTAAAGATGTATGGAGTTATCACAATCCTATTATTATTCATATCTAAATTTAATACATTACATCACCAGTATACGACATTATCTTATTATTATGGTGAAAAAATTATTAAATATTTTATTTTTCCCATATTATTAAGTATTGTAACAGTCCAACTGGTAGGAATATTATTTGAAATATATAATATAACCAATTCATTTAAAATATTTTTTATATCTATTATACAAGAATATTTGATTTATCAAGCAATTATTTTATTTACATTTCCTCACAAATATTTTTATAAGAAAAAAATATTTATCATAACTATTATTAATATTATTTTAATGCTAATATTTATCATTTCTAGTAGTTTATTTTATCAAGCTATTAGAAGATATAAGAATAATGAAGGGTGTGATGAATGGATAAGATTGGAAGAAAATATTGGAGAATATTTTTCTATCTCAATTATATATATCACAACAATCATTCAAATATGGAATGTTGAATGGAATATTAAATATAGTAAAGATGAATTTAACGTAAATTTAACTTAATTTATTATTACACATGTTTAATAAAAATTGTACACAGGTGTCGTTTTTTGAAGTAATCATAACTAACAATAATAAATAATAATTAGAAAAAAAAGTTTTGATTTATAATTAAAAAAAGTGACTGGATGTTGGTGGGTTTGTATAAACGGGTTAAAAAATTAATACGAGATTCAATATTTAATCAATGCTACTGATATAGGTTGTCTATCCATTCTTTTACCATTTAAATGAAGAACAGCTTCTTTAGCATAATTAGAATCTGTAAATGCCAAAAGACATTCACCTGTTGGTCTACCACTATCATCTAATTTCATTAATGCTGTCTCCCGTTTAACAGGATATCCCTTAAAAAAATCAACTACACTATCCAATGTTATTGTTGTTGGCATGCCCTTTTGTTATCACAACACAACCGCTACTACCAATTGCATCTAATATTGAAATATCAATATCTAATTCTTCTGGTGTTGTAGTATTAAGTTTTTGTTGATAGAATTCTTTACTTGAAGGTCTATGATTAGAAGAAGATGTATGACTTGTAGAGTGATTTGAATTATAACTAGAGGAAGAAGAAACTCTATCATCTACAAGACGTCTAGAGGATGAGGATGAAGAAGAGTAGGAACGATCATTAGAATAGTCACGAGAAGGTCTTGAATCAACACGTCTATAATCATCTCTACCATAATTTCTATCGCGATCGCGATAGCTATTATTATCTTTTCCATAATCATCTTTATCATACCTTTTTGGTGGTTCTTTTCTATCACCCAGTAATGGTTGTCTTGTTGGTTTAGAATCCCTTGATCTATTACTTTCATAACGCATATCATCCCTTCTTGGACTATATCTACCATTTTCACTTCTAGCCCCTCTGTCATCATATACCGAATCATGATCTTTTTTTACTGGTGCTGGTGGTTCTTCAACCTTAACTGGTCTTGGTGGGAAGGGATTCTTTCTAGGATAAGCATCAGGTGGTGGTGGTATAGATAAATATTCTTCAGCCTCAACATTACTTATCTTTCTAATAATAACTTCCCTTCCACCGATAACTTCTCTAAGTGTAGTTAATTTATCAGCATCCTTCTCATCAACAAACTCCATTAACCAACGATCAGATGGTCTATCATCGGCATTGTAACAACGATATAATTCACGATAGAAGATTCTAACACGTTTACATAGCCCTTGTAATTCTTTAACAGTAACTCTAAATGGAACATTTGTAATTTCAACAAAAACTCTATTGACATCCCCTTCATCAGAATTAGGATGTTGAGATTGACCACCATTATTAATACTACTGTTAACTGGTGGAAGTTCTTGTAAAACTTTTTTAGCACCAATAACAATTTCTTTTGATGGTGGTGGAAGATATTGTTGTAATGTATCGTCTTCTGCCTTATCAAATGCTTCATCAGTACTCTCCTTAACACGAATACCATTTTCACCATCTTTACTTAGAATTTTTTCAAAATCAGCAGATGTAGTACACCTTATGAGTGTATTGAGATGAATTCCTGTCATTGAATCAAATACAATTTTAATATCACTCATTTTCAGTGAATCACTGGTATTTAAGAATGATATTAGTTCCTCTCTTTTAATTATTTCATTTGGAAGGCGAGTCATCTCAACATATTTACATGGTTCTCTAGGGGGTGTACTCTTTTTAGGTGGTGGAGCACCATCACTATCACCAAAAAGTGTTTTCCTTTTTACTGGTAATCCATTCCTTTTTTCAGGACAATCAACAATACCTAATAATGAAAATAGATGTAGAATAAATATATATTATTAATTATTTTGATCACATACCATTTTGAATCATATTACCCTTTGATTGTTCAACTTTAATAGCCATATCTTTAACAAAATTGACAATTGATGTCATAGTTTTGGTATCAGTTACTTCTTTAGTAACAGGAACACCATGAATAGTAAAATTCATATTTTTTGCTTTTTCTGCATCCTCATCAGAGGAAAATTTAACAAAAGCATCACTACTCGGACCTCCGACAATAACAATAAAACCGATTGGTATCGTTATTCCTTCAAATAATCCTCTAATATCACTTGCCTTTGCCGTAAATGGTACATTTGATAATCTCAATACAATATTTGATGGCATTACAATATACATATAAAAAGTAAAATACAAATCACTCTCTTATTTCAAATACTTATTTTTATATAAAAATAATCGATATCTCTTTTTTTTTATATGTATTGATTTGTCAAATTTCTCTTACTCTCTTATCAAAATAAAAAGTAAATCAAAAAAAGATGTTATTCCTCAAATTCCCTTGAAATTAAAAAAAAAGTTTTGACTCTTTCCCAAGTAGTAGATATTATATATAAAATATAGATATTCTCTGAAATCAATTATGGTCTGATGGTTTTATATATATTATATGAATTGAATGAAGACAGGAAACAAAATATATATAAAATAATAATATTTATAATATTGAGATAGGATAAAATGCAAAAATGATTAAAACACACACGAAGTTAGTTAAATCGATGACAATTTGTCCTATTCTACTAGTTAATCTAATGTAATAAATAACTGACAACGACAAAGAAAATAAAATCTTTCTGTTTGTTTGCTGTGGTTGTGTATGTAAAGAAAAATGAATGGACATGAAGGGAAGGGAATTAATAGTGATGATTTAAAACTTTTTAAGAAAAAGAGAGACATAGTATAGACGCACAGAGACGGGTGGTATAATTATTTCAATCAATGATAGATGCTTTTTTTCTCTCTAATTCTCTCTAAAGTAAGACAGTTAACTTCATAGAAATTATTGTATTTTAATAATAAATCCAAAAAAGGTACCAAATATAATCAGCAATATATCATCATCATATAACTATCAAATACATATCAAAATACGGAGATATCTACATAAAAATAAATATTTATGTATAGATATCCCAATTATATGCATATCTCAAAACTGGCAAACATAAATTTTCGTGATAATATACTTAAAAAACGCATTTTAGCATCTTAACAGGAATATTTTGGAATTTTAGCAGTGTTGAGAGGGTTAATAACGTGTCCTGCTTACAATCATCGTTGAATACGTCAGTATTAATAATTTTAATCTTTAGTAGTAAATAGTTATAATAATTATATGTAAATAATATACAGTAAGGTCACCGTTAGATAAATATTAATTCAGTTTAATTTATTCTATATTTATTATGCAAAGAATAACCCTCAATTTCTAATGTTGTGACAGCTATTATCTAAAATATTAAATATTTATCTTACTACATTAATATTTATCCCCATCGTTACTTAATAATTGTATATATTCTTTTTAGAAATATCCATGATTTTGATAGAATGAAAAAATTTAACATAATTTCTTCAATATTACTAATTACCACATTATTACCAATAATAAGTAAATCACAATTCACGAGAGACAATGAATGTTTTTGCGCTGGAAATGACGATTCGGTGGAAGTTTGTCCTTGTACCCTTGATTCTATAGATGATTTTAATAATCGTAGGATATTTCCTTTGATTCAAAATCTTTTACAAAAAGATTCATTTAAATTCTATAGAGTTAATATGGAGAAGACATGTCCATTTTGGCCTGATGATAGAGAATGTGGAAGTAAAGAATGTGGCATTGAAAATTGTGATGATGAAGTTCCTGAGGTACTGAAAACCCCATTAACGTTACATATCGGTTCTAGTTGTGAGGAGAAAAGCAACTCATTTGATCCTCTTGATAGATCATTAACAGATGTCGATAAAGCTTACATAGAAACATTTGAAGAATCAACATTTTCATTTTGTGCTATGGATGATGAAACGGAAGATGGGATGCACTACGTTAATTTATATAAAAATCCTGAACGATATACTGGATACAAAGGAAATAGTGCTCAAAAAGTATGGATGACTATATATCAAGAAAATTGTTTTAAACCTGATCCAAAATTTGATAAAAATTTCCTACTTAATCCCAGCCATACAGGGTTATGCCTTGAGAAACGTGTATTTTATAGATTAATTAGTGGTTTACATTCAGCTATAACAATATCAATAGCCTCACATAATTATAAACCTGGTCCATTTGGACAAGGGACATGGTTTAGAAATATTGAGATGTTTAAAGGAAGATTTGGAACAAAATGGAGTTGGGAAGGACCAGAAAGGCTAAAAAATGTTTATTTTGTATACTTATTAGAGATGAAAGCGCTATTAAAATTGGCTCCTTATTTAAATAGTGAATTATTTTATACAGGAAATAAAAAGGATGATGAAGAAACAAAAGTTATGCTAGAAAATTTAATGGTAGAAATAGAAAAAAGCCCCAATGTATTTAATGAGCAAGGTATGTTTACAGGACCATTTGCACCTAGTTTACGAGAAGAATTTCGCATGCATTTCCATAATATCTCACGCATTATGGATTGTGTCGCATGTGATAAATGTAGATTGTGGGGGAAACTTCAAACACATGGAATGGGTACAGCTTTAAAAATACTATTTATGGATTTATCGACAATAACAAATAAAATACCCTATTGGTTGACAAGAAATGATATCGTAGCACTATTCCAAAGTTTTGGAAGATATGCATCAAGTATCAGAGAAGTAGAAGAGTTTAGAAAATCTATATTTGTATAAAATATAATTTATTTGAAATCTAAAAAAAATCTATAATAAAATTTTCGTTTAAAGAGAGGATATATTTAAAAATATGTACGTCATGTCGTTAGTCATTATCTTTTTTTTAATTTTGATAGAAAGTTCCTACACTGTGATAAGTTGTTTTGTGTATTAACCTATGTGTATTTGTAATTATTTTAATGAATTGAAGGAAGTTGTCCTATTTATACCTTAGGGTGCTGTTTGTAAATATAATATATTTGAGGATAATGTTTCTTGTTGGTTTGTGAATCAATACCTAGAAAAAATGATACGTAGAATCTTCATTCATTTCAATGACACGTATATTAAAATATTCAAAATATTTATGTGGTCTTTTTTTTTCAAATTTTATAAACATAGTTGTATATTTTATCATATGTATTTTTAATGATCATATATAAAATGGGCATATGTAAAAATTAGGTATTATATATCTTGACATTAGTGGTTGTACCATCTTGTGTAGAAGAAACAGAATTCTAATAGAAAATCAATAGACTGATACTTTAAGTAGTTTAATATCAACAATTACCGGCACTTTGGTTTTTTCGATAAGATCTTTAAATTATTAATTTCATAATATGTCTATTTTTTTCAGAGTATAATTTGCCAGGTTTTATCTATTAATCAGTTACAATAATGGGAAATTTAGCAGCAGTACCTCCAGATACGAGAAACATTTTTAAAGCCAGATATATTGAAGTTGCAAAACCTAAAACATATGAGAGTACACAAGAAAGTGAAGATGACATTAATGGTCGGAAAAAATTTGATTCTTTAATAAGGAAGTTTTTACGTGATATTAAATTATTTAGGTGCAAGTTAATTGGTCAATATGACAGTAAATTGTATTACAAAGAAATGACATTTATATTAAGACGTAGAAATCATGTAAATTTAAAGATTGTCTTGACAATGGGTAAATATCCTAAATTTGAGGACGAAGTTAATGATTGGATAAAAAAAATAAAAAGGCTATCTATTCAACTTGATGTGCAGTTAGATAAACACATGACAGATGATTGTTGTAGATGTGCTCCACCATGTCGTGATGATGTAATGGAATCAGTTCGTATACTCCTTATGTGTATTCAATTTCCGATATCAAATGCATTAAGAAAATTAAAAGCAGAGAATGGAGTTGTAAAATTTTTACGAGAAAAGTATGGCATAACGCAATGTAGAGTGGTTCCAAGGAGAATGGCAATGTTTGATAGACAGGGAAATCGTTTAGGAAAAAAGCAATTCAAGCTCAAAGATGACTAATTTTTCGATATTTTGTAAACTAACTAATTAACTATATTCTCCGGTATTACTTACGGTATTGTACATGTCAATAATATTTTTTATTAACGCAATTAATCTTTATATTAACTGTACTTCAATATAAAGTTTGTGTTCATAAAAAAGTTGATATTTTCTCTTTCATATATACATATTTTTGTAATTTAAATTATAAATATTAATTAATCCTATCTGATCTTAGATCACTATATTATTGGTGTGTTGATTTAATTAGATTATTGATGAATGGGAAATGTACGGTTTTTTGACCTGATAATTTATTGATTTATTAGGTATTTCATTATCAAGGGGTTAAAAAGGAATTAAAACTATTACAAAAAAAACTATTTACCCTATAAAAGTTTATTAAACAAATGTTAGTTGGTAAATTACTAAAACATTTGTAACATAAACCTTTTTTCGTTAAATTTCATGAAAAAAAATGAACAACTAACAAAATAAAATACCCACATAAGAAATATACCTGTTACATTATTGTTTCCAATATTATGAATGTTTAATTAGAATAAAAAAACAATGGCATATTTTTGAGAAAAACAGTTTATTAGAGGTTGTTAGTAACCTGAGATATTTTTAATAAAAAATGATTTTGTAGTTTAGAGTTATTTCGGTAAATGATGAAAAAGAAAATCAATTGGCATTTCAGTATTTGTTTTCATTGAATAAATAAAGGTGTCGGTAAGCAATGTGTTAAAAGTAGAAATTAAGCTTTTTGTATTCAAAAAAGAAACGCGATATGCAGTTATAAAGATTGAATACCTCCAAGGTATCGGTAAATATTTTTGATATCTTTTTGATAATACGCAAGCAATTTGTTGTATTTCTTGACAATAATATATTTATGTATATAAAAAAAAGGGAATTAAATAAGACAATTACTTTATTAAAAAATGTTTTCTATAGTATTATTATACTTGTTAATTTGTTTATCTATTGTATCACCAAATGGTGTATTTGAAGTAAAATTCACACCATTAGTATTAGATGAAGGAAAATTGTTTAATATCACTGTTTGCCTTAAGGAATATCAAACTATTGTCAATGATGATAACACCTGTAGATATGGTAGTAGTAATTTTCAAATTTTACCATCAATAAACAGAACTTCTATTATATCACTTACATTTACACAAATATGGCCGGTGAGTTTGTTTGAATGAATGATTTGTAATTTTTAGGGCTCTCATTCATTAATCATCAAGTTCAATCATGATGAAACATTTAAAATTAGTCGTTTACGTTCGGGAAAAACAAGTTGGCTTCATGTAACATCAAATAAATATTTTAATGTTCATTACCGAATTAGATGTTCACAAAATTATTATGGTAATGAATGTTCGAGATTTTGTAATCCCCCCATCCATGAGAATGAACATTTCACATGTACAGATGAAGGTTATATTGAGTGTCTTCCCGGTTGGAGTGGTAAAAAATGTGATAGGCGTAAGTAATTTATTTACACATTATTAAATTAAATTTTTTCTATTTATAGCAATTTGTTTAAAAGGATGTGGTGGAAATGGAAAGTGTATTGGACCAGATAAATGTCTATGTCCTAATTCACAGATTCAAGAAACATGTCAAGAATGTATCACATTACCGGGTTGTCAAAATGGATACTGTTCAAAAAATAATGAATGTACATGTGAAGAAGGATGGGGTGGGAAGTTATGTAACATTAAATTGAGTCCATGTCAAATAAAAAATATCTGTAGAAATGGAGGAATCTGTAAGTTAGAGAAAGACGGAACTAGTAGTTGTGAATGTCAAAAAGGTTATTTTGGTAAATATTGTCAAAAGAAAAGAAAAACATGCAATGAACATACATGCTTAAATGATGGTACATGTTATATAAATAATGATGGAATTCCAAAATGTCATTGTATTAATAATTTTATTGGTACCTATTGTCAAATAAAATTAATAAGAAGTCAAAAAATGAATATTAAAAGTAGAGGTGGCCACCTTGAGTTTATCAATTATACGGATATCAATATGATTCTTGTTATTATTGCTTCACTACTATCAGTCGTTATTATTATTCTAATTCTACTACTACTTTTTAGAATAAGACACAGATCTATTCATGATGGTAAAAATTATAAGAACGAACACATACATACTCCGAAATTTGAAAATGAATATACACTAGAACCACAAATACAATTTAATGAAATGTTAGATTTTTCGATACATACACCTCAATTAGAAACTGCAGTAAAAAAGAAGTCTTCTCGAAACTCATCAACTACATGTTTAAAACCTTTTAATAATATTTATTACACAATTTCATATGAGTAATTAGTTTATTTTATTGTCGGCAAAATTTTTTGTACACTTGTAGTTAGATTTCTATAGATTTATTTTTTTCTCTATTTTAAGTATTAATTATTATATTAATAAAAATATTTATTTAAAAAGTATGATTTTTATGATAAATGAAAATAATATATTATTTCGGTATTTGAAATAAATCTTTATTCCCATCTGCGTATATTATACATAAAAAAAGGAATTGATGAAAACATTTCGAATAGTTATTGCATAAATAATTTGATATTCATTTAGAAATTGTTTTTTTATTTTAATTTTCCATTATTTTATTTATATTTTGTTTTATAAATAATTACCATTGACAAAAATATTCATAAAAAATTACAATATTTGACAAATGTTTACAATACAAGCTTGGATTTTATTTTCTCAATAAAATTTGGAAAAATCGTTTAAAAATAAATATTAATTTTTATATCAATTATTGGTTTATGTTTGATATATTGTCCGATCAATTTATCGATAGTTAATATCTTTTGTGCTTTACAAAATCCAAGTCAAGCACGGTATTTTTTTTCGCTTTACAATGAAAACATTGATATCTTCTTGATACTTTCTTGAATAAGTCACATGAACAAAAATCACAAAATTAAAAATGTCCACACATTCATAAATTGTGTATTGGTGTTGTACAACCTTCGTTATTTCCGTTATCTAGATGTAATAAACTTTGTGCTAGAGATAATTTTATCCGCCAAAGATTTGTTACTGATGTATTTACTCTATACAGCGTATGATGTTTATCTGCGAAAAGTCTTTCACCATCTGCCACAGATACAATATTTCGCACAAACTTCAACTAACGAACACACGAATATTTTGTTATAAATGCTTTTTGCATTTGGATATTTCTCCAATATGTATATTATTTCATTGAAGTATAATAAATAATTTAAAAATTAAATTTTATTATATATTTTTTTACGTTAATGGTTAATAAAAAATTTTAAATTACACTTTTTAGTTGATTACTCTATTATTTTCAAAAGATTTTTATAAAATGCTTGAAGAAAATAAAAGCACGAGGATAATTGTAACTAGTGATACTTCAGATTTCTCTGAGGCTTCATCCAATTCCAATACTTTTAAAAAAAAATCAAAAAAAAGAAAAAGAATTAGTGAAGAAAAAAATTCACCTGATAACGAGAGTGAGAAAAAGAAAAAAATGTCAGCTAAAAATAATAGCGAGACAGAAAAAAATATGAAAAATAAAAGAAGATCAAGAAGAAATGGTAGCAAATGTAAGAATCCAGTAAGTTTCTTATTTATAAAAATACTAATTAATGATAGAGTGATTTTTCTGCTCAACTAACCTTATTATTAGATTCAACTACAGTTAAGGAAGAAGAAAAAAAACAAAGCGATACTTTGGATAGTGATTTAAATGAATTTTTAAATGATTATTTCGAAAACATTAATTCACAAAAAGGTACTACTGATGCTAATGGTGAAGCAATAGATGTAAATAGGATTTTGAATGAACTTAAATTAGTCAAATCCGATATCAAGAAAACGTTAAATGTAGATAAATCATTAAGTAAAAGAATACAAAACATTGAAGACAAAATAGAAAGTTTATCACTACTTGTTAACAAGCAAGAAGAAATTATCAAGAATCAACAAAATTCAATTAATGAAATGAATGCAACAATCAAAGAAATATTTAGTAAAAAAAATGATTTTATTGGTAAAAAATCAAGCTTAAAAAAATAATTTCCATATAATTGATGAAAACGGTACACTGCTCAAAGAAGCAAAAGATGAATATATTAAAGAAAAAATTTTAGAAATGAGAAAAAGGCAATTCGGTCCAAATTGTTTATATGAAATTAAAAATAAACAGTTAAGGGAATTCTTGGAAGATGAAGAAATAAAAAATAAGGCATTAAGTTACATAAAAGATAGTGGAAAATTTTGCAAATTTGTTGCAGACATTCTTCTACCTAAGAACGCGCTGTTGAAATATTACTTCCCAAGTGAAAAAACTAGGAGACCTATAGAACAGCTGTTTAATGATATAATTGTGCAATGTTACAATATTACTGCAAAATATCTAGGACTAGGAATCGTTGCCGAAGAAAAACAGTAAGTTTATGAATTATTTATATTGTCTATAACGATTTTTTTCAGTTATCTGTCTTATGGAATACATTTACTTAACACAAGAACGTATGACAAGATAGCAAGGAAGGCTAACGTTTTATTTTATACATTAGAACATAAACCTACATTCTTTTCAATGGAACATGTCAAGCCACAATCAGAATCTGAGGGAGATGACTCATAAATCACACAAAATATAATTTGTATGTAAAATAAAAAAATAATTTATTTCTATGTTGATTATAATAAAACTATTTAAATCCTGTAATAACATCTATGTTATTTTTGAAGTAGTTCTAATCTTTCAATATTTTATTTTCAAATAAATTACCATTGAATGATTCTTTCTTATGACTTAGAAATCCTTTAATTATAGTTGTCAAAGGTACATCTAAGAGATCAAAAACCTGTTATTTACTTGCGCCTTTATAATGACTATTTCTATAAAATATTAGGCTTTATTACCCTTGATAATAATTAACACTCATCTCAATTCTTCATAGTACATTTAAAATAATGTATCAGAGATCATTTAAAAAAAAACTACAATCAAAAGATTTTGGAAGTATACTACTAAAAACTTTGTCTTGTAGCAACTTTCTGTTGACTAACGTATGCACAGTAAATTTAAATTTTTTCTTTTAAATATTCTGTGGTTTGTTTATTTGAGCCTAAAATCTTGTAAATGGCTTTATTAAAAAGTGCCAAATTACGTCCTTAATGATGACAAGAGTGTTGGAAGACAAAGTGTTTATTCAACTTATACAAGTTGTACCAATTTATCAATTAATAGTGGAATAACATCATACAAGTAAGTTATTTTTTTTGTACTTATTTATTTTTTAATAAATAGTGATCTTGATGAGGAAGTTCAAATAGAGATGGCTTCAATAACAAGTGCTTATACAGAAATTATAAAAGAAAAGAAAGGAAACTTAATACCTGCCAGTTATTTCTTTCTTCATTTGAATTCATTAGATATGTTGTCAACTGAAAATATAGTTCATTTCCGAGCAAATTTAACACTTTTATTAGTTTTACTAAGACAAGTCAGTTTAAATATTGTAATAAGGAATTTTGATAAAATTAATGGATGTTTAATAAGGTTTATGGATAATAATCAAGTAGTTCAGTCAAAACATTTATCAAGACTCGTCATAGATTGTTTAATAAAGATTTATTCTGTACAACCACCTAATTTTTGGGCTGATCGAAATACACATGTTTATATTTCAAAAATTTTATCATTTTCTGTTTTGTCTGATGTCAAATTAAGTAAATGTACAGGTGTCTGTTTACAAGATTTAATAAGAAATATTTGTAGTTCAAAAAAGGCTGCATCAGACAAATTGTTGACGGAAATTTTTAGTTTTGCATTAGCTGTCATTGAGAAAGTATCAGAATCTAGGAGCCCTGAAGCATTGATGTCTTTAGAAAAGATTTACAATGATTTATATAAATTTGCTCCTTCTGGATGTGTTGCAAGTATCGTTAGTTCTCTAACTAACATCATCTCTGGAGAGAATGAAGCTGTTGAAAAGTATGCATTATGGATGTTGGAATCTATTTTTATATCAGAGTTGAAAGCTGAAGAATTTGAGGAGAAATCACTAGAACAACTTGTCGCTTTTTTGACGAGTAAATCTCTTAATATCATGAGCAGAGATTTAAGATTAACTTTTGCTAAAACTATCCATAGAATTACAAAAAGTTCTATAAAATTATTTTTAAATCTTGGAAAAGGAAGTCTTGTTTGTGGAACATTTAAGACCTTCTGGAAAATGGGATTGCAAATTGATGGATATACTATTCAATCATTAACTAGTTATGCCACTGATTTGGCACAAATATATAGTGGAAATGTCAATGAAATTGATACTCTTTTAGGTGAAATTTTTATACCATTACAATCGGGACAGGTTAATGAATCTGATGTTTCTGTTGCTTTCTGGAAAGCTGCAGTTATTGGTTTTAATAGGTATCTTAGTCATTCAAAAGTATTTATAGATGCTTGTCAAACTATGCTTATTCATTCATCACAGGAAAATACTGTAATTGCTGAGAAATCTCAGGATCTCTTGTTTACAAGTATTGAACATGCTGGATTTAATGTTTTAGCAAAACATTTAGAGTTATACATTGATTTAAAATATGAAGGCCAACCATTATATTTAAAAAACGCTTATTTACTTAAAGCTTATTGTACATCAAAAGTTCCAGCTTCAATTCAGTTATTCGTTGATTTATTCCTTGGACAAATGAAAAGTGTATATGATAGAGCATCTGAAACATCAAATCAACATTCAAAAACTTACTTTAAATTACTTCATCATATTATTGAATTATTAGAGCATATTGTTAGTAATCCAACAGATTTTACTTCTACTTGGTCTACAGTTGTTCAAATGATTGTTGAAGGATGTACGTGTATGGTTGAAATGAAAAAAGCATTTTTAAGAGTACTGAAAAGTGGTATTGGATACGTAAAAGCAAATATGGATAATGAAGAAGTTGTTGAATCATTTAAGAAATCAACAGGATTATTTTTACCCATTCTTTTACATGCATATACCACAAAGTCGAATGTTATGTCAACAAATACTATTGAAAATTTATCTAAAGATTTTGTTCTTGATATTATGATGGAATGTACTAAATTTTTATCACCACGTGCTGCAAATGGTATTTATAATACAATTGTAAAGAGGTATGATGAAATTACTGATGATGTCGATGAAGCAAACATCTATATCAACCTTTTACGATTTATTGTTACATTTGGTGATCCAAAATTACTTGGAGATGTTTTTAATTTTTGTAAAGCTGTATACACAGGTCAAAGAGGTTGTGGAGATAAGGTCCATGTTATGAGAGTATTTGGAAAAATCTACGAAAAATATTCTGATCCAACATTTAATGAATTCTTTGAGAAAGTTGCTTGGACACCAGAACAATTAGTAATGGATGCCAACTTTATGAATATTGAAGATAAACAAACAGTTTGTAGAAACTATATTCTAATCAAAATTATCGCCACTCAACAAGATTATGCTTCAATTCATAGAATGTTTTATTTATGCCGTGCTCCATTATTAAGATCGTTAGCTAAAAGAAACAACAAAAGATTTAAAGAGAGAGCCGCAAATGATTTGAAAGAAATCTTTTTGTTCTTATCAAATATGGCTAAAAAAGATAATGTTGAATTGGTTAAATGTATGGATGATTATTTAGATGTTCTTACCACAGCAATAAATGATTCTTACCATATTGTTGAAGAATCTCATGCCAATGATTTAAGAGAAGGAGCATATATAGAAATGGTTAATTTCTTAACGAACCATTATCATCATATATCTACAGAACTCTGGGAAAAAATGATAAATTTTATAAATACTACCATTGTTTTTGATGTTGATACTTCAAGTACAATATGTTTACAAATGAAAGTTTTGAAATATTTGGTTAAATCAATTCCAGATGCATTGTATATGGACAACCGTACAAAATTACTAGAAATTTTACCACGTTACACCAAAAATATGACATCTAATACACTGAAAGCACACGTAAGAATGCTAATTTCAGAATTTTTAAATATTTGTGAGGAAAATACAATTATTGAGGCAATTAATGATAAATCATTAACTACATTTGTTCATAATGTTGTTAAAGACAAGAAAAGAAGACAAGGAAAATCATTGTGTGGTGATGAAGATTCTGATGGATCTATTCGTAGTAAAATGACCGCAAAGACAGGTAGAAGTGTTAAGAGTAGTAAAACAAAGAATGATAGTGATGATGACGATGTTGATGACCTGTTATCAGTATTTGGAGGTAATAATAATACAATAATTTCTAAGAGTGTTCATGAATCTGGATATTGTATTCGTGAAAATGAAAATACTGATGTTCTTGATTTACTGGATGGAGAAAAGGTTGCTAAAAATATTATAGTTCCACCAAAAAAGAAACAAGTTTCTAAAAAAGTAGAAGAAGAAGATAATTTAATGTTTTCTAAGAATAAGGATGGCAAACTTGTAATTAAAGATCTTGAAATGGAAAATAAACGTAGAAGTGGTTCAAAAAGACAAGCGGATGATGTTGAAATGAAGTCAGCTTCAGATGATGACTGTGAAGAGGAAGATATTCCAATCTTATCTAAGAAGAAAGCCAGACGGATGTTGAATGCATCAAAAAGATTGAAATAAAATATAAGTTCTCTATGTTTTGTTATATAAATATTATTTTTTTTTTTGTTGTTAAAATCAAAATATACTATCTGTTCATTAACAAAGTAGTTCTTTGAATTTTAGTTCTTAACTTAGAATGATTGTTTGTTCTTGGATACTTTTTATTTCCATATTTTGAACATATTTTTACAGAACATTGTTTTTATGATCTATAATATATGATAAATAAAAAGTTATCCTTATTTATCAAAAATTATTATTTTGTTCATAGAATTTGAATATACAAATATAAATGGATATCGTAAAAAAAGTGTAACTTCTGAAAATTTCTGAGGAAGTGATAATAGGTAAAATTTTGAGTAAGATAAAACTCAATCCACTTTTAAAAAAGTGGGTAGAGTTTAAATTCTTATATGTCTGAAGTTGACCTATGGTCGAGTTTGGATAACCCCGTTTTTTGGAGATTTTTGCAAGTAACACATAGATTATTTAACAAATGCATTATGTAGTGTAAAACTGTACATTTACACGATATTTTCATTCATATACGCACTTTTGAGATATGATAAGCGAAGTTTTATCAGAATCATAGAAAGTATTCTTCAAATAATAAAACTTCCATAAAATAGTTAAAAATCTCATAATATAGAACATTATCCTATCAATTGATAACATTAGAGAAATAATTTCTTATCCATTTGATAGGTGAAAGCTGAAGTCAAATCATAAAAAAGCACAATTTTCTCTATGATTGACAACAAATAAAATAGTAACTAACAATTACTTTCTATTGTTTACCATTTAAGCGTTAATCGCACTAACAAGATGTACTTTTCGAATTTATTTTCATTATTTTAACACTTTTTTACCTTAAAAAAATATAAATCGTTTGTTAATTGAAAATTAACAAGTTGAAAATACTTTAATATGCTTATTGACCTATATAAAATGTATCCATAAATATATTAACAAAAGTTGTAAATAAGTACTTTTGATAGCATCACAATTTTTAATTCTGTGATAAAGGAATTACTCTGTAAATAAATTTTACTAAGAACCAATATAACACCAAATAAGTATAAAGTATTCTTTATTGTCACTATTTTTTAATCTATCTAACTGATAAGCTATTAATTTTCTCCCTATTTATAATTTACATAATTATAAAAAGGTGACATATACTTTAACGTGGATATTAAAATGATTTTATTGAAAAGTTTATTATTCTTCTGTTTTTTTCTCCATTCGTACAATGCATATAAAATATTAATTTTTAATCCTAAATTTGGACATTCTCATGTGAATTTTTTTGGTCAAATAGCTGATATTTTAGTGGATGCAGGACATAATGTAACAGTTATCGTTGCTGATATGGATCTTACCATTAAACACCCTGGTACAAAAAAAGCAAATATATATCATATCCCTGCTGATCCTGTTGTAGCTAATTTGTTAACAAATAAAACAAGATTAAATAAAATGTGGGAAACTTCTAGTTCTGTTTGGGCACAAATAGATGTACTTTTTTAAATCTATTCTTCTTATCTTAACGTATTTATCTTTCAGATGTTTAATGATTTTATAAAGGGGCAAAGATTATCAGCTTTGAATATAATTCATAATGAAGAACTGTCAAACTTTGTTAAAAGTCAAAAATTTGATTTAGCTATCGCAGAAGTTATGAATTATTTCATCTATGGTTTATTTAAAGCATGGGACATTCCAGCAACAGTCTCTGGTTCTGCAGTAGGATTAATGGAAGATAACTATGAAATGTTTGGCATGCATTTTCCAGCTAGTCATATCCCAACAATAATGCAACCTTCACACGATAAAATGACATATAATGAGAGATTTCAAAATTTGATTAGCTATCATTTTTCAAAATTAATGTTGAGTACCTTTATGCGTGAACTTCTTTTGGAAGATGAATTGAACAAAAAATATGGTGAAAACTTTTATGATCCATATAAACTTATTGGTGATACTAGTTTTATTCTCCTTAATTCAAATCCATTTTTTGATAATCCTGGACCTAAAACTCCTAAAATGGTTGAAATTTCTGGTATTGGAATACCTGAATCTCAACCATTAGATGAATATTGGAATAAGATTTTATCTTTAAGAAAATATACAGTTTTAATTTCTTTTGGTTCATTAGCTCAAAGTTCAGAAATGCCAATTACAATGAAGAAAGGAATTATTAAAACAGTAAAAAATTTATCATACATAACTTTTATCTGGAAGTATGAAACTCCAGAAGATGGTGTCTTAGATAAATTAGATAATTTAATTCTAAGTAAGTGGATTCCACAAAATGATCTTCTTAATGATCCAAGATTGTCTCTTTTCATAACTCATGGTGGAGCCAATTCAATTGCCGAGTTGTCATATAAAGGTGTTCCAGCAATTGCTGTACCAATATTCGGAGATCAATTTAGGAATGCCAAATTAGTGGAAAAACATAATATTGGATTAGTAATGAATAAAGAATTATTAAAATCTTCTGACCAATTAACAAATAATATTAATAAAATCATATCAGAACCACAATATAAGGAGAATTCATTTTTAGTTTCACAGAGATTAAAAAAGAGACCAATAGGTCCAAAGGAGTTACTTATTAAACATGTTGAATTTGCTTGTGAATTTGGTCAATTACCTGTACTTGATTTAGCAAGTAGAAATATGGGTAATATTGAATACTTTAACTTGGATATAATCGTTCCAATATTGCTTCTTCTCGTTGTAATCTCATATCTAGTGGTTATCGTAGTAATCAAACTTGTGAAATTTGTACTTTTTAAAACGGAAAAAAAACTTAAAACAAATTAAACTCAATATGCGTTTGTATTTATAGAATTTAATAAATTATCTTAATGATTTTTTTTCGCTCCGACATTGTAATAATACTTTTTTAAGTAATATTTTGAAGATAAATCTTAAACATCTAACTTTATAAACATTCTCATTCTAAAAAAATTATAAATATTTTGAAAGTATCACCTACATCCTTACTAATTTTCTATTTATAAATTACCGATAATTTTGTTAAAACAGATAAAGTAAAAATTATATGCAAATATTTTTAAAAATAATATCAGGGGTATCTTGTTTCACAATTAAATCATTTCAAATTTTCAATTGAAAATTGATTAAATCCCTCCATTAACAGAATATCGCTTTTTCAATCAATTTTTTGAAGTTTCCTTTCATTTATACATCTTCTTGCCCATAGTGAATCCAAAATTGATATATTACTCATATGTTAAGCTGCTGCTGTTTTTGCACTTGTTGAATCTGAAATGATGACAAAACATGTTCCTTTTGCTGGATGAGCAATAATAAAAACAGCCAAATAATAAATAAATTTCTGGATTTTTTTTATATCAGACTTTTTACGGTAAATTAATATGTTGATCATTTAACTGGATTTTGATAATTAAATATGGTATCAGTAAATACAATAATACTTATTTTTATTTTCGTTTTCTTTAAAATATTTCAATAATCGTACTTTCATATGATTAGAAAGGTAATATCAAAAAAATTGAAATCTTCTATAATCTGTACAACCTTTCTACAATAAATTTCATTGGTAATCGAGAAATTTTATAAATTTTAGTAAGAGTTTCGTGCTCTTAAGTTTCTATTGATGATTATTTTTGGATGACATTCATTACAATTAATGAGAATTATTATTTTTAATAATTTTTTAAAACACTAGAAAATTATCATATCAATAATTATTTTTTACTAAAATTAAAACAAAAATCTAAATTAGACATTTTTATTATTACTCCAATTTGGAAAAACAAATTTCAAAATAATTATATATGTTATTATATGACAATGCCTTAATTTTTTGTATGTACATCATTAATACAACAGAAATAGGTGATTTAAAATATAACTGTTTCTTTAACTTCACTTAATATTTTAGCTGCTTTTTTTAATATATCTAATGTTGCAATAGAATGTTGTCTTCTTCTCTCAATTTCATCATTTTCAATCAACAATTCATCTATTTTTGACTTATCATACAAATTTCTAACTAATTCATTATGTAAATTAGCCCGAACTTCATTAACCAAAAAATGCATTATAGCTTTAGGAACAGTATCTAATATACGATTACGAGTAATGTTAAAATATTCTCTGGTTAATTTAAGTATACATTGGCAATCGCTTTTTTCAGGATCTGTTAATCCACTCTCAATCTTTTCATCTGACGTGACTTGTTTGGGTGTAAAACAGGGTGCTGTTGCCATATCACATGTTTCAGAATTAACAGAAGTTACTTCGTCAATGCATGGTGAACTAAAATTTTGCCCTGTTATATTTGGTTCTTCAAGTGCGTTACGATTATTTCCAAAAAACCATGATGTAATACCTTCAAGTGCTTTGGGATCATCTTTTTTTTTGAAAATGGATTTTAAATTCCCGCGTTTGATAGTACTCGAAGATGGTTGTTGATGTGAAATATCTTGTAAATTATTTATACCATATGTATTACCTGTAACAGTATTTTTACGACTTCTTGATTTAAAATTTTCTTTCATTGTATATATAATATTACCATCTTTTATAATCTTTTCAAATTCAGGATTCCTTGTATTTATATAGGCTATCTCAATAGAAATTAGATTTTCAATAAATTTTTTTGTTGGTTCTAATCTACTTTTTAGCAAGTCTCTTAGTATATTATTTATGTTATTTCCTAAAACTGGGAATCTATATATTTCTTGTTGAAATTCAGTTCCACAATTTTGTATTAACCTTATTAACTCTTCATGTACTAAATCGACGCAATTTAATGATGGTTCCTCAAGAAGCTTAATTTGTTGTTTAACTAATAATTCAAAACACTCCTCTGGTACATACAATGATGTTTTAATACCTCTAGCATTTCTTATTGCAGTTAATATAGCTTCCTCTGAGTAATCTTTTGAAGGTTCAATACTTTTGATAGCCTTAGTAAATATTTCATGAAAAACATAACTTATTCTTGCCCCACCACATAATTCATTTGTTTCTATATTTTTAAAAGTTCCATCTATAACAGCACAATAAGATGAATTAAATTTTGTCAAAATATTTAAAAGAGTTCCAGATTTGTCGATTGTGGGTTCACCCATCATAAATACTTCAGCTTGAAATTGTTGTGTTAACATATTTATTTTTTCTTTCAGTTGTGGTAAACTTTTTTTAATATGTCCCAATAGAAGTTTATTTAACAATTTTGATAAATAAACAGTACCATTCTTTTGAACAATAGTTGGATATTTCTTTTGTAAAAATTCAACTTCATCTTTCAATGACTCTTTGATTGATTTATTATTATTTATATCTCTTTGACTTCTATTGACAACACCGACTATACCTAATTTTATTGGTACAATTTTTCCCATAAGTACTTCACTCGCATCGGTACCATTATCCATTAAATCCAGTTTTGTTAAAACAGCTATAGTTCGTGTACCTTCTTTATCGACAGCTCTCGCATATTTGATGGCATCAGAATTAGCAAAATCTTGATTCGCCGGTGATACAGCTAATATTAAGGCATTTGGATTACTAATATATTTTAATATTAATTCACTTATTTGTTGTTCAATATTTTCAGGTTGATCTCCAACAGCTACTTTAGTAAGACCTGGTAAATCTATTAATGATAAATTAATAACTTTTGGAGAATATATCTTAAGTCCTATTGGTTTATCAGATATTCCCTATAATATAAATACTAAATAGAGTGTATCAATAAACATACTTTATTTGTACCCGATTCCTTCTCAGTTTCTCTTATTATTTCTTCTCTAACTAAATTAAAGTCTGTATATATTTTTTCATCATCATGGTCAAAGATTGCCCATTCCTCATCACAATCATCTGTAGAAGAGGAATTCCCTCTCCTTCTTGAAACTTCTTCATCACTAACGTGAATTAAATGTAACAGTAATGGTCTTCTTGTTACAATACCAGATCCACGTGGTAAAAAATCCCTTCCAACTATACTTTCTAATACTGAACTTTTACCGGAACTCTTTAATGAAAAACTAAATTAATAAAAAAAATAAATAACAACATACTTGAGAACCAACAACAACAATCTGTGGAAGTTGAAAAATATCATGATGTGCACCTGTTAATGCAACAATACTTTGTAGTTTGTTTATAACAGGTAACAATTCTTCCATAACAATTAAATATTAAGAAATAAATGATTGAAATAATTAAAAGACTAAATGATATATTCTGATGACTTTTCACCAAAAAAAGGTCTCTTATAATGTCTAAAATGAAATGCAGATTTGTGATTCAAAATGCAAAAAAATACAATATACATTTTAATTACGCTTGGTAGCTCTTTTTTTTGTATATTAGATATTATTTGACATATGATTATTATTTAACATAGAAAGAACAGTTTGATTAGTAAATATCAGTATGTACATGTATCCATTTATGTGATGAAATTGATATTAAATAAACTTATCTATATATGTGACATTATAAGAAATAAAATAAGATAAAAAAAGTCGAAATACCTCTAAATAAGTACAAATGCTTGTCTTACTTTTACAAAATGTATATTTTTACAACAATTTATTTAAATCATTAGTAATAAAGGTTTTATTTATATAGCAATAATAAATTTTTTCAACTTTCAAACAAAAATGATGATAATTATTTGACAATAGTTGTAAAAATGATATTGGTGTTTGTGGTTGTTTCAGTGACAGGTGATAAACTGTTTGTTAAAAAAAAATGCCAAAAACATTTTGTTTCTTTGTTTGTAGTAAAAAAACAAAATACGAGTAGTATTTTAATATCCGGAGAGTTCTTGGAAAGTTTGGTCGAGTTCTTCTGAGATTGATTTGTATCTTTCCTTTTCGTGAAGAAGTTCGTCTAAAAAAGATATTTTTTATGATATGAATTATTACAATTTATTTTCATTTATATTTATTTTACCAATATCTTCCATTATTATTAAATATTTAGTTTCATTCTAAATTTTTTATTAATCATAGAAATTCATGCACCAATAACATAGTTTTTCAAAATTTATTTTTACTAATATACATAAAAAGTAAATTATTTAAATAACATGCTTTTTTATAAATGATTATAAATACATAATTAATTATATAAAATAATATATGTGTTAAGATCAGTTTTTTTTTTCTTTTAGCATCATTCAGGTAATGAGGGATTTTTCATGCATGATATTGATATATATATATTTGAAAAGACTAGGTTATGAAAAATAAATTTAAAAAGGAAACTCCTTCACATGCTTATAAAATCTTTCAAAATAAAGACATTATACAAATATGTATGATATATTCAACCAATATGGTGTTATTAAACAAACATCATCATACTTAAACAGAGTTTAATTCATTCATTAATTTATCAAGCTCTTCTTGAAGTCTCTTTTTTTCTTGATTGCATTTTTCATTACTATCTATAAAATCATTCAAAACAATTAGTTGATGTTTCATGCAAAAAATATAGCAATATTTAAAGCTGATATTATAATTAATAAGCGATATGTTAAAGCATTATAATTAAAAAAGAACATTTTTATGACACGTCAGTATTTTATATTTTTATATGAAAAATAAAAAGAGAAAACACAAAATATGATATTATATATTTGACAAAAGATGTGAAGCAGAATATTGGAAAATTTATATAACCATCGACATATTTAAAGCATGGTAATAGACAAAAAAATTTATGATCCTTGAATTTCTTGGACAGTTTGTTCAATCTCAGCTGTAAGATTACGAACACGTTCTTTTTCAAGTAACAATTCATCTGAAGCAAGCAAAAGCAAAGACATTAAGCATTGAATTAGAGCATTATAAACAAGGACAAGGTTGTTATTAAGAAACATAAAATTATTATATTATGGTGATTATTGGAATTTATGGTTTGAAAAATAAAAAAATGTATAATGTAGTAGAACGTACCTTCTAATCTGTCGACTTCCTTTTGTAATTTTTGAACAGATCTTTCAGCAAACTCAGCACGAGTTTCAGCCTATAATAATAGAACAAAAAATTAGATAATGCTTAATTGATAAATTGAACAAAGGAATAATGATAATGCCTGCAAGTCTTCAATGACACATTGCAACATTCATTAAAACTTTTCCGTTCAATCATAAAAAATAGTAAAACAAAAGGGAAAAAAATCATACCTCCTTCAAACGAGCAGTAAGGTTACGAATTTGCTCTTCGTAAGAGTCCTCACGTTGCAAAGCTTTCTCTTCAGAAACTTCGAGGGATTTTAAGTTGTTACCAACAACACGAAGCTCCTCCTCCAACTCGACAATCTTGCTACAAACATTTAAGGTAATTTATGTTAATATTTCATGTATATTTATTTGTTAGTTATATTCATAACATATATTAAATATATGTCCTTATACTAATCATGCAACAATTGAAAAAAATATAATCATTTAACTCTAGAAAAAAGTTGTAGCATAAAAATGCATCTAAAATATATAATCAAGCATCAAGTGCAACTGTATCAATGGGAAGTAAATATAAAAAAAAAAGAATAAATTTTAACCTCTTTAAGACGTGCGTCTAAAGCACGAATTTGGTTATCGAAAGCCTCTTCCTTTTCAAGAGCTTTTTCCTCAGACAACTCAAGTGATTTAAGGTTGTTTCCTACAACGCGTAACTCTTCTTCCAATTCAACAATTTTGCTAGAGAAGAATTAATATAATTTTACCATTATTATACTTTTTTTTCAAAGATAACTTTTAAATATAATTTAAAAGGTATCATTATTTAGTGTTAAGTAATATTATCTCTTAATCTAAATATTAATTTAAACTTACTTTTCTCCTGCTTCAGCACGTTCTTCGGCACGCTCTAAATCAGCTTCAACCATAGCCAATTTACGGGCAACCTACAAAATGTGAAATTAAAATATTGATGTTAAAAGTAATAAGTATTAGTTAGTAGGTAAAATCAAAAAAGTTAATGGTGTCTTTATCTGTCTACAAAATCTTTTTGATTTTATTCTATCTTCATGCATCGAATAAATTTCAAACCTCATCATATTTTCTGTCGGCTTCTTCAGCCAAAAGTTGGGCTTCCTTAAGTTGTCCTTCAATTTGGTTGGCACGTTCTTCATCTTGGAATGAACGATTTTCCATGACTTTACGGACACTGTAATAATTATTATATTAATTTTATTCTTTAATAATTCCATAAAATGCTTAAATGGATATCTTCTTGGATCAGTTTCTTGGAAAGTTCTTATATCTATATATTTACTTTCATTGTTTGTTTTCATAAAAGTTTCAACAACGATGCATCATTCCAACCATAGACATTATAAAATTGAAGACAGACACAAACAAAAAAAGAGATAATGAAATTAGTATTAAGGGAACACACCTCTTCTGATTTAAATTCTGTTACATGCAATAAGGATTGGTATTCTTTTAATTTAAGTTCGAGTTCATGAAATCTATCATCATCCACATCTCTTCGATTTTCTAGAACTCTACGTGCACTAAAAGGGAAACATTTGGTTAAAAGATATTGTACACTAGTTATTAATATTATTATAATTTTTAACATGCAGGCTTAAAGCGGTATTATTATAATTATTATGTTAGTAATCATATGAATAATATGAAGTGACAGTTAGTTGATTGTATAAGTAATTGAAGAGGTAGATAAAATTAATCTCATAACACTCGCTATTTTTCATACCTCTTCATATTTTCTATCTGCATCTTCAGCTATAACTTTAGCTTCATCAACTTGTACTTCAAGAATGTTAGCGCGTTCCTCGTCTTGTTGAGAACGAGTTTCCATGGACTTACGAGCACTAAAGTAACAATAAATAACAATAAAAAGACAATTAACAAAATATTACGATACTATGACTATTAATTTTAACAAGCTTGAAGCGTTTTTAAAGCACATATCATATTTTTTATCGAGCAAATATTTGAAGCTTTGTGAGGTAGCAATTTTTCATATTTTCTTCTTCCCCTTCCTTAAATCTGATCACAATACTTTTTTCCAAATAAGCTTTTATCATCTACAATTGTTAATTCATAAACATTACCGTTCAGATTCATCACAGTTAGCTGAAGCTTCTTCCATTTTTTCGGTGGCGATTTTAAGTCTCTCCTCAGCACGTTCAAGTTCCTCTTCAAGAAGGGTCATACGTCTGTTAAGAGCAGCTACCTCAGCTTCAGCCTATAAAAATTTTTTTGTTAATTATATTATCATACCGTTCAGCTTCATCAGCTGCTTTGGAGGCTTCATCAAGTTTTTGGGTAGCGGTTTTTAAGCGATCTTCAGTACGTTCCAAGTCTTCTTCAACTAAAACAATACGTCTGTTAAGTGCTGCAACTTCAGCTTCAGCCTACACAATAGATATGATACAATTTTTTATATGTACTCTTAAGATCATTAACCTACATCTTCACGTTTTTTACGTTCTTCCTCAAGTTGTCTTTTAACCTCATCAGCCTCATCTTTAGCTGTTTCAGCCTCTTCACGGGCTTGTCTCATTTTCTTCTTGAGTACATCAAGAAGAGATGTTTGTTGTGCGCCTCCACGATCAACTTTAGACATATTTAGAGATGATAGACTAGGACTAGAATATTTTTTGATATCAATATTAAGTAATGATAAAATCGCGCAATAATAACAAAAATAGACCATATATTAAATAATTTTATTAATTTTATAATATTGTTATCTTAATATAAATAACATATAGCTACTGTCTAAGAAGAGTATCACGTTTTTAAAATTGAAACATTATTAAAGAATAAGTTATGTGATGTTAAAAAGTATAATATAATTCTAGTACAATAAGTTACACTAGCTTAACTAAATAGATTATCTCTACAACTTATAATATAGTAACAAATATTCTTCTCGATTATATAAAATAAAATTTCCCTTATAATCTTGAATAAAATCATAATGAGGCAGTTGATTAATATATGCATATATATAGATAAGTATAATGATAAATCTTTATTTTAACAAAATTCATATATATATATATTTATATCCTCTTTATTAAATATAGAAAAATATGTGTTGAGTAATATATAAAAATTAAAATAGAATGAAGAAGATGCAGGTAAAATTTTAAGTATTTTAAATATAATTATGATACAAAAGTAATTTATAATACACTTTATGATAATAGTTAACTATCTATTAACTTTCTTAAAAGTTATATCATCTTTATATTTTAAATCTTATATGTTGTCCAAAAATCTATATAAAAAGTCTATGAAGGAGGAAAGAAACGATATAAGACACGCCTGGGACCAGTAAGTGAAGAAGTCATAAGAGTTATTATTTGAAGATGTTGGAATAAAGAGAAACTTTGTGGTGGAGATTCAATATGTATATTTATATATCAAGGTAAATAATTAACGGAAAAAGTCATCATTATATATATTATTTTGTTTGAAGGAAAAGAAAAGTTAATTTTGAAAGGGAAATTGTTTAAGATACCTATTGTTAAAGTATATGATAAAAGTAAAAACTTTTAAAATATTTATTATCCAATAAGATTCTAGTTAATTTTAATATATAACTAAAATTTTCATTTACTTTTCTTTTTTATAAAATGTATCTTTACTCACTTAACTGATCTCTGTCTCTTTTTTTAATATAATCCGGAAAAACATGTAGAAGTGGAACTATAAATATTTATGTTTAAAACAAAAATCGTTATGTATATAATGATGATGTGACAAAATGTTTAAAGAAGAGTAAAGTAGTATAAAAATATTATTTTTTTTGACAATTAAATATAATACAGTTTAACTATACAACTCAAAACAAGGTATTATACATTAAGATATAATTTTTTTCTGATCGTTTAAATAAATATTCTAAAGTTATAAAGTAATATTAATATTTTAGTAAAACAATATTTACTTATTTTCTAATGTTATTTAAAATCATTCTAGTTAGTGTAAAAAGAATGTAAATTATTTTAAATAGTAAAAATAAAATTAAGATAAATATAAATATAAGCAGCAAATTAATAGTTTGTTGATTGACCAATAAAGTGTTTAATGAATTGTTTTATTAGAATATGTATATGTGTGTATAAATATATTTTGTTAAGATAAATCAAGAGAATATATCACATGGATATATCTAAGAGGGAGAAATATAAATCAACAAAACTTTAATAGGTTTAAACAATTATATAAAATAAGTAATTTATCAGAAGTCAATGTCTATTTAAATATGTTATCCTCAAAAGACAACAACAATTCAAATAGGGTAAATACCAATACCCATTAATTGTAAAGAAGTATATAAACATATGTATTTATAAATATAGTCATAAAAGAAGATAATCAAACTTCAAATTAACCATATTACAATAAAAGAAATAGTAACTACTAAATCAGTAATTGATGTGTATGTTCCTCAAAAGCACCTATATTGAGAGGTCATTTTTAAAAGTAAATAGATATTATTAAAATTTTCAATGAAAATTTTTATCACATTTAACATGAAATTTTAGTTGAGTAATTATTAGAAAGGCTAAAATTATTAAATATAACTACATGTGGAAACATCAACATATCCATATAATCATCAATTATATTTTCAATCAAATTAAAATATACCAACAATAGAGTTATGTCTTATAGTAAAAATATAATGAATTGATATAAGTAAAATGAACATTATTTAATATTTTTACTTTATTAGGATAAACATAAATTTAACATCTTATTCGTATATTACCTACAAATATGAATATATTTTATGTAGTTTATCAGAAGTAGAGAAAATATTCATGTATCCTGAATATTTGAAAAAGTTAATTTACATACATCATTATTTACATATTCAAAAATAAAAAGAAAAGAGAAACTTTCACTAAAGATAATAAAAATATATTCACGATAAATCCTTTACTACTAATTTTTAAATACATTTAAATGCATTTTAATTATAGTTAATAAAATAATAATTATTATTATAATTTTCTATTAATTTAAGGCTAAAGTTAATTATATAAATAAATATTTTTAGAATTAACAATATTCTAAAGTAAATGGATGATAAATTTTTTGAAGACATAATTGGATACATTAGTAAGTGTATTTTTTTTCTTATAAAATTTATCTAAATAGATGTTGAAAAACAACAAAAATTCCATTAAATTTATTCTCTCTTATTCTATTATCTTTATCATAACAATAAAATATAAAAATAATGAACTATAATTGGACATGCTATATTAAATAATTTTAAAAGTGGATTTATCAATCTACAGGTGGATAGAAAAAATTTATAAAATATAAATATATTAATGATATAAAAATAAAATTTGTATCCTATATAGAATGATATTCGGACATTTATTACTTGTTTTAGGTTAGAGAAAAATAATTAAATAATTGAATTTGATTCATCTAATAGTGAACAATACAAAATAATTAAATTTCAGTCTAAATTTTTATTATAAAGTATGGGACACACTAAAATATAAAAATAAAGAATGTAAGTATCTTATCTATTTCATAATATGTTCTTTCAAATGATATTATTTTAAATCATAACAATTTCTAGTCAATACTGGCCAAAAATTAGAGATAATAAAGTAAAATATTAATCTTGTAGAAAATATACTGTTTTAGTACATTTATTTTTATAAACACTTCTATTGTGGAACTATTATTATTCACCAACAACATATACATAAGTCAATAGAAAAAATAAAAAGCTTATATGAATAGGAGAAGAAAACCTTGTTGAATATGATTTTAACTAGTTAAAAAAATTTTTTTTTATCATTTTTATAAAATATTTTTGTATAAAAATGTCTTACCTAATAAGGAAATGAAGTTTTGAGAGACAAATTATAAGATAAGTGGATTATTTTCCGATAAAATATAGAAATTTTAATGGATAATAATAGAGTAAGAGTTAAAATGTATCACAAAAAAGTATATTTACTACACTTTTGAAGATAATTGTCAAAGTAGCATAATTAAATTGTAGATTTTTAGGGCACTCGACAATTAGAAAAAAAAATGTGGAATTTATTTATTTACCAAAAAATATATTTTTAGATGAAATAGTGGTGATAAAAATAAGAGGTAAAGATGTACATTAATAAAAATTCTGAAAGGGAGTACCTTTTTATATTGACATAATAATTATAGCACTTTTTTCACTTATTATTATTATGCTTTATCAAAATAGTTTGTTAATCTATCTATCACATGTAAAGAATTATTGAAATGATAAAAAAATATTTTTTTTATATTAAAAGGGTTTACATATATGAATCATTTTCATGTATATTTACAATAAACAATCCTTTTAAAAGTTGTTTTTGAATTATACCTATTTTAAACCTAATATATATAATTTTAATCGTGACTTTAAACTTTTCCGATCTTTAAATCTTTTCTCCTCTTTTTACAAAAACTATTTAGTACTGGTATATATATTTATACACATATAAATATGTGTGCAAAAATGTAAACACAGAAGCTTTTGTCTATTGGTATTCAATGAGATGTTTAACTATAGTATAATACAATATGATTGTTATGTGTATTGTTTATTTTAGGAAATGGAGAATTTTTTACGTATCTTGGAAACATTTTTCCTCCACCCACTAATCAAAGTATTCTATCCCATTATTTTTTACACTTTTAGATTAGACAAACAATAATTTAAGTTAGAAATTCATTTAATATTTGCAAACTAAAGTCCTGTTGTTGATTTTATTTTACTTACACTTTTTTACTCAACAAGAATTGTTATTAGAAGACAAAATCAGTTGATAAAGAAATTTGAAACGTACTGTATTTTATTTCAATTCATAAATGATCGCTTCTTCCGCTGAAAACTTTGCTTGTAATCATATCATTTTTATCTTGTTCATTGTAAGGGTAAGTATTATTGAACAAGAAAAATAATATAGATACACAAACATAATATTATTTTTTTATACAAAAACATACCTCTTGAACTTTCTTTTCCTTTTCCTCAAGTTGTTGATTGGCAGTATTTAAATCTTCCATGTACTTATCAAGATCATTTTCAACAGCCATCATTTTCTTTTGTGTATCTCTAAGTTCTTCTTCACAACGCTCAAGCTTTTCAGCGGTTTGTCTAACTTTTTCCTCAGCTGCATCAGCACGATCGAGAGCATTGTCCTAAATGGTACAATGTTATTTATATAATAATATTTTTTATCTATTTCATGATCATGTGTTCAATTTACATTCTTCATAAATATTATTATGTTCTCGATAAGTATATTATTTTATAAATTATTAAAATAATATGTCCGTCAAGTTTTTTTTCACAACTTAATATTTATAGTAATTTAAATTTTAGTATAAAGAACCTTAAAAATTTCTCTAATATTATCTCAATTCTTAACATCACATCCACCCCCTCAATAATCATTTAGCTAAGAAAGAATCAACCAATTCCAAGTAATATATCCTCTCACATCTTATTATCAAACTATCAACAATCACATTTATTATACACACTTACATACATATTTACTATTATTTTATACTAAGTCTCTTTTATAACTTTTTTCAATATACTCAGGGAAAAGTTTTTAGATTTTGCTATCATTATTATCATAGTAATAATAATGATAATAAAAATGTATAAATATCTTAACAAAAGGTTTACTTTTATTTATTAAACAGATGTATTAATGTGATATATATAATTATAATGTAACGGTAAACTGGATTTTATATAAATCACGTGTATCAAGAATCGTTTTAATTTACAATCCCAAAAGTTTTTTTAAAAGACTTTTAAATTAGATAATTGATCATTGATTTTTAATAATATTTATGACACTTCAAAGTGGAATGAAACTTATGATCAGCAGTTTAAAGAATTTTTATTTAAAAATTACCTTCTCGAGCTTCATAGCTTGCATCTTCTTCTTGATGGCGTCCATTTTTGATTATTTATTATAATGAAAAGAAAAAGCGATTCTAAAAATATCCATTAAAATTTATGTTTACAATAAATATGATAATGATGTGTTGATTTCGAAATAAAAATTTATATTTTTACAGATTTAATGACTATATATTCTTTTATAGAAAAAAGCTGAAAAGATAACACAATGGTATATTTTTTTAATATAATAAAAAAATTATAATGACATGATCAATGTTTAGTTTAAATAATTGATAATCCATTTGTTTATAAAAAATATACATGTACCAAAAAGAATAAATAGTTGTACTAATAAAAAAGTTGTAGAAAAAAAAATTAAAAAAAGTAAAAATGGATTACTACATTTATTTGTATCATTTAAAGAAATCATGTATACTTAAAATAGAATTATAAAATAGTTTGATCATTGTTAAAGAAATATTTCTAAAAATTTATAAATATTTTATATATTTTTCTTCATCGTAGAAAGGTGAAATGAGTATGGCATTAAATGACAAATGATAACATAGGATAAATTTAGAAAAGAAAACATTATTGGTATGAAAATACTTTGTAATAACAACAAGGGCTCCTATTAATTTTAAAGAAACAATTTATAAATGTTTTTAAAAAAATATAAGCAATAATAGGAGGACGATTGTAAGAAAATACACTACTAATATCATACTTGCCATCTAGAATATATATATGTTTTAATAACAAATATCCTCTTAACATTTTGTGTTAATATATCTTAGAATTCCTCCTCCTTACAACTGATACTGATCATAATTCTATTTATTAAACTGTTTTTATCAGTTGAAATATTTGAACAATACTAAGAAGATATAATAGATATTAATTCTTGTTGATTCCTCTAATTCACAAAATATCTTTAACTCCCCGGCAAAATATATTATTCATTAATATACATATTTTCTTCTGTATCTCTCATCATTCCACCTCTCTCAATCCATAGATCAGCAGCTGCCTTTGATTATATTATTTTTATTATTATGTTTAATATCTAATATATATCACACAAAGTTATATTAAAGTCTAAACTTCTTTACCAAAACATTATGTCTTCTATCTTCTTTTACATTTGATAAACTCACTATAACTCTTCTGGTTATAAATAATACATCTTCAGATCTTGGCAAAAATTATTTACACTTCATCTTCTTCAATACAATAAATATATCTTACATATCAGTGACTTTATTACTAACATATTACTTTTGCCAATCACTTTATCCTTAAGATCAGACGCCCTCTGTTATCATCTAATATATCTTAAAAGACATACATTGAGTCTTCTGAATCATTATCTCTATATAAATCCTCTCTTGTCTTCTTTCGCCCCCAGTAATAATAAATAATCATTATATTTCTGATTAAAATTGTTTTAGAAATGACAATTTAAAAATAAAACTTTCGTAAGACGTTAATTTTTAGATAATACCAATCGTTATTTTCCTTGGGAATGTAGTTATGTCAAATCATAGATCTTTTATCAGTGCATTTTTAATAAATGACATATTTTATACACATATTATCTCTGATTAAAGGAATTAAATAGACTTTTTTTTTAAAAACAATATACGCCTCCACTTTTTATTTTATATTGTTACTATTTTGATTTTATGAAAAAGAAAGAGAATAAGAAATTTATTAAATTTAATATTTATTTATACAAGTACGACATTAATTGATTAATATTAAGAAGATAATTTTTAATATTAATGATTATATTTACAAAATAAGATAATACACATAAATACAAATAAAGAAAGTTGCAGCAAAAAAAAAAAGTATTAATCAGTAAATAAGTTCTTTCCCCGTTTTCTTGCTAAATAGTTTCTGAAAGGATCATCCTTTCGTAGTCTTCCTTTATGGTCACAGAGATTTTCTATCCGTCTTCCAGGAGTTACCGCACTAATACGAAATGGAGTCGGCATCGGTTGGATAGGACGGTCATCATTTAAAAAAATTGCACCTTTAACGGTAGGAGTTCCTACAGGTGTACTATACTCAGGAAGAGATTTGATACTATCTGACCTTTTTGAAACATCATGGTTGTCAGATTCATATGGTAAATTCATTTCAATACTTCCATTTTCTTTATCATTATAGGTATCAGAAACATATGTTGAGTTTATTTCTGTATTTCCATTTTTTTTATCATCATCATCAAGAAATACACTATTAACATTCTCTTTTACAGTACACTTGTTGAGAGTTCTGTTGTCTTCAGTACATTTCCCAACTTTATTTACCAGGTTAATTTCATCTTTCTTATCAACCTTAAAACTCTAGAAATCAAACCCATAATGATAATAATTTAACATAAATTCTTACATTTTTTTTGTCAACATTATTCCTGTTAATTGGTGGTTCTACCAATGACAAGCGCTTTGTGTAGACTAAAAAATGATGTAAAAGTTAATTTATGATTTATGATAAAACGCTTTTAAACAATATTTCAAAATATTTCTCTCCTACCTTCTTCTATCTTGCATTTTTTCTTTCCAGAAATGACGCAATTACCCATTTTAGAGAAAAATTATAAATAATATTGAAACAACAACATACACAAAAAGGGCACTGGTACAAAAGTGAATATTTGGTGATTATTATTCATTAAAACAAATGTTTTGCCTCGATCTGTTATTATTTTCCAGTTGAGACCAATCCAATAATTGATTTCATTTTACACATTAAAATACTTCCTTAGTATATTTTTGATTTAATAATTTCATTAAATTTTACTCTTTTTATTTTACTTATTTTTAATTTTTCTTGACCAATGATCAAATTATATTTTTCGTAGATAAATAATGTATATAATTATATATTTTATTACTAAATTTTATACATGCAAATGTCGTATTTATTTTTATCAAATCTTAACATGTGATCTATAAATAAATTTACAGCCTACCATATTTTATCGTTTCTAACTGCTAAATTCTTTTTTTTTCAGAAAACATCAATCGAACTGTCTACTACTACTTACGGAGATTTTTTTCTATATATTAATTTACTGGTGGTAGTAGTAGTTGTGGTTATTTCCTATATTTAATATATATTTTTTTGATTTGATCTATATTATTATAATACTGACGTGTCTTATAATAATATCATTTTCAAATTAGTATATATAAAATATAGCAATCTTTCTTTATATAATTATTTTCAAACACAAAGCTACATGAATATCAGTATAATATAGATTGCACTACTATCTACAAAGTTGTTTTATTTGAAGCGTCAATATTATTTCTAATTTAGTTTTGAATACACTAATATTGGAAGAACCACAAATTTTTATTTGTATAAGTAAAAAAATTTCTTTGTAAAGAAAAGTCTCTTTTTTTTGTCAAATTTGGATACATATCAATTGTAGAAATATATATTGATATTGAGAAAGAAAAATCATATGGCTACACAAAGAATAGCAGCAACAAATGTATTTAGGCATGGACATCGTTTAATAGTTCCTCCATCCTCTGATTCACAATCACAAGATGAATGCTCTTTACAAAATAATAGGTATGGATTTTTCTTTCTTTTCAATAGTTATAAAAATTTGTTTATAGGGTTGTCATAAATTTTTCTAATGCAAAATTTCCAAATACATGTTTAGGTGGAAATCTAACTATCATTAAAAATCCACCATTCTATGTTGGGGATATATTAAAAGGAGTTGGTGTTTCAAATGGTGCCCTTAATACACCTCAAATATTAGGTTTGTTTGGTACAAAAAAGGTAATAGACGGAGAAATTAAAGATAGTACAATAAAATCAATTGGATATAACACTGTACCAACAACCGAAAATTGTACTACTAAATCTACTAAAGACGTGTCATGTCAAACTAAAAGTACTGAGAAGGTATTAACTAATGAAGATTTTAATGTATCTGACATCACAAAGCATAAAGACATTGAAGATGGTAAAGACAATGATGTTAATGATAAAGCAGTAGAATTATTTAACAAAGAACATCATTATGAAGCAGTTCAAATATTTTATGCAGCCTCTCGTAGAGGAAATAATAATGCTTTGTACAATTTAGCACAATGTCTTTTTGAAGGCAAAGGTATACCAGTAAACAAGGAGAAAGCTGTTGAGATATGGGAGAAATTATCAGAGAGAAATCATCCTGATTCATGCTATCAATTAGCAGTATGCCTTATTAATGGTATTGGTATTACACAAAATAGAAATCGTGGCATTGAAGAGATGGAAAAAGCTAGTTCATTTAAACATCCTGAAGCAACATACTTTCTTGCTGTTAAAAACATGAAATCACCAGATTTCGATGAAGAACTTTTGAAGTGTCAAATGTCATTATTGATAGCTGCTTCACCAAAATACGAGAATAAATTTAAACAATTCTTAGGATATAAAGATTTCCCTGAACGTGTTGGAATTGTAGTAAGACAAATTCTTAGTAATATTGATAGAGAATATAATAGATGTTTTCAAAGTCTTTTTATCAAATTCCCATTTTAATTTTTTTTTGTTTATCAACAGAATAATAAGTAGATTATATGTATTAGAACTATAGAATTATTATTCTTTCAAGTAGTACTTATTATGGTGTCAATTTTTTGTTATAAAATGTATATATTTTTAAAGCTTTACGGTCATTTTTTTCTTGCATGTATTTTTTTTTACATTATAAAGTATTCTTTAAATCATAATATTTTTTAAAAATAAAAAAGTAATTAACATGTTAATTTGAAAAATATATGTTTTGAAAGTTAAATTTTCATGCTTTCAGTTGGATACACGCTATCCAAAATTCTCGGCTCTTTCCTAGAGGCTAAAACGGTACTGACAACAGAACTATAAATCAGAGAAACAACGATGACAAAATATTCTCGCAAAAGTCACTCTAATATTCTAGTTTCTCCAGATAAAAGGATTCTTAAGCAACTGACGCTTATAAGAGGAATTCTCCAAGACACAATAGAAGGTAACCACTAACCTATTGTAATATTTAGTATTATAATTTTATTAGGAAACGCATAAGTTATTATTTTATATTGTAGAATTCAAGCTATATCATTACTTCTACACTGAATATGTGCAAGTCAATCGTTTCCATGGAATCTTTTTCAGCAAGATTTATAATTTTAACAATGATGTTTACTATGTTAGTGATGCCGGTAAATGCTTATTCTGAATGTCCTTTAGGTCCCAATGGAGAAAAATTAACCTGTGAATTTGATTGTTGCCCTCTACTTGATTTTGAAGATGGTGGCTTTTATTGTTGTTATAGAGGTAGTGAAAACTCCTTTATTCATAGATTTTCAAGTTTTCTACCATCAGATCATCTGGATTCTGATCGATTTCTTCCTCCATATGAAAATGATTTTCAAACTGTTTCATTATTTTCCCTTTTGGCTGCTGGATTAATAATATTAACTATGATTTTTGTATCATTACCACTACTATTTTGTTTTTATTTTTTGTGTAAAAGTTGTTGGTTGCGTAATGGAGAAAATTATAATGGTCATGTTCAAGAAGAAGTATTCGTACCACCAGTATGTTGTGGTTTTGGATTTCCAACTGGTACATCGTTAGTTTTTTGTACTCATCCTTCACAGGTCAATCCAACAAGCAACATTTACATTGAGAGTGGTATAACATCACTTCCAAGTACCGAAGCCAGAGGTACAATTGTTGATGATAGGACTCTAGGAGGTGATTTGGAAGATAATCAAATACACGGCTATACTTATATTTAATACAAATTTAAGTTTTCTTCCAAGTATTTTTTTAAATGTATACAATAATATATATATTTTAAACATCAGAAAATTATAAAATTTACTTCTTTCTTAGTCATCTGTTTTTAAGCTTAGAAATGTATCTAATAAACTACATATTCATAAATGTTATAAATATTCCAAATCTATTATCAAATAATATTATAGTATTGTCAGATAAATTCTAACTTTATAGAGCGTAATTTGAAAAGATTATCATCTATTTCCACGTTGATAGAGCTGGAAGTTCTTTAAAGATAAATAAAAGTAATATATTTTTTGTTGAAAATGATATTGTGATTATTTAAATACTATTCAATCTTCCTTTTAAAAAAAGAATAATAACCTTGTGTTTTAAAGCTTAATGTTTTTAATAATTCAACTCTTGTTATGATTTTTGCAATTAGACATACTGATAAAATATTACTATTAATTAAACCAATAAACATAAAAGTTATCATTTGTAGCAAATTGTACTTTAAAAGGTTTTTTAAACAATAATCATAAAATGTAGTAATTTATTGTCAAATAAATTTGCAATAAAAATAACATTAAAGAGCATTGTTTATTTATAAATTTAATTTCTTACATCTTTTCTTCATATGACTATATTTTGATGCAAAACTACTGATAAAATCATTTATCAATTAGCGGGATTCTTTCTTAATAGAATGAACAATTTTACTTTCAACTTGATTTAATTTTATTTTAAACCTTTATGGACAATAAAGATTTAATATTTTATGATAATTGTTTTCACTGTTGATACTTCCATTTTATGCTTTTTTCGCTTAATTGGAGAGGGTAAAAAAATGTAATCAACTCCACACTGAGCATTGCTATGATTATTTACCCATGAATTCATAGAATTATATAGTCTTTTTTATAGAAAATTACAAGAGTTTTTCTTATATCTAAAATCATTTAATGAAGATGCCGCGCTACCTGATGAATGCTCTCTTCTTAAATTATCAAATAATTTCGATATCATACGTCTAACTATACTTTTAAAATTAAAATCTAAAAGAAAATGACAAATATGTAAATTGTTATATAATTATCGTTATATAAACTTTTATTAAAAATATCATCTAATAGTCTTGCCATATCGTTACAATACGACCTTGTAAAATTATATTGGACCTAAAACCAAGCGATAAACATTAAAAGTTTTTAAGTATTACCTTAGGAGAACTTTTAAATCTAACGAGAGAGCTTTACCATTTCTCTTATCATGGAACTTTTCATCCTTTCTAGTGCCTTTTCTATTATATGTAGTCATTTTTTTAAAATTCATCGATTCAAATGAATTATTTTGTGTTGATTTCATGTTTTTATCATTATTATATAAAGACACCGTTGTTGATTCATATTATTTCTTCACTTTGATAATACTCATCGCTCATTCAAAAAGTGATTTTTTTCTAGTGTTGATTATTTAAATTCATCCGTCGGTTGAATTTAGCCACAATGTATATAGATTCAACGGCCGGTTGAATTTATACACTCCACATCAAGTAAGTCTAAAATTCTACTAACAGATATTTATCATTCAGAGAAGGTAGTTAAGTTTTCTGAAATGTCGTTTCTTAAATCTTCAGCTAATAAATTTTACTTAGAGTTAATAAAAATCGTTTTTCCCTCATAATATTTATTTCTCCTTACGCAATATAAAATATTAGTATTGAACTACATGTATTGTTTATATGTATAGTAATTGAATAATTAAATGATCCTGATATAATTTTTCATGCTCTACCTATTGGAATTCATTTAATGGAAGTCTATTTAACGATTCAAGAGATATATAGAATTTTCAAGTCATATGTGTAAAAAAAACATTAAATATGATTTATTTTGAAAATATTAACAAAGATATTTATTATACTTATTTAAATATTAATGGATGTTATTATTGATAGAGTTTCGTAATGCATCGAGTAAAGATTATTTTTTTAGATTTATACAAAATATTTTTTGAGTTATAATCACTTTTATACAAAACAATAAAAAACATTAAACTGTACATAATTTTTTAAGTATACGTAAAGATTTTTTTAGTAGATATGTGGAGGTATTAATGAATAATATTGTGAAATTTCATGCTTTATCTATGGAGCATATTTCAAGAGATTCTGATAATTAATTCTTGTGGTGTGAATACATTTCGCTTTAAAAAAATTGTTAAAAGTAAACAAACAAAATTACTTCTTTGAATATGCCGTTTTCTTAAGATTTCAATATTACGTTTCTTAAATTAAACGAAAAATTCTGATTTAAAACTTAAAGATCACAAAAAAATATTTTAAAACTGTATTTTTATCTATATTAGATTTTTTTAAATTAAAACAAATGCTTGAAAGTTCTGAAAACTTAAAAATTAATAATAAAGTATATTAATAAAATTTTATTTACTTAATTTTCATTTTGTATTAAATAAAGTACAATAATTAAATGATTGTACAAATAAAATTGATTCTTGAGGAAATTTGGCGTAATCTTTTACATTTTATTTGATAAATGAAAAATCAATTTTGTTTATACAGTTCATTCAAAGTTTTATAAATCATCTAGTATTTATCATATCATATAAAATTGAAACTTCAAATGTATTAATAAATGAAATGACAAATAGGAAAAAAAAGTTACAAAGTATAATCTTCATACAACTCTGATGTGTGATAACTTACTTATAGAAGTAAAAAAATATCTAACTACAAGTTTTGTTGTAAATTTTATATTTTGTACACACATATTTGCTTAATTTTTATAACACTTGTCATGAATTTGTTGTTTCAAGTAAACAATGATCCAATAGTTTCTCTAATTAAAGAATAAATATTTGTACTTAAATTCCTTATTACCATTACCTTTTTTTAAGGTTATTAAGTGATAAGAAGAATTAAGATAAATAGTAAATTGGTATATAAAGAGGTTGAAAATTTTAATAAGACATCAAATTCCATTTGGTGTTATTTAAACTTCAAAAAATTATGAACTCAAAAATTATTATTGCTCTTGTTGCTATTATCATTGCTTCAGTATCTGGACAATATTATTACCCCTCTACTTATAGTGGATACTATCCAGGATATGCTGGGTATGCTGGATATCTTGGATATTCTGGGTATGCTGGTTATACTGGATATTATCCATCTGCTTTTTCATCTTTATACTACGGATATGGAAGCAACAAAGGAAATACTAATGATAATACACAAAACTCAAACCCACAAGTTAAGCTTACAAATAACCAATAAAATTTTTGTCCAATTTGTTTATAATTTTTTATACATAAATAAAATTTTTTTTTAATTTTTAGTCTTCTTTATCTAAGGGTGAGATATTAAAAAGCTTCAAGTTATATCAAATTGGTTGGATAAACGAATATTTTGGTAATCTTTTTTAGGTAAATATTAAATTTATTTTAATTTATAGCTAAGAATATTGCATTATTTGGAAAGGACATAGACAAACTAAGTGATAAAATATTTTGAAATTGAAGATAATACATTATCAAATTTATTCTTAATTCATTTTTACTTTAAAATCTTCTATATCAAGAATTATTCATAGAATTTTAATCATTTAATTTACAATCATAGTTTACAATTACAGTCTAATGTAAATATAAATATTTCAGTTGTTAAATGAATGATAATGTAGCATTAATTATTTTCATATTAATAAAACATAAAAAATTAAAAGATTGACATTTTTCACAAAATATTAAAAAATAACTAATTAAAGAAGAATTATTTAAAAATTAAATGTTTAAAGATTGTAAATTGAGGTCATTAAGTGAGGTATGAAGCAATACTTTAAATGAATTAATTATGGATAAAGATTAGCATAAATAAACTGAAAATTTAATAAATTCATATTTTCAACAACGAATATTATAATATTTTTAATTAAAATATGGTTAATCTTTGAAAAATCATATTACTTTATTATTTTCTCATTTAAGTTACCAAATTATAGAATTCTCTAAAATTACAATAATTTTTGATATTATTCTTGGAATGGATATTTTAGTAAGTGAATTTTTTAAGATGATAGATTTTATCAAATATAGTGTTCTATGATATTAAAGAATGAAGATCAGTGTAATCATAATGGTTGTTCTTGCATCTAATACTATTTACTTTTAAAATTTTTTATTACCAGATTTCAGGAAGGTAATTGCATACTTTTTCACATGTTTCTTAAAAAAGAATTATTATTATATTTGTTTTTTTAATTCAAAATAATATCAATTGTTTTTTTGTATAATAATATTTAATTTTACTTTTATATAGTAGAAAAATTATATTTTTTTTCTATAGTAATAAACAAGCGAATACTAAAATCAAGATAAATGTTATTTAAAATTTTTAAAGATAATCTTAAAAAATACGCTTATAATTTTCTTTAAAGTATAGTAAAATCAAAATGTTTTGATAAAAATATTAAAATTAATGTTTGTACTTAGTATTTAAAAATTAAATGTTACGTTGTTCCATTAAATTTATAAATATGTTAATATTTCTTAATTTATCTCATACTTTCTGTTAATGAAAACAATATTACAACTAATATTAATAAGCGAAAAGATGCAATTAATTTATGTCTAATTTTTATCTATTTAACTTGAGTATCTACTAATAAATATTTTTATTATTACTAAAAAATGAAGCTAGTTTGTTGTTCTCTTATTGTAATTATTCTTGGTGCAAATGATATTTTCAGTTACTCATGTACAATCTGTAATAAAATTGAATGTTACCAAGAAAGATGTGATCAAAAATGTAAGAAATATGATAAAAATATGGTTGGTCAATGTGTAAAAATGGAAAGATTCATAGAAAGAATATATTTTGTTAGTAATTGTATATGTAATTATCCGTATGAATAGATTTTTTAAGTGTATTGAAAAAGGAAAATGATACAAATTTGTTTTACAATTATTTATTATTATATAAGTAAAGCAATCATGCACATCAATCACTGAAAAACTTTTTACTTTAATAAGTAATAATTATTTAAGTTTTATTTATCATTATTTTGTATAATTTATTATTGGTTATTTAAAAACAAGCAACAGCCTCGCTTCGCTCGTTACCGCTTGCCCGCGGGGCTAGCCTTTTTTCCATGGATTGAAACTCGCTGCGCTCGTCGCTACATGCAGGAATTTTTTAAAATATTTAAAATTTAAAAAATTTTAACATCTTTTGGTTTGTAGTAGCGCACATTTAAAATTCAAAGTATTATACTTGTTTTTATAATGTTTAAAATTATTATTAAAATTTTATAGATTTTTGAGTTTTAAAAGTTTATAAAACATATTTTATCAAAATTGTTTTATTACATATCTTTATGATTGTAGACCCATTTGAGATTCTAAGTTTGAATAATTTTTTACAATTCTTTAATATAGAAATAAAAATTAAAAATATTGTTTACATTAAATTTTTAATTAGTTTTAAATATGTAAGTTGTAAGTTATTAAATATAATATAAATTTAAAATACAGATGAGTTTTATGTTTGGTTAATTTTTTAAAACATTAATAATGTTTAACGCTGGCCATGAGTATTTCATAATTATTTAACTGAAAATATTTAATTTTAGCGATTGTTATTTTGTAATTTCACATTTTGGTTACATAATAAAATACAATTCTACCAATTTAATGGATACTTTTTATTTTGTTTTATTTTTTTTTGAAAAAAAAACTTTAGAAAATGTATTATATAAATTAGAATACAGATTTCTAATATATTTAAAATGATAAAGATTTTTCTTTGTTTCTCTAGGTTAATAAGATTAAAAATAAATCAAAATAATTACTCGAAAACTTTTCGTATAAAAAAATTTATCTAGGCTTTAAAAAAATAAAAATATATTCAAATCAAAGTATTGGTGATTTTTTTTTAATTGTAACGCCCATAGAAGGCGTTGAAGTAAAAAGGATATAAATAGAAGAATATTCACTAAAATACCACATTATTTTCCTTCATTTTGATTATTATTATTAAGTTAAATAAACTACATTCTTACTCATATTGTGATTCATACTAAAGAGGATAGCACCTCTATAAAAAAGCTTATATAATAAAATACTACAAAATTTACTTTTAAAATTCATTTATCAAATGTTTCGACTTAGAAATTTAGGTTAATTTTTTTTCCTGATTTTTACAAAGCATGGCAAAGCATTTAGATATTTTTACATTTTTTAAAAAATAAGGATTGTCTCGCTATATCATAAATTTGTAAACAATTTTTAGAAATTTTAACTGAGCGTAGCTAGATTGCGGCATTTTTAAACATTTTAGTTTAGATCATTTTTACATCAGAAAATTTGAAGATAAAAATCTATTCTATCCTAGGATGTATGGTATTCAAGAAAAATTTTATTAAATCTCAAGTAGCCAAATATAATTTGATTTTAATATTTTTTTATCATTTCTTAACAATTATCATATCTTGTACTGATTAAAAAAACTTTTAATTGACATAAAAGTTACATATAATTAAATAATAATTAATTTTTTCAACTATCCTATATACTATATTTTTAGGAATATAAATTGATATTTAAAATTGTTTAAAACAATTAATCTAATGATTTTTATGAACATTTCTTGTTTGATTTTCTTTAAAAGAATAAGTTGTTCTTGTAAATTTTCATTTTGGGGGATTACAAATTTCAATATTATTCTCACTTAAATATATGTATCTCAAAAGCAAAAATTCAAATAAAATTAATACTTATTTTTTTATCAGAATCTTAAAATATAATTTTATTCTAATTTCAAAAAGTGAATACAAATAAATTCCTTTTAAGAGGTAAACTTCTCTTTTAAAGTGGAGGAGGATTTTGGATCACTTAATAATTCTTAATAATTAGACCTTTTTTGATTAATTTTATAGTTATAGGCAATAAACATTTAAAATTACATCTATGTGTATAATATCAACTATAAAAACAATTAATAATATTTGTTTAATATTTAGTACCTTTACATTCATATATGTTAAAAATGCAACTTCGTACTGATATGATTTCTACATGTTTTTAATTTCATTTTCTTAAAAATACTTTGAAAGAAATCTAAAGTTTTTTTTGTCTTAATCTCTCACTCTACGTATATATTTATAAAGGATAAAATATGTTGATATAATATTAAAATTTTTTATATAAGCATTGTTTTCTTATTTTTTACTTACAAATGAATCTTTATTTTTGAAAGTGATTTAAGATTTAGTTACAAAGTCTTTTTTGATTATTACATTGCTATTTTTATTCCTCTAAAAGTTACGTTTTTTGGTTATCTTTGTTACTTATCTCAATAATTAATTTAAAATTTAAGAATTTTCCTATTATGCATGTTAAGAAAACGTCACTGAGCAAAAAATCTTGAAAATTTTCATAGGTTATTTCAGATTATCTCAAGAATGAATTGGGATAAATTAATCGTTAATATCTCAAAATGTGCGCAAGAAAATTTCCCTGGGCACTTTTTGAGAATTCGTAAATAGCTGTTCATTTTCCCAATTTTTTTTTGGAATTTTTTAAAAAAATGAAGAAAAAATTTTTTTCAAAAAAAAAATCGACTAAATATAATTAAGAATATCTCGATAACGGATAATCGGATAAAGCTTATACATATACCATTTGATAGAGAATGTTCTATTGCAAAAAAGTTGTAAATAAAGCAATATGAAATTAAGAAGTTTTTAAATATTTATTTTTGAGTAAACAAACGAATTTCATTTTTTCGATATTTTTGCAATCACTTTACAACACAAAACTCATACTCAAAATTTATCAATTTTTTTGGGATTATACTTAAAATGTAGAGAAAATAAATGCGCAGATGGGTTTTTTTGTTTTTTGAAAACTTTATCCTTTACTGAGATAATCAGTTTTGAAATCCTAAAATTTCGTTGATAAAAGGCATTTTTGAGAAATCTCGATATCTTAAGAATAAAAAAATAGAATAGTAAAATTTTTTCCAAGCATGTTCTACATCCACAATTACATGTTTCTGCGAATTTTCAGATCAAACAACTATTTTAAATACCAAAAATGGGTGGCTATATTTACCTTTTTTCCAAATTTGAAAGAGTGTATCTTAAGAATAAGACTTAAGAATGATATGATATTTTACAGTTTGCTAAGAAATTAAATGTACTATATATATTTTTTATCAAAACTTTAAAAATCGAAAATAATTTAAGACGAAATTTCTCCTCTAATATATATAGATGTCCAACATTATCTTACAATAAAAGTTAATTAATAATTTTATCGAAGTATTTTTTAATTCTTTTAACTTTAATTTATGTCTTTTATACTTTTCAAATTAAATATATCCGGAAAATGAAAACAAACTCTTCTTCGTGAAAAAAAAAATAAATGGTAAATAAAGAAATTAATTAAATTTTTTTCTAAATAATATTTAAACAAAAAATGCAATAATTTTATATTTAATAATGACAAGAATTTTATTATAAAAAGAATATCACTATTTAAACCATATTTTTTGCATTTTCTACCTTCTTTATTCCCTTTTAGCTTTATTTAGTCTTATAATTATTTTCATCGTTTTATTCATTTCGTTGAAAGAAATTACTGAATACAAAAAATCATTCAACAATTATACAAATTGTTTTATCTCTTGTTATTATTTTTACATGTAATTGTATTTTTGGTAAAAGGATTTTTAGTATTTTTGAATATTACCTTATTAAATTGTTTTAACAATAAAAACAATATGATTTTTTATTTAATTTTCTTATCATTGTCCGGATATTTCTTATAGTTTTTGTTTCATCTTAATTCATTTTTTAATTTATATTTTTTTTGTTTTATAATTATTGATAACCCATTATAATTCTTATTTTGTGATGTTTATACAAGATTTTACATAAAATTTTGATATATTGTTATGTGACTTCAAAGTCATTATAGAATATAAAAGGTTAATTTAAATATTTCCAGATTTGTAAATTATTAAATTTGCTCAAAATCATTAAACTTAAAGATGAATGCTTCTGATGGTAAAATAAATTACAATGGACAAGTTCTACCAACAGAAATAGAAGATACAGATGAACCATATAACTTCAATGGTGATCGTCCTTCTAATTACTTGGTTATGAATAATGAAACATTTAATGGTGATTATATGCATCACATTTACTCTAATTTACAGGAGGAAAATCAAAGGGATAATGTTTTTGAAAATTTCGAGGATAACTCATTATTTAATTGTCAATCTTTTTCATCAAACTCAAATACTCTATCTGATTCTGGAGTTGATTCACCATCCATAGATGGTACTTTAATTCCAATACCACTAGAGTATGAAAATAAAAATTTCCCTTACTATACAAATCATACAAATCAATCAAGTATAGATGTTTTATCATCAAATAATATCATTACTTTGTACGACAGCCCAAAAAGTATTGATGAAAAAAGTTTGAATAATCATCGAAATGATAGAATTAGGTTTAGTAAGAATAAAAAACTTGTAAATATGAGTGGTAATTTACAAAGAAATGATACAGCAAATGGTGTAACTTCTGAAAACAATTTGAATGTCACTAGTAAAGGCATTCAAAAAATTAGTAGTTTGAAAAGCTGTAAGTTTTTTTATGGTGAAATTTAATTCCATTTTCTTTAAAAGTAAAATTCTGTGATATAACTTTAAAATATGTTTAACTATTAAATAGCGATTTTAATTTAATTTCAGATGGTCAAAAAAGTTTTGATTATAATGGCGATAGTACCAAAAAATTTAATAATTTATCAGGATCATCAAATTTATATAATGATAGAAGTAGTAGTAGTAATGGTAAATTTCCTCCACTTATATTAACAGAGGAAGAGAGGAAACTGTGCGCCAAGGAGGGTGTTCATTTTCCTGAATTTTATCCGTTAACAAAAAATGAAGAAAAAGAATTAAAAAGAATTAGAAGAAAAATAAGGAATAAAAAATCTGCTCAAGAAAGCAGGAAAAGAAAACAGGTTTGATAAATTTTTTATATAATGATTAATTATTATTATTTTTTCATTTATCAAATTATAGGATTACATTAAAGCATTAGAGGAAAGGGTCCGCGAATATGAATATGAGAATAAGCAATTGAAGTATAGACTTGAATGTTCAAATAATCAAAATCAAAAGATAATACTACAATTGCGTAAATTACAATCAATTTGCAATGAGGATAGTAAAAATAATACTCACTTATAAACTTGTTTAGCTGTTATGGTTCTCTCCGTTTGTTTCTTTGTAGGGCATTGTTATTTATCGGTATCAGAAAATAATACAAATAGGAAAAATGATAATCTAAGGAAAATAAGATTTACAAGTAGAGCGTTGTTTTTAGAATCTGTATTAAGAAGCAATTTACATTCACAACATTTAATTGATAAAGATTATCCTGTTCCATGTAAAAAATTTTGTTGTTAATTTTAAAAAAAAGTTGTTGATCAAAGATAACTGTTTAGTACAGTTAAGTATCATTAAATATGATTGATATTCTTCAGTCACTCCTATAAGACTAAATTTTTTTTAGTTCTATTTGTTTATGATTGTTTATAGAAAATTTTATGTTGATGTTAAAAAAATAAAATTAATATAAAAATTTTAATTTTTACACAGTCTATTGGATAGTCACAAAACTTTCGTGTCCACTAACGAGATGAATTTAAATATTATGATAGCATATCAACGATACCATTTTTATGGGTAACTTAAGAAAGATTATTTTTCATTAGGCATATTTTTATCAAGATATTTTATCAATACTGACTTTTTACATAATAATCTGCTATTTTTTAGTTATCTTTCTTAAACTTTGCTACACCTTAATTGATAAGGATAGGTTAAATTAAAGTATATATATTATTGTGATAAAATCGAAGGATATTATTAAAAAATTATTTATATTCAGATTACAAAATATTTATATCAAAAGAGAAATGATTGCTTCAAGATGTGTTAGTAGAATCAAAACATCAAACTATTACTACAAATTATCTTCATCAGATGTAATAAATGATCGGCTAAATAATATTAGTAACAAAAACGATCTGTTCATTGTTGATTTATCACATTGTGGATTACATTTATTACCTAATGAAATAGGTAAACAGTCACATATAATTAAACATCTTATTTTGGATGGAAATATACTAGATGAACATTTTCTTAAAAATCATTACTTTCCAAATTTAGAAAGTTTATCATTAAATTCGAATAATGTAAGCAATTCATATTTGCTAATCCTAATGAACAATTCTAGATAAAAAATGTTGGTGTTCTTTTACAAATATTATATAGACAAGCACCAAATATAAGATTTCTAAGTTTAATTGATAATCCTGGTTGGCCACATCCAATAAAACATTCAAAAAATATGGTCTTGTATAGAAAATATTGCAAAATGACAGCTAATTTTTTCCCAAAACTTTTATTTTTGGATACCCATAAAATTTGCAAATGATTGTATTAATTAAATTTTACATAAGAATCTTTTAATAAATTATGATGTTTAAGACAATGCTCTCGAGAGGGTCTTGAAAAAAGTGCTCAATAATACTTTTATAATATTCCTTTAAAATATACTATTTTTAGTTCCATAATTTGCTATATTACATATAAGTATAATTCAAAACACATAAAAATGGTTTTTAAAGCGCAATGGAAACACATTTACAAGTTTTCTTATAGAAAACAAATTTCATAAAATCCCGTTCTTGTAATAAGATGTGCATAGAAAGTTTGTCCTTTTATAGTTTTGAATAACAAACTATTATTGAAGTTTATCTTTTAGAAAAAAAAATGTTCAATTTTCATCTCTTTTTTTATAAATTTATATGAAAGACATTAAAGCGTGTCAAACTTTTTACAACAAATTCCAATTGTCGGTAATCCTAGGTTTCATAATAACATCAAAGTGACCATGTTATCATCATTGTATATCTTCTACCAAAAGTTGATTAGAAATGAAGTTTCGAAATTTGAATAAGCTTCAATATTTTAACTCTTACTACTATTTTACAATTAAAAGGTAGTGGAGAAAGGAAATTGTTTAATTTTTGTCATATTGTTCTTACTAGAGTATACTCAAGAGCGTGATGGAAGAATAGAAGTTTAAAATGGTTGGAGTTCGTTGAAAGTATTTTAAGTGTAAATAAATGCCATAAAAATACTCTCAAGATAACTTACTTATATTTAACACGTTGATAACTGTACTTGTTTTTCGTTTTTTGGTATTAGGAATTAATGCGTTTTTTGCTTTTTTCATGTGTCATTAATATGGGCCACAGGATTCCTGATGGACTACTTTTTAAAATCAATTATCTATTTTGTAATTTTTTCTACTTCCCTATAGTCTAAAATAATGTTGCTTTGCTATGTTTTTCAGAAATGTGATTGTGGTTGACATGAGGAAGGACAGCTATGAAGTATACAGTGTAACATCCAAATAAGCGCTTTGCCGGGACCGAGGAATTTGGTGACTATTTAGAGGTTTTACTTATTTTGAGGTTTATTAATATATCACTAATAATGACGACTAAAATCGAATAATATGTATAAATATTTATTCGACCATGTTAAATGATGTAAAAAATGCCATATAAAGTAAAAAAACATAAAGAAATAACTATAAAATATACTCTAATTATAATTATTTATCTTTAGGTACATTAATTCAAGTAGTTTGTGATCTTATATTAAGAACTGTAATTAGTAACATGATATACTATTTTATGTTCTAAACGAGTTATAAGAGGAAGACAATCATCTATTTTAAAATTTTTAATATAAGTTCTTAAATTGTGTAGACCCCTAAAACTTTCATTCATTGTTTCTTCTTGAGTAATTCTTTTATCACTATTATAATTACTGACTTCATTATTACTAAGATCATAACATTCTTGCAATTTTAAATTACCATACGTATTTTTATTACCCTCTCTAATATCAATTTTAGAAAAATTTTAAGTAAATTTATGCCTCTAGTTGACTAAGAAATTATTTAGAGGTTAAAATATATGCAAAAATACATATGATTTTCTTATTACCGTGATTATTTAGGGGTACTTTACTAAGAGGCTTTTTTGTATAGAAATTTTAAAAAAAAATTGGAGACCAGATCTTACGGTGACCAAGTGGAGGTTTCTCTTATTAAGAGGTTTTTTATTGAGAAGTTACACTATACATGTATAAAAATTAGGAAACTTTATGCTTCTCTCCGTTTTTAAGACTAAAATATTGTACTAGAAAATTATCAAAATATTTCTTATTTAGTAGAAATTTTTATTTGACAAATAAAATTAATCAACTTAAATAATAAATATCTTTCAAGAATGTAAAACAAAAATATTTCCTTCCGCTTCACAAGATTATTCATAAAAACTAATATCATTCTTTAAAATAAATTTATTTTACTTCACAACTTTTTATACTTTACAGTTTCAAGAAATCAATTGTAAAATAAGTTATTTTCTTTTACTAAAGAAGTTGACAGTAGCATTCATGGATTCTTTGCTAGCAAATCTTTGCATTAAAATAGGAATTTCAACCTTATTTACTTCATGAAGTTTCTCTCTATGAATACCTCTTAAAAGTTTTTTGTTGATCTTCATTGCTTCAGGATACAACGATGAAATTTCTTTGACTTTCTTTTCTGATACCATATTAAAATCTGTGTATGATACAACTTCACTAATCAGGTTTCTTTCTTTAGCTTCTTGAGCAGTTAATTTCTTACCAAATATCAACATTTCCGAAGCTTTTAAGTGTCCCATCAATAATGGAAAAGTATAAGAACTACATCCTTCTGCACTAAGAGCTAACTTAAGAAATGGCGTTTCAAATGTTGCCTTATCAGATGCAATAACATAATCATACATAGCTAATGTTGTAACAGCAATTCCAAATGCAGGTCCGTTAATTAATCCAATTAATGGTTTATCATGATCAATAAGAGCTGTTACGAAATTATCAAGAATTTTAGAAAATTTCTCTGTTAATGCTTTGATATCTTCGACTGATCGAACATTGGCGAAATTTGATAAATCATTTCCAGAACTAAAGAAATCACCAGTACCAGTTATAACTGTAACAGAGGTAGTAGTATCCTTATTTGATTCTCTAAGAGCATTTCCAATGGCATCATACATATCCAATGTAAGAGCATTATATTTCTTAGGTCTATTCAATGTTATCTTGTAAACTTTACCTTCCTTTGTTATATCTATACCAGGTACATTGATAGATGATGATGACGTTGTAGATTCACTATTTATTTTTTCTTCTTCCTTCAATAGGTCATTTACTAAATCAACATACTTCTTTTCAGCTTCCTCACGACTCAAACCAAAAGCTTCTTTGTGAGCATCATATTTTGCACGGGCCACAAAATCCATTCCACCTGGTCTTGACTCAGAAACATCTCCACTAGTTGCCTTAAAAAACACATCAATAAAATCATTTATACCTTAAAAAACTAACCTGTTTAAATAAACCATACAATTTAAGTTTCATATCATTATCAGGTTCTTCACGAAGTTTTTTTAAATTTTTTTGTGCCTCAGCAAAATTTGATGAAGATAATCTTAAGGAATTAAACAAAAATCTATTTTTTCCTGATAAAGTACCTATCAAATTATTTGACCTTAAAAAAAACATTTTGTTTTAAAAAACAACTGAATAGAAATTAACTCGATAATGTATGAATATTAGAACAATATAATTAAATATACCATCCTTATAATCAATCAACAAAAGATGTACATCACAAACATTATTTATGGTAAATAGTTATATGCAATTATTGATAAAATGATAATTAAAAATGACACAGCTGAGAAAAAAAAATGTTTTTGTTTTACATGATGCCTCTTGAATGTGGGAGAGGGGACATTCGCTTTTACATGGGTAAGCTAAATGTCTTTATTTGTAAAAAATGAAAAATATGGGGTAAGCTCACTTTTTATATTTTCTACAACTTATTTTTGATTTTTTCATTGGATTCACTTCATATACGAATACACACTTCACAGCGACCTCAACCCTAAATAAACTAAAAAAGAAAAGGTGGAAATTAACTTACCCTTGGTCATTCATGGACAATCGAATGTCTACCCTCTTGTCCTTTAGAAAGATTTTTAAATTTTATATTCAAAAATTAGCAAAAAAACTCCGCCTCCGGCCTATTTAGTATAGTGGTTAGTACTCCACGTTGTGGCCGTGGCGACGTAGGTTCGATTCCTGCAATAGGCATCTTTTTTGACACTTTTAAGATGATGCTTGAATTACCAGTGTATGGAAGTTAGGACCAACTGACTTTTTTCTTTAACTATTTCCTTTGAAATCATAAGAAACTGTCTAATAAAGAAGATTTTGTATCCTAAAGTTCATCACTTCGCTACATTTTCTTAAGGTATTTTAATAAGACTCCTTTATCATTAAAAAGCTATTTTTTCTCTGAAGTAAAAAGATAATTTTTCTTTTAAAATAACTTTAATTTTCAAATTTGTATAATTATTTTAGATTTTAATCATTTTTGTTTGTTCAATACAATAGTATTCTAATCAAAGTTTATTTATAAAATTAGCGTTTTATTAAAAAACTTTTAATAATTTTATTTCTAAATTAAAGCATTATTCTAAAAAGTAGTTATTTTATACATTGAAAATTGTTAATAAATTAATATATATAACAAAATGTTCCTAGAAGATTCTAAAAGGTTATATAAAAAATTTTCTGAAATTCAATTTCTCTAGTAGCGTGAGTATCTTCATCCAATACATTTATTAAACTATTTCTAAATCAAATTAAAACTTTCTTATAATAACAGTAAAAAAATTTATCAGAAGTGATTTGTATCAAAGTATACCTAAGATCAATTGTTTACACTATGGTTGTTAATTTGAGCATTATGCTTCTGGCGTTTTTGCTTGTTCTTTTGAATTAGCCATGGTTCACCCTCTTTATTATAATTTTCCACAATTTTTAAAGCATGGGAGATTTGTTCCGGTTCTACAAAAATTATATCTTCTACAGGTTCTTCTTTCAATTCAGGAATAGACATTGTTGCTTTTAACTCCAACATAGCCTCTGCAGGTATCGGCCGGACACCATCTTGCTTTTCTTGTTTCATTTGCCTGTGAATCAGTTCTTTTTCTGGAGGAATCAATACAACACACTTTCTCTGAAAATCTTGGAATTGTGCTAATTTCCTTTTTCTTGCATCTCTAGAAACATTGGTACCATCAATAATATAATTATGCTTCCTTCTACATGCTAATCCCATTGCCTTTACAACAGCTTTAGCAGCTAAACCCATAACCATATCCCACCTTCCACTATGTATTTGTTTTCGTGGTATGCCATCTATACGCATTTGCTGTAATAAAGCATCACTCGAAATTACTCTCCAATGACCATCAGGATTATCACGTAAATATTTACGAACCCATGTTGTTTTTCCAGATCCAGGTAAGCCAACAGTCATGATAACAGTACAATCTCCTTTTCGTGGTGGTGGTTGTCTACTTCGTACCATTTCTTCAGAACAATTTATAGTATTTAAAAAGTAAACATCATTAGGTAGAAAGTTTGAGGGAAAATCTTCTTCTGATCCATGACCAAAATTTACTTTAACCTTACAATTTTTAATTGCTATATGAGCAAATATGGCATCATTATCTTTAAAACATGTTTCATTAAATGCAATTCCTAGAAATTCATTGTTTTTGTAATATGATATATGTCCTCGTGATATATCTAGTATTGTCGTTATTACATCATTGATACTAAATGGTTCACCATAGTCACTAAAAATACATCCAGTAGCTTTCATTGCTTTACTATTAAAACAATATGTTCCTGCTAAATCACCCAGTGCTTGACTTTTGTTATTTAATGACCATCCGACACGTATATCATATGGTTCACGTTCCTCAAAAGGAACATGTTTTAATGATAGATGATCTACTATTTTTACTTGAAAACAAAATTTTTTACCATAACTGCTTAAATTTTTATCATATTTAATTCCATAATTTGATCGAATCCCACCCCACATTAATGCAAAACCATCACTGTTTTCGGGTTCAATGAGCCATTTATCATCAACAGAAGCTTTTATGTGAAGATCGGCATTATCTATAAAAGCTTGTAATATATATTTTTAAATAGAAAACTTACAATAATCTAAATCAATTTCATCATTCATAGGAGGTGCCTCTTCTTCAGGTATTACTACAGCATTTTTGTCTTTTTTTTTCTTTATACCAGCAGCTTTGGCAAAGTAATCATCCTCTTCAACATCTGATTGGACAGGCTCACCGTGAAATTCTGGTAGTGGTTTTACATCCTCCACGAAAGTAGATTCACAAGGAAATTGTTCATATTTATAATCTACTTTATCATTTAGATTTTTGAGAACAGCTGTGGCCTTTTGAAGTAATGCGGCAGGATCTTTCATCAATTCGGCAAGTTTATCTTGACTGTCATTATCATTTATGTACTGTTCATTTGAATATATACTTGTAGATGGCACATATTCATCAAAGTTATTTTTACTATCTGAAATATAACTACCACTTTTTATATCATACAAATTTTCTGATATTTTGTGGAAATTATTTCCCGTATTTATCAAATGACTTCCATTAATAACAATTTCATTTTTGTTTTCATAAACACCTAATAAACAAGGATTTTCAATAGTTGTAGTGATAATTGAACTACATCTGTTTGGAGATCTTGATATCTCATCTGAGGTAGGTGTATCAAATGAGCTAATTTTTGAATTCATATCCATATTTATTCTATCTTGTTTCGATAAGTGACCATTTAAAGGATTATAATATTTCCGTTTACCGTTTATGGTGTTATTATAATGCTCCACAAGATTGACAATCGTTTCTGGTGGAGGAATATTATTTTCGCTTGTTGATGGACCTTCTTCAAATAATCTACGCTTTCTCCTTACACTTTTTATTTCTATATGTTCATTTTTATTTTCTTGAAATGGACACGTTTCCATCATGTCATTTGGTATTTCTACATTTTTTAATTCTACACGTTCACTTTTATTCTCTTGAAGCTGGCATGTTTCCATTATATCATTGGATGTATCAATATTTTTTGCTTCTATATGACCACTCGTGTCTTCTTGAAGTTTACATGTTTCCATTGAATCATTTGATGTATCTATATTTTTTACTTCTATATGCTCAATTGTATCTTCTTGAAGTTGGCATGTATTCATTGTGTCATTTGATGTATCTACATTTTCTGCTATATTAACATCATTAATTTCTGTTATATTATCATTTTTAAATTCTGCTATACTATCATTTTTAATTTCTGCTATATTAACATCTTTAATTTCTGTTATATTATCATCTTTAAATTCTACTATATTATCATTTTTAATTTCTGCGGTATTATCATTTTTACTTTCTGTTAAACTATCATTTTCGACGTTTGATTGTGAAACTAATTCATTTGAAGGTAAAAAAATTGTTTCCTTCAATACACTCATTTATTTCATCATGATTCTCAACATCAGAAGATGCCTTTGATGGTGGTTTTATTTGATTTTCTAAAATGATATTAAATAAAATAAAATGAATATGATTAAATTTATTCAATAAGAAGTTTAAAACTCATATAATACTAGCTCGAATTAATTTAACAGCTTAGATAAGTTCCCACTACATAAAAGTTTCTAATGTAGACATTTAATATACATGATTAACATATTTTCATTACCAAAAGTTAGCCTCTTCAGTTGGTATTGAAAGTATCATGTTATTTTAATTAAACAAAAGCTACTAATAAACTAAAGTTATTCAAAAAAGATTCATAAAGGTAATCATTTGTTCTAACAAAATATAAAGAATATATATACATACTTTTCTACTTTATTATTGAGAATAAATCAAATTAAAAAATATAAAACATTACCTTGTGGTACTTTTTCTTCAAAAGACAGATTTGCTTCCGTATCAGATTGAGATAATGGCAAAGTTTCATTACAGTTTACTCCATTTTTTTCAATGTGTTCAAGCAGCCTTTCAACTAAAGCATCTTTTCTTCCTGTTGATTTAAGACCCCTTTTTGAAAGTTCTTCTTTTAAACGAACAACGGGAAGGAGAGGAATTAAGAGCGCATTTAATTGTGGTTCTGAAGATTCTTTATGTAGCGCAGCAATTCTTGCACTTGATCTACGTGTGTTCATATTTATTTCGAAATATTTTGTTATCTAAAATTGTATGAGAAATATGAGGGAAAAAAATCAAAACGAAATATCGTCATAAGAGAAAAGACTTTTTAAAGATAATATTTTTAATAATTATTAATATTAAAAAATAACAGTAAAATAATTTTAAAAAAATGTAGAATAGATCCTAAAATAAATTAAATAATTGTATTTAAGACAAAAATAAAACTCTGTGGAGTAACGTTTACTGCTTTGTTTTTATATCCTCTTAACAAGAATTTTCTGCTTTGCTATCATACATATGTGCAAGTATCCGTTGAGAAGTCTACTTTTTTTTAATTATTTTTGACATGTTATTTTAAATAAAATTTTAACTAAACAATGTTCATTAATAAATGCCATGTGACGAGAAATTTGCGTGTCAGATGAGTTTTCACTGTTGAAAGCAATGAATTTTTTTGGCGCACTGATGGCTATAGGTTGAACTACATTTTCAATAAAAACTATAAACAGAATGATTTTTTCTTATCTATTTTTGCTTTTAGGTTCCCTAAAGTATTTTATATTTTAAAATTTCAGAGATGACAGATAGAATAACAAGTTTGCAAGATTCCATTAATAATTTAGCTGATCAAATGGCAAATGGTATTGGTGTTTTACAATTAAATGCAGGACCTTGTCCATTAGGAGAAGTGACAGATTTTATAAAAGAAGAGAATCTTAGTGAAATTTATGCTTCTGATATTGCATTTACATCCAAGATAATTGACAATTTAATTGAATCTTTACCAGCTATTGAAAACAACGAGGAAAAAACTGTAAATGAACTGGCTAAAATTAATGTTCAACGACAACAAGAAACAGCAAAATTGAAAAAAGAAATTAATGAAGCTAGTAAATTGTTGAAGATATTAAGTGAAGCATTAGATGACATAAGTAAAACTCAGATCGAAGCCAGGCCAAGAGTTTAAATATATTTTATTATGTATTTTTTGTTTTTTATTTAAAAAATTTGTACAAATTAAAATCTACAGATCTTTCTGGTTTTTAAGATTTGAGATATAAAAATCTACTTTCCCTTTTGTTGTTTGTGTTTATAGTTTTTATAATTTTTTTTAAAAAAGCAAGTTGAAAATAAACTGAAATTTCAACTAGTAAAAATTACTCCTCCATAATAATATTTTCCATTAAATGATTTTTATTTAACTTCTTTTATTTTAATCGTAAATCCATTTTTCTCTTATCAATTAATGAAAAATGAATTTTAGATTAATTTATAAATAATTTCTTAATGTTCCATTAGAAATCACTCATAATCTAAATATTTTATTTGTTTGTCTTCCATTGTTTATATATGACGTCAAGACTTTTAAACCGTTTGATTTTACTTATTATTGATAAATGTTACAGTTTTAATGTTTCAACAATAATTGTACCATGTTACGATACTTAAAATTATTATATTTATCACAATATAATTTTTACTTTAATATCTGTTGTTAGTTATATCATATACAATTTATTAATAAGAAAAAACTGAAGTACTATTATTGATTTCAAGATTTAATTAATAGTTTTTTTATTAACAATAGAGTTTGTTTGAATAAAATATAGTAAAGAGCTTGTTGTTAAGAAATTCTAGTTTTGTAGATTTTAAATAATACCAATTATTAAAATTTTGTTTTGAATAATAATTTTAGAAGTATTTTATATTAAATGTGGTTTTAAATTGACAGCTTCTGACCGGTAAATTTACAAAATTGAAACAAAACGTTTGGTAACTTTGTTAGTTGTATAAATTTTATTCCTCCCAGGCCCGGTTAGCTCAGTCGGTAGAGCACCAGACTCTTAATCTGGCTGTCGCGGGTTCGAGCCCCGCATTGGGCTATCTTTTGCCATTTAAATTAATTTCTTCAAAATTAATTTTCAAACAATATATATGTTTTTAATTTCTCGTTAAAATTATCCTCAAAAAGGGTTTATTTTTGTTTATTGATATCGTCTCTATAAATCATTTATAGGACCATAACTCATTTCTTTGTGTAATTTTCAAATAAACAGGTTATTACTTTCTTTTGACATATTTGTTATAACTTTTCAATATTTTCTTCTAAGTGTCATAAACCATTATTTTTTAAGATCAAGGGTCAGATAAAAGTAAACGTTGTATACTGAAGACTGGAAAGAATAAATTTTCGAAATAAGAAGAAACAAGTTAATGTTCATTGTTAATTAATCATAAAGAAATGAAAAGTTTATTTTAGCATAGTATAAAAAGAATAAAAGTTTACCATATTATGTTTTATTTGAATAATAATGTTATTATATTTTAAGTATATGTTTATTTATTTTATATTATATATTAATTTTATCTCATGCTATGAATATAGTGGTATACTTGAAGGAAGTGGTGAAGATGAAGACTCTGAAGAAGTTAATTTAAGTGAACTTATTAGTTATGATCAAGGACTACCTATTGCTAAATTTCCAATATTAGCAAGGTCTTCAGGTAAAAGTGGCTTAATACCTTTATCAAAAGGAACAACAGGTGAACTTACAGGTTTTACAAATGGATTGACGGATGAAATGAAAATGTTACTAAAAGAAGACAAAAGTGGAATAAAATTTTCTAAAAGAAAAAATAAACAAATTTCATCTACAAGTGTTCATAATGTAATTGTTGATTCTGAAGAAAATAAAAAAAATAATTTATTTAATTCAAAAAAGAACACAGATAGTAATGAAGAAGATTTGTATAATAATTTACCTGAGGAAAAAGGACAATTTTTAGTTGAAAAAATGCCATTTTACATAGGAGCTATTAAAAGAAATAATGGAATGAAAAGTTTAAATGCATTTGGAGCATATGGAAAAAATCATATTCTAAAACCCTTTAATAGAGGAAACAGTGGATATGGATCATCTTTTGGTGATAAAGAATATAAACTTAAACCAGGACAATACTTTGCTGGACAAAGACCTCCAAATTCTCAAAGCCAAAGTTCTGATACTCGACAACAAAATATTCAACAAAATGTAGTTAAAAAAGGTGTCAATTTTAGAAATGTTATTACAAGCAACCCACCACAAAATCCAGTAGTTTCAAAAAATTTAATTCAAACTCTATTAACAGCTACAAACGCTGCTACTCAAACTTATAATAGATTGAAAGTAACAAATCAAAACATAAAATCAGATAAAACTTATTTATCACCATCATTAGCCAAAATTGGTGTAACCACTACTCGCCACAATATAAAAAATTCTAATCATACTGCAACTAGAATGAGACAAAATAATTTACAACAACATGACAAAATTTCTTCTACAAATGGTAGAACTTTTGTTCATGGTATTTCTATGACACAGTTTAAAAAATTCCCAAAACCATTAGAAAATACGGAAAGATTTTTAAACAAACAAAATAATGAAAATGGTGATAATATAAATAATATTTTTGTTACTCCCCCAAAAGAGCCTATTGAATTATCTCTAAAAACTTATTCTCATCAATATCCAGTACAAAATTCATTTGGTGAAAAAAGCGTTGATAAATCTCCTAGTAGTGGTATATCATATGGAGCTCAATTTGGCAGCATTATTTATCAACAACAATTGCCAAATACAGAAAGTTCAAATTTATTGGTTCAACAAAATCCTTCTCAAGTTGAGACGAACAAATACTTACCTATTTATTCTGATAATCACCAGAAAAGTCTGAAAATAGAAGACTTTAATCATGAACTTCTAAATAAAAACATAAATGCACAATATATTCATGATGACTTTGAAGTATCATGTTGTAATGGAGATTTAGTTGTCTCAACAAATTCATGTTGTGAAATGGATTCAAAAATCCTCGATAATGAATACTATCAAAACGATGGTGTCAATAAAAATTTTATTGATAAGAGTAACATTCATTATTACAATACTTTTAAAAAAGTAAAAGAAAATTCTGAAGAATATGGTGACATAAGTAATAGCATGAGACGTAGACCTACATTTAAAAGTTATAAACCAACTTCAAAAATTCAACCATTATTTACAGAAATGGAAAAGCTTGCACCGCTACCAGAAAGAATAGGTGACATCTACAGCAATAATTTCGGAAACCCTAATGCTTGAGATGCATATGATAATAATATAAAATTAGACTTAATTTATTCACAATAATTCTTTCTTAACTTTATTATATCTATTATTACAAAATATTCCGAATTCTTTTTAATATTCTTCACAATTTGACAATAAACGATATCTTTTCACTCCTTCTGGGAACGAATAAATTTTCAAAGAAGTTCTCCTAAAAAGTTTAAAATTTAATAGAAAACAATATGTCAAATATATATTTTATATTTGAAATGTCTTTCACAACATTAAAATTACATTGACACAAATATGAATTTAAAAAAATTAACTTGAATCATTTTTAATGATAAATAAATAAATTATATAATTAATTTATATTTGTTACCGTGACTTTAATTGTTGTGATGATACAAAAATTGTGTCTCAAATTTTTATCATTAGCTTACTGATTGCGTTTTGAGTCATTTTTATTTAGATAATCAAGATTAAAAGCATTAATCTTAAAATGTTCACATAATTGGCGGACTAGACATATTCCATAATGGCAATGTAAGAAGGTAAAAATAATACCTGATATTCTTAAAATGTTCAATTCATGGTCTCCAAATACACCTGAGACACAAAGAAAAGAGATTACAGTATATGCAATGGTAAGTTTGTTAAATAATTCTGTTCTTGTACATGACATCTGTGAAATTATTAAATGAACAGCTACATTGGAAAATACAGTTCCAACAGTCCATAAGAACAACCTTGGTGAAAGAGCAATGACATTTGATGGTGAAAGGTTAGCCCAAATTACAGATGAAGTGAATAAAATTGTTGGAGAAACCATTGGTAATGCAAATTCATAAAAGTTTTTTTGTTTTCCAGATAATTCAATAAAATAAGCTTTATACATATTGTAAAATGACATTAAAAATGAGATAATACAAGATAAGTAAAATCCTATTTCAAAAAGTTGAACAAAGGTATAACCATTAATTGGTTCAAATTGATAATATTGATAACCATTAAAATATGTAAAAAGATAAAATAATACAAGACCATATTGAGAAAGATCATATCCCCAGGATAAAAACAATACCCCTGTATTATATTTTTCCCAATGTGTAACAATAAAAACAAGTTGAACAGAAATCAAAATTCCTAACAAACGTTGGGGTGTTGTTGAATAAACACCTTGACCAAAAATAGAAAATATTGTTATTGTAAATGGTACTGTTGCATATGAATCTAATCCATGATCAAATAATTCTCCTGTTGGACCAGATGCTCCTGTTCTTCTGGCTTGTTTACCATCAGTACCATCTAGTAAATGTCCTAAAAATGTGCAAATTGCAGCTAAAAGCCAAAACCAATTAGGTATTGGATCTTCAGCATTTTTATATGAATTTCTTGTAATATAAGGGATCTAGATATGAAACTAAAAAATAACAACCCATAACAAGAGATGCCCCAATTAATGTTATTAAATTCGGTGCTAACCATTTAGGATAAAACTATAATTAATAATAAATTAATAACAGACACATATATGGTATTTTTCTTACATACATTTACAAACCAATTCCAAAAAGGGTGTGAAATATATACAGAAATAGGAGAATTGTCTATACAATTATATTTATAGTTATCAAATCCATGAATTTTTGCACTGTTTAAATATTTATAATTAAAAATCCCCATATTTAAAATTTGTAATTTTCCTTATCCAATTGAAGAACGGTGATATACTAAAAAAATATCTAGTTGAAATCGTACGAGTGTATTATAATCATACCACAAGAAAAGTACAATATAGTGATTATAATTTAGAGATAAAAATTATATGTCGTTTGTCTAAGGTAATAATAAATGATTATTTGATAAATTTAAAACGAATATAAGTACTAGCTAAAACATAAAAGATAACATTTTTGCATTCAGAAAGTTGACAAGATAAAATTATTTATTAGAAATTAAACAATTTTACATTTTATTAATTCATTAATAACATATTACTTCCATTGAAATCATATATGAATTCTACATAAATATTTATTAGTAATTTTATTTAATAAATTTATAATAAATGTCAACTGCTACGAAAAGTACAATATATGCAAAATTATATCTGGTGTCTTAGAAAGAATGCAACAAATATATTACCACAAACATTTTATCATTATTCATGTCTATAATTACCCAATTAATTGAAGGTTACGTTTCTGAAGAACACTCTGACACTACTCGGGCTTCTGGAAGTGTTACACTAATAGAGAATGACAACAAATGTTTATTATTTGATTGTGGTGATCCATGGAATGGAGAACAATTAAAAGAAAGTTTATATACAAAACGCCTACTAAAAATTACTGATATAACGAACGTTATAATATCCCATTGGCATATTGATCATACAGGAAATCTAGGTATTTTTGACAAAAAAAAACTACGAACTAGTGTGGAGGAATTTGATGAAATAGAAAAAATGATGAATATAAAAGTCGGAGTAGTAAAAGATTGTCATTCAAGTAAAGATGTCTATATAATAGCATTTGATGGGAAACATTACACATTAATTGCTGGAGATTTGTTTGAAAATGAAAATGATATATGGGATATGAATTATTGGTGTTGTCAATCAAAAAATATTCCGCATCAAAAACTCCAAAGGTATTTATTATCTAAAAACGTTAGTTATATTATTCCTGGACACGGACCAACATTTGAAGTGACAGATGAGCATAAAAAAAAACTTTATGATGACATTTTTAAAAATAGTGATTCAGTAAATATATACAAAACGATAAATAATAAACATAAATGTTACATTGAAGGACCTGATTATCATGTTGTGATAAATGACTGGACTTTTGAAACGAATGAAGAATATGAAAAAATAACACACCTTATTATAACTCACAATAACTATGACTATTTTGTTAATATAAACAACTTTTCAAATGCAAAATTGATAATGGATAATGATATTACTACCAAAAACTCATACTTTCCTAATGAATTAGTAAGTTTATTAAGATAAATTATGCTACAATTTTTTTAGAATCAACAATTCAAACGTGAAAAAGCTCTAAGTATAGGAAATTCAGTTTATATTAAATATAATGGAGAACAACTGACAGTTGTAGCTATCTCTAATAATGGTGACTTTTTTACTATTGTTGATTGATATTTTGCTAAATTAATGATTTAATAAAGATAAATGAAGATATAGTAATTATTAATTACAATTGAAAAAGATAAACTTTGCTCTGTACTAAAAATAAAAATAATTGTCTGTTGTAAAAATAGATTAGAAAATAGAATAATTATTAATGTAATTCCTCCTTTTTCAATTGGCTTGATAAAGAAGTGATCTTTTAAATTTAATGAAATAGCTACTCATTAAAATGTTTCTAATATCATATTGAATGTACATTACACACAATATTCATTAATAAAATGGAAATTCAAGAATCAAAAGAATAGAGATAAAAGTTTATTATAATTTTTTATTTAATCCAAAAATTTATATATTTTATCCAAAGTCATATAAATATTTTTAAATAAAAATATAAAATCAAAATAATTAACTAACATTAAACCTTTAAATAATTCGAAAATCTCAACAATGATATTTTTAGATAAAATTTTAATTTTATTTTGTAAAAAGTTGCATTAACTATATTAAGAAAATGCTTTATAAAATTATAATTTACTTTTTAAAATTAAATATTTTGCATACAATTTAAATTGGAATCAGAAATAAGCATATTTTAATGCTAATATATTGTTATGGAAACAAAAAATTATCATACTAGTAATTAATATTAATTACATTAAAAAAGAAAATTTTCACAAATATATATTAATGTAATATAAAATAAAATTATGGGTAAATAAATTATAGTTATTTTGAATAAATATACATTTAATTAATATATTTTATAATTTATAAAGTTTATGTAAGACTACATGAGAAGGTTATATTAAGAATAAAACTAAAAAATAACAAATATTTTACTTCATATAAATTGATTGAATATTCTATTTCTTTATTTTATGTGTACTTTAATTTCGTAATATTCTTAATATTTTACATTCATAGGTGTGTGTTTAATTAAGAATTAGAAACATTTTTGAAGTATTTTATTTTTGTTAAGTTGCTTGATTAATTATCAAAAGTTAACTCAAACTTTTGAAAAATCATTATTATTATTATCAGAGTTAATATGATTATGGTATATTTGCTCAAATAAATGTTAGAACAAATAATATTTATTCGATTTTATTTAGTTGTAAATTAATTTTTAATTTAACTGTGTTATAAGTAAAAATTCTAAATATCTATATTAACCGTTTTGCTTATAAAAATTGATAAAACTTTTTTTACCAGTATATGCAACATAATAAATTATTAATTTGTTTTTACTTTCAAAGTTACAGGAGATTATTCGTTACTATGTTTAAATAATAATCAACATATAATAGCATTTTAGTTCGATTAGAAAGTATCTGTAGAGTGATTAAAAGATTAGTACATTGTACATAAAAATATTATAATTTAAATTCACAATAATATTGCTTTATTTAACTTTGACTATTTTTAATTTGCGTACTTGTCCATAAAAATGTTGTTCCAACAAAATATAATATATTATGCATTAGTGAAAAAAAGTATATGCTATAAATTATAAAAACAAAAGCATTAAATTTATCACATGGCTGTTTTTATTTCAACTCCTCAATAAATAACATACGAAATAAATTTTTAACATAAACTAATCACTTGTTTGTTAAAAAATATAGTCAATAATTTACATTCAATCAAACTTGCATATTTTACGAGAAAAGCGTTTTCAAAAACATTATAATATTAAATAACATTGTTTCTATTAGAAAACACTAAACAAGCAAAAGTTATTTAAGTGTAATCATCGATAATACGCCTTGCAAATAAAGTTATTTACCAATTTTGCTATTTTTTTTTTAAAAATATTTATGTATATTTTACGCAGTCTTACTAATTTGCAATAGCGAAAAATCAATCTTGAACATTACGGTACGTTTTTACAATCAAAACAATAGTATTTATTTGATTGATAGAAATTGAGGTTTCTACTAAATAACAATTACTCCCCTTTATAAGTATTATTTTACAAAACAAATAGTTTGTTGTTTGTAAGGATAAAACTAATTAATATTTTGAAATCCAAAAATTGATTAAACCACAAATGCAAATTTATTTAACATTATCCTGTGTTGAAATACATCAATACGTCAGCTTTACAAATAAAATATCATTATACATTTTTTTAAAACAATTCTCTTTCTGCGTGTAACTAAAGCGTTTCTCAGAATTGATTTTCTACTAGGTTATTTTTTTCGGAGAAGTGGGTGTATTAAGTACAATTGCTACAGGTAATCAATTTTCTTATTTAATAAACTTCGAAACATATAAAAAGAAAAAACTAGGAATTCTTTTACTACTTTATTTTGTTATTTTAACTACCAAATAAGTAGATAGTATTAGAAAGTAAATTTTTTCCCCTTATTTTTTTTAACTTCCAAATAAACCAAACTCCAATGATATAATAAATATCAGCTGTCTATTGGGAGAACACACCCTTTGTTTATTGATGACAGTTTCATCAGGACCATAGGTTGGCACATCCAGCTTATAATGGTACACATAAATTTTTTACAGTTATTTTTTAAATTTTGCCAAATCGTAGATACCATTGGAAATTTCATAAATAAGAAAAATATTTATGTGAAAGCTCTATGCATTGTTTATAAGTTTTATTTACAGGAGAATTTTTTATCCTTGTTTGTCTTAACGCGATTTGTCTACCATGGCCAGGTGCATTCATGGTGTTATGACAACATCTGACGATTCATATTTGCTTCCGGAATCCTCTTCTAGCTCACCTTATCAAGCAAGGCTTCCAGTTACCACGTCAAGAAGTTGTTTTAGAAGATTTTACGAAAGCATGTTTAGGTAAGTAGAACTTTATATTGCTCTAAAAATTTACATGAATCAGTACCAAACAAATATAATATTGATATTTTCCTCCATGATTCAAAAACAAATATGATAATATATACATATTTAGAAAGTATAATATTATTTTTAAAGCAAACAAATGTGGGATATATACTTTTGTATTAGTATAAGTAAAAATATATATAAGTATTGAGAATGATTATACACAATCTAAACGTTGCCACGACGTTTGTCTGCGCAATACCGAACATTAGTACATTTCGATAAAGTGAATAAATATAATATCTATCACCCATTCTTGACCGCTTTTCCTAGAAATATATTTCTTTATGCAAAATTTTACGATACAAATAATTTATCTAAAGGTTACCTTTGGGACATTAACATTATTTTAAATATTTTTACAAAAAAAACAGTTTCGGGGTGGTTAAAAATCGTTGAAAAATTTTCTATACACTACAAAAATTGATATTTCTTTTATGGTATATTATATGTAAAAAGAATAATTCTACGTATGTGTAGTATTATATAAAATTTTTACTGATTTCATAATCACAAATAAGCTAGTTATTATTATTCATTGGTGATACTATATATTTATACATGCTATTTATTAAAATTGTGGTTTGCTGACTTTATTATTGAGTTATAGTATCTTTTTCAATATTCATTATTTTTATGAAAAAAAAATGGAACAAAGAAAAAAACTCGATGTTGCATGTTCTCTTGAAGAATATAATGATGATGAAATGATAGAAGAGGATCCATCTTTTCTAAGTATATTGTCTGTATAAAATTAATCTTTTTATAATTATATATTATCATTTTCCATTTTTTTTAGATGTTGTAGAAATATGTTGAGGAGAAAACGTTCTTTACATTCACGAACGCTACGATTAGGATATGGACCAATATCTGGTAGTCATTCTAAATTTTGTACCAAATAAAGTATGCAATCAAAAATATAATCTTTTCACTTTTATACCATTAGTTCTCTTTCAACAGTTTAAATTTTTCTTAAATTTATATTTTCTTTTAATGGCATGTACACAATTTATTCCTGCTATACAAATTGGTGCACCTATCACATATTGGGGTCCATTAGGATTTGTTTTAACAATTACCTTGATAAGGGAATTTTTCGATGATTTTGCAAGATTTTTACGTGATCGAGAAATGAATGGTGAGAAATACGAAAAACTAACAAGAGATGGATTTGTCACTATAAAAAGTTGTCAAATACAAGTTGGTGACCTTATAATGATTCATAAAGACCGTCGAATACCGGCCGATGTAGTATTATTAAGAACATCAGAAAAACAAGGTGCTTGTTTTATAAGAACTGATCAGTTGGATGGCGAAACAGATTGGAAATTACGTATTGCAGTTCCTTATACTCAAAATTTGACCAGTGATCTTGAACTAATGAATATTAATTGTGAAGTTTATGCAGAGAAACCACAGAAAGATATACATGCATTTGTTGGTACATTTAAAGTGACTAATGATGATAATACCATTCACGATTGTTCATTAAATGTAGAGAATGTTCTTTGGGCAAACACAGTTTTAGCATCTGGACATGCTATTGGTGTTGTTGTATATACAGGTCGTGAGACACGTTCAGTTATGAATACAACACTCCCTGATTCAAAAGTTGGCCTTCTTGATATGGAAGTTAATAATTTAACCAAAATTTTATTTTTATTTGTTATGGTATTGAGTGGTGTTATGGTATTGATGAAAGGTCTTGATAATAATTGGTACAAATATCTTATTCGTTTTGTTCTACTATTTTCGTATATTATTCCAATATCGCTTCGTGTAAATTTAGATATGGCTAAATTGTTTTATGCTTGGATTGTCGGTAGGGATAAATATATTCCAAATACAGTTGTCAGGTCTAGTACAATCACAGAAGAAATGGGAAGAGTTGCTTATCTTTTAAGTGATAAGACAGGAACACTAACACGAAATGAGATGAGATTTAAAAAGATCCATCTTGGTACAGTGGCATTTTCAACTGACTCATTTAGTGATGTAACAAAACATGTAGAAAGTGCGTACAGAGGTACATTAGGAAGGCATTCTTTTTCTGTTAAACTTCAAACAGCAGTTGAAACGATAGCATTGTGTCATAATGTAACTCCAATATATGAAAATGGAACAGTATCATATCAAGCAGCCTCACCTGATGAAGTTGCTTTAGTTGAATGGACTGAAGTTGTTGGTGTAAGACTAGCCGAAAGAGACCTAACTTCAATGACTTTACAATTGAATAATGGTGAAACTCGTGCTTTCCAAATTTTACATCTCTTTCCATTTACATCAGAATCCAAGAGAATGGGTATTATAGTAAAAGATCAAACCACTGATGAGATATCATTTTTAATGAAAGGTGCTGATACGGTAATGAGTAAAATTGTACAATACAATGACTGGTTAGATGAAGAATGTTCTAATATGGCTAGAGAAGGATTAAGGACACTTGTTGTTGCTAAAAAAAGTTTGACACCAGAACAATTAGCTGATTTTGAGAAACAATATCACCTAGCTAAAATGTCTTTAACTGATAGAAATGAAAATATGGCAGCTGTTGTGAGAAAATTAGAAACCGATTTACAATTAATTTGCCTTACAGGTGTAGAGGATCGTCTTCAGGATGAAGTTACACAGTCACTGGAATTATTAAGAAATGCTGGAATCAAGGTTTGGATGTTAACCGGTGATAAACTTGAGACAGCAATTTGTATTGCAAAATCATCAGGTCTTTTTTCAAGAACTGACAATGTACATGTCTTTGGTCAAGTACAAACACGAACAGAGGCACATAGTGAATTAAATGCTTTGAGAAGAAAGAGTGATGTTGCACTAGTTATGACAGGAGCTTCTTTAAATGTATGTCTTCAGTATTATGAAGCAGAGGTTGCTGAATTGGTTTGTGGTTGTGTAGCGGTTGTCTGTTGTAGATGTTCACCAGAACAAAAAGCACAAATAGTAAATTTACTCAAAAAGTATAAAAGCCCTCAAAGAATAGCTGCTATTGGTGATGGAGGTAATGATGTTTCCATGATTCAGGCTGCACATGCTGGTATTGGAATTGATGCAAATGAAGGAAAACAAGCTTCATTAGCTGCTGATTTTTCGATAACTCAATTTAAACATGTTTGTAGACTTCTTTTGGTTCATGGTAGATTTTGTTACAAACGAAGTTGTGCATTATCACAGTTTGTCATGCATCGTGGATTAATTATTTCTACAATGCAAGCAATATTTTCATGTGTTTTTTATTTTGCTTCAGTCAGTCTATTTCAAGGATTCTTAATGGTAGCATATTCTACTGTTTATACAATGCTTCCTGTATTTTCATTAGTTGTAGATCAAGATTTAACAGCAGCAAATGCTCTAGCATACCCTGAACTTTATAAAGAATTGCGGAAAGGAAGATCACTTAGTTACAAGACGTTTTGTATATGGGTTATTATTAGTTTATATCAGGGTAAATTATTTATAATTATGTTCATTGGAAATAATATTATATTTTAGGTTCTGTTATCATGTACGGTGCATTAATATTATTTGATTCTGATTTTATTCATATTGTTTCAATTTCCTTTACAGCTCTCATATTTACTGAACTTATTATGGTTGGGTTAACTATCCATACATGGCATTGGGCAATGTTTGTTGCACAAGCCTTATCAATATTTTTATATATATTGTCATTATTGTTTATGAATAATTTCTTTGATCCTGAATTTGTTCAATCAGTTGTTTTCTTAACAAAATCTGCAGTGATAACAGCTGTCTCATGTTTACCATTATATTTTATCAAATTACTTCGAAGAACTTTTTCACCTCCATCGTATGCAAAAGTTAATTAATGCCAAGTAATACTTTTATATTCATTTAATTCTGTACAAATTCTGTATTATATTTTTATATTTATTTTAAAATTTTACCACTAACAAAACATATGATAAAATAAACATTTAATTTATTCTTAGTGATGATAAATTTAAATCATCACAAAATTTGAGTATATTCTCTAAAATATATATACTAATTGTGTATAAACAAAATTAATAACATTTACAGTTATTTTTAATATTAGAAATTACCATGATCCGGGAATTATGTTATACATCAATTTTTTTAAGTCCAATTATACCATTTTTGTTTAGTGGAATATTTCATAGCTCCCTCCAAATTATTATAGCATTTTTTGGAGCATTTGCTTGGATTTTAGCATTTTTAGTATCTTCCACTATATGGAAAGTGGGATCATTAATATATGAAAACATATACCTTTATGCAGGTTTAGCAATTATCATACAGGAAGTATTTAGAATATTATTCTACTATGTGATACGTTACGGTGAAAAGACATTAGTGAAATTGGAATCTCGCTCAAATATTCAAGTATCAGGATCCTCATCAATGGATAGAGATATTAATGATGTCTCTGCTGCTGCAGGATTTGGTATGGGAATAATATCTCAAGCTTTATTAACAGTTAACAATTTTGTACATGATTCTAAACATGGAACACCAGGAATTGCAAAATTTATCTCGACAATTCACCAAACCGATGCTGAATCATATGTTCCAAAAGACTTATTAATTAGTGGTTTAGGAGTCTTACTTCCGTGTATTAATTTAGCATATAATTTAGGATGGACAATGGTAACCTGGAGATCTCTTCATACAATGGATAATCAGCAATTTTCTTTTAAGAATTTATTTAAATGTTACGGTGTGTATGCATCTATATTTACACACTTTTTGGTAGCTTCTATTGCCACTTTATTAGCATCATTGTAAATCCGTTGATCTCTTTTTTTTTAATAACTTCACTTTCATATTTTTTTTTAAAGTATATGTTAATCTATTTGGAAAAAAATTGTTTCGTTATTTTAACATTTCTGTCTGGAAAAACGAATTATGAAAAATTTATAATATGATTTAAAAATAAATTAATTTCCACCAAATATTTATTATTTCATTGAAATTTTCCTTTAAAAGGTAGTAGTATATAAACTTTACGTTAGATTAATAAAATATAAAATACTACTTTAAAATTAGATACGTATTCTTGTGACACTACATAGCAGTTACCTATCTTTTTTCATACATAAGGAAAATACAATATAAGAGAACTTATTTCAAAGTTATTTAATTAAAGAAATATTTGTTACAATAATAATGATAAACTATTTTTACGGACGACCAATAGAAACGAATTGGAAAACGTCTTAAAGAGCTCTATCTGATGTTGGAGAAAGATATATTAATAACATTTTTTATATCAAGAAGTAAACAATTGCGAAATATAATAAAGAAATTTTCCCGCTTATTAATCTTGGGGCGTCTTTTAATCAATTAACAGGGATAAAGTACAAAAAACACTAGTGTGATATTTTCCGCAACTAAAGGATAAAAGAGTGAGTTTTTTAGTTTTGGTTTTATTTTCTCTTAGAGTTATCTTACGTATTTTTTATAAAATTTGTTTGCGCAAAAAATGGAAAATTCAAGGGACTTTTTTACAATAGTTGATCAAAGTCATGTACTTCGTAAAATTTTGAGTTTAATTTCTATTGAAGATTGCTGTAATTTGAGTATCACGAGCAGTCATTTATGTGATAAGATGGAAACTTTAAAATGCAACAAATCTGTCACTTCTTACAACAACGAGTTTACATTAAAGGCTCAGTTCTCGCGAGGAAATAATTTTTGGGAACCAACAAAAACTGGTACTACCTTTCCGAATCATAATTTTTTCAAAATTTGCCATTTTATAATCGACGGTGATAGCTATTTATTTGCAACAGAAGATCATAAAAGAATTGGAAATGAAATGAATCAAATATTGAGAGGAAGTAGTGATTTCAATGAACTAAAGATTGAATTCTCCTTATCTAATTGTTTTGGTAGACAAATTCATGATATGATTAGTCAAATAAATAATTCAAGAATTGCCAAAATCATTTTCTCCTTCAATGAAGATACAAAAGTGACAAATCTTGGGAATGTATTTAAAGGTGTTTTTTGGAGATTTAAGAAAGTTAAGGAAATTGTCCTCGACATTTGTGATGAGTCACATCTACCTTATATCAAACTCCTTGGTGATTGTATTACTAATGTCAAAGCGAAGACCAAAGTGTCTATTTGTTTTGATACAAGTGTTGGAGAAAGTTTTTACAATAAGTTCAAGGATTATCTGAAGTATATGTTGGCAAGGAAAATTCCACTGTCTTTACATGAAAAGTCATTTACAATACGGAACTACATGTTGGGGATATTCGGTTCTATGGAGTCAAGATCATTACTTTTTATAACCAAATTAAGTATTCATGCTTGTTTGAATATGTTCCTTGAAAGATATTCTAATTTTCTTAGCAAAATGAAAAATTTGGAATATTTGGCTATTTATTTTTATGGCATTAAAAAGGGGATGGAATTATATATATGGTCAGAATGAGGAAGTATATAATATGGTAGGGTGCTATGGTGTTAAAAAGAATTGGAATGAAATATGTAATCGGGATGATCCAAGATATATAACAGCAAAATTTTCAAGCATGAAATCTCTTAAAAAGTTAAAGACATTATCCTTTAATTATTTGCCATCCGGAGAGTCGGATTTTTTGAGTCGTTTAACAAGTAATTTTACAGTGTGGAGTTTTCTAGAGAACATTTCAAGTAGCGTAAAGAGTTTGAGATTATCTGGTTTTGATACGATTGATAGAATAACATGTTTCAAAGTAAATAAATTATTTCCCTTTTTGAGAACTTTGGAATTATCAAGTATAAGAGTTATAGAAGCTGGATGTTTGCGGAAATTTAAAAAATTGGAATTTTTTATTACAGATCAAGTAAATATACCTTTTATTCCAAAAAATATTGAAACATGTATGGTCATGAAGAATAAAAATTTCTCTGAGAATCAAGTAACTAAGAAATCTTCTGTTGTAGATCGTAAATATTCCATTATCAAGGAACATTTTAGTAAAGAATACTTATACGGTGATTTTGGAGATTGGAGTATTTTCTTCAACAAGTTTAGCAGTGCCAAAGGTGTTATTCATAATTTTCGCGAACTAAGATCGTATCATTGTTTCAACCATTAATTAAATAATTAAAATTTTATTTGTATAATAATTTTAATATCAATAGACTTTTTAAGATTAAAAAAATAAAATAATCCATGGTAATATATGTTTTCAATATAGATTAATTCAAGAGGTTTCGACAAAATATATGCTATATCTTAAAATATAACTTTAAAAAACAGGAAAAAAATTTTTAAAAATTTAGGCATATTTGAACTATTATAAAGAATTTTTCAAATTTTTTGTTTACTTCACAATGTAACATAACGGTAAGATTAAATTTTTAACAAAAAACTTTTCTATTAAAGAATATTGACATTTTTCAACAAATAAATGAGCATCTATTTATATTTCACCATGGATACATAACACACATGAGCTAAAGTTTTTTGATTCCTAAGACATTGATTCAAAAATAGGGAGATAATTCACTTCTAACAATTTCAAGATAGATGGAAAAAATATGGATATTTAAAGATAACTTTATTACATTAACTATTATAATAAGATATATTTTAATTAATCTTAAATAAAAGATTTAAATTTGGAAATAATTAATAAATATCTTATATCAAGTGTAATCTTTGAATTATTATAGCAATGAAGAAATTTAAAAGAAAAAAAATATTTACAGACTTCTTTAGAAATTCTGTTTCTGTGAAGACTTATAATTTGGTCTCTAAAAATCTTTAGGCTTACATGCCATACTAACTCTTCTGTTGGGTATTATTTGATACTTAGAAACAAAGCAACTTTCATGTATTATTTCTTCATAAATTTCACCAGGTAATTTAAAACAAACACTTCTAATTGGTTTAGGAACAGACACAGTGGCATTTTTTTCCATTGGGTGTTTAAGATTGTCATTCTTATCTTCACTAATAGATTTCTCATTATTTTTTTCGTGAATAATTCTCTCGTTACTTTGTTTTTGCAGTTTACTTAAAATTTTAGGTACTAAAATAAAAAAAAAACAACATATAATTCAAATAAATGAAAATATTACACTTTATTGTTTTTTTTTTGTCGTTTTCAGGTGATTTTGATGATCCTTTGACCATTTCTCTATTTCTCGAAAAAAGTTTAAACAACTCATCAAATTCTTCGATTTCGTCTGTTGATTCATTAGAAACAAAAAAAGTATTTTTTCTTTTCTGCGGCTTTATATTATTATTATTGTTATCCATAACCTGAAATTTATTATCGAAATTAACAATCGGTTAGAAAAATAAAACGTCGAAAAACAGTGTAAAATAAAATAAAAAACAGTTAAAATGTTTTTATAATGTGTCATATATAACAAGTAATCTTTCGTGAAAATACATAGCTAAATTTTAAGACTAATAATTTTTTAACGTGGTATAGTGTTTTTGATAAGGTCATCTTTTTTGATGTTTTAAAATTTAACAATAATTTTGGATTGATAGGGTGAAACCCCTAATGGTTAGTTAAGTTCTATATGAGAAAAGTTAGTCTAAAGTACATTATCTTTTTTTTAAAACATTTTTATTTCGTTGATGAGAAAAATGGTAGAATGCTAACAATGGGTAACTAAAACTAAACAATAATTACATAAAAGATAAAAAATTAAATGTCTACAATCAAAATAAATGGGAAAGAAATTCATCAAATAATTAAAGATTTAACACATATAAAAATTATTATGACTTATTCGTAAAATTTTGGTGAAATAATATTCTCAAACTTTTCTAATACATCTACAGAATTTGACATCCGAATTTCTGTATCAACATATTTATATTCTTTGTATGACTTTTTCCTTAAGAGTACAAACTCATTTACATCGTCCAAAACAAATTGACCATTACTAATAAAAACAGGCTTACAATCAGCTTCAAAATACTTAAACTTTCTTTTGATTTTAATTGAGTTTTCAATATTTAAGTAATACCCCTATCCTTAAAAACAAAATACAATGTTCTAATTAAATAGTTATCCTTTGAAAAATTTGAAGCAAAATCGATAAATTGGTCTAATTGCTCAACAGTAATATTCCAAATCATTATATCTTTTAAATGGTGAAATTTATTAAATACACATCCAAGATTTTTTGATATACCAGAAGCAGGTAATGTGAGAAGTGTTATATTTGGAAAGATCTAAAAAAATGTTTAATAATATAAAAATAACTCACCTTAGATATAGTATGCACGTCATTTTCACCAAGTTTGAATTTACGATAAACATCCATCGAAAACGAAAGTTCTCTGAGGTTAAAATTCGTATTTCCATTATTCTCTAATGGAAAAAATGACAAAACGCCCAAACCACAACCGACATGACTTTTACTTTGTTCATTACAACGAAATGTAAATTTTGACACGTTTTTAAAAGCACCACAAGAACCAGTTCGATCATAATATCTAAACCAACTTCTAGGATCACAATATGCAAAAATTTCATCCAATGTTTGTTGATCAGAATAATACATGCATAAATCATAAGTTGAAATATTCTGGATTTTTTTAAAATACTTGTACGTAGAGATGTTGACAATTGGACATTTGAAATTTGAATGAAAATATTTCCAGGACTTTTTCGGAATCAATTCAACATGATGTTCCGGTGTCAACCATTCGTCCAATTTTTGAAACCTTCTAGTAATTCCTCCATTATCATCGGGACTGGCTGAGATCTCAAGAACAATGTTCTTCTTATCTTTTTTCAACGTTTGTAAATCTTCAAAGTAATATGTAGCAAGTACGAAAAAAACATTTGTATTTATGGATATTTTCTTTAAGTTTACAAGTTTTTCAAGAATAATATAAAGTATTTCTCTATAAAATAATGACTTGACACCAATATCATAGTCTATTCTAATGTCTGTTATTATTTGACTATGTAAAGTTAGCCATCTATTTAATTCACTAAAATACGATACAAGATTAACACTATCATAATCTTTAAGACATCTCTCATAAATAATATGATTGTAGTTCCATACATAAGTACATCCACCAGAAGTATCAAACTGAATGACATTTTTAGTTTCCTCTTTTCCATAGTATGGACAACTTTCAGGTATATCCATTTCTCGAAGAAATGAAATATTAAGATGAAATCGAGATCCCGGCATATACTTTCTACTTTGACCAGTTCTAAACATGTAATTGTAGAAATATTTACATGTAAGAGCAAAATTCATTCTATCCACATCTTTTGTTATATTTTCTGTAATTCTTGATAAGAGATTCATCTCATTGAATACAATCCATGTTTCTGAACTATAAATCCCATCAACAGTCTAAAAAAGTCTATAAAAATGGCTAAAAAATCTTACCAATTCTGAACCGTAAAAAATAGGTATTTTAAGCGTTTTTTCCATAGAGTAAACTAAAATTAAAAGATAAGTAGCAACTTTTAAAAATGTGAGTTATTAAGGTTAACAATTTCGAAGTGAAAGTAATGTAAAAAGTAAAATATTAGTGTAATAAAAGGTAAACTATGTTTATAAATTTTACCACGCCATATTGAAACACTGAATATATTAAAAATTTGTCAAATGAGAATATTATAAATACCAGTTAATTTAAAAATTTGTTACAAGAATCTACAACCCTTATAGAATCGTTTGAAAACTCATAAGAAAAGCTAAACTTATTAAAAAATCATAAACAATAAAAAAAGTAATAACTGGCAAGAAAAACATAAGAAAATTTTAATTCAATAAAAAACATTGTACCACAGAATTGTTTCGTTAAATATTTTCACTTTGAAATATAAAATACCTTGACAGTAATGTAAGAAAGAAGGTAAAAGGATTAAAGCAAAGTATACTTTTGTTAGAAAGTCTTTATTTACTACATTGACAAAAATTTCATGTTTCATGTAAAAAAAGGATCATTTGTAAAACATTGTAATATTCGTTCTATAGTTTGATTTTACTACTATTTAGAAATGATATTTAATAGATTTAAAATATTGGTATCACTTTTTAGCTGATAATTGTACTTTTGTCATATAAAGTTAAAAGTAATTTGGAATTTTAATCTATGTTATGACTGTCGTCAAAACGTTGGAAAATTGACGGTATTGTTTAAATAACTTTTGTATTAAAAAAAGTTTAAAAATAAAAAATATAAATTTTATAGAGGCTTTCTTCATTAGAAAAATTTTATTGTAAATGAAATCAGACACCTAGTATATGAAAATCATCAAAATGCTAATTAAGGAATAATTGGGTACTCTTCCGTCTTGATAGGGCAACTTTTAAAATTATTTTTTTGTTAATAAAATGTGATAATATGATGAAATAAAGTAGTTTTTAATGATTATACAATATTTTCTCATTGATATTGTGACAAAAATTAAAGATTTTGAATATCTATGAGACATAAATAACTAGTAACGCACATCAATCATTTTAGTAGTATATACTTATTTTAAATTATGAATTTTTTGAATATTATGGTAGAAAAATTAATAATATGATGAAGTAAAGTGGTCTAAAACGATAAGATGATACTTTCTCATTGATAATGAGAAAAAAATAGAAAAATCTAACCAAATTTCGTTAACTTTATTATGTGAAATTAACTACGTCTATATACATTTAGTGAGATGTACAGTAAAAATGGTGAACAAATCATAAACACAATGGCCAAGTAGAGAAGTTAAGATCCTAATGGCTATTGTTGAGATATAAAAATTGAAAACGTTGATGAGTAAAAATTATTAAAAACACATTGTTCTATTTATTTAGTTAATAAAAACATAAAAAAAATTTATTTTAATATTCAAACTTAACATTTCAGAAATTGCCCTACCGAGACGGAACAGTACCAATAATTGAATTATATCAGTTGGTAAATAGCTACCACTAGTACAGTATTAAAATCTAACACGTTACAATAATTCCTATGATCATTAGACAGTTCTTGTACTACTTTGTCTACTTTTTTTTCTTAAAGCTTATGTTTGATAAACATTTGGTTTTTTTCTCTTTCTAAAGGTAGGTATTTTTTTGAGCATCACGATAATATGCGTTTTTATTTTGTTTTTTATAGAGATTTTTGAAATTTTTGGTTTTGTATATATGAAAAAACTTATTTTTAGTATGTCCTTACTTTTTATTCCTTCTTAGGGTTGTGCTGTTTCATTGTTTTACCTTATCCTTGCATTTTATTTCGATTAAGATTTGTGTTTCGTCACATTCTTGCCACTTTTTCTAAGGTTCTAATTTTTCTATACTGAACGGATGGTTGTCGTATAGAGCTATTAGATTTTGGATTTTCCGATATTGAACTGTGTTGTCCCAGATTTTTATACGGTATTGGTCTAGTGTTATATTTTTATCTATTTTCACCATGTTTTTGAATGATTCGTCATCTGGTGTATGTCTTTTTTGTGCTTTTCTGTGTTTAATCATCACACAAAAAGATTGAAAGAGAATGTTTCCTGCGAATTGCAGAATAGTTACACATAAAAATAAAAAGGGGTAAATTTCGACAGATCAACATAAAACGCAATACAGTTTCCACCACTTAAAAAAATAAGATTTTATATAATTTTAAAAATACAAAGCGATAATAAAAATGTTTCAAATTACGCAAAATATTAGATTGTAGCATAAATTTAGTCGTTTCTTAGAAAAATATATAATTTTAATTTATTGCCGTAATGCAACTTATATTTAATCTGAGTAATTATAAAAAATTCATAACAATGATATCAAAAAACAATAATTATTCAACAAAACAAAGTGTTACTAATATGCTATTATTATAGTATTTACTATTTTTTTATCTGAGTTAAAATATTCTAAAATTAAATCATATGTCAATAAATACTCCTTATGAAATAATTTATAATCATATATAAAGTTAAATTCTAATATTACATTTTAAAGTGTATTATATAAAATAGCTTAAATTTTAAAATTACAATAATATAGTAGAAAAATAAAAATTTATTTTGATTATTGCTTTTATTTTTTGTACCAACTAATTATGGTTAAATTAATTGCAAAATCAAGAAAATTAAATTATTATTAGGAGCGGCAAATTTATTAGATTTCATGCAAATCTGTGTCCAATTTGTCTTTGTTTGTATTAAGAATTAAACATTATGAAATTTAACTATTATGTAGAAACAAGCAACAATTTTATCACAGAAATCCTTTTATGTAAAGAATAAGATTTCCTAATTTACTACTTTACATTCTTATCAGTTATTGAAATAATATAATTTCTGATAAATATTTTGATAAAAAGTAAGATATATTCACTCAAAAAAGTAGAATCTTTAATGTCACATAAGCTAATAAACTTTGATAATTAAATATCACAAGTTTTCTCACTAATCATTTAATAAGAATGTTATATCATTGTAATTGACTATTTTCTTTACTCGTTTACTTAGTAGCTGTAGATGAAAAAAGTTCAAAGAACTTGTTAAAAGCGCATTTAAATATGAAAGAAAATTTATAGATGATTTGACATATAAACCAATTCCAAATAACAATGTTACTTTAAAAACATCTTTAGGAACATTATTATGACTCATGTCAATTTGGGAAATGATATAAATGGAAAATATTTTTGGGAAAGCTGATTATTTTTTCTCAGTCCCATTTGTTCATCCACCAATCGGAGATTTACGTTTTAAGTTAAATAATCATAAAATTTTCTTTATTAAATTTCAAGCATTCTATTCCAATTACATAATTCCCAAATAACCCACAAATAGCTCAATAACAAGCACCTATGTGTCCACAAACATTAAAAGATGATAATATAATTATTTCTGATGGTCAATCTGAAGATTGTCAATACATTAAAATATTTTCACCAGATATCAACACCAAAAATAAGTATCCAGCGTTTGTTCTTATTCCTGGGGGCGGCTTTATTGGTGGAAGTATAAAGAATTGGGATATAAAGGATTTATAACAAATTTTGTCTATAACGATATTGTTGTTGTTGTAATTCAATATAAAGTTGGTATTCATGATTTCTTTACAACTTTTACAGATGAAATTCCTTCAAATAGAAGTATATATGGCCAAACAACAGCTTTAAAATTTTTGGAAAATTATATATCTGAATTTGGTGTAGATCCAGAAAGAATAACTCTTGCTGGCCATTCAACAGGTGCAGCATCAGTCGATGCACAAAGTATATCACTATTGTCAAGAAATCTATTTCAACAATTAATTATTATGTCTGGTCAGGTGAATGTAGAATTTTCGGGAACCATACCATTACTTAAAAAAGATATAGATTATAATATTGCTTCCGATTTATGTAATATTACTAAATATGAATGGAATAATTATCCAATGGATTCTGTAAATGATTGTATTAAAAAATACATCAATTCAAAAATTTATTGACTATCAAACTCGGAAAAAGTATGTATTTACTTTATGTATTGATAAAGATTTTATTGGTTTCTTGCCTGATACACTGTCGAATTTATATAAAATTGTACCAATAAAACCTATAATTTTAGGTAGTGTTAATGATGAAGCTGGAAGAGGTATTGTTGCTTTAATTAATATGATTTCCTTTTTATTAAACTAGAATGAATATCAAATGGCTTTACATTATATGTCATAAATATTCACAACAAATAATAATGAAAATTTTGCAAAACTTGTTTATAATTTTAATGTTCCACAACAAACTAATCATACTGATTTATATGAATGGGCCAAAATAACATCCTTTACATTAGGAGGACTAGAATTTCACAATTTTATAGCTCTAGATACTATACGATTGATGAATAAAAGAAATAATAATGTATATTTATATGAAAATAGTTATGCTTATAATTATTGTGCCAAAACTATTATTAACGGTAAGGTGTATTAACGTAAGTTATCTTCATAAGTGATTAGTCCAATTTTTATTTGCAGCACTATCACATGCTGATGATTTTTTTGCATTAACAATGAGACCACAATTTTTTGACTCTCCTAATACTAGTCTTTCAACTATCACTATTAATTCAATTGTGTAAGAGATAAAAATAACTTTAATAATGTATTGCTAAAAAATGTTAAAAGAATTAACACTGGAAATAGTATTTTACAATTATTTAATTTATTAACTTCTAATAATTTTGCAAGTAATACCAAAAGGCTGCTGAATACTTTATATTTGTTACAGCAACAGATCATTATCAATTACGACATTTGATACAATTATCAAGAACACTGAAAAAACTAAGGAGCTTGAATTTTATTGCTGTAGGTGGTGATGAATTAACAAATGATTTAGCAATATTAAATATTGATGGAGTTTACAATTCGTTGGATGTTATCTATAAAAAATAAAAATGTTAGTAAAAGTTGTTCTAAATTTATTTTATTTTTCTATGACAAGATTTATTTGTTGAAAATGCTATTCTGATTTTACCTATATATTATATTTATTTATAAAAATTTAAACCACTGTAATCCAGGTGAATTCTTAGGGGACCCCAAAAAGGTCCTTTAAATGGTGTTTTATATTTATGTAATTTAAACTTTTATTCGAGACAACTATATATAAAGTATTTTTATAAAAGTAAAGTCTATTTTTATTTATATCCAAAGTGTAACTATCTATATATTTTATGTTGTTGGCGTTGTATCTCACCTTTGGTTATTTGCTCCTCCTAGTTGTTTTCTCTCTTCTTTTGTTCTTACTGCAACTTCTCTGGGGTTTACACCACCTTTGTATTAATTATTTAGAAAAAAGGTACTTTTCCGTTAGCTGGGCTACCAAAAATAATATGATTAAAAATGACTATGAGGAAATAAATTTTTGCATATAAATGAAGTAAAGATTTTAATAAAAAATGATAATAAATTAATTTTTTTGCATATTAAAAATAAAAATATATAATTGATAAAAAGGTATTTGATAAGTGATATAAATTATTATTATTAATTAATAATAATATTAATTTGTTAAAATTATTCTGCTGTCTAAAATGGCCCTATTTCAACTTTATGAACTTGTCCGTGATGAAAAAATGTCCATCGAATTTCTTCAAGAACATGAGCTTCTACCAAAAACAAAAGAATGCATAAATGGACATGAGATGACGCTGGTCATGGGAGATACTTCTCGATGGCGATGTAACATTAAAAATTGCGGAAAGAAAAGTGGTCTAAGAATTGGAACATAGTTTGAAGGTTCCAGAATACCTTTTAGAACAGCAATCCTGTTTATTTATTGTTGGAGCCGTGAATTAACCTCTGTGGACTTCTGTAAGAAAGATCTTGATATGAACCACAATACAACTGTTGATTGGAACAACTATCTTAGGGAGGTCTGCTTTTTTAAGGAGGAATCTAGACAAACTAAGATAGGTGGAGAAGGAAACACAGTGGAGATTGATGAGACGCTGTTCGTTAGAAGGAAGAATCACTGTGGCAGAGTGATGTAGGAGCAGTGGTGTTTTGGAGGGATTTGCAGGGAAACTAAGGAGGTCTTCGTGGAACCAGTCCCTGATAGAAGCTCCAAAACGTTAATGGAAGTATTGAGAAGAAGAGTTCACGAAGATACCCTGATAATGTCAGATGTGTGGAAGGGGTATAGCCGGGTAGAGAAAAATGGGTATGAGCACCAACAAGTGAATCATAAATTCAATTTTGTTGATCCAGAAACAGGTGCTCATACCCAAAATATTGAAAGAGTCTGGAGAAGTGTTAAAGAAAGAAATAAGAGACAATGTGGGACTAGAAGAAGCATGTTAGAGAGCTAAATGTTTGAGTTCTCATGGCGAAAGAGAAATAAGGAGGATGCCTTCAAACAGATTTTGGTAGATATTAGGGATTTTCATGAGTATAACATGAAAATTTAATTTTTTTTGTAAATTTCAAAAATTTTTTAAAATTAAAAAAAATTAAAAATTTACATATTTAATTTGGTGTATACAAAAATAACCTCAAAACAAATAATTTTATACATATTATTTTGGTAGCCCAGCTAACGGAAAAGTACCAATAATAGTAAAGTTGTCACGAAAAAAATTCTGTGAATACCAAAAACCATCAATTTTTCATCTTAATATAACTAAGTTATCCAAACATAGTAATAGCATCCATAAATATGAAACTTCGGCCTGTCATTAGTTTAAAAAATTGCAATTTTTAGGACTTTAACCTGAATTTTTCTAGTTTGGAGAAATTTTTCAGTAATTATTATTCATATTTCGATAGTATACGTTAGAATCTATCAACACACAAAATTTCCAGAGTCAGATTCCGAAATTCAGCGTATAGGTAGATTCTTAATGGACAACCGAAATTTGAAAAAAAATTTCTCCAAAGAGGGAAAAAATGAGGACGAAGTGCCAAAAATGGCGATTTATTTCTAATTAATAAACAGCAGATATTTTAATAAAAATTTAATAATCACATACATAAAAATTTATTAATCATGTCTATCATTACTGTGTTAGATAAACTCAATAATATAAAGATAAAAAATAGTGGTTTTTTGCATTTTCAGAACGCTTTTTGTGCAGTAGTTTTATTATTGAAAATTTTTCGAATGTTTTGGATCATCTGAAACATTTTCAGTTGAAATTTTTAAGGAATATTGCAAAAAAATATCCGTAGAGAAGTGAGATGGTTGACGAAAACTAAATAGAAGAAAAAGTTTGTTCTCAAATATCTACTATAATTTCAAAGTCTATTTTTAATTTATTTTTAAAGTCATTAAATATAGATTTAACAAAAATTATCTGAGAAAAAGAAAAGGAATTATTAAGAACTACTGGAACTTAAAATTCTTATAAGTTAATCTTCCAATTTATTCATTTTTAAAATCAACATGTACTATTAATGAAATATAAATAGAAAAACAAAAAATACTTCGATAAAATTCTTTCCTGATATAACATAGAGACTTTTTCGGCTATTTATTATTATTCTAAGATTTTTAAGCTTATCATATTTTGAAACTAGAATCAGAATTTAATAAAACGTAATCTTTAAATTTATATGTTTGATCATTCTTCTTCTCCGAATTAATTCTTTTAATAGATCTCGTTGTTTTGTAAATCAGACCACAGTTATTTTGCGTTTTCAGTTGGTCAAATATATATGTTTTTTTATCGTAGTTAAATTAATTTAGGAAAAGTTCTATTGAAATTAAAACACCAAAGTGACACTTTTTTTAAAATGTTTACACGGTATTAAGAAATACCTTATAGATATCTTAAATCAATTCTCCATTAACATGGAATGTTTTTAATTGTTTCATGAAATATTGGTAAATTGTAAAAGAAAACACCTTTGCTTCCTAGATCATAAATAAAAGTGTATCGTTAAGAGGGTTGAAAAGTATTGGAAAAAAATCTTCCTGATACAGGTGAGATACTTCATCAAATATTTTTTTCCATTGTATAGTTGTTAGACAAAAAGATTTCTATCAGTAAGTATTTCACAATTTTGTAAGTAACTTTCCAAAACTAAATGGCATATAAGTTCAGAGTTTTTGTTTGACGGTCATTTACTTACCATTTAAACTAGTTTGTTTTGACTCTTTTACTACTTTATTTTTGTTTTGTCTTAAATAACGGTTAATTAATTTCAGATTTAGTCTTAGGTTTTCTATCAGAACTAAAATATTCTAACAATATATCAGATCAGAACAAAATGTAAGTTAATTCGTTATATTTTAATTATATTTAGATGACTTTTTCTTCATAATTTCAGTGCAATTGTTCTAGATAATTAAAATTAGTTTTGGGTCTATAATTGTCTGATAAACTTTGTTAAGCAATTGATATAAATTAAAAGGAATTCTAGTCACTACCGACAGATAGCGTTGATAAGGTTTTACTCTACTATAATCTTAAAGAATTAATTCATGGATCAAAAATGTGAAAGAAGTAGTACTGATATATCCAGCGGTAAGCCATCTGTTACAACATTGAACTTGTCACTAATTCTCATATATTTAAATTTCAGATGATTCATGTAACATCTAATGGAAATTTAAGAAATTCAATTGTGTATGCTTAGTGGAAAACTTTTCCTGTAGTCCAGAAAAAATTGGTGAATCAATTAAATTACGAATTGGAATGTTTATAGACAAAGATATATAAATGTGGGATTTATACATATGTCCTAATAGTAGTGAGCAAGATTCAGAATGGGTATGTGTCAGTTTTTTGACATTGTTAAAGTCCAACAAAGTAAAATCAAAATTTAAGTTATCTATTTTAAATGATAACGAAAGCGTGAAAAATATTTACGATAGTGAGAAGGTTAGGGATTTTTGTAGAAATACTAGTTTGGGGTGGCCAGATTTTGTTAAGAGAAGTGTTTTACTTAGTAAATCAAATGGTTTATTAATTAATGAGAAATTAACAATATTATGTGAATTAAAAATTATTGACCCTGATGATTCAGAGGCATCAATAAATGTAGTAATACCCAAATCAAAATTATCTTTGGACTATGGTAAATTGTTTGCTTCGTCGTCATTTACCGATTGTATCATAAAAGTTAAAGACTCTAATATTAAAGTCCATAAAGCAGTTCTTGCTACTCGATCACCTGTTTTTCATGGTATCATCAACAGTAAGTCAAAAAATTCACAAAAAAATGTTATTTAAATAAAAAAACTTTTTCTGTGAAAGTTGTAAGGGAGATGCTGAGATACATCTACAAAGATGAAGTTACAAATATACAAAATTTGGCTAAAGAAATGTTTTGAAATTGCAAATAAGTATAAATTATATAGACTGAAAGCAATTTCTTCAGAGAGATCTATGTGTAGAAGTTTGTCTATTGAAAATGTTTGTGAACGTTTTGCATTTTCTGAAACGCACACGATCGAAAGTTTGAGGGAATATTGTCAAGAATTAATTCTTAAAAACTTGAGATGTTTAATAGATACAAATGAATGGAAGAAATATGTTCTCGCACATCCATTGCTACTTGAAAGTTTACTCTTAAAATCATTAAATGTTAGTTGATGAAAGATGATCGAAAAAATGAAGAAGAAAAATAATTTAATACTGCAATTAAATAATATATTATTACTTCGTTATATTGTACTTTTAAAGTGAAAATATTTCACTAATAAAATTTATATAAAAAACCCCATTATAATTCTTTTCTTACATGAGATAGATGCTTCTAAGGCTATTTTCTTATTATTTTTAATTGTGGAATTCGTCATATCATGAAATTAACACCACATTTTTGATAAAACACAATTCCTCATTTGTATTTTACACATTTACTTCTTTGAATTATTTATTTTAAGAATTGCCTTTTTTTAATAAATCACATTATCTTTATTTTGTGCCTTAAAATAGTTACATATAAAAGTGGTGGTTGGCTAATTTCTCCTCTATGATGATACTCTGTTAACCTATTTTTTGTTTAAGGGTATTTTTATTGTACTAATAACTAATTTTTATCAACTAATATTTAATATTTCAAAGAATTTGTAAATTATTTTAATGTAAAAATAAACCATTTTAAAAGCTAAGTAAAGTTATTTTTTAATTTTACAAAAGTTATTAAAAATTTTTATTACATTCAAAAATTAAATTTTTAAATGTTTGGAATAGGCGTACAAAATTATATACCACAAGGAGAAATTGGCCTATCACCCAATTCATTGCTCTATCTAAAGTCAAATTTTTTTAGTGAAAAACAATGTTCAATTAAATAAAATAATTATATTCAGCTAAATATATTACTCCAGAAAATGAATTCAATGTTAAAAGGTATTATTCTAATTAATATATATGAATATTAAAATATTTCAAATTATTATGTATAAATATAATGAAATATCATTTTTCAGATTATTCTTTTTTACCAATTAAAGATGGTACTAGACTATTCACACTTTTCTCTATGTTTGGTTGTAATTTTACCGATTTTATACTTCACAAAAACTATCAGCATCTTTAACATAATTGCTGTTATCTTTGGTGCATTTGCATCTTTCTTAACGCTTTTGGCATCTGCATTTGTATGGAGGATTGGATCTGTTTTCTTAGATAATATTTATTTTTATGTAACATTAGCAATTGCTTTCCAAGAAATCATGAGGGCATTATTATACTATATATTTATTTATGGTGAAAAGAAAGTTCTAAAGTTAGAATCAAGTAAAAATATAGATGTTAAAGGATGCTCACCGATGTATGTGAATATAGTTGATATTAGCATTGCGACTGGAGTTGGAATGGGACTGTCTTACCAAGTGTTACCTGGAATTCATAATCTTATGAAAAATTCTAGTCATCAATCATTTTTAGCATTAGAAATCATTAGATATATGAAAGTTAATGGATTTGACAATTATCTATCATATGATACAATTTCAAACGCATTACTATCATTGTTTCATTTTTCTCTTCTTCTACTAAATATTACCATTACCCTATTCATGTGGGAATCATTTCAAAGTTGTTCAAAAACAGAATTCCATATAATTAATTTATTTAAAACACGTGTACTTTATTTATCATTTTTCACACACTTTACCGCAGTCTTTTTATTGGAGTGGATAAACTACATAGACAAAACCGGAAATGTTTTTTTCCTGTCATAATTTTTTACAGTTTAAACGATATTTACCTTTGTAATTGTTATTAGTTTATTGAATAAAAAATTACTTTCATTTACCAACTGTTTTTTTAGTAAAAACTGCCTCAAAGAAGCAATTACGACGCGGCCGAAATCAAAGATTAATCACTACACTCAGAAAATTTTTTAAAAGTAATCAGCGCAAATAAACGGCAAAATGCAATTTTCAACATTAACGTATTTGGAAAATCCTCTTTCTGTTAAAATTCCAAGAAAAGTAATTTGTGAAATGGAAGAATTAAAAATGGAATTAAGAAAATACGGATATTTATACTATCTTACCGATAACGCACATATCCGTTCTTTGATCGTAGACAAGTTAATAGAATTAACACATGATTTGTATGTTTTAATAATGAAGTAAGTTGATTATATGAAGTTTTCAGCAAATCTTGCAAAGTAATTCTGTACCTGATTTTAGGCTTTTTCATAAAAGAGGCTACTCATTTTGGAAAAATCCTACTCTTTACAAAACTACAATGTGTGAAAATTGGAAAATAAATGGTAAATGCAAATATGGAAAAAAATGTTGGTATGCTCACGGAAATTACGAATTACGTCAGCAAATAAAGTTTACTGAATACTTTCCATTTACAACAGAAAATTTAGTTTATGCAGCTTTATCACAATCAGGTATCTTAATAAACCCAATATATGAACTTTCTCTCATACAATCAAAAATTCAATGTACTACACCGCCATTGGATAATACTTCAACGAAAAAACATCTAGCAAATTTCCCCCCTTTGTATCCACCTGGAACTATATTCTGGTCGGAATATTGTATACGTCCACTTTGCAGTCGTGACAAATATATATATGATGAAAGAATTTCAAAATATGAACGCTGCGATGACTAATCTAAAACAACTCAAGTCACATAACTGTAAAATGTTGAAAAAGGAGTGACATCCGAAATTCTATTTAATCTCACCAACAATTTAAAAGATTTGAGAAATGGTAACCTAATGTTACAAGCTGCCTGGAAATAACAGCATTAAAGATAAGATAATATGCAAAATACGTGCGACAACCCTCCAATATATTCACATCAAAACTCAAACTAATTATCCCGCCACATTACACAACAATCCGCCTCCTATATTACTTCCTCCATACAATATAATTTGATATAAATTTTAGTAAATATAATTTCTGTATTTAAAGTAGTTATTTTTTTCTTATATATTTTCCAACATAAAAATATTTGTTCTATTAACAATAACTTTTACTCTATTGCATACATTAAATTACCGCTTCGCATGCGACGCCATTTCTATTTAAGATACTAAGGTATATTTTACCAAGTTGGTCTTGTCTGGAATAGTTTTGTAAATTGAAGTGTTTTGTATGAATTTATTTAATTTTTCGATGCCATACTTTTAAATTATTTTCTTTACAACGAATTATATTCTTTTTAATTTTAGATTTTGAATGTTTGGCCGATCTGCTTTTGGATCTTCCAACAATTCTACCAGCCCTTTTGGGAATAATCAAGGTAATTAATTGTATTTAAAATTTTATTAATTTTTGTTTTAGGATTTGGAAGTAATCAAAATAAGTCAGCCTTTGGTTCACCTACTAATAATACAACTTCATCGTTCTTTGGTCAACAAAATAAACCTCAATCATTATTTGGGTCTTCTAATTCTGGTAGCCTTTTTGGTTCTTCAAATACTGGAGGAGGAGGATTTGGTACAACTAACACCTCGGGTTCGATTTTTGGTTCTACTAACCAATCAACAACAAGTGGAGGAATTTTTGGTAGTTCGAACACTAATGCTGGCTCTTCTATTTTCGGTTCCAATGCTAGCAAACCTTCGGGAGGCCTTTTTTCTAGTGGATTTGGCTCAAACACTTCAACCCCAGCGGTTGTTGGTACAACAATTAAATTTGAACCAGTCATAACATCGGATACTATGATGAGAAATGGAAAAAATGAAAACACACAAGTCAAGTTGATGTGTATCACAATAATGAAGCAGTATGAATCAAAATGTCTTGAGGAACTTCGTGTTGAAGACTATTTAGCAAATCGTAAAGGTCCACAGGCAGGTTCAACGACTGGTTTCTTCGGTTCAACAACTTCGAACACTGGTGGAGGTCTTTTTGGAAGCACGACAGCAACCAATACTTCAAACAACATCTTTGGGAGTTCAACTCAGCAAAAGCCAAGTTTGTTTGGATCGACAACGCAAAGTTCTACCTCTGTATTTGGAAGCAACAACCAAAGTACAAGTGGAGGATTATTTGGTAACAATCAAGCTACAACAGCTAATACGTCTGGAGGTTTATTTGGGTCACAACCAGCATCCACAGGACTTTTTGGAACACCTAACACTTCTGTACCATCTGCTTTTGGGTCTTCAACTACAACTAGTGGAGGGTTGTTTGGAAGTAAACCTGCGTCTACAGGGTTTGGTACCACGACAAATTCAGGAACTTCTTTGTTTGGATCTCCAGCTACTTCTACTGCTGGTTTTGGAACAAATACAGGAACATCTACTTTTGGTTTTGGAACAACATCAACAACTCAACAACCATCAACAGGATTCGCTTTTGGTAACACCAATACAACTACCAATGCTACTTCTTCTATATTTGGTTCAAAACCGGCCGGAACAACGACTGGTTTCGGCAGTGCAGCAGCAACAACGACACCTTTTGGTTCAACAGCTCCTGCAGCGAATTCCGGTAGTATCTTCGGAAACACAACGGCATCTAAACCTCTTTTCGGATCAACCACATCTACTACTGGAGGGGGCTTATTTGGTCAAACACAAACTCAGTCAACTAGTTTATTTGGTTCCACTCAATCGACTCAACCTGCAACTGGGTTTGGGACCCAACAAGTTTCTTCTACAACAGCACAAGCACCAGTCTCAACTCAAGTTGTTCATCAACCCATAATTATTGGCAGTGATGTTAACCAAACTGCAATTCAACATGCTCTAATTGATGCACAAATTGCTGCTAGTCCTTACGGATGTTCTCCATTATTGAAGCTATCTTATGAAAAGAAAGAAAACAAGGGTAAGGATGATATTCATATTACGTCACCCTTCTCTAAACAACGACAGATGAAGTTCTTAGCAAGCAAAACTGTTGATCCAGCTGGAACTATTAGTTTGGCGCCAGTAAATAAAACTCTAGCTGCTCCATCAACTCCTAAATTAAATAACTCCAGTGTTGGTGGTTTACAATATAAAAGTTTTTATTCCCCAAAGAATACAAATGATTCTCTTATATACAAAGATAAGTCTTTTAGTCGAGTTAATCCTTTAGCAAATGCATCTGCAATGTCAGGTACAGGAGAATTAAATACATCAGCAGCAAGTGGTAATGTATCGTCAATTGCAAATCATTCGTTGTTAAACAAGTCTACAAATCCTAAAAATTCAGGTATGAAGCAGATAGATCCAGTTGTTATGGCAACACTTCTAAAATCAACTCCTGGGCGTGTCAAAATTGTTGATAATAATTGTGAAACTCCTAATGCAAAAAGTACAGGAGGAATTGTCAAAAGAGGTCCATTGTCACATAGTACACCTCATGATAAAAATAGAATTCTCGAAAAAGAAACTGAAAAAGATAACTGTGAGGATGCTTCTAGTATAATTGCAACAAGTAATATATCAACTGAATGTCTGGAAAAATCTGGATCCAATACAGATAGTGAAGCCCCTGGTGGAATTCAAGTATTTTCTGGTCATTATTATTTAAGACCTTCAATAGAGGAGATGAGTAAACTCGTTGAGAATGGCAAAGTTCATCTAAAAAAGGGACTTCTTATTTCTCGTCAAGGATATGGTAGCGTTTATTGGCCAGGACCTTTTGATCTTTCAAATATAGTTATTGATGATGTTGTTATATTTAAACGTAGGGAAGTAACTGTTTATCCAGACGATGAAAACAAACCCCCACTTGGTGAAGGTCTCAATCGACCAGCAGAAATTTCTCTTGAATGTGTATGGCCTGTCGATCCTGATACAAAAGAGTATATTCAAGATATAGATCGTTTGGAGGAGATAAATTTCAGAGATCGTTTGGAGAGGATTTCTCTTAAAAATGATTCAATTTTCTTAGACTACAAGCCATCAACTGGTACATGGTCGTTCAAAGTTAAACATTTCTCTAAGTATGGATTTGATGATGCTGATGAAAATGAAGCTCCAATGGACTCTGCGGTTATGCATCCGCAACAACAACAAAAGAAAGCGTTCAAGAAGGATCCAAAAATTGCTCTTACTCCTCTTGGGAAGTCAATATCTGATACTACAATGGAAGATATATCCTCTATTCAAATGGTTACTGACAACAGTTCGCTTTGTTATGATGTCGATAACATGGGTGATATTCAATTTGTGACCAGCGAACAAAGTTTTATTAATTTCCGCAATCCTGAGTTATATGATATCCCTCCTGCTGAAGATGAGTGCAATATTCTTAAGAAAAAAATGAAAATGGATGACATTTTTAATATGAGTGCTTCATTAGTTGGAGTCGGCACTTCATTCATTGATAAACGTCTCGAAAGAAGCGTTAATATATCTTTACCTATTACAAAAAAAGCTGTGGAATTAAAAATTAGAGAACCTGTTAATGAAATACCTTTTATTTCCTCTGGTAGTTATTTCAAAGACATTGAGAATGTATTTATTGATCTTAACGTTTTTAACGCAAGAAAGTGTTCCTCATCATTAAATAATAATTTTATTTTCCTAAGAAAAGATAAATTTAACGTCGAACCAATTTACATAGTTTCGGAGGCAACATTGGAAAGTCAATGTGAATTGTCAAAGAAACTATTAGATGTTACTAGGAATTTTATTGAAATGGAATCTATTATGGAAACAGATGGAGAATTGACACATGAGATTTCAAAAACAAGTAAACTTTTATTGGAATATATTGGAATACTGAATGATAATAAGTGTGTTGTTAGCGCAGAAGAGATCAGTATTTACAAGTTTATTTATTCTTTTTTCTCTTCTAGTAATACAACAGAAAATTTAATGTTGGAAGGATTATTAAATTGGGTTGCGGAGGAAGCAACAGCACTTAATGGCTCTGATATTTCGGAGAGTTCAGGATATAAACTAATTTTTGAGTATATATGTGTAGGAAATATTGATAAAGCATATGACGAAGCTATTAAGATGAATGATTTTGAGTTAGCTTCTTCTATTGCAGATCATGGCATGAGTGATGATTTACAATGCCAAAGCGAAATTATTCTTGGGATATGGGACAAATCTAATAATAGTGCTGATCAAGATGAGTATTTGTTCAAGATTTATATGATTCTTGGGAATGTTTATGAATACAAATTAAGTAATAACAAGACAATTAGATGGGATACAGGCCTACATTGGAAAGTTGCTTTAGGAATAGTTTTACTTTTTATGTCCTCACATAAAAATAATATCAAAGAGGTTGTTAAAGAGTTTTTAGAAAATACATCATGCCATATCGATGACGGAGACATTATAATGTCTATAATCAAACTATGTTGTGGCTTAGAAGATAATGGCACTTCTGTGGCTAAAGCACTTTTAACATTTTCAAATTATGAGGATTATCGTTTATGGTAAATTAGCTTCATATTATTAAATTTATTAAATTTGTATTTACAGCTGGCATGTTATGAATGTTTTGGTATCTCTGATGGGTGACAAAATTGATAGTACATCTATGAATACGATTCATCTTTACTATGCGGAACAACTCTTTCACTCTGCTTGTTATAATGATGCTTTCTTTGTTTTAGAACATTTGTCTAATAATGACTTGTAAGTTTATAAATATATATATAAAATTTTCAAGGAGTCTATCTAATTAATTTATATTTTTAGGAAAAAAATCCATGTAAATAATTACAAGCATAGAATGCCTAACCATTTATCAACAATTTAATTTTACTTTTTTTTGATTTTATAAATAAATTTTAAGTGTTAATACTATTCATTTAAGTGGTTTTTAGTAGTTCTTTTATAATTTTCTCTATGTATATATAATATGTAATGCTATTTATTAAAAATGTAAAAGCAAAGTTTATTGATATATGGGCATTTTTAAATGTCTTAAATAGTATGTATACAAAACAATGAATTTATATTCAATATTTCATTGGAAAATAAAAATAACAGTTTTTGATAAATAAAATATTATAATTTTATTGTAAAATTTCTTGTTGAAAGAGTCATAATAATTTTTTACATAGAAATATACTACCTTTATTTGTTTTATTGCTAGTGTTTTTGTGTTATAGTAATTTCTTTAACAATTTATTTTTTATAAAATTTTTTTGTATAAGATAAAATTAACACATTTTAAAAATGTTGTGTAACTAAAAATGTTTTGTTGCAATATGTTATTAAGGAGGAGAGATGATAAGTGCAGTAGTTTACATGGCAATTTGTTTTCTTTTACCTCCTTACCATCTTTATTGAGAGATAACTTATTTGGTGGTTAAGTAAAACTTTTCTTTCTACTTGTTTAATCTAATGATAGTTATATTATGGGAACAATTTAAGATTGAATAAATAAAGTTGGTAGAATACTTTCTATAAACTGCCATATTTTTCATTGACAAAAAAATATTTCTTAAGTTTTGTCATATATTGTTTTATTGTTTATAATTGTAATATATTTTTAAAAATTTTCTCATAAATGTTTCATTGTATATTCCTATGAAATTTTAAAATAATATATAATTATTATATTAAAATTTGTTATTAAATCTTTTTTAAACAATTTTTTAAAAATATTATTTTATATAAACTATTAAATAAAATAGTGCATATTTATAAATTTATATGCAGTTATTCTCAAACTCAATAGTATGAGACCTCATTGGCAGAACTAATAATAACAACCAAAAGTAATTGGGCATAATACTATATCATATATTCACAATGAGCAATTTATTAAACTATTCAATATTTCTTTTTCATATTTTATTTCATAATTATATTTAACAAGTCGGATGGTTTATATAAAATTGAAACTTGAGATATATTCCTAATTCATGAGATTAATATTACTTAAGCAATGTAGAATAAATATATGGATATAAGTCTTAAATATATACATCTTTATGAATTAAAAATTTACTGAGTAGTTTATTTATACGCTTTCCTCCAAATGAGTGAAGATTTGTGGTAATGTTACATGTTATAGTCATTTATGTTTTCTTTTATGTTCATGTAAGAATATCATTAATATGTATATATATATTTATATAAATATATATATTTGTATATTATAGATTAATTGAAAACAAAAAGTTATTCTTTATTTAAAAAAATTATATTTATGTAATATATAAATGTCTTTTGTCTATTATACACCTTATGTTTAATTTAAATACATATATCTTAATAACCATATAATTATAATTCATTATTTTATTATTTTCTTATTTTGTTGACTTGTTAACCCCAATGGACTTTTCTAGTAATGAACGACTTTTGTTAAGAAATAAGCAATTGAAGTGGCAAGTATTACATATATAAAAGATTGACGCCCCACGTTTTCGTATAAATTTTCTACTTGTACCCACTTTTCCATTTAAAGGCTGATATATTTACAATGTATTATGTCTATATAAATGTAATTTTGTAGCATCTTGTCCTCCAAAACTTATAAGCTGTTTGCTTCTATTTTAAAAATACTAACTATTTCATGCTTAAATTTAAGTGCTCATTTGAAAGGTTTTACACTCTTGACATTGTATACTTTATTATCATATCAAGTATAATTATTTTTTTTCTCTTATTATTTATACTTTTATTTTTAAATGATTTTGAATATATTTATATAATATTATTTATAGACTTTTATAGATTTTAAAATTATTTTCACTAAATTTTTTTTTGTTTTTACTATTTTTTCATAAATACAAAATGACTCGTAGAAAACAGCAAAAACCTGAAAAGGTAATAGATGTAATGGAGGAAATGTTTGTTGAAGATTCGGAATTGATTAATCATCCTTCTTCATTATCCGAATTAGAAAATGTAAAAAATGATTTAAATTCATTGGATTCATTAAAATTTTCTTCCACAATTTTAACAATACCAAAAACTCAGCCACCTCTTGATACATTTCAATCAGCGTATGAAACATTATTAAGGGGTATTAAAGAAAGAGAAATTAATAAAAAAATTGGTAATGAGACAAATTCATTAAATAAGAATAAACGAAAAATACGTTTTATTGAAGGTAAGTATTATTTGTGCTTCTGTAATTTAAATTTAATATTTAATCTTTTTTATATTAAATTTTTTTTTCTATTTTATGAAAATCTATTTATTTATACAACATTTTTGAATGATTAATGTTTTTAACATTTCATTTTGATTGATATGTAATTTTTTCACTACACTTATAAATAATATTCCTTTAAAAAGACATTTTACATTAAACATATCTATAAATTATTCTTTATTTATTTTGTCACTATTTAATTTCTAAGAAATTTTTTTTTCCATAATTAAAGTTTGTAATTTTAATGATATTTTAGATAAATTTTGGGCTTTAACTAATGGAGCTAATGTTAATAAGGAACAAGAGAAAAAGAATGGTGAATTTGTTGTGCCGACACTAAGTAATATACCGAGTAAAGTTGTTAATGGAATAGATAAAATTGACGGTGATAAGGCAAAAGTTAGTGATAATGGAAATAAATATAATGACAATGTGTTTGAGGTTTTGGATTTAAGGGTTACAAAGGATAAAAACATTGAGACGCCACCAGCTAATAAAATTGCTAAAATGGAAAATAAAGGGGTCTTAGATAACGGAAGTTTTATTGGTAATACAAATAATATTGTCAATGGTAATTTACTTGGAAAACTCTCTTCATTGGTTACAAATGTTGGTGATACACCAAATTTATCCTATTTCATAAATCCACAAAATGGTGTGGGAAAAATTGAAGATCCTACAGCCATTTTTACATGCCTACAATGTTCTGAAAAATTTCAAACTATGCAACAATTAGTCAAGCATATGGAGAAAACACTGCATTATAATCAAGTTTATAATCCATTTAGGTAAAAAAATATTTCTTATTTATTAATTTAAAGAATAATTTGTTAATTATTTTTAGAACTATGTTAGAAGCAGGAGCATTTGGGATGTTTCCACATTTTTTCGGGCCACAATTTTAATTTTCTCAGTATATAAAATATCAAATTACGATCTCTATTTCTACAAATTGATTGTTAAATTAGTCAAATATATAAACCTTTTTTTTATAGTATTTTTTATTGATTTCGAACATATGTCATGGATTATTTAGATTTTTTAAAGCATTTACATATCAATATACATCATCCAATATGTCTTTTCAATTTCCTACATTAAGATTGTAAGAACAATTTTATAAAATTATTTTTATTTTCTTTATAGCTTTTCTAATAGTTATTGTATAATCTTTTCTTTTCCCTTGTTTTGCATAAATTTATATAATTTTAGCAAAAATAATATATACTTGATTATATATTTTTTTAATAAAAGTTATTGGTCGTAATAACAATTAAAATAATACTATAATTCATGTAAATATAATCTTTCTAGCTACTTAAATAATTTTATCTTTTCAAAATATTTTCTAAAACTTTTCGGTAAATTCAACTTAAAAGTAACAACTATATACTGGTTCCAAATTTAATTTAATTCTCTCTTTACATAATCATAATAATTTAAATTAATTAAAAAGTCATTAATAAACTTTAAAATTTTATTTTTTTTAATTAAATCATACAATGTTACTATAAATAGATTACACCATAAAACTTTTGTTTAATATTTATTAAAGTTTTCCGCTTTTGATATACTAAAATATTATTCAATGAATAAATTTATCAAAAATAAATAAAGCAATAACAAAATATATTTAATAATTCTTAATTAAAATATTTTCACTCAATCAAAATTATAGATTTTGTACTAATGATGAAGCAATAAAAAAAATTTCTCTATCCAGTAAATATTGTTAAAAATTTTAAAAATATAATAAATTAAAATAAATATACAAAAAATGTGCAATTAAAAGAAATTATAATAAAAATGTGTTATACAAATATGACATGCCAAAATATTACTAAAAAAATTCGTGTTTATCACAAAAAAAAATATTTATAGTTTTATTATCATATAATAGTCTATATTATTATGTCTATAACATTTTTGATTATTTAGATAAATTAATATTTTTTAAAAAACATTGGATTAAATTATAAATTATTTATATAAAAAAGGGAATAATAATCTATACCTATAAATTAAAGCCTTTCATTTACTCATTTTTTTATGTATTGAATTTTAAAAATCCCATCAAATCTTCTTTTTCATAAATTACATTGCCTTAAAATGTATCATATTATAAAGATATAATACAAGTTGAATCATTTATCAAGTTTCCTATTTTTATAAAATTAGATACATAAAGTTTGAGTATTTCATGTGTTTACCATCATGTTATTTATTTCCATCATTTACAAGAATTTATAAAATTCATTCTTTATTTTACACAATGACATTGTTTAAACATCGAAAGCATTTTACTTAATTAAAACTTATTATCTTTACTAAACATTATTCTGTGCCAATGTAAAACAAAACATATATAAAGCGTATAAAATTGTCTTACTTATACTAGTAATATTTCTTAATTTTTAAATGTTTAAAAGTTAGAATTTAATTTTATAGTAATTTATTTATTATATAACATATTAATTCAAATAACAAAATATATCCTATAAACAATAAACATCAAATAAGGTGAAAACAAACTACTAGTTATATTTAAATTTTCAAGTGATATGAATATCAGAAAGCATACATTTTGTTATATGACATATTTGTTGGTTAATAATAAAATTCTTATATCTTATCTTAAATTACTTTGTCAGCAAAAAATATATAACAAGATGGTACTTCACAAATCATTTTTTTATTATTTCGAAAAAATTAAATCAAATAAGAATTGTAGTATGATTTTAAAATTCATCATTCATCAATATTGAAAAATTGAGTGTTATTGTATATTAAAAATAATTCTAAGAGTATATTTTACAGTACATCATCTATATGAAAATCTAAATTTAGCATTTGCTTTGTCGAAAAGTTCATAAATTAAAATATATAGGAGAGAATTTCTTAATATAATAAAAAAAGTAGTATTAGAAAATGTTGTTTTATTTAAAATATATTTCAAATTTTCTTTACATTGTAATTGACAATAAAATAAAAATTATTATGTCATATTTAAAATTTTCTTAACAAAATTTGGACGAATATTTTTGAAACCGTGTTAATAAATTTGATAAAGATATTATAAAAAATATTTTACTAATTAAAAATGTATATGGTAATACATATATAATATAATACATTTAAATAATTACAACTTAAAATAAAACATATCTAAAATTTTATTAGAAATTTGAAGTACATCAACTATATACCTAATAATCTAAAATAATTTTCAATAAAAAAACTTTTGTTTACCAATACCATGCCAATTAATAACCCTAAAATAGTTAAATTTTACTGTATAGTATCAATCTTTAAGAATAGAAGTTTAGGTTTGTAAACTTCCTGTTATTTCTTTAAAAACTGCCTACACATTTAATTTTATTGTAAAATATTAACAAAAAGCAAATTTTTCGATAGTAATTATAACTAAAGTTTATCTTATTTAAGTTGTATAAAAATTAAATTGATAATAATTATTTATAATGATAAATCTTATACTATCATTATGACTAATTGGAGCTAAAATAAGATAAGAACGTCACTTTTTAAACATTTAAGGTATGGTGAATTAATGCAAACTATTAACAAAAATGCTCAAATTTATTACTACTATTTTTATTTTGGTCATTATATTAGAAGTAATATATGCTTCTAATGGTAAATGTAGTGACGGATATATATTTTTTAATAATCTATGTTACAAGGTATATAAGATTATTTTATTATAATAAAAAAATTTTCTAGAAATTTGATATTGTATCAGTCAATAGAACAGATGCCAAAATATTATGTAAAGAAGAGAATTCCAATTTTCCAATCATTCATGATAATGTTACAAATGAATTTTTAAAATCCTTCTCAAACAACAATTTTTGGATTGATTTAACTTGTTTTAATGATACAACTTGTTCATGGAGTGATGGAAGTCAATATAACTATAATAATTTTCAAAATAATAAAGCTAATGTAGTAATTGGAAATTATGTATACATTCAACATAACTCGGAACATGCAAATTTCTATGGAATATGGACATCTGAAAATGAAAACTATTATGTTGGATCTGTTATATGTGTGAAGAATGCTAGTTTTCATAATCAGGATTGTCCTCCTAACTATGAGTATATTGCTGATGATAATTCAAATTGTTATAAATACATAAATATTGAAAGAAATTTTAATGATTCCAATTATGATTGTATTAAAGATACTGGGCACCTTGTATCAATTCATTCATCCAAAGAAAATATGGATATTATAAATTATGGCGAGATGAATCAAAATGAAAAATCATTTTGGATTGGATTAGAATATGATTCTACAAAAAATACTTCACAATGGGTTGATGGAAGTAATGTAACATTTTTGAACTATAAAGAAGGTAAAATATTATATAAACACAATTTTTTAATCGTTTTTTAGGATTTCCAAATACATACTTTGGAAAAGCAATTGAAATGTTAATGATAAATGATGTTAATTCTCTTGGATTTTGGGAAAATGCAAATCAAGAAAATATCTTACCATATATTTGCATGATGACTGGTAATTATTTTTTTACTAATAATTTTAAATTTTTTTACAGCTGAGGAAGTATCAAGTTATTGGGATAATAAATTTTCTACTCCAACACCAATTAGTGTGAATACATTATCACCAGAGGGTCAGTGTCCAAAAAATAGTTTTTTTGAAAATAATGGAACAGTAATTTTATATTTTTAAATTATAATATTATTTATTTTTAGATAACCTCTCCAGCTTATCCTAAATTTTATGGTGATGATTTTAGTTGTGATTATTATTTAATTATGACAAATCATTCTTTAGTTCAATTTACCATCACTGATTTTAATATAGCCGAAAATGATATACTTAAAATTTATGAAGGCAATTATATAAAGTTATTGGCTGAATTTACTGGTTTTGATAATAATGATGCTATTAGGAAAACAATTTCAACTTCCAATGAATCCTCTATGGTTATTTCATTTAAATCTGCAAAATCACATCTTTCATCACATAGGGGATTTATGGGATATTTTGGAATGTACGACCCTTCTCTAACGACAATTGATCCCATTACAACAACATTACCAAGTATTATAGATCAAACAAATAGTTCTTCTTGCCCAGATAATATATTCATCGACCCATCTGCTCAAATTGAATCACCAGGATACCCTAATCCATATGGAAACAATTTAATGTGCTACTATATAATTGAAGTTCCAGAAACAAAAAGAATAGCAATAAGTATGATTGAACATCATTTTTCATTAGTAGGTGTTGAATTGCATATTTACAATGGGAGGGGGGAGACAAATGATCAAATTATGGAAATTACAAAAAATGATAATAATAATGGAACATTGCTAGCTGTTTCTAAATCTAACTTTATGACTATTGTTTTTTACACACCACAAGTTCCAGGAACTATGGGGGATAAATGGTTACTTTGGTATAAAACATTTTAACAACTAAAATTTTTATATTTACAATTTTATTTCTAAAAAAAATGTATTGTTTTACTATTACAAACCAATAAATATTACTTAAAATAACAGAAATAATTTTTTGGGAATTCCTATCACTTTTTTATTGAATAACATACTTGTAATTTTTCTTAAATAAATCACAATTATTTTTGTAGATAAGATTATAACATCCTCCTAGACTAGTTCTAAAAAATGTTTATAACAAAATAATTAAAGATTTTATTAATTGAAAGAATTTTTTAGATTAATCAGATGTAAAAGTCCAACTTTTTTGTTCATATCCTTCTTTTATGTGATTTAATAGAACAACCCTCCTTCGATCTACATATCTGCATTTATCTTGAATTTTTCTTTTAATTTCTCTCATCATACTCGTATCCTCAGATAATCGTTCAAGAGAGGCACTAAGTGATTCTGTTGAAGACTCCAAATCTGCTTGATTACCTTCAAAAATATCTGTCTGATTACCTCTTTCTAAATAATATGCAAAAGCATAAGAATACATCAACGTTTTACGGCAGTTGCTTAAAATTGACACAGCAGTCTTTAAAAATTGTACTTCTATCCAGGACATACCTTCATTTTGAAATAATTGCATTGCTTCTTCAACTGTACTATTTAAATTTCCTTCTAATCTTAAACTTTGTTGGTGATTGGCATATCTTTGATAATAATGTAAATATCTATTTAATTTTGCTCTTGCTTGAGTGACATTTGTCTGGTTATTAGCATCCTTCTTCTCATTGTATTTATTACAACTATACCAATTATTACCATGAGGACCCCATTCCTGTAGACAAACCTAAAAATAAAAATTTTTAAATAAATATATTTATAAAAAACAATAATGGTAACTAAATTCTTACCCAACAATACTCGTATTTACACCGATGGCAAATCATATGATTACAGCCTCCATTCTTTTCAATAGTTGAAGCACATTTTGGACACTCTTTTGTATGGACATTTAACCAATTAGATGTTTCACTATCATCACTACACTTTCGAAGCCATCTCTTGAAAATGTCGCAATGAAGAGGTTCATGCCATTCATGTCCACACTTGAAACAATAAACAAACCCGCATTTACAAATTATCGGTTCATCTTCAAAAGAAACAACTTTCGTAATAAAATAACATTCCGGGTTTGGACAATACTTTAGATTTTTATTTGACTCAACAAAAGACTTTGTTATTAACTTTTTATATCGGCATATCAGTGGCGCGGATTGCCCAATAATCTTAATAACCATATCATCATCAACGGCAATATCACATCCATATTCCTGACAAGAAATTATATGATCACAGTGATCAGTAATCTAAAAAAACATTACGAAATTTTAATTAACGAAATAAAAATGCACCTTAGTTTTAAAATAATTAAGCCAACATTGATTGCAGTATCTGTGACCGCAGATAGATTCTGTTAGTACTTCATCGGAGCAACAAATATTGCATATACCCTTTGTTGTAGATAAAATAATACTCCTGTTAACAGATGATGGATTAATAAGATTATACTTTTTAAAAAAAATATCTGGCTCTTGTTCATAATATTTTTCAATTAATGTTTGTTTGTCCCATTTGTACTGATGCAGAAGTATTCTACAGTAAGTCTTCGGTAGATTGGTAACACTCCGTACTTCATCTAAAATTCTATCCATTTCACTGACTAGATGCTTGTTTTCCAGTAACTTATAATGATTACTCGTTGATTGTTGTTCATGTTCAACATATGAAGTCGATGACTCAGATGAATCAGACATATCGTCATATTCATTGTCACTTGTTAAATACTCATCAGACATAACTTAAATAGAACTAAAGAAAAAACATTATTAAGAAATTTAAATACATACATTTTAAATTATATACAAAATATATGATATATCGTAAATAGTTTTAAAAAAATTATAGTGTTTTTGTAAAAAATAAGACAACGCAGTATATAATATACAAATCAACAATTTACATACACATGTATATACGTAATTATATTCAGTTTAATATTCTAAAAAAGGTAATTAAATGCTTTTAAAATAAATGATGTATCACTTTAACCAAGAATAGAAATCAAAATTTTCTTACACGTGACTCGAAATACTCTTGTTGAAATTTACCTATGTCTAAAATGATGACTCTAACAAGGAGTAAAAAATTTCTAATTTGCCAAAAAAATAAAATATTTAAATTAAAATGTTTTTTTAGCTGGAATTCACATCGAATCATAGCCAAATTTCAACTGGTAAATTTGAAAAAGCAAAAAAAATAACCAGTGTTAGTATATTTTATGTGTGTGAGCAGTATCGAAAGTAAACATTCATCTCTGTTATAGATATTTTGGTGACACGCAACCCCACAACAAATATATTTAACAATAAATCTCTATCTTTATTTTGCTTATTAAGTTTAGGTATATAGTAAATTAGTTATTGATGAACTAACTTTTGTAATTTTTATTAAATAATGTAAGGTATTTTTTACACTTTATTTGAAGGCATCTGTGGCTAAAAAGTTAACTATAAATTTAAAGCAAAATTCAATAAATGTCTAAAACTATTATCAAAAGTAACATAAATTTGAAGTGACGTATTCCTCGTACATCTATGATTTGTTATATAAAAAAACACAAGAAAACATTCCATCGGAATTAGAAAAATATGGTTGTAAAACCAATAAATCGCTGTAAAAGTTAATATGAAGTACTTTACCCCAAGAAGATTTAAATAGGTATAACATTACTCAATACTCCTGAACTTATTAGCTATAACAAAGCAAAACACATATAATGCTTTCTCTAAAAAGAAACATCTAACAATTTGTTTTTTTACTAATTTTTTAACTCCAAGAAAACACAGTCTAATTCGATAGTAGTAAGTGTCTTAGCATTGTTTTGAGAAAATATTCTAAAAGTCGCATTGGGACCATATACAGTTATTATTGTTAACTATATCAAATATCGAACTCCTCTGGAGACGGTTATGAATAATAAAATTTTCATTATATCGTTATTTTTAACTATGGAGTTTTGTCTAAATTGCATCTAATAATAAGATGTATTTTAAATCGTATTAATTTTATATCACGATGAATTATTCAACAAATACCTTGGGTAAATAATTTATGAACTGAGATAAATTTTGCAATAAAAATATTATTACATTATCATAAACGGAAAAGTCCTTTTTTAATAATTTTTAAAGTATGAATTTTTATGTGGTTATTGAAAATATAAAATCATACCTTTTTCCTTAAGAGATTTTTATTTAAAATTCTTGTATTTTTCAATTGTAAATAGTATTTACCTACAATGTTTTTTAAATGTTCTTGCATAGACTAGATTTAATTTAATCAGTATATAATTATCAGGGTATAAATTTAATAGTAGAAGAAAACTAAATACGTTTTATTTTTATAGATATTAAAATTATCTTTAAATACATTTTAATGTTAATGTGTTTTGATTTAATTAGTTGAATGCTTAATTTTAATATATACTCAGAGCTTTTGGATTTATTAATTTTATAGTGAAATCAATTTTAAAACATAACAATATGATGGCAGAAACAATGTTTAGATAGAAAGTATACTATAGGTTTTTATGTGTAAAATTCGCAATCACTAAACTTTTCAAGTGTTTATTTAGAAATCTCAGATCAATTTTCTAAACATTCAATACTTTAATTTTATACCTTATAACACCGTAGTAGTAAATGATTTTTCAACAATAATATTAAAGAGAAAATGACATTAAATAATAAAAACAGACAAAGAAAATTTTACAATTGATTAGAAAAAAAATTCTGTTAAGAAAAATTAAATTACTAGTAAAAATAAAGATATCATTTACACACATATTTCATATATTAATATTCTTAAGATTAGTTGAATTTTATACTTTACAATGCTAATAACTAAGACAATGTAGATGAATTAGAATGTAAATTGTAAAAAATAAAATGATTTTATTTTTTTACACAACCGCCATTTAAAAAAAACACTATACCATGATATTGGAGTAGTATATCTCAGTGGTGAGTATTTCAAACTTTTTAGTTTATTTCAAATTTATGGTTTTATACGGCCAAATTGTCATTGGAGCACCTGGTGCTGGAAAGTCAACTTATTGCAATGGACTACTGGAAATATTTGAGGCTCTTAAAAGACCATGTAAAATAATTAACCTCGATCCTGCAAATGAATTCTTACCTTTTAAAGCTGATATCGATATTAATGAACTAATAACAGTTGAGGAGGTTATGAAAGAAAAAAATTTAGGACCTAATGGAGCATTGATTTATTGTATGAAATATCTTTTCGCAAATCTTGAATGGCTAAAAAAGCAGCTTGAAACACTTGATCATTATTTGATTATAGATATGCCAGGACAATTAGAATTATATGCTACACATGATGATGTTAAAAATATTGTAAAAGAAATGGAAAAGTGGGGATTAAGATTATGTGCTGTACATTTGAGTGATAGTTTGTATGCCACTGATCCAAGTAAATTTATATCAGTTTTATGTTCTGCATTAGCTATTATGGTAAATTTGGAAATGCCACAAGTTAATGTTCTATCAAAAGTTGATTTACTGAAGGAGGATGATGAAGATCTTCCATATGCATGGGATTTTTTTGAACGTTTACCTGATTTGAAATATTTAACTGATCTCCTTGATGTATGTTTTATAAATTAATCTGTTTTTAATACCTATTTTATTATATAGAATATTGGACCATTAAAAAAATATGGAGAATTAAATAAAAAACTTTGTGAAGTCGTCCAAGACTACGATCTTGTTTGTTTTCAATCACTTTCTGTAACTTCAAAAGAAAAGATGCTTAACTTAATAAAACAAATTGATAAAGCAAACGGCTTTGCACTTTTGGACGTTGATGATATTAGAAATTACACGTTTTCTAATGATTAATCTTATTTCTATTAAAAAAACAAAGTTAATAAAATTATTCTTTTAGTATATTAAATTAAAGGCTTTAAGTTTTGTATATTCCATATATAATAATAGAACTTGAAAAAGAGTGTTTAAGTAAGTGCAAAATGTTCTCATATATCTCCAATTACTTGAAAAGATATTACTGTGTATTTATTTATAGTATATGAAGGGAAATAGTTTAAAAGTTAAAGGAAAATTACGTAAATAAATAGCAATTACAGTAGGAGCAGTTCTAATTTCAATTTTTGGGTGATGCAACAATGTTGAATAGGATAATTAAGTCAAATCAAAGCGTTCTGTTGTTTCAGTAATTTTTTTATTAGATGCTTAAAAGTAAATAACATCATTCGAATTATTATTTTATTATCACTTTTGACATTTTCATAATTAAGTTCATATTTGTTGAATACAATTTTATTGTAATACAGAAATCTCTTAAATTATCAGATTTGGTTTAAAACTTTTTAGTCAATAAATTATTAGATGGTATTTTTTAATGCAAAACACAATCATAAAATATAATAGAGAACATTATTAACACTAAAAAATTTTATCTGACGAAAATATACCTTACTTATAGAAGAATATATCGTAATTAAGGAGATTAAAACTAAAAATATTTATAATCTTTTTACTATATTGTACACTTAGATATTAATTTTGATTAAAATTTAGATAACTTCTTTTTATTATAGAAAAAATTTGTTTTGTTCGGAAATAAAGTAAAGTATTGAATAAAATGATAATTAAAATAAGAACATTGTCTTAAAACTATTTGATAAATTTTGATAGTTAATATAAATTGCATTAAGTAGTTATTTTAAATAAAGTTTTATGGTAAAAATAAAATAAGTACACCAACTAAAAACACCCTTTGGTTATAAAAAGTTGAAATCATAATATCTTTAATAATTAAAGTTTTGTATACACATACTTTTCTATTACACATTTTTTTTAAAGATAAATTTATTCATTTCCAGTTTGAACATCTTGGACGGCTTTGGCAAAATTTTCTAACGCTTTTTGTGTATTGTTATTTGTATTCTGTGTAAATAATAACATCTGAAATTTTGCATTTTCGGCTTTTAAAAGACTTATTTGACTTTTTAATTGAATATTTTCTTGTTCAAGGAATGATGCACGGTCAGCAATCTCTTCCTCTTTTCTTCTTCTTGCATCTCTAGATCTTTTAGCAGCATCATTATTTTTACGTCTCCTCTCATAATAAGCTTCATCCTATAAATATATAGATATATTTTTAATGATTAATTTATGAAACAAAAAAATATACAATAAAGAAAATGAAGATTTGAAAGTGTTTTATTATTCAAAGTAATCATAAAATTACATTGTTGCATCTGTCATCTTTGACATTTTAATATCCCTATGTTGCTATATCAACAAAAGAAATGACAGTTTTTTTGAACGGTCCACTAATCTAATGTATTGTTTTATTGTGAAGCATTGAAGCGCAAGTTAAATCTCAAACACTTGTTAATTATCAATGCCGTCTTATCTAATTAATGCAAATTTTTTTAAAAGAAAAGTCATTTAGAAGAATGAGTAAATGTATTTGTTATTATGACAACTATTGGTAAAGGTAAAATCACATTCAATTAAATATTTTCTTTAAAAAAATGTATACTAAAATTATAGTATTGATAATTAATTATTACTTAATAAAGATATATACGCAACAACTGTCTGATGTGTTAGTATGAATGTTATTGTGTAAGAGGTTGTTAAAAAAGTTACAATCTTTTGAAAGTTCATGTGATGTAAAGGAAATAGAGTACAAGATAATATAATATAAAAAGAAACCGTAATTATGACTGCCATTGACAGGTCACCAGAACTTCAAGTATTTTAAATATCCCCACTCAAATTGCATAAAGGAATAGGAGACTAATTATGTATTATTTAAGTATCTGTTCTATCTCAAATCTTGAATCGCCTGTTTCTTATGCCAATATATATATATATATATACATTATATGCATATATATATAATAAGTTCATCCAAAATGCGCAACAGAAATCTTTGGGATTAAGAAAATGATAAAAGAATACCGCTATGAACAAAGATACTTAAGCTAATCTTGGATAAGCTAGTATGGTAATAAAAAATTCAAATACCGACAACTTCATGAGTAAATTTCATTTTAAATATATAATAACTGTATCTTTTTTTTATTTGTAAACATACCTTTTTTTCATCCGGTATTGGTGCTGGTGGCTTTCTTGAAGGTCTTGAACTTGTTGAGGAAACAGAAGATTTTCTTGAGATGGATCCTGGTGAGGGAGTAATAGCTTTAATAATATGATCGGGTGATACAGATACAGAATCCGATTGCATCATCCCTCCTGATGTAATAGAGTTCACTGAAATTGTTGATATCGGAGAAGATGGTCCAGATTCTACGGCTAATTTCTTAGCAGGTGGTGGACCAGATAAAATAGCCTCTTGAAGTAATGATTGAATATTCATTTTAGCACCTGATGAATTTAATAAAAATTGTGCAGCTGAATTTTGGGTAGAAGATAGTAAATTTTGAGAATATTGTGGAAGAAGAGGATATTTCTATAAAAATGAAACATAATATATAATAAAAATAACTACAAAAAACATACAATTCCATTAATATTTAGTAAATTATTTACGTCTGATATGTTAAAACTTGATAATGGATTTGAATTTAGTTGTGGACTCAAGAGAGAGGTAAGAGCTGAAAGATCGACATGAGATAACGGAGTCTTTGTGCCTTCAGGTGGATTAGGTGATATTCCGTTAGCCTTAAGAGGTTCACATTTAAGACGATTAAAATCCAAAATAGCATCCATATTTAATAGAAAAAAATATTATAAAAAAGGTAATTATATACCTAAAAGTAGAAATTAAAAGTAGGGAATAATATATAAACGGACGTAATATTAATTAAGTGAAATAATATATATTATCTAAAAATATTTATTATTGTTTCTTTCTTGGCCCTATATGCAACAATCTGTTGAGTGGGTTATTGTGAAGACTGACCTCGTACTGACCTTTGAGTTCCATTTGAAGTATAGACGTTTTTGTGGCTTTTAACTCAGCCCACTCTTTTTTGTTATTAATAGAACCTCTTATAATTTTCTATCATTTTATGTATTCTGGGGACCACTCCCCTCATATGACCGGTCAGAAAAAGTATGTGTGGTAGATAGTCTTTGACAATCTACCCCCTTAACCGATCAACTTATAAAAAGGAATTTGCCATTATTTAAATTAACATTACCGCAATGATTATATTAGGAAATGAATCGAGAAAAACAAAGATAATGAAGTAATATGAAGAGATCGTTTATATAAGCTAAATAACCTTTTTTGATATGCAGATACCGTGTCTAGGAAGGTAAACTAAACAACTTTAGATAAGAATTGTTTAAACAGTCAATATTTGTTAAGCAAAAATTTCTAAACTTTTTTAATTATCTTTTATAAAAAGTATGCAAAGAAAATTTTAATAATCATCTTCATAACATTTTAATATAACTATACTTTTATATAAATAAAATTTTTTTAATATTATAAAAAGATAAAGAAAGTTGAAATATAATAATCCTTTTATAACCAAAAATTTTCTAATTGTGAATGAAACCGTATTTTATTTTCTTTGTTATCGATAAACCTTGTTGTTTTTTTTAAAAAGACTCATACAACAAAAAACAAAGTGTTACATAGGACGGCTGTTGTCATTACTCATTTCGGCATTTATTATTATATCTTTAACTCATTAGCAACAGGCTGACAATAGGCAGCTGATCCTGAACCATGTTTCAGCTAAACTGTTAACTTTATGTCCAGATGGCGTATGTAAAAACAAAACCGTCGTTCTTGAAATCTTTATTAATAGTTTAATAAATCTTTCTTAAGATTTTGTCACTTATTGTTATCTATAAAACAATAATACATAAGAGGCTTTAAATTTTATTTCTTCTTTTTATCTTCATAAAACTTATTTTAATAAATATCTGGTATTGTTAACGAAAGTTTAATATAATGATAAACTGTTGCACTCTCGATACTTTTTAACAAACAGACCGATTCCTAATATTTTGTAATAAAGTTAAAAACTTCTGGTCTGTCGTTTAAAGTGATTGCCGATCAGCTGGTTCATATGCGACAGTAAACATCTAATGTGAAATTTTTTTTTACTTTTAAATCATTTAATTTAACAGAACAATGTAATTTTAGAACAATAGGTAAATTAATAATAGAGAAGAACAAAAATTAATTTAAAAAAAATGTTAAATCGTTGTAAAATAAATTATCCAAACTTTTTCAGGAATTCTTCGAATCAGATGTTTTACTTAAAAATATTGCCCTTAGAAGAGAAAAAAATTATTCTAAATATTTTATCATCTTTCCTTAATCACTCTTGACCTTGCCGTCTGTTCAATTCTTTAACTTTTACCACTTCAATGTCCTAATATGACATCTTTTAACTTAATGAAATGCCGTAATAATTTTCACATAAGTAACAATGTTTTCATCCTATAATATGCATATAAATGAATTATAATCATTAACATAAGACTATAACCAGCTTTTTAAAAGATTGAAAATGCCGACAAAGAAATTGCATGTGTCTTCATATCATTAAAGTCGGTATATCCTCAATATAGAATTATCATCAAGATAATAATATAAATATATTGGTACTAATTTGCATTTTCATCATAATTTATTCTTTTATTATATACCTAGTACTTTTTTAACAATAAACTTTATACTATCTCATTGTGAATTGAATAAAAATACATAATATTATTATATAGTTAGTTGATCTCAATTATTATAATTACCATGAATTATCATTCTATAACTTTTTTATTATTTTTTACAATAACATCATTTTATTTCTGTGAATAAATCATTTGTTTGTTTATGAAATTGTATCATTCAAAATAAGAACTTTTTATTTATTCTTATCATTTGACCTGTTAATAAAATTAATAGTAATACATAAAGATAAACTTTTATCAAAAAAATATTGGTTTAGCATAAAAATTTCAAGAAAATAACTGTATAAACAACGTTTCATCATTTAAATTAATGTTTCAATATCGCATGATTAACAAAACTGAACAGTTGTATTTGTTTTATCATTACCATGCCATTAAAAGTGAAATAAACGTTCATAATCAAATGATAGTGAAGTGGATGTACTTTATATAAACAAATTGTACGTGTTCATACATATATAGTGATTACGTCTATCTTCTTTCACTTATCTATATAAATTATTATTTACATTTTAATATATAATTCTTTTAAACAACATTATGATTAAATCTTCATTCTTCTACATTGGCGTTTGTTTATCAAAAAAGGTGCATTTATATATATATGGGTTCATATGACTTGAAATTTATTTAAGTTTACTTATTATTATGAATGATTGAAAGTAATCTTAGAATAAGAAAAACTTAACTGAAGTTCATTACAAAAACTGTATATCTAATTGTCAACAAAGTTTTCTCTCATATCAACAAAAACAAAGTTTGTGTGATAGATAAACAATAAAACTTTAACAACTCATTAACTAATAACCAAAATAATCAATTGTCCTTTTAACTTATTCATGACCTCATCTGTTACCGGATAAGATTGTCTATTTTAAAAACAAAAGCAAATGTTAAGACTTTTTAGATAAATAATTTTACTTATATTTAGTCATTTTATTTAAAAACACCTCAATCAACATTCACCTAACAATAGATCTTTTGTTCTTTCCCGTCTTTTAGTTCCTTCAAATAAATATCTCCTTTCAAATAAAATTTTGAAAAACACAATAACGGCATTCAAGATATAAAGTATAAATCTAATTTACAACTATCCATTACAAAGACTTTTTTAATAATATCACTTTACACAACATTAATTAAACTACTTCTATACAAAGCATTAAAATCTAATATACATAATAATAAATGTGTTAAAATTCAATGACTTTCTTTTATTCTCCTTTTATTACAGGTTAACAATATTAAGTAGTTTTTGCCAATTTTAGTAATAGCAATTCATTTATTTAAAAAATAAATAACATTAAATAGGATACACAGCTTAAAGAGAAATTAACAATATTTGACAATATATTTTACTATATAAATTGTTAAAAGTAAAGAACAATCATATTTACTTTCACAGAAATTTATCTACCCAAAAATTACTCCATATAAAGATGTTAAATTTACTTTAAAGATTTATCTATGTATAGTTAAGAGAACAATATTATAGTATAAAAATTTAAGATACTAAATGATCATATTTACGTTTCATTGCTGCATATCTTTAAAAATATAAAATTTTACATATTAATAAATTTTTTCATTATATTATTAGTTGGTATTTCATTTGTTTGTCTTTTTAATTGAATTTTTTCCTCCATCTACTTCCTCAACAACTTTTAACGATTGATCTTTATCAATAGGAAGAGAATAAACATTCTTTAATGTATCATCACCATCTTTAAGATCTTCATCACATGTATTTTGTGTTTTTTCGAGATTCATTTTATCGGCAGCTGGATCATCTGATTGATCGAAAATATTAACTTGGGTTGGTGCCGCACTGGCGCAATTATTGAACGACGATTTATTTCCTTGACCGACAACAACATTCCCGTTATTGTCTTTAACTTCATCCGCACCCTTTTACTGTTGGTTTTTTCGAAGCTGGATCCTGTGCATTTTTCTTCTCTACTTTCGATTTTGATGGAACTTCATTTTGCATTTTCGATGGTGTTTGTTGTCCTTTAGTCTCAGCATCAGCAGCCAATTTTCCTTGACTTGTAGCACCTAATCCAACTGCATTTGTCTTAACCTTTCCTGTTTTCTTACCCGTCACACCGACATCACTAACTTTTACAACTTTTCCAGAAGCTCCCTCTCCAACTTTCCTTTTTTTTCCTGCACATGAAATCAAGAAGGCAAAAGTGAAAAAAATAATACAATTTAAAATTTGAATCATAATATAACCATTAAATTCTGACAAAAAACATAAAAAATACTTTATTTTTATGTTAAATATATCATCGAAATAACAATTTAAAAAAGTAAAATTAAATGCAAAAAAAACAATAAACAAAAATTACTTAATTAAAAAAAACAACAAATCAAAATGCCTTGGTAAAGCTTCTTTAACAATTATTAAGTTTATTACAACACTACTCTTGTTCAATACTAAAAGTTTCCTCAACCGGTTTAAGTTTTCGAAAAGATAAAAATATTAACACTACTAACCACCAACGGCAAAAGTACCACCTTCAGGAATATTTTGACTTTTGTTATCATCATTTGATGATGGTAGTGATTTGACTCTACGAAAAAGGAGTACATGGCGTTCAGGACCATGAATCATATAATGTTCCCATCCAGGAGATTGTCTAATACCTAAACTGCGCCACTCATTTTCTTTCATTAAACGGTTTGTAGGTATCCTTCTTACAAGATTTTTCGGTACGTGAACATGTCTAAAGAGATATTTAAACATTTTACGACATGATAGATAACTCACCTGTACTCAAATTTATCATCCTCGTATTTTGGTGAATAATAAAAATCGTTGTACATTTTATCCTTTCCCTTCAAAAGTACAACCAATAAATTTTCTGAGAAATTTTATGTAAATTATGTAACCTTTTCTGACTATACAAAGTACTTAAGTAACAGAAACAAAAAAAAGAGGAAAGTACGAATTTAAATATAAGAAAAAAATATGTATATAAAAGTGCATTTGCGTTATGAGAGACAGATGAAATTAACATGAAAGTCACGTCACCTATATCCTTACGATAGTAGGTAAAAACTTCTTTAACCGCCAAGTTCAAAGATTGTTTAAAATTCTCATAAGTGGAAACCGGTAAATTGATAAGTATTTTATTAGAGAAAAATGATGCTATGAATAAAAAAATACTAAGAAAGGCTACTTATATTGTAGATACAGGATTGTAAAAATTTGAAATTCTGACTGAGGTTGATTTTATCACATGGGGAGAGTTCTTTAGAGACACTTAGTTATATATGTATTGCAATAGTAAGTAAGATGTTCCTACCCATGAACACCTAAAGCAGCATTGTTAGTTATACCTTGTCCACACTCCTTAGAAACCGCTTTTGGTCGACGGAACAGCAATACATGACGCTCTGGACCATGAATCATATAATGAACCCATCCTGGAGATTGTTGAATGCCGAGTTTACGCCATTCCTGTTCAGACATTAAACGGTGTTTAGGTACCAATTTCGCAACTTCTTTCGTAACATGAACATGTCTAAAAGCAATATAGTAACATCAATAAAGAAAATAGAAGAAAAAATTTACCTGTATTCATATTCGTCATCTTCATATCTTGGAGAATAGTAAAAATCATGACCCATCTTTAAAACGATGAAATAATAATAGCAATTATATTGAAGGAACGATTACAACTAAATATAAAACGATATTACTAATACAATGCAAAGAGGGGCAAATATATATAATGACAAATGTAAATTTGGCGCGCAAAATGCAATCGAAACATAATAGTACAAGAAATTTCTTAATACGAAATATATGTAAAGGAAGGCGTAAAAAACATGGCGCTTCTCTAAACTTTAAAAATAAGAATTTCCTTGCCCAGTGTGTATTTTACAATTTTCACGTGATTTTGATGAAATTGTTTTCGAAGTAGATGGATAATTTTCTGTATATAGAGAATTTTGAATTTTTCTTTGTTTTCTTATTGTTGAACAAAGAGTATTGTGCGAAAAAGTGATTAGGAATAATGTTGTAATTTAAATTTGCAGTCTCTTTTTATACGATTACGCAATTAAACTTTTTTCCCTATATAAATGTTAATTTGAATGTACAAATCAATGCAATAAAAAAAAAAACAGTGAAGCAAGTGTAATAATTTTGATAAGTAATTTTGCACATTGATCTTTATTTTAAATATAGTAAACAGTCGTTTTATAATAAACGAGGAATTTTTTGACAATAAAGTTAGTATTGAGTCATAAAATGTTAATGTTTACAAATCATTCAGCCTTAATTGAATCTTTATATCAACTTCAAAAGAGCATTATTACTTTAACCAATGTAACTATTATCAAAGAAAATAAAATTATTAAAGTGAAATATTTTTGACGCATGGCTAACTAGTATAACATTTCCTCTTCTACATATATGTCATAAAACAACATAATTTTTATTTTCTAAATAATTTCAATTCAAGAGTGTCTGTTCATTAGGAAAGTTAAGAAAGTGATGTAATTTCATTCGTCTTTCTACATGTTTGTTGTTAAAATCCTTTCAAATTGCTATTTATCAAAGCATTTTACGATGATATAAAGTTTTATTCGTTATTGTGAATGCATAAATTTGTCGAATGTATTCTTTTTTTTTTTGAAATAATGTGTGAAATAAACGAAACATCTATTACACCTTCTGATTTTTCTTTTAACATTAAAAAGTCTTTATAATAAATTTCTCTTCCAATTTCTCAACCTATTATCACTAGAGATATAAATGAAGTATAAATTATCAAATGGTTCTTATGATTAATATATTGTTATTGGGCTTAATAGAAATATTTAATTGAGAATTTAAATATTCCATTACTAAATTATGAGAATTCCTACTGGCCATAAATTTTTAATGACACTTTCAGATTATGATTTGATGACATTTTAGTATGGATGTTATTCCAAGGATGTGACATGCAATGTAATTTACCATGTTAGATCAAAAATTAATGATATTATTTTATAATTAATGCCAACTATTAAAATGTAGATTACAGATAGTGACTTATTGTGAGATGTCAGATTATTGTAATTTTGAACTGTAAATTTACTTACTATAATTCATTATTTACTATTAAATTGGCTGGGAAATATTTTTCCATTATGCTATCATATTTTGTTGCTGAGTGATGGGAGCTTTTACACTATTAGCTTTGTCCTGTTTTCATTATTTTCAAATGTTCCTCTTAATATTAGATATTTATTATTTTTATATTTATTTTCCTGTCAACTGATATTATGTAATGAAGGAAGAGTATTGTATATTTTTTTCATCTTTGAATTTTTTTAATAATGTTTTGTAGGGTATTAATGATTTATTACTTTTAAAATAACAATAACTCTGATTTATTATTTTTTCGTAATTGATTAGATTATAAATGTTTAAATAATGTTTGTATTTTTTAATACTCTATATTTATAAAAATATTATATATAAAGAAATTAAGTAGTAAAATTTATTATTGATGTCTATTTTTGTAAGAGACGAATTAGTATTTTCTACAAATGTATATGTTTCATGTTTAATTCATTGAAAGAAGTCTTTTCTTGACAGAAACTATAAGAAAATTGTTCTAGCTATCTTTTGGTACTTAATAAGGGATAATGTAATAAGAAAATATTACTAGTATTACTTTGGTTAATGTAATTAGATTAAACTAAAATGTGTTTCCTTTAACATGTAGGAAATTTTATGGTTAATTTACTATCAAAAGTCTATATTTGTATTATTGTTGATACTTTCACATTTTAATCTTGGATGTTACTAAAAAAATAGAAATTTTGTTGACGGGGTTTTATATTAACTTTCATCACTAAACAATGATTAATACTTTAAACTTTTTTTCACATGATTAAATTACTACATGCTACAGTCTAAAATGATATAGATATATTTTATTTTAAGTTGCCTGATACAAATGTGTATAACATTATTTTAGGTAAAACAGGACTAATAAGTATATTATACAACTAGCTATAAAGTAATAAGTTTGCTTTTAAGTAATAAAAATTTTCGTGACGATGATTATATTTAATCCATTAATAATACATGATTTATCATTATATTATATTTATTTTTGAAATCTTTTCATTTTTCTATGATCATAATTTTAAAATAAATATACGTTTTTAAGTTAGGAGAGTAGAATAATATGCGTATGTGTATGTATTACATATAAATTTATTTAAAAATAATTCTTTACTTCTAACTAAGGCTACATAATGAAAATGAGAATTATTTATGTATTATCATAAACATATAAAACTTAGTATGGTGCCATTTATTTCTACATGCATTTATTCAATTGAATTGTATGATGTTAGATTTCTTTTTCTTATTTTCCTAATACGTTTTCTTAATTATCTTAACACTTGTATTTTCACGCAATATTGCATCTTTATGAAATGAGGTTATGTAAGTTTATGGTAACACTTCAGAATTGTCCTTTTTCTATCATTTACAAATGCATGAATTCTCATTATTTTTGACTTTTAAATACAATTTACCATCATTATTATCATATGCATAAATAAAAAATATTTAACATATCTTGTATTATTAAAATTTTGTGTTTTTAGACATATTATATTGAGGATATTGAAATTGTATTGGTAGATGACAGTACTGTTTAAGTGAGTATTTAACAGAATGTTTATCTTAGAGAATGGCCTTTTTAGTTTTATATGGAATGAATGATTATATATATATATATATATATATATATATATATATTTATTACACAATTTATTATATTCATTTCAATCACAATTATATTTATACTCCTTTTCATGACATTTTTAATCACAATGAGTTGAGTTCAGTATACCTCAAAATCATTTATTTTCAGATCACACACATTTATAATTTTATTATTTCACAATATAAAAGAAGAGATAAAGAAGAATGAAATTATTATTTTCCGTCTTACTTTTTCATCTGCAATTGATCACTACTTTTGCCTCCCGTTAATTTTCGTATGTATATTTTCAAACCAGTTATTTTATGGTAATTGTGCTAACCTACACTTTAATCTTTTTTATTTGTCAATTACTATTTAAAAAACATCGCTTAAAAGAAATTTTTCAAAAGTTTTGTTGACTTTTTAAAAAAATAATCGAGTACTTTTAAAAAAGAAATGCAATGTACTAGAAATATCTCTACGCTCTTTATGGAAATGATTAATATTTCTCTCAAAACAACATGGTTTTACAAAGTAATTATTAGTCTAATGTCATTTATCCGTTGTTGACGAAAATTACTAAAGTATTTAAGTTAGATGAAATAAAATATATAAGAAAATATCTGTACTCCTTTGCTTTCGCTTGTTTATTTCAAGTTGCCATTTTATAAATATATATTACCTACATACAGGTATAAAATGTGATATATATTAATATTTTCTTCGTTATAATATATATATATATTTAATATCCGATAATAATTGCCAACTGTCAGCTTTGTGGTTTCTGTTTATAGGATTAGTCTTCATTAACTTATACAATTTATACATTTTATATTATTATTTACATGAAAAGTCGTGTTAATGGAAAATTAAAAAGTCTGCATTCTATTTTTTAATTTACCTTATTTATTTTAACATCTTATTTGTTTTATTTAGAATTATATGCTTATCCACCGTCTTCCTTGATAATACATTTCTTATTTTAAATTTAGGTTTTTTATCTTTTTAGTAGATAATTATGACTGATTCTGTTAGTAGTGCAATTTTACAATCTAATCCACAGTTAATATCTTATAATACTGCTTTAAATGGTGTACCAGGATTAATTTCATTGCAAGGAAGTGAATTACTTATGTATCCAAATGCAAGAGCAACAGGATATAACGCAATTCCTGGTGCTCATTATTCATTGTCACCGGATCTTTCGGCATTGTAAGTTTAATTTGGTACTTTTTTTTACATTCATTTCCAGACAAGTTATTTCTAAACAATCTAGAGATGTCAGTTATGATACTTCGTCAAATGATCCAATTTTACGTAGGTCAAGAGTATTTGTGGGATCGTTAAATTCAATGATTGTAAAAAGACCTGATTTGATCACTTTATATTCAAATTATGGGACACTCCTTGGTGTAACATTATTTAAAAATTATGCATTTCTTCAATTTTCTTCTCCACATGAGGCAGATTCAGCTGTAGCACATACAAATGGTTTGTTTTTTCAGGGTCAGATCCTTGATGTTAAATTAGCAATTAAAAATATGAAAAATCCTTCTAGAGGAACACCAGATACAACAAATGCCAAGGATGAGTCACGTTCTTTGAAGCGTACTTCACCAACTCCATCAGAAACTAGTGATGAAACTGTACTGGATGTTAAAAAAAGATGTATTGAAGGGATTAATGGGGAAAATCATATTGCTGCAACATTAGAAGCTTCCAACGCAAGAATAAACTTTTATGATCATGGTATGGTTGATACTTTAATATGTGGGAAATGTCGCTATGTAACTTCCAGTTTCACAGATTTCCGTGAGCATAGAAAACGTCCATGCCCAAGTTTAGAGAAAGCTGGGAACAGAAATGAAAGATTACAATGCATTACATGTTGCTCAGTCTTTGAATCTGATTCAGATCTCATAAACCATCTTTCAGTTGACCATAATATGGCACTCTATCGTCGTTTCGATGATCATTCCCCAGCATCACTCGTTGAGGAGACAGGTGGATGTAAAGAAGAAAAGAAGGAATAGTAATTATACGAGAATTAATTAATTTTAAAATTTTTATTAATAGTACAAAGTATTAAATTGTCCAAAGAAGGGAATTATATAAAAAAAATCAATTTATGGTTTGACTGAGTATTTAGAAAAAAAATTAATAAGGCATATTCCTATTTACAACCGGTCAATATATTATTGTAATTTATCGTTGTTTTTATATAGTATAAATAAAGAGATTATAATATAATTATTTTATATATTGTAAATATTTAGATCAATTTTATTAAAAATTTAATATCCAACTAGAGAGAGAGCAGCTTTAATTGGATCTCCTTCAAATTTTTGCAATCTTTTTTCTACATTAACTTTACTCATCTCAAATCCATCCATTAAAATTTGTACATGTTCTTTGTTTAATTTTACGGGTACTTTTTTTACTTCTGGCTTGTTAAAAGTTAACTTTGCAAATGATTCGTTCAAACCACCAATATTTTCATCTTCTGTAGCAAAATAATCCGCAACCTATAAAATAATGCAACATAGTTATACTTCCAAAATATAATATCACCTTTTTTAAATCTTCTGTCCCAAGATTGTACTTTGGAACATTTGGTTCCTCAGAATCTTTATTATCTGTCTTTTTTCTATCCTTTCCTGGCATTATAGAATAAAATTATTCCTCAAAGTATTTAAAAAATATTTAAAAAATTTAAAAGAAAAGTCAAAATAATTTCTTATCTTATAAAGAAGATTTGGGAGTACGTGTATTTTAGGTGGAGAGTAATTTTGCATTTTGCCTGTTAATAATCTTGCCAGCATTATTATTGTTTTTTTCAAAAGAGTAATTTGTGGGATTTTTTAAACAATTTATGAGAATAACAATAGTTATATTTTTATTGAATAACTGGTTGTAAACTTTATTATAATCATTTTTTCATGCGAAGCTAAGTGCTTTGAAATTATAAATTTTTTGTTTGTTGTATTATCGTGTAGAAGTTTTTTAAGAAAAATTAGATGCTTTTTTATGACCTCTAAAAAGCAATTCATTTTAAGCGGTGAAAAAATAAGGGATGTGTGTTTTTTATAGCCTATCAACTAAAATTTATGTATTTCAGGTGAACAAATATTAGTGTAATAACAAAATATTTTAAAAATAATTTAAAGTAAATATTTGTTACATTTGGGCATTAATGTTTATTTTTAAAATTAAATAAATGTAAATTTTTTAATTAAAAGTAGTGAATAAAACATTTAAATCACATATTGGTATTAATCAATGGTACAGTTCACTCGATTGCTATTTAAATTTTTGCAAATGTTTTATAATTTTTTAATACCTTTATGGGTGAATCTATGTTATCGTATATTTTTAAAAATCTAAATTCATATTTAAAAAGTTATATATATTTAATGATAAATATTGACTAAGAGTTAGATTAAAAATACACTTATATTAAATAATTAATACCTTCTAATATTTTGAGCATTAAATATTTTTTATTTTATTAAAATGAATTTTATATTTAAATGAAATTACAATTTGTTTACAAAATTTTTTTTACGGCGACATAATAAAATTACACTTTGAAACAAAATTGATAAATTGTCTTCACTTTTCAAGTTTATATTTAATTTTATTTTGTCGTTGGTTTTTTTGACATTTATGTTATTTTGACAATTCCTATTATATATTTGGAAAAAAATCAACATTTCCATAAAGCAAATGATAATAAATTTTTAATAAAAACCTATTTTTAGGGAAATGTTAAATTAATTTTTAATGATAATGTTACAGTGCTAAATTGTTATATATCGTGTTATTATCTAGATACAAAAAATACATAAAAGTCTAATTTTACTCCAATAATTGCATTATCAGGCCAAATTTAAATATTTGAAAAGTTGTTATTTTCCAAATACTCAGACTATTTCTAGTACTTTTCGATGAAAAGTTTAATTAATGTTTTAAATAAATTATTATTTTTAGCTTTTAGAATTGCATAGTAATATCAGTTTCATGGTTCTCTTGCATTTGTTGATAGAAATTATAAAGTGGTAAAATGCTGTATACATAGAAATTTTTAAACCAAATAATGTCATCTGATAAAATAAAACATTTTTGTTTCCAAGTGTTATTAGGAGAAAAATTATAAATATTTGGGAAAAATATTTAAATAGGTTGATAAACTATAATTGGTAATTATTTATCAATATTCTTAGATGTATATCATGTTTTCAATGAAATAATTTTATAACATTCCAGTTTAAAAGTTTTTTTTTCAACAATTGTTATAAAAATAACTATATATTATGTCATAATATATGTTTTACTTGTATTTATTTATTTCTTTTTATGAGCTATTAATATAGTCTAAATCTATTATTTTGTGATGTGTACAACATTTTAGATAAATCAAAGTAGAAATATTTCTTACAAATAAAAAAAAAACTAAAAATACATTAACAATTTATTTACATATTTTCAAAGTATATTGTTGTTATTTTATTAGTTTTTAAAAATATGTCTTTTATACAATAGAATAATATATCAGAGTATAGAAATTAATAAAAAAAATATTAATCAAAATAAATTATAATTTTTTAAGAGAAAAAACTATACATTTATTTATTCGCATTTTAATTATAACCTGCCATCTCATTTTTGAGTGGTAAAAATTGTTATTAGATTTATGAAGAAAATTGGCTTATGTAAAAAATTTTTTTAAATTTGCTTAATCTGCTATACTAAAAATAATCAACTAAAATTATATATAATGTAAATAAAAATTTATTATTCTATTTTTGATATATCTTGACCACTATACGAATCGTTTATTTTGACTTTTTCTTTTCAAATTGCATTATAAAAAAAATAAATTTTGTTGTAAATTATTAATAGCATATCTTGATGTATTATTCATAATAACGGTGGCTACCACTGTATATAATTATAATTTAACATAATAAAAGAAGTATAGAATAAATATATTTTGTGATTGTTAAACCCACAATAATAAATTCTTCTGAGTAAAAGAAAAATAAGCATATTATAAGAAATTTTATGTATTCAAAAACGGCCTTCTAATAAATGTGAATTTATCATTATTTCCCACAAAAGATATGTTGTGTTTACAAGTATCAAAAATAAATAAATCAAATTTCTTTTATTAACTCTTTTTAAAATATAGAAATAGTTCATGTAAGAAATTTATTAACGTGTTTCATAAGTTTAATTTTGTTATTTTTGAAATTATTAAAATAATTGTTAAGTCATTATGTGTTTATTGTTATTTCAATAATCAAAATAATTCACACAAATAATTGATTTTTTGGCTTAAAATCTTTTTGAAGCGATTATTTTAAAAGTAGAAATTCTCGAAAAAAACGATACTAATAAAAAGTTATATTAATTTTAATTAATTCAAAATATATGTTATGAAATTATTATTGAAATAAAATCATAAATATTAATAGTCATTATTTATTTCTATTATTATAATACAAATATTATTTTATGGAGCAAGAGTAAATAAATTTCGTGGGCTCATTTATTTTTTTGTTTTACTTTTTGAAATTGTTTATTAAAATAATAATAAATATAAGAAAGATACAGTAGACCAAGTTATTTGAAAAAAATTACGAATTAAAATTACCTCATCTCTATGACAAAAAAATTGTCATTTCACAAAGGAATAAATTTTGTGAATGATTTGTTAGAAATAATTTATGCATTAGAATTATTAAAGAATTTGATCGCCTGATAATCTATGTATTATCTGTAAAAAAATATAATTCCTAACAAAAAGAGATATAATTACAGTAAATAAAAGTTATCTTTACTTATTAGTCATATAATTTTAAGAATTGTAATAATCTTAATAATGAAAATGTAATTTTAGGAAATAAAGTATCGATAAATTCTTAAGTAAATTTTAGTAGCATTATTATATCAAAACATTTAATGAATCATATACTTCTGTAGGTAATTTTGTTATTTAGTAAACAGCTTCTTAATATATCTTAAGTCAGGAAATTGCAACATTTTATGAAAATAAATATGTAGTGTATGCTAAGACTTTTAATAAAATATCACATTTCAAAATTAAAAATAAATCCAAATTATAAGTTTTAGTAATTGATACTCTTAAGTCTATAAAATTATAATATTCTACCGAGTTCAATTCCCATTTTAAAGAAATGTATCAAAAATACCATCATAAAATTCTTTAGAGAGTCAATCTTTATTTATATAAAAAAATCTTGGGGAAAATAAAAATTTTCCAATGTTACTAAATTAATTACACGACAATCTTTATAAAATCACATTTACAAGTTACTTTTATATAATATTTCGATTTTAATACATAATTTAAGTGTTTTATTAATTACTTTGTCAAAAATCTACTTTCCGAAGAATAAAAATGAAGTACATTGTTAGAAAATGGGAATATTCTCTTAAGTATTTGTTTCCAAGTCAAAGCTCAAGAATTGTGATTAAGTTGAATCAAAAATACATTCTGTTTTTAGTTATTCTCTAATATACATAGGGATTTACAATTTGTTGAAAAATTATCACCTGTGAAGGCACCTAGTTCCATACAGAAATATCCATAGTTGTCTTTCTCCCATTTTGCCATTTTTCTAAAAACGTCTTGATCTACTTCAATATTTTTTTCTGAAAGAATTTTATTAACATGTTTGTGAGTTTCCCAATCTAATTTGTTATAGTATCGACGATTATATCCAGATTTTGTTAACTCCTCATCCTAAAAATATATTTAATGTACGTAGAAAATAAATCTTACAATTATTCCAGATAAATATGTATAATTAGGATCACTGTAAAATCCAAGACTACATAAATGTTGGTATAAAATTCTAAAACAATCAGGCACTCCATAACTACCATAATCAAGTTCTAATAAGTTTATCTCTTGTTTCATAATTCCAACCTTTTCACGATCATTGGCAACTCTCCACGGAAGTTTTCCAATAATATTTTCAACACCAATATAGTAGACACTCCATAAATCATCCACTCTAGACAGATCTTTTTTATTATGTGCATTGATACTGGCATATCTTAATGTACCTCTAAAACTTGAAAAAGTTCTTTTCTCCCTTAATTTACCAGTAGAAGTAATATACTTTCTAGCCAGTCCAAAATCAACAACATATAATCTATGAGCACCTTCTTTACCCAATCCAATGCAAAAATTGGCCGGTTTCACATCTCTATGAATCCATCCAAAATCGTGAAGAATCTTCAGCGCATCAACCATTTTCTTCATAATCCAAAAAGTTGTAGTTGGTGAGAAGCGATCACAATCAGTTGCTTTTTTTAATTCTCTGATATTAGGTCCACACATAGACATCACCAATATTTTATGCTCTGGTGTCTCAAAATAATCATACAAACGTACAATAGGATGCCTAATACCACGATCATTCTTTTTACATGCACTTCTGTTAATTTTCGATGCTATTATAGCCTCTTCTGTTAATAAGGAAATTTTGTTGCCTTGTTTTTCAATCTTTATTGCTAAATATTTTCCAGTACTATTTTCTGTAGCCCAATAAACTTGACCGAATCCACCAGCAGAAAGCATTGTGTGAACTGTATATTTTGAATTAATTACTTCATATGGTTGTAACCATGGACCTTCTGCATTTGCAGAAGGAGCGTTCATAGTGATATCCTATATCCTTTTAATTACCAGTTTCGTATCACACGTTATTAAAAATTATACAATTAATTAAATAGATAAAAAAAACTATTGTAATGGACAATAGAAACTCTAATTATAAATCGTTGAAGATTTGTCAAGTAAAAAATATTTCTGTATTATAAAAAATAATTATTTACAAATTTCAACCATTTAAAAGCAAATCTACCTCTTTGACTTTTGCATGTTATTTTTAAACAAATTTCTATACTTATCAATTTTTAAGTGTTAGAAAAATTCAAATTTATATTTCACAAATTAGTACAAAAATACATAGAAAAACCAGTAAATTCTTACAATTGATACCTTTCAATTTTCTTAAACACAAACTATAATGGATCGTTCAGCTTACATGTCAAGTCCAGCACCATCCTCAGGAGGTGGAGGTAGCTTTGTCCGTGAAGAATACGCTTTCGGAGGATCAGCTGCACAAGGCGGTAGTTCAGGAGGAGCACCAGCTCAATCCGATAACCAAAGAAATGACATCTCCTGCTATCTTGGAGGAAAATAATTACTGAACTAAAAGATATTCTATTTCCTTTTAATTTATCCTTACTGTTTGTAAGATATATTTTATAGCTTAAAGGTTTATTGAATAAAAGGTGTAAAAATTTATTTTTATTGCATTTTCTGTATATATAAAAATTTATATCAAAAACATTTTAAATTGAAAGAAAAAGAAGATAATCTAAATGTTAAAAACAATTTAATTTGTCAAATTAAATATTTTGTCACATAAAGGTAAAAAACATTCAAATAAAAACGTTTTTATAATCGATGTCTATTGTTCATTCAGTATACTGTAAGGAAAAACAAAAAGTGCACTCCAACAGTTTTTACATTTCTAACTTAACGACTATCGATGTTGATATCATCAAACGAAATAACACCCGAAAGACATCTGTAGTTTGTGATAACTTTTTAGATCTCTTATACACTTAAATTTATGCATTTGACCCTCATCAAACAATACATTATGCAGTTTGGTGAATCGTCAACAAATAAAAAAGAAGACCCGCCATTTTATTATAACATTATGCGTCTATACTTCTCAGCCTTGTCATTGTAGTCATTTTTGTTCAGGTCTCTCGCTCCTTCCGTGCAATTTTTTTTCTTTATTTTTCTTTAGTTTTGTTTCTAAATATTTTCTTTTTTAAGATATGCCTCCGAAAAGGGATTCAAGTTCATGGGCGCCTTATGGTTTGGCTGGACTTAAACCTTCATTACCAGATAACGAAATTATTGAGAAATTTCGAGTAAGTCAAAAATACTTTTGTTAAGTAATCTAAACACCTTCTTGTAGAGGAGTTCAAAATATTTCTCTAGAATTATTGAGTCTAAAGAAAAAAACCTTGTCAAGGATAGATGATTCTGCGGAAACAGCTATCACTTCGAAAAGTCACCGTAAAGAGCAAGCTGGTCTCAAGGCGATTAAAGAGATTGAGGAACTACGTAAAGATAAATCGAAGTATGCGTCATGGATGGAGACATTAATAAGTGATGGATACATAAAAAAGGAAAACGATGAGATAAACGCTTTGATAGTCTCAAATGTAATAAAAATCTCTGCAATTGCCTGTCCTGATATACCTTTCCGCAGCAAGGAGACCGCAGCAGAAATTTTTGAAGTGGTTTTGGAAATATTTCCCAAAATAGTTAATGTAGAGGATCGTCTATTTGATGATTACTGTGAAATTCTAAATATTTTCTACCTGTATGATATTGAAAGTATCATAACAGATTGGATTGGAACAAATTGTTTGGATCTTACTGAAAAATTGTTGACGTCAATCATTAAATGTGCTGAGATGACGATACCGTCAAGTCCAAGTGGAGTCCTTATCAAGAAAATTGGAGAATTGGGGTCACTGTTAGTAAAGATTCTAGTTCAAATACTGTCTAACATGTACATTAGCGTTCAAACTTTGGATGTCGTATTCTATTATTTGGTACAACCTCAAAAGACTAATTTTAAAAAGAGCTTCGAGTTATGTTCTAAAGCTTTATCTAAAGCGGATGCTTATCCTGCAGTAGTTGGAGCCAGTAGAATAATACGTGAATCATTAGTTAATAATTCTTTGCTTTCTGGAAAGCGTTCTGGGGACAAGTTATTTAGTATAATACACTCGTTAGAGGTTATTGTACCTGGCTTCATCAATGATTTGGTTGGTGATGTACAGAAGCTGGCAACGACAGGAGGTAATGACAAAGCTAGACATTGTTTGTGGATATGCGCCTTGGAACCCAGTAGTAAGGTTTTGAGTAAGATTTCAAATCCAGAGCAAGTTTTTAAATACCGTCCGGAGTGGACCGATTCGCAAAAGGTCCAAAACATTGCAATAATAACTAAGATTATTGAAAATAGTAATGAAAGGCTTCCTTACATAGATTCTTACGTTTCTAATTTGTTTAAAGATACTCACATTAATTCTAAGCTACAAATGCTTAATTCTATATATGGCATATCCACAAAAAATTTCTCGAAGATAAGTGAAAAGGTTTTGAAAAGTATTGGAAGTCTGGTACTTGATCCTGAAGAGACTGTTAGACATAAGGCTATGACTTTACTGGGTAGCATTCATCTAAAATTATATACTGATAATGCTAAAGATGCCTATAAAGAAAGGGTGATATACGCGATGTCGTATTTTTTCAACTTTATTAAACATTCCAACAGCTCGGATATTCAAAAGTTAGAAAGGATTTTGGTTAGTTCTATATTATCCTCAAAGATTGATGAAGAACAAAAGTTGGACATAATGGAGAAGTTGTTTATCTGCTTTAATTCGATTGGTATCTTTACGTTCTGTATTCTCCTACAGAATCGCTCCACATTATTTGGAATAGTCCGTGATATTTTGTTTGTGTATGATGATGTAAGAGCTCTTAAGGACGAACATATTATGAATGAATTTTTAAATGTTTATTCAAGTCCAAATGCACTTAGTTTGTATAAGGATCTTCCTAAAATTTTTAATTCCCTTAAAGATCATGAGAAGTTTAAAGATTTATACGATATATATACATCAGGGGAGCTATCAATAAAAACTACTGAGGGAAATTTGACTGGGTTGTTGGAGAAATTGCTACATTCATCGGTTGACAAGAAAAGTTTTGATGAATTCCGGAAACTTGTTGAACGATCGGCACCACTGTTTATGGATAAGTCATTTGCACGACATATACTGTCCACTTTGTCAAAACTATCAAAAGAAGGTAAAAAAGCTAATATCTTGAGAGTTTATTACTTAACTACAATTGTAAGGAGATTTTTAAACGGTTTCGAATTCAACTTCTTAAGTTCAATACGTTTAATGGTGGACGTTGTCAGTAATTTTGATATTGAACCTATATCTGATTGTGTAATGTATATACTACGGAATATTTTTGCTTCTAACATTAGATTTGATTTATCTTCTGAAGAAAGGGAGATGCTTACCGATATGATCATGAAATCGTTTGAAAAAGGTACACTAAAAGTCGTAAAATATGGCGTTTCTATTCTGTTTCATATGACACCTCCACACAAACTTCAACAAGTTGTAGATGACCTAATAAATAAATATTCTAATAATCTGGAAACGAAGTCTTCTCAATGCAGTCGCTCACTTACAATTCTATCTGAAATTTTAAGATGTAAGGAAACTGTCAAAACAGGAAAATCGGTCGAATTGAATTTCCCTGAAGGTTTCTGGGAAGGACTTGTTGAAAAAGCTATAAACATAGTTGAAAATAGTCCAAGGAATTTGACTGACGATTACAAAGTAATTTCGAATGCTGATTTAAGAGAAGTTATGATTGACCCTAATTCTAAAATACTTAGTGACTTTGAAAAAAGATATTCATTTGCGGCTTCTCATGATGGAGTTAGATTGCCACTTACAAGGATCCAATTCTCTGCTTTTCCTCTATATTTTGACAAATCGACGTACAATATCATTAGCGCAATTAATTTGGTTTACAATGCCTTGACTTATCATCTTCAAAAGGAGACCAATTTAATAGAGAAAGTAGCAACTTTATTTAGAGACATATTGTTAGAAAAAGTAAATTACTGGTTTGATTTTTCTCAAGATCAAGAGTCGACTGTAAAATACTATATTACGAAAAAACTACTTTCTCTAAAACTAAATAGTAACTTAGATGTTTTTTTGAATTTCACAAATTTGGTTGCTGTATCGAAGTGTCTTCATGACACAGACTATGACGTCCGTTCCAAAATCGTTAATAAAATTGTTGGTAATGTCAAGCATGGTGGAGTACCTTTACTGTCGCTACTACCGTTGGTTTTATATTCCAGTAAACATAATGTTGGTGCTAATATAGAAGAGCGTTTTAGAAAATATACCATGGCTGCTTTTTGTTCTTTGATTCAATCACAACAGGAGTTGTCTCATAAATACAAAAGTATGACGGACTATCATTGTTTCTTTTTGTCAGAATATTCAATAGTTTATACTATTATTTGTATTGCATTGACACCAGGATATGACAACTTTAGAGATATGGATATAATCAAAAGATCAATTCCTGTATTTGAGGCGATCTTAATGTCGTACAATAATTTGTCTAAAGTTATTAATATTTCCTTGGTAAAGAATATTCTCTCTACAATGAAGGAGTGTAAATTAAGTTTAATAAGTGAAGGTCGTTCAAGTGAATCTCCTCTTATCGATGTTGATTATAGAGTCTGGGTTTTGGCAGAACTTTGCCTATCTTTAGGAGAACTAGTATTTGGGATATTTGGTACAACAACACAAACAGCTCCGGATGTTGTGTTTCCTAATACAGTTCTTGTCAAAACTAGACGATCAAACAATCAGATATTGTCAATGAATGCTGTTATAAATGAATTGTGTCAAGGAACTAAAAAGCCCAAATCAATGGCTGATATTGTTAGCAAATCATTAATTAAATTGAAGAAAAATAATGTCACGAAAAAAGAAAAGACTAAAAGTCATGCTCCATCTTTTTCGGTTAATGAAAATAACGCTTCAAAAGATGTTCCTCAAATTGTAATTGCCAGAAATGATGATGTGGTTTCTAGTACTTCAGCAGCAAAACCAAAGAGCAAAGCAACTAGATCTAAGAAAAATGCTCCAGTAGTAGTAGTTTCTGATACAGATGAGTCAACGACCAATACTGATGCTTCTAAAGTTAAGACAACAAACAAAAGAGGTAGTCGAAAGAAAGCGGAAGCAGAAAAAGTACAAATGATCGTCGAGAATGACAATAGAAGTAATGAAACAGAAAGAACAGTTAATAACCAGAGAATTTCAAATGACAATGTTGCTCCTACAAGGGTTACCAGAAGTAGGACTAAACGAAGTAGTATTGCTACTGTTGTAGATGAAGTTCCAGCATCTAAAACTACTGATAAGGAACAAAAAAGTAGTAATGATTTGTCAAGTGGTGCAACGCCTAGGATAACTAGAAGTGCTGCTAATAGAAGAGCTCCCAAAGGGAGACAAAATAAAAAAGGTACAACAGTCGAAAAAGCGGTTGAGGATGAATCATTTTCCATTGAAAATGTATCTGCCATTCATCTGGAAGATGGTGAGAGAGATCCTAATGCATCACTTTTTGATATGGCAGAACGAGAAGATAAAAAAACGGAAACCCGCAAAAGACGTGCACTTAGTAGGAACCATCATAATGTAGGATCAGCAAAAAGAGCTAAGGATGGAACTAAAAATCCATTAGCTTCTTCTACACCTTATCATCCTAATTCTAATATTCTTAATAATTGATCTTAGTCTGTAAACTATTTTGGACTTTGTTTTTAATATTATACTTCGCATTCTGTTTAGTTATTAATTCTTAATATTTTTTTGTCAAATAATTTGTATATATTGTATTTTATAATTGAAATAAATTAATAGACTTAAGGTGTTTTTATTTTGTTGCTATATAAAGATAATTATATAATGTAAAATAAGTGTTTTTAATTAAAATGTAGGATTTATATCATGTATAAAAATCTGTTGTTCCACAAAAATCTTTTTTAATCAAATTAGCAGTTGAGTCGTTTTTTAACTTTTTGCAATAAAAAAATCACATCATTACCGTATCTTGAATCATTTAATTGTAAAAATTATCAATTATCGAGAAGTTAATGGATAGTTTAGTTTGTTTTTTTCACTGTGTTTCTCGAAATGCTATGACAAATCTGTCTATTGTATCTGAAATTTTATTCATACTTTTATTTAGTTTTTTTTGCTGATTTGCTAACTGTTTCGCTTTTGCTATTGAGTTTTATAATATAAAATAAATATACATGAAGAAAGACTATACAAGGAAATGAATGTCTTTGTATAAAGAAATCATTATTTGTCAATAAAAAGTATTACTATAACTTTCAAAAGGGCAAATATAACATCGTTTTGGAGCGACATAATTATTTAATTTTTACTTATAAACTACAGATTTTTAAATTGATTACAACGACTTTTTTGTTTGAAACAATACATTTTCTTTTATTGTATCGCACATTTTACATATATTAGTGTTAAAAAAGTATGAAAATGTATGTTATTTTCACCATTCATTATGACAAACTATTATATTTTAAATAATCGTGGGACTAATCATATACTTTTCCTTAATGTACAATTAATATACATACCTACAGGTGTTATTTTTGTAAAAATAAATAGGTTATCAATATAATAATGAGTTGTATCTCAAGGAATAATATAGTAAAAACATTATTTATTATAAAAGAGAAACAATTATTATTTTTCTTATCAAAGCTTTATTATTTCACATTTATAAAAAGAAAATGTGTAAATACATTAATGTTATTGATAAGAATTTTATTTGATAGAAAATAATAGATTATTGAATTTGATTGTATTTTATAATTTAATACATGCGAAACACCACTTATTATTAATACTAAAGTATATTCATATTCTTATTTTTTTGTAATGGAAGTAATGGATAAAAAAGAACATAAATGTTGTGAGAGTAATAGTAACTTGAAGTGTAATAATCATATAAGAAATGAAAAAGAAAGATTATACTGTTCAGTTGCTGCAGCTATCATTGGATGTTCAACAAACAAAGATGTTATTTTTAGTAAAAATTTCAAAAAAAATGCTGAAAAAGAAATAAAAGATAAAAATAATATTAAAAAAGAATTTGAATTTTTAAAGCAGGTAATAAAAGTTGATTATAAAAAATATTTTTTTAGGTTTTTAATCAAGAGAACAACAAAAAAGGTGGTTTGGAATTGATTGAAAGGAATGAACTTACAATTGAAATTATAGTAAAAACTTCATATCCATGTTTTTTTATATTTACAGTTAATAGAAAAACAAAAAATTCAAATATACAATATGTCAATCAAATAATTGAAGCAAATATCCTTCATATAATAACTGTTTTAGAAGAACCAAACTTATCATTTAGGATTTACCAACAAAATAATGTAAATAATGAATGCGATTCACATTTAAACAAAACAATACATAAATCAACAAATCTTTTTAAAAAATTAACTCGTCATATTGATAAAAATGGACTGTGTTTAAATATTGACATGAAATCATTTAAACTTAATAAAACACATAATTTTACATTAGATGGAATCAATGCAACAGCTGATGTAAAAATAAGGAGAAAAAATTGTTTTGGTTATGATGAAGTTATCTTTGGTTTGGAGGAACTTAAAGATGTGATTGATAAAATTTTTATTCATGTATTTAACGTTTATAGGAGTAATAATGATATAGAGGAATTGAAGTGTAACTTAACGATGGCTAATTTTATTTTACAATGCATTACAGAATATTATGGTATTATACCATTAACAATGAGACTCCTTGTCTTAGCAAAAATGTTTGATCTCCATTTTAGTGGTGATTTTATGGATATACGAGAAAAAATTTTAAGTCACAATTGTGAAATTATAAAAGGTGCTTGTTTATTGACAACACCAAAAGCATTAAAAGCTTTGAGTATTTTAGGTGAATCAATTATCAATTCTTTTAATTCTATTATTGAATTGTATGGTGATTCATATTTTTTTCCACCTGAATCAGAAACAACACGTATTAAGGAATTTGCAAAATGGACAAAATTAATAACAATTATTCTAAAACTAAAAATATGGGATAATCCTGTTGCAGATGTGTATGTAGTGAAACTCCAAAAAATTATTAAAGACTTGTTAGAAAAAAAAATTCTGGAATGGTTTTCAAAAAAGAATATTGCCATTGATAATCAGTTAACATATATAGATTATATTTGTTCAATAATTGATCAACTATATTTATATATCTCATCATATCACCACTATTTAACAAATATCTTTGATTTATTCCAATTGAATTATACAAATATTATATTCAAGGTAATAAATGAACGTTTGAATCTCCTCATAAGATCATCAATAACGAATACTGTTGGTGAATTAAACAATAAAAATCATAAAGAGTTAGAAATATTTACAAGATCAACTATGAAACTATTTGATGCATTAAGGCAATTTAAAGTACTACAATCTAATCTCAATTCTACGGATCTTTTATCGTATGAAGATTATTTTGAGACAACATCCGTTTTTTGGACATTCACATGGAATAATATGAGTAAAGAATTAATTTATAAAACACTAGAACCACAACACAACGAAAGAAGAAAACATTCAGATTCAATAACTTCTGTTATATCATTAAAAAGTAACAAAGTTTTTGATTTTCCTTGTTTTGATAGTGCAATTTATTGTTTAGCCGTTTGGAAAGCATTATCAGATGATTATGTTAGACTTCAAATAACTAATCCCCGTATTGCTAGAATATGTTCACTTAGAATAATTTGTGTATGTTTATATCATTTATAATAATATTATAAAAAAAATAATTTTGTAGATATTTGGAGAGAATTTAAGATTATACTCAAAAGAGATATGTAAAGAAGCGAGGTCAAAAAACAGTGCAATATTCTTTTTAAAAAGTGCCAATAGTATTGAACATGTAGTAGAACAAATAACACAAAATTACCCACGTTTTATTGAAATTGAGAGATTAAAAGTTTTATTAAGCGATGAGGAGTATTTTACTGTTTTTAATACAATGTCAAAAATAATTACAACAACACAAAATATATGTTATAGAATGGCGGAAGATTTAGTTGTAATGTTTTTATCAAAAAAGAAAGATGTGTTAAAAAATTTATGTAGAAATTTATCTCATCAGGGTGTCAAAAAAGAGAAAAAAAATTTAAAATCACTGGTGAAAAATTTTTTAAATCATGAGGGAATGGAAAATTTAGTATATTATTTGGATAAATTATATAATTTAATTGATAAAAATCTTTCTTTACGATTATGTAAATATGGTTCAGAAAAATTATGGACACTAACGGAATGTTATATAAAAGATTCTTTAATCATGGGACAACCTGTAAAATATTATGAGCAAATGGAATCAGCATGTTACCACATATGTCAAATTTTAAAAGTTGTATGGGATACCGAAAAAAGCCAATTGTATAAAGAAATAAAAATGAATAAAATATCAACTGAAGATCTAATTCTTCAATATTACTCAAGATTAGGTGATAGAACAATTAATACCCCAATTGATAGTCATACACAAACATTAACACTAAGAATTGGATATGTTCCAATGTCTGGGCAACAAATATTATTATCAATGCTTATTATCAGAGCAAATAATGTTCCAATACTAGATACATTTTCTAAAAGTTCTGATCCTTATGTTAGAATCGAATTAATGCCACGGTATTATTTTCCATTAAACTTATATCCACCATCGACTACAGAAATTAGGCAAAAAACATTAAATCCTAGGTGGAATCAGATGTTTCAAATGACAATAGCTGAAAATAAATATTTTGTAAATGGTGCATGTCTTAGAATTAGTATATTAGATCATGATGTTGTACTATTTAATGATATAGCTGGAGAAGCATTCATTCCCCTTTCAACAATACCAAAAATGACTGGAGCAGAAATTAAAAATTTACCAAAACAAATTGTTTTACCAATTCTACCTGTTTCATATAATCAATATGGAATTGAATTTATGATATTAAAAGATAGAAGTATCCAAGATAAGGATGCCAAAGAATTTTGTGATTATGAGTTATATATCAAAAATTATCATATGCTTCCTCCAACTAGTGACGATGATAAGGAATTTCGAATTGAGGCTATCAAAACATTCGATAAAAGAAAAAACCAAATAAAAACAGTAATTAAGAATGTTTTTTGAAAATATAATTTTTAATAAATTTATAATTTATTATATTTCCTTTTTCTATTTACAACTACTATTTTGTTTCTATGGTAACTAGTTTGTCTTTACTTAAAAATTTTACTTTATATTAATTAACAATGAAAGACAATTTTATTTATGATGGTATTTGGCAAGACAGAGATATTTGTTTTGATCTCGAATCAAGGTAATTTTCTTTTTTTTTGTACTTTATATAGTATATATTTTAAAGATTACTTCGTCTTATTCCTGGAGAAATTTTAATAGAGAAAATCGATAATGTAGAAGATACTAAAGGGAATAATGGAGATAGAGGTGTTCTTAGAATAACCAATATCCGTCTTATTTGGAATGCATCGTCAATGACAAGGATTAACCTTTCAATTGGTTTTAATTCTGTAAATGGAGTTACTACTAGAATAGCAAATTCTAGAGTAAGGGGTCAAGCAGAATCATTGTATTTGATGGCAAAAAATGCCTCTACAAGATTTGAATTTATTTTTACTTGTGTTAATCCATCACAAACAAAATTATTCACAACCGTTATTGGTATCCATCGTGCCTATGAAACGTCAAAACTTTATAGAGAATTAAAAATGAGAGGTGTCCTCCTAACTGAAGATAATTTAAATTTACTTCCACAAGAAAATTTTATTGAAAAAATTGATGGTGTATGGAATTTAAGTTCAGAACAAGGAAATTTAGGTATAATGATTTTGACAAATATTAGAATTGTATGGTATTCCTCAATAAATGTATATTATAATGTTAGTATACCATATCTACAATTACAATCATCTAGAATTCGAGATTCAAAATTTGGATTAGCATTAGTTCTTGAGACAAGTGTCCAATCTGGTGATTATATCTTAGGATTTCGTGTGGATTGTTTAGAAAAATTAGAAAATATATCAAAGTCAATTCAAGTGCTTCATAAGGCATATGTTAATAAACCTATATTTGGTGTACAATATAAAAAAGATCGACCACAAACTCCACAATCTGCTATTGAAAATGATGAAATAATCAATGAAATGAATGAAATTGATGAAAAACCATTAAGAATGGATGCTTTCGCAGCTTATTTTTCAGATGGTGTCATAAAAAATGTTCCTGTGCGTCCTCCTGTATTTAGTGAAGAATTGGGTGTAGCAATTGAACAATTAAAAGATGGTTTTACAATGGAAGATTTATGGAATATCAATGTTGATTGAATAATTACTCTACAAAAATTTGGTTATTTCAAATTATAAAATAAAAATTTTTTTTTATTTGTAAATTATTATCATTCTATAATCTTTAAATGTAATAGATTTTTTCTAATTATTTTAACTTTTAATAATCAATCAATTAACAAACCTAACAACCTACTACTAACATAATTATAACTATGCCACAAAATTCTTCAAAGGATAGTAAAACTGTAAACAAAGATGCTAATAATAATTTTGATGAGAAATCATTAGATCTTATCACCTGTGAATCAGATGCTTCAATAAATCTTCGTGATGCTTTAGCCAAGAATGATATTATTATACGTGATAAAATACTTGGATCAGGATGCTTTTCTAAAGTCAAGTATGGCTTCTCAAAAAAAGAAGATAAATTTGTTGCTATTAAACAAATTGATCTTCGTCAAAAAACTGATTTTGTTAACAAATTTCTACCAAGAGAATTAAAAATTGTCAAAATCTTAGATCATCCAAATATCGTTAAATGTTATGATATTGTTCAATCACCTGGATATGTAAGTATTATAGAAGAGTATGTGGAGAATGGAGATTTACTACATAAAATTAAGAAAGAAAAACGTCTTTGTAACTCAGAGTCACAATTTTTACTGCGACAATTAATTGAAGCACTACGATATTTAAATTTACTTGAAATCGTACATCGTGATTTGAAATGTGAAAATATATTTCTGGATCGTTATGGTAATATAAAACTAGGAGACTTTGGATTTGCACGCCACCTTCCCGCTGGTGTGACATCAAAAACATTTTGTGGTTCCAAAGCATATGTAGCTTTAGAGATTCTCCGTGCAACAATATATACAGGTCAAGGAGTTGACATCTGGAGTACAGGAGTTATTCTTTATATTATGCTTACTGGATGTATGCCATTTAGAGATTCAAAACCTAGAGAAATGATATATTATCAAATGAAAAGAAAAGTTATTTATCCAGCTTCTGTTAATGTATCAGAAGATGCAAAAAATTTAATATACGAAATGTTAAATCCTGATCCAAGTTCAAGATATAACTGTGCACAAATTCTTGATCATCCGTGGATGAAAAATGTAAAGTATGAATTTAGAGGACCAAGTAAAGAGGCACAAAATTTGAATCTATCTGAAAGTTCTCACACTGATGAGGTGGAACAAGACTAATTATTCAAGGTTTCTTATTAATTTTAGTTTTTTTTCTCGTATATATAAATATACATTTATTAACTATAAATGTGAAATTTATTGTTAAAATAAAATAAAATTTACTGATAAAATCTTTTTTGAATATAATGTATAAATTTGCCTTTTTTTTAAAAAAATTTAAAAAGTAAAAATAAAATAAATGAATATAAATAAGGTGTTTTTGATTTTATAATACTATTGTAAATTTCAAAGTGTTGTCATTTTAATCAAGAACATTATAATGCTTTTTTATAATGTTATTATATTTCTTAACATATGGCGTATATCAATTGTTATACTAACAACACTTATTATTCCATTAATATTATGTGGAGGTAAGAAAAAAGATGCAAAAGGACAAAGAAAAAAAACAGCGTCAAGAAAAAAAATAACAAAAGCTGTTAGTAAAAAAAAGACTCTTTCTGATGCTAAGAAAAAGGCAAATGCTAACGATGATAAAGGTGCCTCAGTTAAAGAAGATCCTAAATCAAAGAGTAAGAAAAAAGATGGTAAAGATGAACCCGAAAAGAAGGAGTCCGGTGAAAAGAAAGTGGCAAGTAATGATAAAAATACACCTAATGCTAAAAAGGAGGCAGATACTAAACCTAAACTTGATATGAATAATGTTACTGCTAAGGAAATAAATGTTAAAACTGAAAAGACACAATTGAGTGCCAAAGCCAAAGCTCCACCAGGTGAATCTAACTTTAAGATTCCTGAAGTTGCCAAAAAAGTAGATGCAAAAGATCCACAATATCAAACGTTATGCGGTTTAATTAATGATGATTTGTTTGGTAAAGAGAAAGATAATAAGAAAAAATCACAAAAGAAGAAGGGTATTAATATTCGTGCTCCAACAGAAGTCAAAGGAGCAGAAGGTGCTGATCCTCAATACCAAACGCTTGCTGGTCTATTGAATGACTTATTCCAAGATGATAAAAATCAACCAAAGAAGGATGATAAAGATGATAAGAAGGATAAAAAAGATGGTGGTAAGAAGAATGATAAAGAAGATGGTGGTAAGAAAGATAATAAGGAAGATGGTGGTAAGAAAGATAATAAAGAAGATGGTGGTAAGAAGGATGATAAAGAAAGTGGTGGTAAGAAGGATGATAAAGAAGATTCTAAACAGGATTCCAAAAAAGAAGCTTCTAAAAACGGATCCAAAAAAGAAGGAAAAGTAGAGGAATCTAAACAAGAAGATAAAAATGATGAAAAGAAAGATGGTAAAGATGATGACAAAAAAGATAGCAAAGTAGAGGAATCTAAACAGGACGATAAAAATGACGAAAAGAAAGAGGACAAATAAAATTCTACTTAATTTTTTTAGAGTATATAGAATAAATGTTTTTAAAGGAAAAATATTTTACATTCTTGCGTGTAACTTTTTTATAAGTAATCCTTATATATAAATAAATATTTTTAAATGTAAAAAAATTCGTTAAAAAACTATTGGTATAATAAACATATAATTTTTGGTGTTTTATTAGTTAATTAAAATATTTTTTAATTTAACGTTCTAAATTTTCTCTGATTTTTGTAATTGTATACACATGAATTTACCAAATTGAAATAAATTTTTCTTAATGTAATAAAAATATATTAACTGAATAAAAATTTGATTTTTCGTATTTATTTTTGTAGTACAATTGTTGATTTTAGTGGTAGATTTATAATAAGATCAGAAAAAAATGTAGAGTTTATTTATTACCTACTACTCAACTATATTAATATTATTAGTTTTACAAATGTTAATAAGTTAGACAAAAATAAATTTAATTGGAAATATTTTTTTCCTATTTATCATCAAACAATATGAATATTTCTTGCATTTTTAAAATCCTTTAAACTTTCACTTTCCAATGATGGGCTTGGCAAATCATGAACCGAAGAACCAGTACTTAAACCACAATCTCTTTTATGAAAATCTGAGGAGCTATTGTCAACAAGGATGTCTCTTTCAAAAGGGTCGCTTTCCACGTCGTGAACATATTTTTCTATACCATCCATTTTTGAGTGTGCTCTTTCCATTGAATATCTCATCCTGTTTTTGTGTATTAAATATGAAAAAACTAGGAATAATACTAAAACTGGTGCTAACATTGCTGTTGTAATATAGGCAGCAGGTAAATAATTGACAGCATCAAACTTCACAAAAAATATTACTCCTATTTCAACAAGAAATAACAAAAGACCAATACATGTTGAGAAAAGCCATGACAATTCAACATAAAAACTAGAGAAAAAATTTTTAACATAAAATAATGAAAAACATACTGTAATCTTCTATGAGGTGAATCTTTTGTACAACCATTTGCTTCGATATATGGTAGTAGGCATGTTGACATCATTAAGGCAAGTAAATGGACAGATACAAGTAATGTCGTTACAACGGCTAATACTATTAAGAGTGGTCTTGGTGTTTGTTCAGTATATTGAAGTTCAACTAATGCTACCATTGCAAAACCGGCTAATAATGCACTCGTTCTACTGCTTGCTTTTAATTGTGCCCTACTAAGATCGTATGAATATTTTTCATGTATTGATAATTCTCCATAATGTCTAAAATTAATAATGAATTACCAAATTTTTTTTCAAATAAAATTTTAAATGATAAAGATTTAAACTAACTGTTTATATAAAGCTTTTGCATCCATATTAATTCCATGTTGCATTTTATTATTAGTGTTACTATTATTGATAGTTTCAAGTAGTAATTTTTGAAATAATTCAGAATCAATCTGAATTGTTTCTTTTTTTGATGAAGGTGATATATTTGTATCTTTCAATGACATATTTAAATGAAAAAAAATTGAAATGATAAATTAATCTTTTTTATTACATACAGTACATCTAGATAGAAATATATAATTTTGCAGAGTGTTTATAATGTATTTATTTACTATTTGACTAAATTTCTAATACCATAAAATTTCTATGATGCATAAAAAAATCTTTATATTCTCTATTCTTTAAAATTTCTTCTTTTTTTCTAAAATATTTGATAAGAATAAAATATCACGTAATAATAAAAAGAAACTATGCAGTAAAGTAGTGGTTTGTGACGAAAAATCAATAGGAGAAAAAACTGACATGATCTTAGATACATAACGATAAATTATATATAAAATATAACAGTTATTGATATTAATTAAGTAGGTAAAGTATTTAAAATATTTAAGATTCTAGATGTTATCTATTAAGAATATTAAAAGCCTTGGAATAGCGTAATATTACATTAATTGAAAATATAACAAATAAAAGTAACATGAAGATTGTCTCAAACATTAATAATATACGATGATTTTAAATAATAAAAATATAGATAAGCACTTAAAAGAGTACAATATTTTATAGCAAACATTAGTAATTTTTACAATTAAAACCGATTGCTATTATAAATGCTATTGTTATTATTAAAAGATGAATACAACTTACCGGTTATATATTTTTTTATATTTTAACTAAAGAAATATATTATATTAAGTATGATTAATTGTTATAAAACTATAAATATTATAATAATAATCATGTGTTGATATTATGTTTCTTATTTTAATGAAGGTATATTATGGGGTAAAAATCGTGAAATCATCCCTTAATTATAGATATTTTAATATAATGTTAATAAAAAAATAATAATAATTGATTGAAAAATTAGAGAACTCAAAGTTTTATTAGTATGTTGATATCCTTCATTTTTAGTATAAAAGCAGCTTAGTGAATGAATTGGATAAAATATAAAAAAAGATCAAAAACATTTGAATATTTGGTTACTATATTAATAGAATGACAAATTGATGGATAAATACATATAGCATGTTTTATTGTATATCTTCTAATTTAAAATAACAAGATTACATATTTTTATTTGCTACCCAATAATAATAATAAAATTTAATTAAAAATGTTAATTAATATCCAACCCGCATTTATCTATAATTTCTTGAAAGTAACATTGTTGTTCTTTACTCATTCTTTCTTTTAAGAATGATCCGTTCAAAAAAAGTTGAAGAAGACGTTGATGACATGTAATAGAACGTTCCTTTCTTTCTGCTCCAACAACATCTCCACGAAAATTGTACTCTTCAGGTATGTTTAAATTTTCAAGAATTATTGGCACATATTCTGTAACTATAAGTTTTAATGTTTCTAATCCTATGTCAATATTATCTTTATTTTGTGAAGATAATAAATTAGAAAGATGAGGTATTGCTAATTCACAAGTTTGGAGTGACCAAATAGATTCCATATTAAGAAGTTCACGAAATACAATACCCATTGAATTTGTTTTTGAGAATGTCATACGTTGTGATAATAATTTTTTTAATCCTCCATTTTTTATTAAAGAAACAATTGTCTCAAGTTCACGTAACATTCCTTTATTTTCAGCTTCACATTTAGTTTGAATTGTTTGAAATTTAGACATTAATGTTGTTGAAGACCCCTCTGTTGGAACAATTGGTGGTCGTGTTGTAACTTTTGGTTTACTTGAACTATCATTTATTTTATTAATATTATTAGATGGACTTCTATTAATTGGTTTTTTGATAGGTGTTGTTATTGAAACTTTAGGTGAAATTTTGTTTGGTATAGATGTGATTGAGGAAGCTTGAGAAAAAGAGTCTCTTTTTAAACTTGATATTGATTTAGAACGACTATCTTTTGTAATAATTGTATTTATTTTATTGGTACTACCCGAAATATTTAGTGAAGACTTAGGTACTGATGGGGTTCTAGGTTTCACACTTGTAATTGGAGATTTGGTTTTAATTATAACATCAGGAGATGGTTTTCTATGTGATGCTATTGATGTAGTGCGACGTGTTTGAATTGGTGATGGTGAAATTCTCCGCAATGTTTGTACTTTATTAACATGAGGTGTATCTAAATCATTCATAGATAATGATTCTTTCATTATATCCCTGTCACTAATTGGTGGTGAGGGTAAACTAGGTATTGAATTGAGTGATTCCTCATCTGGTGACAATAAATTATTGGTACTTTCATCCTCTCCATTAACTGGGATAATAAGCTCATTTGAATTTGGTGTAAATAAATTTAAAATAGAACAATTTTTAACGATAATATTTTTTTTCTCATCCCAATTCAGAATCATTACCTCACTTGTATCTAACGGATTAATTATAAAATCAAGTGTCTGTTGCATAGTACAATCTCCATTGATATTATCTATTAATGATATAACATTTATAATTTCGTAAGGCTCAAATGTCATTAATGTCAAATTTTTATCTGTAGCTGCAAAAACGTACTCTCCATTTAAATCGAATTGTATACCTCTTATTGGTGATTGAAAAGGAATTGATTGAGAGATACATTCCATTGTTTCAATGTCATAACACCTTAGTACTCTATCAGTACTACTTGTTAACATAACATATTCAAAAGGATTAAAATAAAGAGATGTAATTAATGATGGAAGATTATTAGGAAAAAGAAGAACAATATGAAAATTGATAGTATCTAATAATATTAGTTGATCTCCACCACAAGCTAAAAGAGAGTCATCAGGAGAGAATGAAACACAATTAACAACTTTAGAAATTTTTCTTGAAAAAATACAAGCAGGATGTGAACGAATGTCCCAAACATTTACCATACCATCTTCTGATGAAGCTGAAGCCCATATATATGGTGATTTATGATTTGGGGCAATTGAAGTAACAGGAAAATTATGTCCTGATAATGTTCGTTTAACTTTCTTCGATTCTATATCGTATATTCTAATGACTTCTGTTGAATATGCAATAAATCGTGAGTCAAATGAAATAGATAATGCAGTTACGTCATCGTTCGTCAAATATTCATGAGTACCATTTGGTTGTACTAAAGAATAATTTATTATTTGAAGAGGGTTTGATATTATAATTGAATTTGACACTGGAGCCAAGATACCATTGGTTATATAGGAAGATTTTAAGTTTACAGAAACTATATAAATATTTTATTAATTCAAAAAAGATTAAAATTAAACTTACATAGATCATTCATAATTCATTATATTATATTTTGTCAAATAAACACTTACCAAATCATATGACGAAAATAGTAAAAAATAACAAAATTGTCCCAAATATATATATGTATATATTTATGTATATATATTGTTTGTGAATAAATAATAAAATTTTTAACAATTTCCTTAAGAATGTTCTTATCAAAATGAATGATAAAATGAAAGTTTGTATATAAATATAATAGATAAAGAAAGTTGAATAAGAGTTCTAAAAATAAATAAAACAAATTTAAAATAGTGAGGTATAAGGAGAGGTAACTATAGATTTATTTATACATAGTACCGATTATATATTAGTGATTTTACCTATATGAAATAATAGGTATTTAATTATACGAAAAATGTTTCTTTATCTATAATATAATTGTTATAAACAATTGTTGTAAATTAAAAAAAATAATTTTCCAGTAACTTTTTTAAAACATATCTTTAAAATCTATCAAAAAAATTAACATAAATGTTTTTTTCAATTATAGTAAAACTATTTTTAAGTATGAGTTATAAGTAAAAAAAGTAGTCTATTATTTTTTAAATTAACATTAATTTAAATAAACAGGAACATTAAATATACAGTTTTAATAGAAACATATTGCATAGTCTTTTGTTTTGGTAATATAAATGAAATCGAATTAAAGTTAAATATAAAACTCTTCTAATATATATTAGTATGTTCAAAAAAAAAAGTTATTCTCAAGGGGGTTTTCTATGGTGAATGAAGTAGAATGAATAGCTATTTTGAAGATAAAATGTTACTATATAATATAGTATATGTGAAAAAAGTAACACAACAGGTATTTTAATTGTTAAAAAGTAAAAAAAGATGTTAAGATAATTTAGCAATACAACAATTCAACCAAAAAATGAATTAATTTTAAATTATAAAAATTATTCGCTACAAATTAATGTTTCCAATTCAAAAATTTTGGAACTCTTTATTTAATGAATATAAATTTATTTGGCTATAGAGAAAAAATATATAATTTTAATCCTTTTTTTGTTACATATGTTGATACCCTCTTTTAACGCTTCTCTTGGGAAGAATAGCCACGTCTTCAATCTTTTTTGTGTTATCATATATTGTGATGTCACAGATTGTTTCGATGGAACAAATACATTTGTATAAATACAAAAATTTATATTATTTTATAATTTTTAAAACCACATATATATTTACATGATTAAGTGATTGGTCAAATAATGTTTAAAAATATTAGTAGATTAATAACATTTGATGATCAAATTAAAAATGTATAAAATATTTCTTACATATACTGTTAGAAAACTTTGAAAAGTACAAGAAATAAGTATTAAGAATAGTAAATATCTCTAATGGTTCCTTATAATTTGATTGAGAAATGTATTTAGAAACTAATGCATTATAAATTTTAAGCCAAGTAGGTTGATAGTAAAGATAAATCATTAGTACTCGTTACAGTAAAACTTATAAAAGTAAACGGAAAGTAATTGTATAATTAAAATTTATATAACTACACAAAACTCTTTTAATAATCTTTCTTTTTGATCTCCTTTTGTTTCAAAATTTATGTTGATGGAATAAAAACAAGATTAACATTTAAATTATTTCAATTTTACTACATTAAATTTTATTATTTAAAAATATTTTACCTTAATTTATTTAATTTTTGTTTTAATTATTGTAATGAAATGAATAATAAGAGTTATAAAATATTTATTTTGTGTAATTTTAAGTTTAATAATACATTTTGAACAAATTTTGAACAAGTTCCTCACAGACTAAAACTTTCAGATTAAATGTAAAGAAAATATTTTTTAATGGTATATATAAAATACTTTAGTTGGAAATATAAAATAAATCAATAAAATAATGGGAAAATAAATTATAAAAGGGCGATTAAGTTATTATAAAAAAAAAGATAAGAAAAATTAGAATAATGACAACTTTAAAAAAAACTGAATTACTAACATTAGTAGTTGAATAAATATATTAAAACAATTTTATAATGTACATATCAGCCTTATTATCATTGATTTTTTTCTCTAACACCATTTAATGGACTGTTCATTTTGATTGCAATTTGCAACTCATAAATAAGATTAAACTTTTATAAATATGAAGAATGTTTAAAAATTTTAACATTTGACAACATATTCCTCTTTTAATAATAAAAACACTCAAAAATAATGATAAATATAAATAATTTTTAAAGATAATACTGATAACAATTTTAAAACATTTATTTTATGAAAAAAATCTTTTTTATTGTAGAAAACCTTATCCTTTTTGTTAAGGATAATAAAGTAAAGAGACGAGGTAAATGGATATTATTGTTGAAATATTAAATTTCAACAATTATTTTTATATGTGTTTAATTTATATTTTTAACTTTCATAAAAGTAATGTATACATTTTTTGACTATTTGTCTATTAGTAAAAAGAACAATATTCAAATAAATCAAATATTCATAATCATTTCTTTCTATCAACATTAAATGTAATACAATAACTTTTTAGATGTTAGAAAAGTATAGAGATTAAATGTATGGATATAACATTATTAACTTTAAATTGTTCAAGGTTAGAATATAATTATTATTAATAATTTCAAATAGAATTAATAAGCATCTATAAAAAATTTATACAGATTCAATATTAATAATATTTGCATACAAGTAAACAAATATACTTTATTAAATTATAATGACTTCCTATTTTCAAATAAAAATAAAATATTATAATAATATAAATTTATAAATATTCTTTCATCAAAAATAATTTAAAATGGTAATTATAAGAAATATTATAAAAAGTAATTCATTTCACTATAACTAAATACTACATCTATATAAAAAGGTCACACGATTAAAGAATTGCCAATACAGAAAAGCTATATTTATTGTTTAGAATGATTAATAGTATACTTTTTGGCGTGAATAAAGATAGAATATAAATTATGAATACACATCATTGGCCACATCTCCTTTTCGTGAAATACTAACAGTTTTCGAGTAAGACACTTTTTATTTTAAATGATAATGAAATATTTGATTAATCCTACAACTATTCATCTAAACATATGTCTTTATTTACTATTAAAAAGGAAATCATTTCCATTTTTATAGTTTAGTGATAATCATAATAACAACACGATCTGTTACAAGGTCACAATGACACCCAACAATATTTTAGATATTAAATAAATTAGCAATTTAGAAAATCATAAAAATTTTAATAGCAAGACGAAACTACTTATTCGAACATCTGTTCATAATATGTAAAATTTACCACATTTAAAAAGTTCAAAGATGTGGAAAAAAACAGGAAACTGTTGAATTTGCAAAAAAGATTATACAGATTTGCTAGAGAAAAAATTAACTCGATCGTTTGATACTATCCATGCTTGAAAGTTTTAGATATTTCCCCTTTTGAAATATTAAACAATCAAACGTATTCGTAACTTCAATAGTTACTTTTTTAAACCAAATATATTATTTAGTATTCATAGAATTATAAAAAAAACATATATTTGCAAAACATTTTATGCATAATTTAACTTTTTAGCAATTAAAAACTTGTTAAATATAAAAATAAACAGACGTCTGCGAAAAAATGAAAAATGTTAGTCTTAGATATTGTCAATGGTTAAATTATCAACAACAATACTTGGTGTAATATTTAACGCTTTACAAATGAAATAATATGTTGATTCTGTACTTTTTTGCACAGCTTCTGCTGTTCTAAAACCATGTCCCTCTTCTGGGAAAAGAACAAGTCCTGTCATAACTTTATTTGACTTAATGGTTTGATAACATTTCATTGTTTGACATGGTGAAACAACATTATCTTTTAATCCATGCATAAAGAGTATTGGTGTGGTTAATTTTTCAATATGATTAATAGGCGATCTTTCATCATAAACTTTTTTTCCTTCTGGTAATGGAGCAATTAATTGATCGTTATAAGTTGCTTCAAACTTGTGTGTCTCCTCATTTAATGCAAAAAGATCTGCCACTCCATATACTGATACGGCAACATTAAATGGAGATTTTAAAGTTGGGTGGAGTAAAACAGAAAGAACAAGATAACCACCTGCAGATGATCCATAAATTGCTAATTTGTTAGGATCTGCAAGTTTTCTTTCAATAAGATGCAATGCTCCGTTAATCATGTCATCTCTATCTACGATACCCCAATTAAGTTTGAGTTTCTCTCTAAATAATCGTCCACGTCCAGTTGAGCCACGATAATTTATATCAAAAACAGCAAAACCTCTACTAGTATAAAATTGCTTTTTAAAGTCTAAACTATTATCAGTTCGACCTGTAGGACCACCATGAGCTAAAAATATAACAGGTGGTAAGGTTTCATCCGGTGCTTTAAAATCTGGATTAAATGGTGGATAATAATATCCGCTAACTGTCGTATCTCCTGACTCGAAAGACACCTCTTTGGGTACAGAGATTGGGATATTTTCCAATTTTTCGGAAGGAAACGCTTCTCGGATGACATTAATAGATCCATTGGAAATATCAATTCCAGCAACAGTATATTGACATCTGGGACCAGATGCTATGCAATATAATATTTTTGAATCTGATGATCCAAAAGCTAATGACCCAAAATTTGTAAATCTTTCTGTAGGAATATCTCTCAATGATTTACCATTTTTAGAATCTAGAATATTGTTAACTTTTAGAACTCCATTTTCTGTGTAAGCAATAATATTCTCCTTTCCTAATACAGAAAATACACGTTCACTACCTAACGTCCATAATGGAACGCCGACATCATATGATGCGTTTGTTAGGTTTTCCTTCATCTCAAGAGAAAAATTATCTTCATTCAGCACATACCTGTATACGTTCCATTTATCTTCACTGTCATCAATTGCAAAAAAGTAATTCTTACCATCAATAGAAACATCACTCCATCCAACTCCAGCATAACTTCTATTAGCATGTTCTATTTTGTTTTGTCTTTTTATTCTTCCATTTTCTAATTCTCCTATAACAATAGAGGAGGTATCCCATGGCATATTTGGTTTATTCCATTCTATCCAAGCAATATATTTGCCACAGGAACTTAGTCGAGGACATACATAAAAATCTGAACCTGATGCTATAATATTTTCTTCGCTAGTTTCAATATTAATAGAAACAAGTAAATTATCTGGTTCTGCTTTTTCACTTAAAAATTCCTCTCTTACACTGTAAATAAATGGATGTTGGTAAACATAATCAGCATGACGGATATCAATTTTGTCTTTATGAAGATCTAAATTAATTATTGATTTCATATTTTTGTCTTTTGGTTCTTTTAATAAACATATTTGTTTCCCTTGTGTAATGAATACATTACTTAAATCATTTTTTGAAACATGAAATGCTCCACCACCGTATTCATGAATTGAAGCGGCAACATTTGTCACCTCATCTGTCCATTCAATTATTTTTTTAACTTTTGGATCGTATTGAAATAATGACCGACGCCCTCTTGGAAATGTTTGTTCAACCCAAAATACGGAATCTTAATTTATATTTTAAAAATATTATGATACACTTTGTTTTTCATTACCTTTTGATGTTTGTAATTCACAAATAGCTTTACAATTTCCAGAACTTAAGAATGATGTGTCAATAACGGAAGACCAACCGCCATATTCTTTAATTTGAGGATTAAAGGTCATATTTCTATAATTAAAAAACCTTTTATTTGTAACACTAAGTTTTCTAATAAAAATATTTTTTGTTTTATAAAGTATGGCAAAAGCGTAGTGTGCTAGTGGAAGCATTAGTACTCCATCTCAAAATATTATCGCGGCCTTATAGTGGTCACCGAGTAGGTATCGTTATTCCAACGCATTATACTTCAAGAGGCAGGTCTTAAAAACAACGCAAGTTGTGATGATAGTAGCGTTAACTCATTTGTGTTTGAAAAGCAGCAAATCGACCAAAGTGCGTTGGTTGTAGTTTACCTTATTAATTTTCATTTAATATTATTTGCATATTTTTATTTAATTTTAGATAGTTTCAAAAAATGTCTGATGGTGGTGCAACTAAAAGTGAAATAACTCACAATGCACCAAAGCCTCAAGTTATTGACCGGGAAGGATGCCAAGACTTAGATGTGTATATTGAGCAGCTTTATGAATGTAAGCAACTAACTGAGATTCAAATTAAAGGATTATGTGAAAAAGTTTGTTACCATTATACGGTCAGTCGATATATTTTTTTTTATTTATAGGCAAAAGAAATTTTGAAAACTGAAAGCAATGTTACTGAAGTACCGACACCTGTCACCATTTGCGGAGACGTACATGGACAATTTCATGATTTAATGGAGCTTTTTAGAATGGGTGGGAAAGCTCCGGACACTAACTACCTTTTTATGGGTGATTACGTAGACCGTGGGTATTACTCTGTTGAAACAGTCACACTTTTAGTATGCTTAAAAGTTCGCTATCCAAAAAGAATTACTATTCTTAGGGGTATGTAAAAAGGCTACTGTTACGGTAATAATTTATTTTTTGTAGGAAATCATGAATCTAGACAAATTACACAGGTTTATGGATTTTACGATGAATGTTTGAGAAAATATGGAAGTAGTCAAGTTTGGATCTATTTTACAGATTTATTTGATTATTTTCCACTAACCGCACTAGTCGAAGGTCAAATTTTCTGTCTTCATGGAGGTCTTTCACCCTCTATTGATACTCTTGATCATATCAGATCTTTAGAACGTGTTCAAGAAGTTCCTCATGAAGGGCCAATGTGTGATCTTCTTTGGTCTGATCCAGATGATAGAGGTGGTTGGGGAATTTCTCCAAGAGGTGCCGGATATACTTTTGGCCAAGATATCTCAGAGACATTTAATCATTCTAACAAACTTACATTAATTTCTAGGGCTCATCAACTAGTTATGGAGGTATGGTTTTTTTTTTGTAAATTTGCTTCTAACGGTGTTGTAAATTATTTTAGGGATACAATTGGGCTCATGAAAGGAATGTTGTTACAGTATTTTCAGCTCCAAATTACTGCTATCGTTGTGGTAATCAAGCATCGATTGTTGAGATGGATGATGAGTTAAGATACGTTTTTGTACAATTTGACCCAGCTCCCAGACGTGGTGAACCTCATGTGACAAGAAGAACTCCTGATTACTTCCTATAATCCGCAAGCCGTATAATAGAGGGCTTTTATCAATTGAACTTCTCTTCTTAAAATAAACAAAGGTTCTATTGCATTATATCTATCTTATACTTCCTTATTATTTTATATATATTAATACACCCTTATATATATTAGAGGAGAAATTGAGTTTGTAAATTTTTTTTTCGATTTCTTTTATTTTTTCAAATGAAAATATATGTAATTTTTGATGCTCTTTCAAGTAAGATTAAAATTATTTTATTATGAAGACCCATTCTTAAGATATAGATAAGTATATTAGAGAATATTGGATTAAAAATTAAGGAAGTGTTTTTGACCTTGTTTCAGCGAATTTTTAAGCTTTTAACTTGAAAATTTTTAATTAGAAATAAAGATTATATTTTTTTGCCGTTTTATAAATTTTCTCTGGAAAAACTTTTAGTTAATAGTGATACTATCTTTAAATTGGAAGTTAGGATATTTTCTTAAAAACAACTTTAAATAAATATTTTCAAGAAGTACCCAGTGGGATTTTTTTATCTTCGCTTTGGATATGTCCACATTAAAAAACATTTTTTATAAGAAATACTATAAAAACAAAATCGTAAATTGTTAAAATTTTATAGCGTGATATATATATGTTTGGAAAATTCATGCGGTCGTAAAGTTTATGTGTTTTTAAATTCTCTACCGAATTACTCAATTTCACAACGGTGCGATTTTTTATTTAAAGGTACGTCCAAAATTTCAAGAAATCGATTGATTTTTTGATACTTTTTTAATGCAATGTTGTAAAAAGTATCTCAATTAGCGTATTTCTGGCCGATTCTTACTTTTTCTCCAAGAAACATTTTCCAGCATAATTTTTTATTCGAAAAAAAAGCCTTTGAAAGATCAAAAAGCATTATGTCGGTAATTACTATCAAATACAATTTCATACCTTTTCTCGTAAATGAAATCCTGAAGGTACATATTCCCAAAATTAGAATCTTATATAGAATACTTGCCCTTCTATAAATAAATTATATTATTTTACTGTATTAAATCGTACAATGGTTACTTTTAATGAAGAAAAATTGTCTTGCTCGTTGTGGAATTTTAATTTAAATGATTTAAAAAGACCCAAGAAGGAGAAGAATGATGAAGTTAAAATGGAAGTCAACACTTCTGAATCAACAAAAATAAATTACACTTTCCGAGACATCCGTAAGTTTTGAATTTTCTTAAACTTATAGTAACTCCTCTACAGTTATTTCGAGTGATATATTATCTGGTTGTTACGCAAGTGGATACGCAAAATTTGGTAAAACAGAAGTTATTGCTTATTTAGATACAGCTCAATTTATTGATGACACTTCTTCAGCAGAACAAAAGATTGTGAGATTCAAACTTGATGTTGATTTCAAGAATGAACTTATCGATATTCCTAGGATATTTTATGCTGTTTTAAGAGAACCAAATAGAACTGTCAAGTATAAAATAAATATTACGGTAAAAAATAATGATGGAGGACTACTACCAGCAGCTATTCTCGCTGTAAATATTGCTTTAATGAGAGCATCAATACAACTATCAGATATTGTAATTGCCGTAACAATTGGGATTGTTAAAGGAACTGAAGAAGTTGTTGTTGATCCAGATGCAAAAACACTAGAAAAATGTTGTGTAACACTTAACTATGGAATATGTCCAAACTTTAATATGGTTGTATTGCTGGATCAAGTTGGTTGTTCTGAGAAATATAATAATAAAAAGCTGAGGGATCTTGGACATCGTGCATGTATTATACTAAAAGATAAAATATTCAAGGAACTTCCAAATTTATTTAAGCCTGATTCTCAATAATTTGTTAAAAATTTTTTTCTCATTAGTGTTTATTTTACCAATTGTCTATTATTTCTTACAACGATTGTTTTATAAAAGTTAGAAATAATTGTACTACTACTTATTTTTCTACAAAGTTTCTCAATAATGGTTAAGGATGGATTTGATAATGTTGCTCCAAAAGTCTATGATGTTAAGGAGCGTGGGTATAGTAAAGTTTTACAAAAATTAGCACTTTCAGATGATGAACCAATTACAGCTGAAGAGGTTTTTGAATACATAAGGTGTGTTTATACATAAAATATACTTATTATTTTTGATATTAGAGATATTAATGATCCAGAACATCCTTATACTCTAGAACAATTGAATGTTGTGCAAGAGGAATTAATAACAGTAAATAATGATGAAGAAAATCCTTTTGTTGATGTAAGATTTACTCCAACTATTCCTCACTGTTCAATGGCAACTTTGATAGGATTATGTATAAGAATTAAACTAGAAAGATCACTTCCTCCAGGTATGAAAATAATTACGAGAATTACACAAGGAACACATAATAGTGAAGAAAGTATTAATAAGCAACTTGCTGATAAGGAGCGTGTAGCTGCAGCAGTAGAAAACCAAAATCTTATGAGTACTGTTAATCAGTGTTTAAAAACAAGGGATTATTAAAAAATAAATTTTTATTATTCTTATCATTTATATATTGGCTTTCCAACATACTTTTTTACTTTAAAAACTACTATTTTTAAGATGACACTTTTAAGTTTATTGAGATGTACTCTTATCAGGACAAGGAATAATGAAACGAAAAAATATTTACAAAGACAATTTAATGATGAATTTACAAGAAAAGCTCGTGAACATAATTATAGAGCAAGGAGTGTTTTTAAATTAATGGAAATGGATCAAAAGTACAAGTTATTTAATGTGGGAAATGTTGTTGTTGATGTGGGATGTGCACCAGGTTCATGGAGTCAATATATAGTAGAAAAAGTAAATCTAAATTCGAATGAAGGGTTCGTATTAGGTGTTGACTTAAAACCGATGATACCATTAAAAGGTGCTACATTTCTTGGACAATCTGATATAACAAAAGAGTCGACACATATTGAAATTAAAAAATTAATTAACAACAGGAAAGTTAATGCTATTGTGTCGGATATGGCACCAAATCCATGTGGTGATAAAAGAACAGATCAGATAAGATTAGTTAATCTATGTAAGGAATTGATATTTTTATTTACAAAGTATGAAGCAATTTCTCTCGATAAAAATGCAATATTTTTGTGTAAACTATGGGAAGGTGAGCCAAGAAAAGAGTTCACACAATCATTAAGTAAATATTTCAATAATATTAAGATAGTAAAACCTAAAGCTTCTAGAGATGATAGTGCTGAATTGTATGTATTAGGAAGAGATTTCAAACTGTAAATTAATGTTATTTTTTTATCAACTTAGCTTGTAATATTTCTTCGTGTACATATTTTCATTATTTTTTTAGAATTACATCTTAGAATAAACATAAAGATTTTAATTTTTTTCAAATTCAATAAATAATTTTTTTCAGAGATATATCTGATGATATGATATTTTTATAAATTTCAAACTTCGATAGTATTAGTCAAAAATTAAATATATATAAAAAATATATGTATTCCAAGGTAAATAAAAATAAAATATTTGAAAATTTATTAAGTTAACAAAATATAATACAAATATACTAATGGAAAGTCAAAGAATCTTGGAGGTGTAACAAAATCTTTTGTTGATCTTCTAATGTTAAACGTGATATTTCACTTATCAATTTGTCAATACTTTTTGTCCTTATAAAAGACATTATATAGACATGTGTAAATGTTCCGATTAGTAATTGACAATCAAATCTATCCATTAATCCTCCATGTCCAGGAATTATGTCACCAAAATCTTTTATTTTAAATGCTCTTTTAAATCCACTGGCGAAAAAGCCTCCAAATGGTCCAATAATAGAAGCAAACAAACTTATTACCAAAGAGTGTAAAATAAAGGGATAATATGTAAATATAGTTTTGATTTTAAAAAATGTAAAAATGGTATTATAAGGGTGTGAAATTTCAAACTGTTTTGGTTTAAATTCATCAGGAATCTCACAATCATATGGACTTTTGAGATAATCCTCTAATGGACAAATCATATAATGACTTTGCATCAAATATGAAGATAAAATAATGCTAAATATAACGGTACTTATACCACCTCCTATAAAACCTTCCCATGTTTTCTTTGGAGACAAAGCAATAAGAGGTGTTTTTCCCCATAAAAATCCAAAAACATAAGACATAATATCGCAGCAAATAATCATTGATACAGGTATTAAGAACCAAATAAGGCCTTGAAGTATATTTTCAATAATAAAATATGATTGAACAACAATTAGCATTAATGCAACATGTGTCCAGGCAAATAAAGAAAATTGTCTTAAATAATATCCCTTTCTGAGAGATAGTACAAACCATATGAATCCAATACAATACAAGCAAAAGCTAACAAATCTATGATAACCAACCAAGAAACTTGGTAATTTCTAAAAAAAATAATACAAAAATTTTTTACAAGATTTAACAATAATTTTCGGAACTTACATCTATTTGAATAATAATTTTAAATACCTCAATTAAATATTCGCCGAAAAAGAAGTAGTTACTTGATAATAAAAAATACCATGATAATGTTCTGAACCAAGGTAAATCGTATAATCTATAAACAATGAGACCAATTTTAATTAACTCATGAAAACATTTAAATTGTATAATTATCACTAATAAAACGAGAAATAGTGGTCCTTTATGAATAATAAATGAGAAGAGTGCAATCATTATTATTGTAAATATTCCTCTAACAACCCAATTTTGCCATCTTTCTGGAATATATGATAAAAATTTATCGAGTATGAAGCCCATTTTATCTGAGCCTTGAGGTAATTTGCTCATCAAATCAGTTAGCCTTTTTTCATTTTCAGTATTATAACCAACATCACTATCCGAATCGACATTAAGCCTTTTCCTTTTCACGGGTGTCCTTCTCCTAATATTATTGTCATTAATCATTTCTAAAATTTCAATTACAATTTAAAAAATAACAAAAAAACTCTATCACTAAATACCAAACATATATCAATTCTTAACGTTTAAAAAATATGTAAATAAAATCAATAGTATATATTAATATTTATATATATTGAAACTAAAGGTTAACGTTAAAAAAATTTCAATCATTGTGTAAATGTTTATTAAAAAAGGGGGAAATGTTATTAAATAAAATACACTACCAGAAAAAAAATTGAAAATAAAAATTATAAAATATAATACATTTAAATTAAAAATAGATATTTGACTATAAAATAATGCATGATTTAAATTCAACACGAAACTAAAGTAAACACACTAAGAAGAATTATAAAGAAAATACTGTTGATAAAAATGAATCATTATTTAAACAACTTGTTCATTAGACCTAATGTCAAAAAAATACTATGAGTTAAAAAAAATTATAATACGCCGCGGCGTTTTGCTAGTGTTTTTAGATAGTTTTTCTTACTATCATTATTTAAATATTTTTCACAGTAAGATTTTGTTTCTTTTAAAAATTGTCATTTATTTTAGTAAACAAAAAAAGACAGTTCTGAAATTTATGATAACTAGATATAATTTTTGTGTATAAACTCATGATATCAATGCAAATGTTATATAATTATTAGAATACTTTTAGTCAACAGAAAATAAAATTGTATATTTCAAAGCGGAGATTTTTATTTGAAGTTTTTATCATAAATAATTAAAATTGTTGTTTGATTCTTTGATTTGAAAATGTGGAAGCATTATTTTTTGTAACGATTCTTAGTGAAGGGAAATTAAATTTTTAGATATAAATAGAAATTATATTTTTGGAAGTCTATCAAAATTTACTTGATCATTTTTTTTGAATTGAAAAGATTTAAAGGTTGTATACTTATATCTACTGTCAATTTTAAAGGATCTTTCGTTGAACAAAATATTATATTAAACTTCTTCTTTTTAAAAAAAAAGATATTATTTTGTTTGTGACAACGATAAAATAATTATTATAATTTGAATTTTTTATGGCTTTTCATGATTATATTCTTCGTTATGCTGAAGTTTTTAATTTATGAGAGAAGTTCATAAATTAAATGATTTTTTTTTATAATTTTTGTGTTATTATTATTCTAAATAATTTAAAAAAACATTTAGATAATTTTATTTCCACACATTTTTATACAAAAAAATCAGATAATTTTCAAAGACTTTTCCCAGAGATTATAATACATATTGTATTCAATTATCAAAATGAAAATAATGACTTTTATTTTTAGTACAAAAAAGTGTTTTTCATTATTTCCTTATTTATATTTTTAAAAATAATAAAAATATTTTGCAAACAATTCCATTTTCATTTTTTTTATAATGTAGAATAATATACAGGAAAACACATACAAAATCATTTTTTATATTATGTTTTTCATGCTGAAAGACAGATGTTGTAATAGAAATTACCAGGATTTGAAATTTTTAAACACTAATTTACTATTAAGAATTTTTTCCTTAATTATTTGCTTTTTCAATTTTATTTACATAAATGAAATAATTTTTTCTATTGAAAATTGCTATATTTTAAAAATATGTGCAATTCATTTATCGTGTAAATTTATGGCTTTTACAGTTATAGTAATCATTGTTAAATTATAAGAAAATATGTTAAATAGAAATTATATTTTTATATTTGAAGTAATGAAATTTTAATTAATTTTTAATATATTTAAGTTTGTTTTTAACAATTTGTTATGAAAATTTTTATTGAAAATAATTTTGTTGTCATTTTACCTAATTTTTTTTTATTTTTTAATTTATGACATTTGAATACTTTGAAATAGCAATCACGGTAATAATAAAAAATACATTATCTTTTAAATTTTATCAAAATTCTTTTAATTACCAATAATAATATAAAATATAGATATTTATAAGATTGTATGTTTTCAATGAGATTTGTTAAGGAAATTAATCATTGAAACGTTAGAAAAATATAATTAAAAGAAATCTTTTTTAAAAATATGTCAAATAAGTTTTCATGACACTTTTGAAGATCTTTAAAATTGTTCACCAGAACCTTATTAATGAATTTTAATTTTAAAGTATCTTTTTTTTGTAAAAGTATGTTATTATAAATATTTCTAACAATTTTTTTACCTTTGTAATATTCTATAGTTTTTAGAAGAAAATAATTATTTTCTAAGTATTTTATTATTTTGCACTATTGTTTAATATACATCATATAGAAATTTTAGATGTATTTATATCTTTTTTTAATTATGCGGAAATTTTTAAAATAATAATTCACTGTTCCATTATAATCTTGATAAATCCTAGTAATGCTACACTAAAATATTTTTATATTTTTAATTATTTTTTTAATCTCATAGTGCACTTTACAATTTACATTTTTAAACATAATGTTTAATTTATATACTTTTTCTTATAATTTTTAGTGGATTATAATATGAGGCTATTGAATTTAAATCAAATAAATCTTGAAAATAACATTCCAACGTTGTTAGATGGAATAAATTTGAATTCTATATCTGAATCACTAACAGGATGGGAAGCAATTTATGTGGCCCTAGGAATTGTATTGTTTGTAATCCTGATAATTTTTCTTATTGGATGCTGGTTAGAAAAAAGAGATATTATGAAAAATTATGACTATATCGATACATAACGACCAGGTTTACAATGTAGATTACGAAAATACTGAATATTTTGATTTTAATTTTTATTGTGATGTATGTATTTTTCATTATAAAGTTTAACAAAAATATATTTTTATTATTAATGTAAATTTATGAAAAGTCAATATTTGTATTTAGTAATGTTACTTGCAATATATAACTATTTTTATTAATACTACCACGGTAGTTGACTTAATTATCAAATAAGTAGCTTGTCAAAAAGAATTTAAAAGCAATACTTCCTCCTTTGTTTTTATTTTCTGATGAGCTTCACAAATTAAAGCAATAAATTTTAAACTGTAATATTTAATTTGTTTTATATAATTTGAATTACATTCTTATCTCTGTTTTATCTTCAAAAATAAGTATTTTGTAGTCATAAATCATTTTATCACTGTAAAATATAAATAAATAATGAAATCAGTTTTTTTAAAAAAAAATCCTAAATCAAAAGATAACTATTTATATCTGCAACAAAAGTATAAGGCTAAAATAATTATTTTCTTTTCATAAGTTGTCGTAAAAATAAAAAATTTTTTGAATAAATAATAAATCTAAAAATTCGTACCTTTCCGCTTTGATACTTTAAAAAAGTTGACTTTTAATGATTATTAAAAATGGTTCATTGCTATTTTTAGATATCTTAAATATACTCCTATCGGTATTTTGAAGTGTTATGATTCAAAGTTTATTTTCGTTTTGTTTTTAAATATTTGCAATTATTTGTTATTTTTTTCATTTAACAATACGTACGTTTATACAATCTTTAAATATTATATTTTTCAATTTTTTTTCAGAAGGGAAAAAAGTTAATGCAATTTGAATCTCCTAGATTATTAATTTAAATGTAGAAAATTTGTTGTTTGTTTTCTTATCGTTGCCTGTAATTAAACAATTAAATTATGGGCCTTAGATTTTTGCTTCTTCCATCATGGTCAAGTTTCTCAAGAAACATGTTTTAAATTTAAAAAAGTAACATAAACAAAGTTTTCCTTTAGCAGAATTAGTGTATATAAGTTTTTAAATATTTTATTTAATATAAAAAATGTTACAATCTTTTAATGACTGACTATTTGATCACAAAATTCTCCGTAGTAGTTGGTACCTGAACAATCACATGTATTTTGCATTCCACTCAATTTTCCACCATTTTGACATCTAGGTATACTACAATCTGTACCTCGGAAATTTTTATCACATACACAATAAGATATATTAATTGTTGAGGAATCGGACATAAATTCTCCATTTCTACATGTTATTGGTAGATTTAAATTATTTGCTAATGTTGAAAATGAAGTATATACTTGATTATTTGGATATACTTTTGTATATGTATCATTTTTGATGTTTTTAAAAGTAAACTAAAATATTAATTATAATTTACTTTTAATATTAACTTACTTTCAATTGATTTTGTTTATTGGAGGAAGTTTGTTGTCTAAAACTATACTTATAAGAACAACCATTTCGTACAGTTTTATATGTATTTGTTGCATCTTGATTGAAATCGATATCTTGAATTGATGATTGTGGATATATGGCGTATGTAAGATTTCCTATTCCTGGAACACTACTTGGTTCATCAGCTGAATTGTTCATTAAATAAGCTACATCAACATTGTATCCATTTATCACATATGTGGTAACGAAAGGCAGATCATTGGTGGAGGATGATTGTAATGAATCTTTATCTTTAACTGTATATAATGAAACAAATTTAGATGTTTTTATAGATGTTGTTGGATTTGTAAGTTGAGAATCGATTTCACCTAAAACTAAAACAAAAGCTTCTTTTGATTCTTCTATGTCAACAGCAAAATTTGTAGTTAATTTTTCCAAATGATTATTGGTAGTAATATCTCCACTAAATAATTTTTGAAGTAACTAAAAAAAAATAAAATTAAGGAAAAAAATATTTTGAAAAAACATACAACATAAGATATATCTAAATAGTCAGTAAGGTTATTAAATTTCAATGGCCCACCAGCATTAAAAATTAATTTTCCATTATTTTTTAAATAATCATCAACACTGTTATCATGGTAAATATAGAAAAGATCTTGATTATAACCACTTGTTATGTCATCTGGACAGTTATTATCAATTTGTGGAGCTTGTGTTGAAGAGGATGAAGTTGATGTTGAGGATACTGTTGTCATTGGTGTTGAAGTTGGTGAAGAAATTCCTTCATCCGTAACCAACCAAGTTAATCCTTTTACTCCTGATGGTAAGTATTTATACAAATTATTTTTAACATCACTAATACAAATATAATTTGATGGAGAATTTTGTTGTATAACAGACTTAAAAGATTCTTTAAAACTTTCCAAATCATTACCAATATAATATGGAATAAGATTTTTGCTATTATCAAAGTAGTACAAACGGAATTGCCAAAGATTTGAGACATCAGATAAAGTAAATTTATTAATTAAATCCATTGTACTTTGATAAAAACTGTCGGTAGAATTTACGGAGGCCAAGACAATTGTGAAAACTCTATATTTATCATCATCTTTACCAGGATAATTTGTTTTAACTAAACATTGACTAACTATTTCACATGAGTTTCCAGAATAGTTTTCTGATTCACATTCACACTTATACTCAGTAGACATGATATCATATTTCAATAAACCACCATTACTACAGTAGTAAAATTGATTATTTTTTCCTAAAATATTATTTATAAGAAAAGTAATTTTTTAAAAACAAACCTTGAGTTAATGTTTGATAATTTATATTAGAGACAAAATCTTTGTAATCACCTTGTACAAATAAATTAAATGTATATGTTTGTTGACTTTTGTTGGTGAAGAAAACCTTTAAATCTCCTTTATAAATAGGCCATTTGTATGTTGAATTGTCAAAGTAACTTGAATCTGTTGAAGTCAAGTCAATTATTGGATTAAAAGTGGCTCTAATTACTGTTGGTGATATAACTTCTATAGCACCGGTGTTTATATTATTAATAGGATTCATTAAAATATCATTTGTTGCTACACCGTTTGTTAATTGATTAATATCACAAGTTATTCCAGAAATTTCATTAACATCACCTTCTATTGAAATATCTGTACGTATAACAATACCATTATCACTATTGGGACCATTAGAAATTTCAGTGGAAATAATCTTATTTGATATTGATAGATATGAAAGATCTATGAAATTATAATTATTGTAAATATCAACACTCTCCCATATACGTACTGAGATTTGAGTTAATGGATATATTAATGCTTGTAAACTAATTGTATATGTTTCTGGTGGTAAATTATTAAAGACAACATATTCATAATTAGAGGATTGATCACTATTATTTGAATTATTGAAGTTTGTAAGTGAGTTTTTAATTATACTTCCATTGCTATTTATCATTTTAACATTTAACATGTAACCATTTGTTGGTGGTATTGATAAAGCATCCGATGAGACAGATACAATAATATTTTTAGGCTCTGTAATTGTTATTTTACCATAATTATCAACACCATAATCATTTGTAATACTCCTTGATTGTATAAGAGTATTTGGATATATATTAGTAAAGAAATCACTAATGGTATTTTGAGCAAAATATGAATAATCAGGTAGACGTAGATTATGATTCAAGAAAAACATATGGCCATTTGTTACTTTGACAAGTTGCGTAAATACATCAATAGATTTAAAGTAGTTTGAATTATATTGTGCCAAAACATATATTGAAATTCTTTTTGCAACAGCATATTCAATTAATGGTCTTATAAGATTCTGACTATCTATTGTTATTACCTGTCCAGTAAATGGTAATAATACTAAAGGCGAATTTTTTTGGAATTTATCATCTTTTATCATATTTAATGCTCCTTGTATCATATCAATATATGATGTTGCTTGTGCTGTTCCACAATGTCCTGTAAATGTTCTAACATTATCAATAAATGAAGAAAATGTATTATAATAGTTTGATGTTGGTGTGGTATCTGTGCTATCAGCAAAATATAAATAACCGTTATTATAGAATGTGTTACTTAGGTTAGTTTGTGTTAAGGATGCAATTCCATTAAGATATGGCATAGCAACAGAATAATCAACTCCACAAGATGCAACAAGACCAAATGTAACTGATCTTTGTAATGGAGCAGGTCTTGTAGGTAATGATGAAGTTTGTTGTGAAGTGGATGATTCTGATGAAACTGTAGATGATATGACGCTTTGAGTAGATGAAATAGTTGTATCGGATGAGGTTGTTGTAGCTGGAGTCATTGGTAAATAACATTTAATTGGAACATATCTTTGATAATAAAAATTTTTTCCTGCCAATGATATTTCTACCACAACCATAAACCATGATCTTTTATTTACACTACACTTGAAACTATTAGATGTATCACCTAATGTATATCCAAAAATAGTATTTCCTCCATTTACAATATTAATAAAATTGGCATCCGAATTTTGAGTAACAAAACTTCCCAATGTAACATTTAAATCATTTTTATTAGATGAAAAAGAGTATTGTTGTAATATTTTTTGCTTTTGAACATTAAAATTAATATAATTTTGAGTATTATCTAACATAGAAATATATGCTGAATCTTTTCCATCTTTATTGATGATACTACTTGGAATTATACTATAATAAATATCAATTCCTTGTTGTGTTGGATATAGTGTTAAAAATTGTATAGAACAACTTCCTGGAATATTTTGAATATTTAATATATTTTTTCCTTCCCCTGTTGGTGATAGATTATTAGTTGATAAAGTAATAGTTTTATTGTCATATGAATATGATATAATATTAAATGATGGATTAATTTGCTTAGTCATATCTATTGGAGTATCAGATTCAATTATAAGATGAGCACTTGAAACAAACAAATCTGATTGATAATTTAATGATATACCAGGAGAACAATTGTCGTTCATTGAATATGATACCATTTGTGGATTATATAAAATATCAAAGGAATGTTGGATACCCTTAAAAAATTACTTAAAAATATAATAAAAATTTAAACATACAGATTGAGGATCATCAGAATTTAATTGATAAAATATACCCCCGGTTAAGTAGGCAAGATCTCTAAGTGCAGAGAATGAATTTTTAACATCAGCTTCACTTTCGTCACAACCATCTATTGAAAGATCATTCTGGAAGAGTATTGTAATTCTAATTTTAAATGCTACAACCAATTCTTCTAACTCATCTTTATACATATCATAATCACTAGGTGGGTGTTGTGTATATATTACTAAAGGTGAATTTTTTATCTTGTTACTTTTAATTAAATTGATAATATTTTGATACAATCCTACTCTATAACATAAAAGTGATTTTGGTTGTTGAGGTAATATTTTTATATTAATAAAATTGATAAAATCATTTGAATTATCAAAAATAGATGAGGCAAAGGCAGAAGTAGAAGTTGATGAGTAATCATAACCAACTATGTAATTATTATAATTATTTGTATTATTAATTACATGATTAATCATAACTTCTTTAAATATTTTTAATCCCATTTTTCCATAGTATGCTGTACTATCTTCAAATATGTATACATTAAATGTTGATTGAGATGATGTAAAAATATTTTCTGGTTTTGGATGCTTAATATAACCTTCACAATGGTAACCTATGTAACCTTTTGGACAAATACATCTATTTGTTTTTATATCAAGGTACCCTCCAGATACACATTTTAATGTTTCACATTTATCACCTTCAAATAATCCTTGACAAAGACATTTTGAATTATCTATGTATAAACCTCCGTTATAACAATTTGGTGCTGGAGTTGTTGTATTAGGGCCTTCGGTAGTTGTACTTCCAGAAGCTCCAGTAGTTGTACTTCCGGGAGTTCCAGTAGTTGTACTTCCAGAAGCTACAGTAGTTGTACTTCCAGAAGCTCCAGTAGTTGTACCTCCGGGAGTTCCAGTAGTTGTACTTCCAGAAGCTACAGTAGTTGTACTTCCAGAAGCTCCAGTAGTTGTACTTCCGGGAGTTCCAGTAGTTGTACTTCCAGAAGCTACAGTAGTTGTACTTCCAGAAGCTCCAGTAGTTGTACTTCCGGGAGTCCCAGTAGTTGTACTTCCAGAAGCTACAGTGGATGTACTTCCTTGAGCTATTATCAATGAAGTTAACGATAATATAAAAGCTAGTAGAAAAATAAGAAAGTAAAATTTTTTCATACTACTAGAAAAAAAATTAAATATTATAATTGATTAATAATAAAGTACAAACAAAATGGCAATAAGTAACTTTTATATGATTAACCTATAATCTTCATACATTTTTGTAAGTTTTAATTATGACTGATAACAGTTTAACACACACTACCTGCACTTCTTCATTTAAAAGGATTTATTATACATTAATATTTTAGGAGTGCCTTCTTGTTGATAAGCTTTTGATTGATTTGTACCTTTTTGACAAGATTATTTTAATTGTATCATAAATTGCCTTTAGAATTTAAAAAATATATTTTTTCTATCATTTAAAAGTATATTTGTTTTCGATAAAATTAATTTACTATCATATCATTAAAGGATAATTGAATAATTATGAATTTTGTGGTAAGAATATCAAATTTCATGTATATAATTTATAAAGTCTGTCATTGTGTATTGGTTGATGTCATCTTTTATTATTAACTTATCTTTAAGATGCTTAAATGATTATTAAAAAATTATACATTTCATGTAATAAACATTTGTATTGGAAGACATTAAAAAATTGATACACAATAATAATAATAATGCTTTTTGCACCAATGTTTGATTTATTTTATAAATATAATCATTATTATTATAAACTAATAAATAATTTTGCACCTTTTTATTGAAAAAAAATTCCATTTGAAATGTTGTGGAGTGCTTTCAAATTATATTTACACATAATAATTAAATAAGTATATCAAGATACTTATATCTTATAATTATAATACGGGTGAATCATGAAATAAAAATGTTTTAAATATGCTTATTATATATGCATACCTTTATTTCGTTCTTCAAATAGACAGTTATCAAGTATTTATTTTAGGACATATAATTATAGTAACAATACTGTGACTAAGTACTTTTATAAAACAGTTACCTTTATTTTTATTCAAGTGTTCTTGAGTAAATTTATAAGTAGAAAGTTGGTAATATCTTTAAAAAAATTTTAGTGAGGACTTCTAAAAACAAGTTTTTTACATCTGCCTTTTTTTTATTAAAAGTTAACCATAAAATGTGGTAAGCTTTTTAACAATAAAATAAACTTTTCACGGCACATGTATTTTAAATTACCCATATTCATTTTAACAAAAGGATTTAAAAATTTGTTTCAACAAATTATCGGAAGGACACCTACAGTTTATTTATTTTAAAAATCGGCATTGTATTAAAATATTATTCAGTACATTTAATTGGTATTTATTAGGTTTATTAATAAAAATGTTGCGCTATTGTGTTTTAAGAGGTTGATTTTAATATCTACGCAACAGGGTACCTATGGAGATTATAATAAGAGTTGTGGAAAGCCGAAATGACATTAATCTAATGGCTTATGAAGTTACGCAATTTTAATGTATACATTAAAAAGAGTAAGTCAAAACTTTTATTTTTATGGGAAAGATAAAACTATATATGTGTATATAACGAGATCACCGGTAAAAAGATATTATTAATTATTGACATAATTCTCTCTGTTAAATAAAATTAGATCCATAATCTTGGGGTACAAGATGATTTGAATGAATTGATGTTGCACTGGTTTGTGAAGATTGATATCCTGAAGAGTAACATGAATTCCTTTTAACGTATACAGAAGTTAACTTCTCTTTATCGTCAATTGTTTCATAATCCTCATCACTACTAACACCTATCTTTATTTTTGTCGATGGTATTTGTGGATATCTACATATAGTAACATCTCTTCTTTTCTTTTTTATTTCATTTCTTTGTCTTAAAAGTAAAATTGATAAAGATATAGTTGTTATAAAGATAACAGTTAATAAAAATCCCAAGATAATAATAAAAGTTGTTTGATTAATTTTAACTTCTCCTAATGCCAATGTATATGAAATAGTTTTATTATCTTTTTCATCTAATTGTCTTCCCTCCGAACACCATGGACAGATGGTATCGTATTTTTTCAATTGAATTATTGCTGTAAAGCATTTTCCTTCAAATTCTATTAGTGATGGAGTCTTTTCAGTAGTCGAAGAATGATTGACATTTTGAATAGGAAATGTACGGATGTTTGAAGATTTATCACAATCTAATGGAATATTATATAATGGATCTATGCCAATTATTTTGATGGTCATTAATAACGATTCAGGATTTCCTGTAGGGAAATAATTATTAAAAATAACATTTCTTGTTGAAGTTGAATGTAATGGAAAATCTATTCTTTGAATATCTTCAATATCTATTTGTTGAGAAAGTATTTGAAATCTTGGATTTGTACACCTTTCAGCGCTTAAACATCCGCGTTTCCATTGAACTGATAATATTTCACCAACAACCCAAAAGTGATTTTCGGTAATAGAATTGGTTAATGAAACGAAGGTAGTAAAAAATATTATAAGAATATACATAATTATTAAAAACATGTACACTTAATACTTCTGCTATTATTATATAATATAATAACAAAATCTTATCAGAAAAAAAAGTATTATATATTATCCAATAAATATTTTAGATTAGATATATGTCAGTTCTTGGACATTTAGCTAATATATATGTTTATATTTATATAATTTTCCCTCAAACTAAAAGGGGCGTGGTTACTTTCTATATAGAATGTGCCAAAACAAATCATTAATAAGATGCCATATAGATGTCGGCGGAGACACTTTTATTACCTTTAATTGGTATGTATTACTGATTTGGAATACCTTCTTAATATAAACCAAAAACTTTTGACCTTTCCTAACTAACTTCTTGTTATTTTTATCATTAAAGGTAATGATGATGGAACATTTTATGATCTGTCCTTTTCAAAACATCAAAAGGTAAATCTAATGTTTATTTGTATAATTAGAAGTATAAAAAGATAAATGTGTATTTATGACAGTAAAAAAGAAAAATATCCATGTTGACAGTATCACATCTGGTTATGATGTAATGCTTTTATATAATGTATATCAGACATTTGTTTTGTAAATGATTTTCGGTATATGGAAGTAAATTCAAAGAGATCATCTGACAGCTAACTTGTCAATACAAAACCAAACTTTTCATTTAGACATTTATCATATTGAAGTTGGATAAAGAAATATAATAAATTTGCCGAAATTTATATTAAAGTGATATGTGTGTACATTTGTAAATAATACACATTGTCTATATTTGTATATTTAAAGATGATCCTATTTCACTAATTATAATAATAATACATTTATCTTCTATTTTTGTTGTTTATACAAAAAGTGAGAAGATAATAAATAATATGGTAAAAAGACAACATTCTTTAACAATCATCAGTTTTGATTTAATAATTATAATAATTTTATGTTGAAAGAATAATTATCATTAGAATATTATTAATATACCCTTTAATAATAACTTCTCTGTATAATTTAATAAAACAACACTTTTTTTGATATTAATAACACATAAACATAAAAGAAAATTTTAACTAATTAGAACAAGTTATTTTATGGAATACTCTGTAACAAAATTTTATGCACGAAAACATCTGTTCCAATATTCATATATAAAACTTAAAGTCATAATAGTTAAGGAAATTTAAATGTTTTTATTATAAAACAAGAATTATAATTATATCATTTATAAAGTCTGATTATACAACATTTGTAATGATTTTTTTCAATCTAACCAGTAATAATAAATATAAGAAATCAATTGGAACAAATTAAAAATAAAGGCATAAAATAGATTTTTATGTAATAAAAACATATATCTTTATTTTAACGAATATTTTTTAATGAATATTAGTGTGCTGTTTTTTATTATTAAATTTTTTAGTTTCATTTTCTATGTTACTTGCGGAAGTTCTGTAAGTTTTATTGGTAAATTATATTATAACTTAAAATAAAGGTTACATCAAAAGAATTGTCTAAGTTGTTGTATGAATTCTCAACAACATCAAATAAAGTTTCAAGGCTTGTCGATGAAATTTCTAAAAATACTAATCAGACAGTTGTTGTTAAAAGAAGTTCCAAGAAAGCATATTATGGCAGTGGTGTTGGATATAAAAAATGCACAAAATTAGGTTATTTATATGCTCGAGATAAATATAATATTCATAGAATTACACGTTTTATAATTCTTGGAGTTTCAAAATGGAGTACTTTTTCGGAGAGACTTGAAGCAACTAGATATGCTCTTAAAATTGATAATATTATACAAGATGAAGAAGTTTCTGATGAAAATTTTTCTTTTCAAAATGTACATTTTGAAGTAAAAAAAGTTATTTATAATTATTTATCATTGTTTCCATATAAAAAAGATATATTTTATAGTATTAGACTTGGTTCATGGGGAAAGATTCAAGATTTTATGCATTGTTAATTATAAGTAAAAAAAATTGCCATTTTACATTTATACTTAAATAATATTATCCTCAATTAAAATAAATCTTATAAAATATATAACACTTTCCTGATAATTATATTTAATAATTATTATTTTTCAAATCTTACATATCTTATATAATAATCTTACAATTAAATGAACAACGATTAGCTTGTTAAGAATGTTTTATGGTTTTAAGGCATCATGTCATAACATTAGTAAGTGATGTAATGAAAGCAGATGGTTTTGATAAGCCTTTCAGGATGCACAGATTATTATTTGAACATCTATCGGTAATAAAAATCATATATAATAAATGCCCTAATATAAAAATGACGATCTCTATAATAATTTGTCATACATATCTTATTATCAATTATATTTTAACACATCAAATATGTAGTTTAAAGGTATTTACAAATTACCCTTTGATTTATACTTGATAATATTATATAATCTAATTAATTATATCAAATAATCTTTTATCCACTCTTCTATCAAAAAGTAATAAATTATAAAGTACCACTTTATATTGTATTAATTTAAAAGCCACTTATCATGAAGTGTAAAATTATAAATATAATTGGGTCTTTGTAATGATAAAAACCTAATTTTATTAAATATATTTTATATTAAAATTAAATTAATATCAAAATATATTAAATAACTTTTCATAACTTTTTAAAATATGTTTCTTGAGACACTCGAATATGATGGAACAAGCAAAAATCTAGGACCCGATTTTTATACCTTTAACAATACCTCTGTGTGAAATATTACAACAAGCAAATAATTAGCTTTATATTTTCACACTGCACGTTAATATGGTTTGTGAAATTTTTCAGTCATAATAATGTATCTCAAAAATTTCTTTAAGAAGTCAAAACAACATATATATTATTTTTCAATATTTTTTGAGTACTTTCTAAGTACCAATATGGGAATTGTGGAAAATCTTATTTTTAAATAAGTTTACTTACCAAAATCATAAAAATAATATGGATAGTTCGAATTTTGAAAATTTTAAACTTAGAATCAGCATGCTTAAAAGGCTATATATATTTTTTTTGAATTATCAAAGTTTATCAAAGAATGAAGATCTAATGGTATTAATGTAATTTTCAGATTCAAAAATCTCGGTGTTGTATCTTTACATTAATATCATTAACTAATAAAAATGAGGTTATAATTAATGTTAATAAAGAATTTTGATGAATGAATAAATTATTTTTGTAAATACAATGTGTTCCATTAAAGTGCCTCAAAAGCGATTTACCTCGGATCATGAATCAGATTTAAATTTCGTATTATCACCTTTAGATTTAAAAATAGGAGACATTTTACTTTATCATTAAAATCATAGACTCTATTATCACTCCCAGAATCGAAATTGTTTTAACTAATAATCTTCATATTTCAATGTTTCTATATCATAAAAATTACCGATACTTGTAAAAAGTGGTTATATAAAAATTTATAAATCAGTAAGTAATTTAGATAACCTTAAAATAACTTTTATACTATTTTGAAACAATATTTACTTGAAAAATCTACACTACAGGAGTTCCTAATTTTGTCTTTTTTGAAACACTCCCTAAGGTTTAAAAGTCAATTTACAAATTCTGGTGGTTAAATTTAACTGTCTGAAGTTACATTCACTCTTACAAAGCTGTTCTATTGGCAGTCTATATTCTACCATTTATGGAATCTTAGAATTCAATAAACAAACTTAGTTGTCTCCAAAAACAGCCTCTTGCATCATCAGGGACAATGTTCACTTGTTACAATCTGCCTTACTGACAGTTCTTACAACCCAAACTCCGTAAAGGCATCAAAATCACCCTACACATTTAGATAGTTATAAAGATGACTTCTGCAGTGTAGGAGGTAATCCCAATTTGTAGAGACCTGTATTATTAGCGAATTTTGTCTTCTAGTTTTTAAAGGGGTTATGAATTCAACTCTCACGTGAAAACTAGCTAAAAAATAAAATCTGCTACACTCAGAAAGGTTTTCATTTATGAAACCTACTTTGTAGCAGTTTTGAAAAGTATCGTATCACTAAGGGTTTCCTAAATAAAACTACAGATCTACTATGTCTAATATTTCACTAACAAACATTTACTACACCCAAAAAATAACTAAGTTTGTTGAGATTCCATTTCATAAACCGACCACCCTATATTTGTACCGACTCTATATTAAAGTCATATCATTCGCTTGTACATTTTATTACGCAGTACCTAAGTCTGTACATACATTCTTATACAGGTACCTTAAGTAATCTAATTATTCAAACTTTTTATTGTTAAATATATACATTATTGATAAATTTTTATAAATACAATTGTTTAAATCTAAATAATTATTATTCCATCAGAACATTGGAAGTATAAGATAATTTTTACGTTATTTATTTATGTTTACATATTAAATTTTCACAGTCAGAATAATAATTTTTTATAGGTAAAGATCATCTCTTTTATTATATAATATTAATGAAAAAAAAGTGGAAATTACTAAAATTGCCAATAAAGTTCAAGAAGTTTACTTTGAATATAATACTACTGATTAATTGAATATTTTATTAATCAGCCGTTTAAATTTTATATTATAATTGTTCTCAAGATTCTCAAATTATATTTAACATACTTTGAAATAGTCTACACAGGCATATAATCATATTGCGATATCACAGTAATCAAAATAGTCAATAGAAACTTTTAATGACAAATATAAAACTTTTACAAACACACAAAAATAAAATTCATCAAATTATGATCGCTTTCGCATCCTTATAACAAAAATATTTTATAATGAATGTACATGTTATTAAAAATAAATAGCATTGTTATTTTTCAACAAATTCATATTGTTATGAAGATCTTAATGTAATTATAATTTTATTTTAAAGTCAGTCCTATTTTACCAGAATAGCTACGCTATTTATGCAAAATTTTAGATGTTATTAACTTTAATATTCAATCGTATTTTGTAAATATAATTAAGTTATTTTTACAAATTTGTATATGATATCAGTCTGAGAAGTAAATTTTATTTTAATTTATTATTTTATTCAAGAATATGAAATCTTTAAAAAAATGTTTTTTAGTATAGAATAATAACAACCATTTTATGAAGTTAAATAGAACTAAATTTATTTATTTTACTAATTACTATCATTAAAATAATTCTCAGAGTTTTGATCAAGTGAGTATAATTTATCATCTTCATCTGTATTAGAATAATTATTGTTAAATAAAGTATTATATTTGTCTTCTTTTTATTATACAATCAAATTCTTTTTTTCGCTTACAATTATTATATGTAATAAAAATTATTATAATAATATTATTAATATGGCATAAATTAATAACAAAATCATTATTATTACTATGTATATCGATACTTATGTACTTTTTATCAAATTGTTATATTTAATTTTTTAAAAAGTTTGATCATTATAAATTTCAATTTATGTCATTATCTTTTGAAATAAAAATGTTTATTTATAAAGTAATATGTTATATTTTAATAATTTAATAAGTATTCTAGCACATCAAGCAAAAAATAAATTGAGAAATATGACTTTATAATAAAATATTTTATATTCAGCTTAGTTTAAAAAAAAATCACATTTTATATAACATAATAATACTATTATGTAATAATATTCATGCTTTTAATGATTTTATATGATGTAATTTAGTAATGAGAGTAATTAAAATTTGTTTTATAATTGTCAATGATATTTTATAATTATAGTAGTGTCATATTCAATAAAATGAATATTTTTTGTGTTAATAACTATAAATGATATTATAAAAGTTTAGCATAGTCATACATATTTATTTAGAAATTTTTTGAAGCATTATTTATGCCATCATGTTTGAAAAAAATAAGAGGAGCATTTAATATGAGATTTAATAAATTTCCAGGTTCAATTTTTTGACTTACATAATTAAACATCTTTTCTGAATTATTCATTCTTTTCTTTGAAACCAAGAAAAACATAGAGATTGTTATCTACTTTTTGCATTATTTCTGACAATCTAAAAAATCTCATTTTCATATTCTTCTTGAAGCAATATTTAATTGATCAAAGACTGTTACATTCAGATTCTGGGTACGTATAGTAAATGCTACAAAAGGTAATTCTTGTCTACAGTCTTTATTACATCTTACTTGTAACCAAAATCTTTCACATCAAGCTTAAAAATTGGGGCCTATACACACTTATCTAATTCTTCAAAATGACAAGTATGTATAAATTTTTTGTACTTTTATATACACTCCCTTCATTCTTTAAAAATGCTAGTATTTATTTTTTATACATGCTCGCTTTTTTTAGAATTAGGCAAGAGTATATAAAAGTATAATGAGTGTGTATAGACCCATATTGTAACATATAACATTTGGAAAACCTAATAAAAATTAATTTTACAAATTTAGTGCTTACTATTTATTTTTTATCTTATTTTTTTTTTAAATTATTGAAAATATATTATGGAAAAAGTACAGATTTCAAATGTATTTCAATAGATAAAATTTTCTTTCTTTGCTTATGAGACTAAAATCAAATCGAAATAATAACTTAGACTTTTTGCATCAAACAGCTTTATATAGAACACAACAAACTACAAACATATTTAAATCAAAGGATTAGTAATTTATTTAATAAAATATTTAAAAAAGTTTGAATCCCTTAAAGAGTTTTATATGCGTAGCTACAATGTAATATTTTGAAATAAATAATTGCAAAAATTTTAAATTTAAATCATTGTAACTTGAGAAGATTTCTTGAAAAACTTTGTTTTATTTTAGAATTTAGTGGTATTTAGTAATTTTCTTAAAATCTTCAAAAACTAAATAAAATTAGATTGTGATTTTTTTATTATATCTTTATAGTTGTAACATATTATGTTAATTTTAATTTACTTTTTAATCGGCGTAAAGATCCTTTTTAATTAGATAAAAACTAATTTTTAGACCCATTTTATTATATTTTTAGGGATATAAAATTAATTTTAAAAATTGTTTTAAATAATGGAATTCTATAACTTTATGAAATATCGTTTTTTTTGAAAGTTATTAGAAATCAGTTGTTCTTATTATTTCTTATTATTGATATCTAAAATTAATAGAAATTTATTTATCACATACATTGAAAAAATGTCACTATCTCCAAATTTAAGGAATTAATGTTAACTTTTGATGACTATATAAAAAATGGATAGGAATTAATTAATTGTAAGTATTTAAAAATATTCACAAGTAGTCTGCGTTCTTGAGAAATGTGTTTTATAAATATAGCTTTAATATTTATTTTTTTAAAACATCTATTTAAAAAATTGACCTATTAATAAAAAAAATTTAATACATCTATATCTCAAAAACGGAAGGTCATAATAAAATGGTGTATATATCATTTTATAGAAAAAGCATTTCTACATAAAATTTGAAAACATTTTATGTTTAAAGATTTTCATCTTTATATACTTTTTTAAAAAGTTTTGACTACGAAGTAATAGTGTTTAAAGTTAGTCAATTGTTAAGAGACTATATTTAAAATATAAGCTAAAGAGAAACATAGAAAAGCTTTTTTTTCAGTTTCCTTCTCTGAATTCTGATAAATGATTGAAAAGTATTAAAATCTATCTTTTTGGTAATTCTTAAAAATGTTCAACATCTCAAAAATGAAACTTCCAACTCTTATTGCTCTAAATTTTTACATTATTAGCATTTAAAATTATATACGCTTGTAAAATTTCAAGTAAAAAATTACTCTAAGGGGTAGAGATTAACACACCAAAACATGCTTAAGTAGCTACATCTCAATAACGGGCATTCAGATTGACCTAAGTTTGAGATATTTTGAATCATCATATAAAATTACATATATTGTCATACAAAAAAGTTGAAATGTCATAAATAATTTACATACTTTCATGTTATAATATATTTACGAAATCTATGCATGATAAATAATTAACTAAAAGCATAAACTTTTTGATCATGTTATTACAATACATAGTTGAGAAAAATTATTTATGAACTTTCCACTATTTTGAAGATTCTGAGTGTATTGAAAAATCTGTTTTTTTATAATAATCTGCATGTATAAATGCCGAAATATACAAACTCTGTTAATGCATTGGAAATTGTAGAATATATAGATTTAAATAAAAAATTAAAATTCTACGGTTTTTCAATGATAGATAGAATGCATTGAATATTGATATGTAATAATAATCTGACTTTAAAGAGTCTAGGAAAGAACGAATTTTCAAAGAATAAATAGATACAACGCTTCTTTGATGAAATATTGGCACGTAAAATTTTATCGCAGAAATACAATACATTACTTCTTATACTACATATGAATGATTTCATGACGTATGCTAGTGGATTACCTATTATTAAAGTATAATGATTGTTTCAATCCTTTTAGTTAGTTTTCTTAGGTACTATATATCACCTATTAATGCAATAATATTTTGTTTTTTTCACCTTCAAAAAATAGTAAATTATCATGTCATCAAGAGCCTTACGATATACTACTTTAAATGTTAAAAAATTAGAAAATACATGTATATATTTTAAAAATAACTTTTTCCAATTATAACTTTACTGTGTTGTGTCTGATACTAAGAAATTATAAAACATGTGTTAAATGAAAGATGGTATTTTTGGTAGTGAAAAGATTCCATTCAGAATGTGCTTATTAAAAATAGATTGAATTTCTACTACATGTCATGAAAAACCACAACTTCTACGTACTGATAATTGGAATATTATTTTACACAAAAATTTGAAAACTATTTTACACAAAAATTTGAAAACTATAGTACTTGTAAAACTAAATATGTCGACTTATGTTATGATGTAATACTTGGCGTTATAGTTCATAACTTTATTAAAAACATCAAATGTATAGATTTATATACCATTAATAAGACATTGAGAAATGTAAACTTTAAAAAATTAAATTACTTTTACAAATGACAAAAATACCGTCTGAAAAACATTCTCGTTTGTTATCATTTACAGCATTACAATCATATAAATTTTTATAAATGCTCACAGTTATAATGGCATACTTAAAAGAAGATAAATTAGTAAAAAATCTAATTAGAGAAAAAGAAATTCACTTTAAAGCTGTTTATTGTACTAAGGAATTGTATTTACTTCGAAGAATTGTCAAAATTTTACTCTCCTATAAAATTAGTTTACATGATATCAAGACTCTTGATATAGTGATTACAATACATTTAAGATTAATGTCAATTGAAACTGGTAGTTTAGTTTATAAATAACATTTGTTAATACATTATCCAAATAGTATAATTCAATTAGAGCCATTAACAGGTGTTTGTACGTTAAGATTTGAAAGTAGATGTCAACCATATAAATCAAATAGTTTAAATAGAAAAAATCAAGTTAACGAATGTTTATTACTAGCAAGAAAAGGTTTTCATCGCAATTCTAAGCTTTATGCATCAAATTATCAATTAAAAAAGCTTAAAAATATGTACATCGTCAAAATAGCAATATATGTTTAGTTAAATCTTTTAATGAAAGTAAAAAAATAAAATTTTACCAAGTAGACTAAAAAAAATATAAAACGACAATAAAAACAAAAATAAATATGTTTTTTTCATGTCGTTTTTTTGAAAAATAATTAAATTGAAGGTATTGAATATGATCTAAAGTTTGAATTTGAAATAGCGCTTTTTGCAAAATTAAATATATTAAGGAAAAAAAATCTTCAAATTAAGTTCTCTATTATCTAAAAAAATCAGAATACTAATTAAAGTTGGTTAAAAGTATTATAAATTTCCTCAATGAAAATTATTATGAAAATTATTCATTTTCAAATATAGTCGGCTATCAAAATAAATATATGACGATAGAGGAAAAATTTGTTGTTGAATAATTTATCACTTAAGGATATTTATCATAAATAAGTAGCGAGATTTAATTTTTTTTAAACAATAAAATTAATGTCATTTTTGTTATTGAATTTTCTACTATTTAATTCCCTCTAATTTTACTCTTTAACATTTCATTTTTTTTAGTATTTTTTAAACTACGTTAAAATATTAGAATATATTATTCTTTCTATTTAATTTTTCTGATTAAATAGTTGTAAATTTATAAAATTTAAAAGTAGTTTTTATGTTTTTCAAACATTATAAAAAAATCAAATTAAGAAACAATTGTCTTTTGAAAACAATCTTCTTTTTATCTGAAAAACTCTTTATAACAAACAAAAATGAAAAAAGAACAAATCTCTATAAATACTATAGAAGTAACAAAGGTGTATAAATTATTCTCGGAATTAAAGCTTTTTTATATCTTAAAATATGTAACTTTATATGCTTATTCTAAAAATGCACAATAAGTTCAAAACAAAGTCTAGTTCTTGAAATATAGTTACTTAAATGTGTCCTGGTGTATTATTTTTTGATCTCCTTGGAGTTTTTTTACGTATCTGAAATTTTATAACTGTATTTAGTTTCAGATGCTAATAATGTGAAAATGAAAATTGGAATTTTATCTTTTGTCTTTGAGATTTTTAACTTTTTTCAAAATGATCACAAAAAGCTAAGTTTTAGTATTTTGAAATGATATAACTAGCATCATAGAAAAAAATTAAAAAAAGTTAATCTAAGCTTCTTTGATACTTACGTTTTTAAGTACAGTCTCAAGAAACTTATGAAAGTCTAAGTACCATAAAATCGTGTCCGCAATATTTTTGAAGCTGATTTTTTAAAAAAAGTATGTCAAGATCAAACTTCGTAAGTATAATGATTCACAATTTCTACGTAAAGTTAGATTTCCTATCAAGATATGTATCATGTCCGCCCATTTCTCCGTTTTCGAAGTATAAAGAAAAAAAGGTTTTTAAATTTTTTAAAAAGATCGCTTTTTTAAAATGTCATGAAAAAAAGTTACAATACGTTTTGTTTTTTAAGATACCTCAAAAAGTAGCCCTAGGGAGTTTTGGTGCGAACAGTTTAACATATTAATTGTTAATTTTTTTTTCATTCTTGAGTTAGTCAAACACAAATAAGTCAATTTTTTCTTATAAATTTTTTATTTTCTAAAAAAAGTATGTTAAAATGAAACTTTTTAAGCATAATAGTTTCACGGATGTATGATGAATTGAATTCTCTTTCGAATGGCGTATATACTATTTAAATTCGATAAATCGTTTTCGAGACATAAATATATTAATTGTTTTTAATTTATTAATAAACCGATTTTTCTAGATATATACTCTAAAAAAAGATAGATGATTAAAGCTATATTTATAAAGTATATTTTAATAATACGCACATTACTTGAACATATTTTGAAACATCAAAAATTTGATTACCTTTATCTATTCTTAAGATAGTCAATAAAAAATGAAAGGAATTTTAAAAATTTTTTAACACAGTGAGGTCTGCCTTAGTATACAATAAGAAAATTTATATTATTTTGTAAGTAATGATAGTAAAAATATAATAAGAAAAATGCTTTTCAAAAAAAGTCAAAGAAAAATAATTTTTAGAAGTTCTTGAACCAACTGTTTTAAGTAAAATTCAAAATTAATTTTATATTTCTCAAAATAATAAATTTAGAATATGTCGGAAATTTAGTTTTTTATTAATTATATAGTTATTTTAAAATTAATATAAATTAGCACATCGTTTTCAATTTTTAAAACATGATCGAACATGGGCATTTATCTGTTACCAATGATAGCATTACCAGTGATATATTTATCAGTGATAAAAACTTATCTGTGATAAATTTTGACGAAATTCATTAAAAATTTTAAACATAGTATCTGAGCTGTGATAATAATTTATTACTAATAAGTTCGTTTCTTCAACAATAAATGATGATAAAAAATATAATGTACTTTTGTAACAGGTAATAATGTAGAAGTTTTATTAATCTTCATTTTTCTATATTAAGATTTGTAAAAAAACTTTATTCACTAGTGTTTACAGTAAGAGACTTTTCTATAAATCGTTTAATTAGCTATCTAAATAAATTAAGATGATATTTCTATAACAATTATACATAAATAAACATATTTAGCACCATTTAGTAACATTTGATGAAAATGTTTTTGCAAAATTTGCATTTTTGAGTATAAATCGCATAATAATTGTATTTAAATGATTTATAGTGATATAAACAAGCATATATAGCGACAGCCATAACATTATAACGCTAAGGAATATCTACATATAAAACATACAGGGAATTTTAAAAAAATTTTGTTTACATCTGCTTTATCAAACTATCAACTTCTACATCAAAATAAACCAAGTATTTCTGGTATTATTATATTCACATTAGTCAATAGTAAAAAAAAGTTCCGTGTATATAAAATATATTTATTAATATTTACCCTAAAAGGCTTAATTAACTACTCATATATGATAAATTCAATTTTATAATAAAACTTTTTCTTTTTATATAAGAAATTGTTGCAAATATATTATTTCGTTAATAATAAGTAGTTATTTTACTATACAAATCCTACCCTAAATACTATAATTACTTTACATACAACTAAAATAAAGAATTGAATCAAAACAACTGGTATTTCAAATTTAGAATTTCTAAAAATAATTCAAAATAACTCTAGATATCTAAATTCCTCATAAAAATACTACTGATATTAACAAAAAAATTGTTTAAATACGTTTAATGTAAAAATTTAGTAAAAAATAATCAATGTAGCAAAGAAAATTTTTTTTAAATGCTACAAAGTACATTTAAATAAATTTATTTATGTATAACTTATTATTAATATATTACTTCATTGCTAAAGAAATGACTATAGTACGATTCGGTAAAGAAGATCCATATTCTAACTATACTGCTTTTTTTACTTATTAATTAATAAAAACATGTTAAAATATCATTTAATTGAAACAAAAGTTTTTTTTTACAATTTACTGATAAATTTTCTTTTAAGTCCTAATACAAAAATATTAAAGATAAATAACTCGTGTATTATTATCAGTCATAATAAAGTATTATATTTTTTATCATCATTCATTGCTGGAAAAACGAATTTATCATTGATCAGATGGTAGATTCTAAATGATTAGTGAATTTTGCCAAACTTTTATAACTGATAATTTTTTAACCACTGATAAATATTTCACTGATAATATTATCTTTGATAGTAGATAAATGTTCATGTCCGAATATGGTAAAAATAATCAAAAATTAAACTATATTTGCTTCTCAAACATTTAAAACCACTCATGCACTAATTAATAAAAAAAATTCTATAAGATCTGAAAACCTTACAATGTTTCATAAAAATAGTAAGATAATTCATCTAAATTTTTAAGTCTAAACAATATATCAAAACATTTGATAATAAATTATATAATATTTCAAAGTATTTAAAGAAAAGCAATATAAAAATCAAATATTTTAAAATATTTTATTAAACAAATTACCAAGATGTTTATTTAAAATATATTTATACCATTTTTTATTCTACATATATTTATTTAATATTAAAAACTTATAAAAGATTATTTTGATTTTCATTTAATTTAATAAATGTAGGACAATTAATATTTTGTCATTTTAAATACATAACAAATCTATACTTAAATTTCCATAATATGTTCTAAAAGTTTTTTGATAAAAATATGAAACAAAATAAGTATTATAATATAAATTTGCAAAAGTAATTTTTATCATATTTCTAAAAATCCCATATTATGATATTAATCTATAAAACTTTATCACTTTAAGTTTGATAATGTTAAAATATTGATGATCAACATCAAATATTATTAATGATTTAAAAAACATAAAACTTAAAAATATTTTGTATCTCAAAATTCATAATATTTAAAAACTTAAACCCTGAATTTTATCATTAATTTTAAGTTTAACGTAGGCATTATATTGTTCTTCAATATATAATTAAAAATTTACAAAAAGTTACTCAAATATTAAGTAATTTTAGAATCATGAAAATATATAAAAAAAAACTACTTTAAAAAAAGCATCTACAAATTTTTTAACATTTAAAAACTTATGTTACATTTCAATGGTAAGTATCAATATTCTAAAATATTATAAGCTCACAATATTACTTAAGAGTTTATAACTGCGTTATAATGAAATAAAAGATTTTCAAGTTTTTAAAAATATTTTCCCATTTTTTAATAGGAAAAAATAATGAGTGCAAGTGGCGACAAGCAAACCCATTTGCTGTTTATGCTACGTTTGTAGCTAGCATGAAAATTTCAACCTGATGATGCCATAATTAGAACAAATTTTTTATTATTTTTACAAAATAATGTTTTGAAAACCTTATTTAAAAATTTTAATATTAATTTTTGAGAAAAAAAAATTAAATATAAAATTTAACAAAAATAATTACTAAAAACTTTAAATTTATATTTAAATAGAGTATACACAAGATGATTTTATTGTATAAATAATTTTTATTTGAAATGTTCTTTTAAAGTTATAAAAATAATATTGCTATGTAATAAACTTGCACTTTTTTATGTAGTTTTTGTAAAAGCTGCACTGGTTTTACTTGATTTTTCGATGAAGTTAATAAATACTAAAACAATTAAGCAAAAGATAACAATGTGGACAACATTTAATAACAAATTATGTGTCAAACAAATGAATAAAAAATTAATAGAAAAACTCAGTGAACGAAAAATGAACGGTTCGTTTTTATTCAAATTTTTAGAGGACAGAAAAAGAACGTTTTTTTTGTTTTTCTGGACTAAATCTTCGAATTTACCAACTTCATTATAATTGTCAGAATCCGTTAATGAAAGCTTATAACAAGTTTAGCTGATAGAAACACATCTTTGAATAGTTTTGTACTACTCTCAGATGATGTAATTGTTTCATTCATGTCTAAAAATGTGTGGAAAAGATTTCAAAGAAAAAGCATTAATATGGAAAGCATCAAAAAAACAATTCACACTTTGTTAAGTAACGCTTTTTCTCTAACTCATCTTCTCTACCATTGATAATATATGATTGTTTTAGATAATTTCCAATGGATTACAGTATCTTGTCAAGACACAAGAAAATGAATAACGCATAAAACAATAGTTTCTTATTATTTTATAGTAATATCTATTTTATTTAGACAAATAAATTATGTTACTTTTTGTAAAAAAATTCTTTGGTAGTAATATTAAAGAGTTGCTTTTAGACATTTATATAAAAAATTCAAAATTCCAAAAACATTAAATAATTAACTTTATTTTCAGTTTGTGCCATAAACCATATAAAAATAATACTTTGCAACATAATTATTATAGTTTAAGATATAAATAGTATATTAAATAATTTACTATGATATTTTAAAATATCAAGAGTTAAATAAGCTACTCAAATCTAAATTGGCTTACATTTTTAATTATCAAATACTATTCAATTTTTCAAATAATTTCTTTCCAATATGATTTAAAGACTTATTATTTAAGATGTTCTACATAACTATAATTTTTGTACAAATCCAGAAAAAATTATTTTTAACAATGATAAGATAATTATATATGAATTTTTTACTTAATATGATCCAAGGTTAATATAATAATTAATTATTTTTTTGACAAATTATCAACTAAAAAACTTTATTTTGTATATATTTATTTAATTGTAACTAAGCTAGAAATGTAGAAATGCATTAACGTTTTTATTCAAATAACATAATTTTAGCGTTGTTTGGTTTAGGATGATATCGATTCAGAAAAAAAAGCTGCTAAACAAAAAATTTCCATAATTGATCTGTAATGGATTGAAGAGTAGATATTCCATAGCCATTGATTTTAATCCTTCTATTTCATACTTATCGGCTATGAGAAATACCTCAGTAGCCATCTCCTTTATATTTGGTGCTTCATTAGTATAAATATAATCAAGCATCTCCTTTACAACATCAACTTCAAAATCTAAAATTTCAATTATACCTATTATGGATTCTTTGAGTTCATGTTTAAACATTACATCAAATACTGGAGAACGATTAATGAGTTTTTGCTTATGGACATAAAAGTTATATTTACCAACCACAATTATACAATCAGTAGATTGCCGTCTTTGCAATGTTTGACCCAGATAATTGTTTGGTGTAGGCAGTGTTTTATCAATTCCCAATAGAGTATCCAAGTGATTTTTGATGATAATATTATTATGATTGATAAAAAAAATTTCAAATGATAATTCTAGATTACCATTAATAAGTAGTCCATTAGATGGATTCAATAAATAATCTACACGAATAAAATTTAATATCTTCCAATAGTTTACAGAATTAGAACTTGCAATTACAACACTCTCAGAAAAATTTTTTTCCTCTCGGTTATTTTTTATAATAGAAAATCTAAACTTAGCATTCTTATTTGATCCACCATAATTTAATGATTTAAAAATAATTGATAAATAACCTTTAGATTCGACAGTTTGACCATTCGGGTATAACCAGAAATACCAATCTGATCTTTCACTTGTTGCAAAAGTAAATGGTTCAGAAACGAATTTACTTCCAGGTTCTCCAATATGGCGAAAAAAATTTCCAATCGTGTATAAATGTCTATGCTTTTCATAAATTGGAGTCATATTCTATTAATTACCTGGAACAAAAGTATTATTTATTTACTAATTAGATGTCTTTAAATAGCTTAGTATCAATAAAGTATTATTTTCTTATCGATATGAAAAAAAGCACGTATGAAAAGGTTGATTTTATAAGATAATGAATTAAAAATGTTTAAGAAGATGATAAAAAACCAGATTCTATGACGTGGCAAGAAGCTATCAAATGATAAAAAGAAAAAGAATTGTTAACAGCATTTCTTATAGAGTTATGTAGCATTTTGCATCACCAAATAAGAATACCTTTCAAAGAAGTCATTAAGTTTAAAATTATATTACAATAAAAGACCAAAAGTAAATGAACTCTAACATTTAATAAAAATATTAAAGGTAAAACTATAATAAAAATAATTAAATCCTCTTTTTGCTTGCATTTTTAGTTATAAATGATAGCATGCATTCAATTGTTTTTTTATAGGTTTAAAAATCTTTGTCATTTATTACATAATATCAAAGTTATTCAATTTCATATAACTTTTCTAACCCTCACTTATCATTGGTGTTTGATATTATTCATTCTTTTTAAATCTGCTGATACTGTTGGAAATAAAAGACAGTTCGAATTTATTTGTATCTCCCAATCAATTAACATTCGATAAGTGGATATCTAAATCATGAGTATAACTTGAAATCTATTTTTGTTTTCTCTTCCAGTTTTTCCTAAAATAAAGATATTTCGTAATATATTTTATTACATCATCAAGAATAACATGAAGTGATTTTTTACATGTTGGAAAATTTGTAATGATATTTTCTTATTCTGTTTTGGATGTGTCAAATTTGACTGCGATTTTTTTCAAGAATTTCTTCTTTATAGTTATTGTAGGTAAATGATTTTATATATGTTGAATTCAGTATGATTACTAGTAAATGTTGTTGTAGATGTATTCGAAGATAAGAATTTGTATCATTTCTATGTTCACCATTATCATAATAAGTATGTGAAACTATTGTTGACAGAAGATTTATAATAAGCTCTTGATAAATCGAGATTCTACTGTATTTTAGTAATTTTAAACATTTTTAATAAGTTGTTAAGTGTATTATAAGTTTCTTGGAACATTACTTAAAACAAAACACAATAAAAAATTGTTTAATGATTCTTTAGTAAATATAAATAATCAACTAATAAAAAAGCAATGATAGAAATGATCCAAAGAAACTTTATCCAAAAATAACATTTACAAATTAACTAAACATTTATTGTATTGCGACTCTATAACAGTATAAAACAATTGTTTGTAAAATAAAATCAACTTAAAATTACCTATAAGACTTTTCTTTATGTTTATATTGTAAATTTAATCTCTTTATTATCATCAATATTATCACCTAATAAAGAAAATTATTTTCTATTTTTTCAACGTAAATATTATACAATTGTTAATTTACTAATTTCAAATCTATATAATAAAAATTTTAATAACTTTATTTCCTACCAGTGTATAAATAATTAATTATCCGAATTTTTTTACTAAAAATCACGGGAATTTTTGGCTTCTTGTTTAATTTTGTACATTCATTTATTTTTGCTAAATTTTTAGAATAGTTTTCTGTTTTCGCAAAATCTTTATTTTTTTTATCATTCACCATATATGATCTTTCAAACTTGATTTTGAAAAAATATATTATATAGATGGTACCCTACACTTTAAAAAAGGTGTTCATGTAATTTTAAATTTTATGAAGTACTTTTTTGTTTTTAATCTCTGTCTGTCTAATTATTGAATGAAAAATCAGTACTAGAGGGAGTAGAAACTAGAATTAAATTGGGTTTTAATTCCACGAAACTTCTTTTTAAACATTTACATGGTGTTTTTAGACAACCTTTTCCCTCTAGATTTTCAAGATTCTTTAGAAAATCGCTAACATTCACATTTAGTTGGTATCTTATTGAAACTCATAAGCATTTTCTTGCCTTATATATTGCATTATTATTTTTTTCAAAGTTACAATCAGATTTATTTGTAATCAGATGAGTTAATGCACCATAAGTTATCTTTTCGTACTTATGGAATCTAGTGATTTCAATAGTTATGTGCTTCAACTTTATTAAGGCGCCCTATACTTATTGACTTCCCGGTTTAACGTTACAGCTAATATACAAAAAATTAGGTGTATGTTAGCTGTGTCTTAGCTGTACAGAGTAGATACATCGACTATGGAAATATGCTTACTTGCAACAACTCTGTATATTCTGTATGCTGTATACAGAATTTGACAGCGAAGATACAGATAAGAAAAAACCAAGTAATTAATATCAATTTTACCGTAAAAACATATAATTTAACTATGTAAATAAAAATGAAGTGTACAAAGGACATTATTTCCTCGTGAATTTGATTGAATAATAAATGTTTTTAAATAATTCCAAATTTTATTCTTTATAACTCTTATATCACTAACATTTATAGCCTAACCTTAACTTTTTTTATCAGTTATCAACGATGTAAGATATTAAAAAAACACAAATCATCAATAAGATTTACTAAGTTTTTATTACTGCTGATTAAATTTAGATTATTGAATTTTTTAAATGATATTTTATTAAAAATAACCAATTTTTAATTATATAAAGTATTTATATTTTTTTCTACTCATTGTCTCTTTGCTGCATTAAAAATTATATTTTGAAGTGTTATTATCGCGTGTGATCTTTCAAACTACACATGATACCTTAAGATATACATAAATTCATGAAAGGTCAAGAAACACCTGTATCTAAAGTTGTACTTTGACTTTTGTTTTTGTATTATAGTGTTAGATAAAGTACTCTTTTACATTATCATTCAATCGAAAAGTGCACATTTCGTCACATATATTTTTATACTTGCATATCGGCAAGTTCTTTATAAAATATTTATTACACATTAATTAATGTTATATTTACAGATATTATTTTCTCCAGTATCTTGAAGCTTGGCTGCAGTTGTTAACAAATAAGTTTGGATAATTTATTTTATCATTTAAATAATTTACTTTCAGATAAAAATTTCTTCATCAGAACGGGGAAAAAAAGATTTAAAGTAATTGTTGTATAGGTATTTTTTGTATAAATATTAATACTTTTATATTTACAGATATGATATGAATCTTTTTGAAAGTTGACTGAGCATTTAGAAAATAAATTGTATTTTTTTATTCATTATTTAAATACTTTGCTTTATGTCCAATTATTTAACAGTACAATAATACCATCGGAGCAAGTCAAATTGTAAGTTTGATTTTGTGCTTTTATTATAGTACATTCTTTATTTGTAGATATGGAAGCAATAATCTAACAAACGTATGTTTTTACTATTATAAAATTGATTTTATTTAATTTTTAATTTGTAATAAAATTTTTCTAAATTTATATGTGTATTTTTTATAATAAAATATAAAAATTTGCGATTTTTACAAGTGTTTTTTTTAGCTATATACAGCTAACGTACAGATAAGGCACACCTTCCATACAGCTAGTATACAGATTATTATCTTTCTGTACACCGTACAGATATTGCTTGTAACAAATCTGTATATTACCTGTATACAAATTGTAATTGAGTACGGCTACTAACCGAGTATATAATAAAATCTATACACTTTAGAGGAACTAATGTTATGATAACAAAATTATTACAACAGATACTTACAGCATAAATGTTGGTAATTAAAGTTAAAATTCGAAGATGTTATATTTCAAATTAAATTAATAAGATTAACCCGGTTAGTAGCCATACGTGGTATACAACTTGTATACAGGTAATATACAGATTTGTTACAAGCAATATCTGTACAGTGTACAGAAAGCTAATAATCTGTATACTAGCTGTATAGAAGGTGTGCCTTATCTGTACGTTAGCTGTATATGGCTAAGAAAAAACACTTGTAAAAATCGCAAATTTTTATATTTTATTATAAAAAATACACATATAAATTTAGAAAAATTTTATTACAAATTAAAAATTAAATAAAATCAATTTTCTAATAATAAAAACATACGTTTGTTAGATTATTGCTTCCATATCTACAAATAAAGAATGTACTATAATAAAAACACAAAATCAAACTTACAATTTGACTTGCTCCGATCGTATTATTGTACTGTTAAATAATTGGACATAAAACAAAGTATTTAAATAATGAATAAAAAAAACAACTTATCTACCAAATGCTCAGCCAACTTTCAAAAAGATTCATATTATACCTGTAAATATAAAAGTATTAATATTTATACAAAAAATACCTATACAACAATTACTTTAGATCTTTTTTTCCCCGTTCTGATGAAGAAATTTTTATCTGAAAGTAAATTATTTAAATGATAAAATAAATTATCCAAACTTATCTGTTAACAACTGCAGCCAAGCTTCAAGATACTGGAGAAAATAATATCTGTAAATATAACATTAATTAATGTGTAATGAATATTTTATAAAGAACTTGCCGATATGCAAGTATAAAAATATACGTGACGAAATGTGCACTTTTCGATTGAATGATAATGTAAAAGAGTACTTTATCTAACACTATAATACAAAAACAAAAGTCAAAGTACAACTTTAGATACAGGTGTTTCTTGACCTTTCATGAATTTATGTATATCTTAAGGTATCATGTGTAGTTTGAAAGATCACACGCGATAATAACACTTCAAAATATAATTTTTAATGCAGCAAAGAGACAATGAGTAGAAAAAAATATAAATACTTTATATAATTAAAAATTGGTTATTTTTAATAAAATATCATTTAAAAAATTCAATAATCTAAATTTAATCAGCAGTAATAAAAACTTAGTAAATCTTATTGATGATTTGTGTTTTTTTATATATTTTATTTAATTGATATGTAACGTCTTCGAAAGGCGTTCTTTAAGTGTAATATAAATACCAAATAAAATTATAATCATTGTCAGTTTAGATAGTTGAGTTTTCATATTAATAAATTATCTATCTTATTTCCCTGTATTATTGAAACGAGGACAACACCTCTATAAAAAGCTTATAGATAACTGATAAAAAAATTTAAGTTAGGCTATTAAGGGCAGTAATATAAGAGTTATTTAAGAGTAAAATTTGTATTTATTTATAAGACATTTGTTATTCGATCAAACTCACAATAAAATTATGTTTTTTGAACACTTCATTCTTATATAAATAGTTAAATTATATGTTTTTACGGTAAATTTGATAAGATTTACTTGCTTTTTTCTTATCTGTGTCTTAGTTGTCAAATTCTGTATACAGCATACAGAATATACAGAGTTGTTGCAAGTAAAAATATTTTCAAATTCGCTGTCTAGTACTCTGTACAGCTAACATACACCTAATTCCTGTACCTTAACTGTGACGTTAAACCAGGTATGATAATATATTAGATTTAACACAATTATTAATGTTAGCTTTAATTTTAGCATAGCATAAGATAAACTACTGTTAATTTTATTACAATATTTTATTTGATATATATATATAAGAATATTTAATACTAAAACTTTTTTCAGGTGTATACTTTAGTTTTAAATAAGTATATAGATATTTTTTAAAAGATAAATTAAAACGTTTTTCAAAACCACGTGAAAACTGGAGTGAAATCTGTTATGAATTAAATGTTTATATAGATATTTAATGTTTTTTAATGATATTAGTATATCGATCACCAAAAAAAATCACCAATATTTTTAAGTAAAATTTTAACTGAATCACACATGCTAACACAAAATGAAATTTCTGAAAACTACAAAAAAACAATCAAATTTAAAGTCTAAACATTAAATTACTAAAGAGGCTTGAAGTATCTAAAGAAGAACAATATCTAAAAGAACAGCAGCAATTATCTGAAGAGTTAGAAAAATTTATAGAAGTCTGGAATTCTTTCTTAATAGATAAAATATTTTTCCAATATTTAAATCACATTATCAATCTAATGAACTAGCTTTGATAGAGAAATTAAGATGCTTATGCATGGACCAAAAAATCATATTAAAATTACGGTAAAAATAGTCTATTATACAATTCAATTTCCACCATCATAAGAGATAGAGAAGTACAAAGCATATATCAAATTTAACTTTCAAATTAAAAATATCAAATGCCGTAATTTACGAGTAATGTCGAAAGATCTTGTATGTGATTTAAAATTAGAACGTCATTTAAATACACCAATAACATAATCACTTTATAAATATTTCTTCAAAAAATTGACACAATCACTGTCAATAGTTATGTTGTTTAACATTTCGTTCATTTGTTGGTGATGAAATACTCATAAACTTCGAAATAAAAATTTATTTGTAAATAAAGAATTGATTAATGAATTAACATATATATTGTCACGACATCCAGAGAGATCCACAGTTTGGATAAGGTAAAGTTAACAGAAGCTGTGTTGTAAAGAAGTAAGGGAAAAAAGAAAATCTACTCTTCAAAAAACATTACACCAAGATTTATTAGAGAGAAACTTTTGTAGATATTTATTTATTGTCAGATTCTTTTGATTTCACACAAAGTTAACTTCTTTCTCATGATATAGTTGGACTTTGGTAAAATTTAATTGGTGAAATGCATAACAGATTTTTTTAAAATATAGTTTGATTTAATCGTGTTTGCATCATATACTTTTCTACTATTTCAAAATAAAGAGTTGTAGTGGTGATATCGAATATTATTCGTAAGATTATGTTGCAGAATAGTTCACAATATTTCCAAATTAGTGCCGATTGGCATTCTTCATAAAGAAATATTTTATTTGGATATAATGAACCAGAAAATACATTATGCATTTCAGTATCCAAATACAGCAATACTACCGATGTGAATAAATCTAAGTTATCTAAACAAGATACATATATAGTAAATGGAAATTTAAAAGAATGTCAACAAAATATAAAGAATGAATCATCTGATAAAGGTAGTAATTATGGTAATTATAAAAAAGCATCACATCTTACTGTAACTGATATAAAAAACGATCTTGCGAAATACTACATTCCCATCAAAAATTCTGTAAGTATCTTTTCTTAAAGTTGATTTATATATAACACTGAATGTTTTTCTTATTTTTTTTTATAGAAATTTACAAACTACATCAAAACTACTTGTTCATCATGTGTATTAACATATTCAAATTACATTTAAACCGAGCCAAATTTGGCTTATTGCACTGAATGTGGAGCAGAAAGTACATATAAAGATTTTTTGAAACAGTTATATTAATTTTCCTTTATTTTATTAATATGTTTTAGCTTGAAGTTCGTAAAAGAGCATTTGAAGGTTGTCGGATTATAAACCTCCTAGTATATTACTTTCCATTGGATCAGGTAATGGTAATTTATCCTTTTTTTCATTATAATTTTTTTCAGTTAGATTCTGATTTATATGACAATGTCAGTTACAAGGATCTTTTAATACAGCATGAGGAAAACTTTTAAAAAATTGAAGAAACCAAAATTTTTGTTAAGAACTACGTATGCTTGATATTTAACATTTTTACTAAGCATATAAACTTCTACAAAGAACGATAAATGATATTTCGTCTTTTTTTACTTTCTTTAACAGTAATAAAGGTTTTGGTATTTATAGAAAAAAACCTGATGAGAAACAAGAGGTAAAAGATAAAGTCAATGAGTCACTTTCTAAGAATGAAGAAGAATATTACTCGGATCCCGCTATCTTGAAAATTTGGAATAAATTACATGAGATACCAGATACCTTGGATTATAACGTTAATTTATGTTTTAAGTTGTTTAATAAGTACTTAGGAATTGATAGGTTATCACCAAATATATTAAGAAAATGCAATGTAAGAACACACATTTATAAAAAATATGAATTAGCTCTTATTTATTCAAGATATAGGAATTCTAGAAACCCTACTAATCCTATTGGTATAAAAATAATACGTCAAACTGTTGATGGAAAATTAACTAAAGAAAATTATCCTTTAAATGAAAACAAACACTCAGAAATTTTTTGTTATCACTTAATAACAGAAAGTGATAAAGAAGTCTTCTTAACTACAAATGAAAGAGATTCAATGGCAATAAATGAAGCAGAATGTTCTTCTATTGTACTTTCTTTACCAAAAGTCCATATATTAGATTATTCCATTATACCATACTTCCAAAGATTTGAGAAAATTTACTTTTGATTTCCTGAAAAACAACAACGTTATGCCAAAAATTTAGCTATCGTGTTAAACATAAAAAGATGTACTGTATTACATGGAAAAATAGGCCTCTTGAATTGTTAAGATGTGGTATGATGAAAGATATTAAAGATGTTATTTTAAATAAATCTAAAAAACGAACAGTTAATAATTTAAAGTCTTTTGAAGATTTAACAAAAGATGTTAAAGTTGAACTAGTAAATAATTCTCAAAAAGTTAAAGGATTCACAGGTTGGATTCGTTTGTGACCCATTAAATGATTACCTTGGTGGTCTCAGACCTTCAGAGTTAACTGTTCTAACTGGTGGTAATAGTTATGGAAAAACAACCTTCATCTGTGAATATGCTATAGACTTTTTACACAGGGTGTGCGAACGTTAGTGTGTAGTTTTGAAATGAATGAAGAAAAAATAATGAAATGGATATTGGTACAGTACACTTCATTGCCTTTTATATAGAGAAGAACATCATTCTAAAATTGACATTTTGTTGGATAGATTTTAAAAGGAGCAACGTTATTTAATGTTTTTTAAAATCTAATGCTTTAAGGGATAAAAATATTAATGATATTTTCAATATTCTAAAAGAAAACATCATTCAATGTGATATACAATATCTCGTTATAGATAATTTACAATTTATAATTGGCATCAGTACATTAAATACTCGAAGGTTGTCTTTTATGGATAAATTTAATCTCCAGGATCGATTTATAGTTCTTCTTCACCAGCTGGCAACAAATTGTGGCATTCACGTTACATTAGTTGTACATCCAAGTAAAATTTCCGGTGAGAAAAAAGTTGAACTTTAAGACATTAGTGAAAGTGGTGAAATAACACAAAAAGCTGATAATGTTATTGCACTTACTAGAAAAACTCATCCAACAGATCCTGCAATTGTTAGGAAATTTTTAGTTATTCTTAAAAATCGTTTTGGAGGGAAGATGACATCACATGAGCAATTAGAAATGATATATCAAGCTCCAACGTATACACATCTTTTAATAGATCATAGTAGAATCAACCAAGAGAATCATAAATTATGATGCAGATAAAAAAAATAAAATATAAATTTATAATACAGAGTAAAAAATATGATACAATCTATAATACAGGTTAAAAAATATGTTACAGTTACAATACAGAATAAAAAAATAAAATTTATAACTTTTTTTGTACATATAGACAATTATCATTTTTAATTTCTTTCTACACTATTGCACACTATCAACTACTTAGGAGTTTCATAAATCATTTCAATCTCCCCATATGATTTATCTACGATGGTTCTGTCCCAAACTGTGTCAATTCCCTCTCCTTCAAATTGATTTTCTTCCTCCACTTTGAGCATTTTCTCACGGTCCTGTTCCTTAGATCTCCTTATCTCAATAACTTGTTTTGTCCTTTCTCCTCGTTCTCTATAAAGAATGACTATTGAAAGAAGATGTATTAAGCAACCCTTACCTTTCGACTTTTTCAGTATTCTCTTTCAAAATATTTTTTTTCTTCATATCGATCCCATGAAGGTTGTTGTCCTGTTGTGCAAGTAGCACAGTTGAGACATCTATACTACCTTCTTTAGGAGTTTTAGGGATCTAAAAATATAGACTAATAATTAAATATAGATAAACTAACCTTAACTTTGTTATCATCTTGGGAAAGGATACTTCTTAAATATTTTTGCTGTTCTTTTAGTTCTTCTAATTTCTTCTGCAGCGCTACACATTCCGGGATGTGACTTATAAATTCAACTGGAGAAGACTCTTCCTTTTCATTTTTAATTTTGCGGAGCGCAGACCGACCTCTTGTCAGAACCATTATTTACTAAAAAGTAAATGAAACAATAAATTTTTATTATTTTTAAAAATACAAAATAAAATCGCATTAAAAATTAATAAGGATAAGGTAAAAAAACGGTAATTTCAAAAACATCTTGATATGATGATGAAACAAAAAAAAGATGACGTAGGTATAATGATGACACCGTCTGATGCTTACAAGAATCGTTGTTTTTTTTTTTTCACCCAAGTGACCGGCCAATTCTTTATTGCGGAAAATAATCTCGTACACATAAATAATCAGAAATTAATTTTTCATTTATTGAAAACTTACAGTAGTTCTTTGTAAAATTTAAAAATGAATTATACATCGCTTTTAAGTCAGTATATTTTTGCATTAAAATAATATGAAATTTCTTTAAGGTATCAAATACTGGTAGATAAAAATTAGTCAACGGCATAATAAAAATACTTCTAACCAGAATATTGGTTAACAAAGTATTGTTACAGGGGGAGATTTGCCGCCCATCTGTATAAACTTTCTTGTTACTATTTGTAAAATGTATACATGAAATGGATGAATTTTTAACAAATGTGTTATAAAATCTCCGAAATTGAACTTTTATATAAATATATTTATTGCAGTAAGTAATTAATAAAATAAATATAAACAAAAAATACTCAGTTAATGTTTAGTTTAACTTTGGTAATTAGAAGAAATTTATAAAGCACTCTGATTTTTAGCACGTTCTTTCTCTAGTTGTTTAATATATTTAAGAGCACGTTTAGCGGCATTACACTTCGCGATCTTAAAGTTTCTACCACCACCGGTTATTTTGGAACCTGAAACATCAACGTAAACTTTGACTCTCTGAGTGTTTGGATCTCTTTCCATCTTTGAAAATTGTACTTTATCTGGATAACTTTCAGTTAATTCACGAATAGGACTTATTGGAGGCTCTTTGGTATACCTTTCCAAATGGGGCTTCATCATTTTATATATTAATGCCCACACTACATTAAGATTTCTACCTGAATCTAAATAGACAGCTCCAACAAACGACTCAAAAATATCTCCGAGAGCTTTTGGAACCTCTACATCTTCAGTTCCATCACAATCCTCTTCATCTTCATTAACCATAAAAAGATCTGAATCAAGATTAATTAATTCATTTTCATGACTCTTGATAAAAGTGACAAATTTTTTAATAACTTCATGTAACTTCGGACTGAATTCCATCAGATATTTATGAAAATCATGATCAACTGCAACAGAAGCTAACATTGTATTATTTACTAATGCACTTCTTAGGTCAGTTAGTGTACCGGGATTAAAATTGGCTTCATGAGAAAATAAATATCTTGTAATGACAAAATCTAAGACAGCATCCCCTAAAAATTCAAGTCTTTGGTAACAACTTGTTACTCTGTTAACATAGTAGCTAGCATGTGAAAAAGCTTGGATAAGATATGCCTTGTTTTTGAATACATATCCAACTTTTTGTTCAAAAAATATCAAATGAATTTTTTCTGTAAAAACCATATAGACATTCCATTGATTTATTGGGCTCTTCAATTGAATCTAGTATTCTCATCAATGGATCACTTTCGACAGCTTCATAATGGTGTGAAAAAACACTGATTCCCATCCATTGCATAAATTTAAGAGTACCATTAAAACCAATATGAATGAGGTGACAACCAATCAACGCTTCAACAACATCAGCTATTGTCTTATCACATATCTGTTGCTGTAGGTAAGGATTATAAACAATATTTGATAACTCGTTAAATTGGCGAACTTTCTTAAATTTATACTCAGAATTATTTTTCTTTGAACTTTTCTCTTTCTCCATCCCATTACAAAGTTCTGATAATCTATCATCAGATTCAAAATCACAATTTAATATTGCTTCAGCATCTTTATCTTCTTTATCAGCATTCTGTTGAACGTAATTTGGTTTAAATTCACTAGATACTACATAACCCGGAGGAATCCAGTTTGTATGAGGTTCAAATTTCTCATTAATTATAATGTTGTGAATATTTCGTTTTTTGCCTAGAACATAAAGTTTCATATTTGATACCTCTTTACTTCTTAAGAAACTTAAACAGCCTTCATGTGCATCTACATGTTTATGATACAAGTAGTCCGTAGTTGCAAACTTAAGAAAAGAATCACCAATTGTTTCTAATCGTTCTAAATCTATACCATCATTAGCTCCACGTGATGTTAATGCGCAAAGTAAAATAGCCGGATTGACTCCTTTAGAATAAAGATCATCAATTTCAATTCCTTCATCATCTAGCCTATATGACATAACGGGTTGGTCAATTAATAGTTCATAATTGTCTCTAACTATATCCTTCCATTCATGTCCCAAATCATTAAATCCCTCTATCTTCATATGGAAATTAAAGTCAGGATCAATAGTTGGAGGTGGAGATTCAGATTGTTCATATTCCCTTAGGTCAACGAATTTCTTTTCAACGTCAACTACACGTTTCTTCTTAATTGGATATGATGAAAAGTGGTTATCTAAGTATTCTCCTTCATCTAATTCATTTACATCATTCATATCTCTGACGAGAGCTTTTTTATCAATACCTGCGTCAACATCCGAAATATGTAGGACACTATTAATTTCTTGATCATCTATAGTTGGGTCATCCCATCCACCCAAACTTTTTAATTTCTCTAAATCAAAAGATAGTTCAGCTATAGGATTTATTATCGGTCGCTTATCCTCTGGTAGAAATTTAAAAGTTCCTAATTTCTCTTCGTCCATGTCTTCAATATCTGATTCCATTTTCTCATCATCATGATAAGACGCTTTAAGGCCTTGAATATCATTTTCAAATTCAGTCAATGGTTCTTGAATAGGTTTTAAAATATCTAAAGTTTCAACACATTTCGGATCCCAAACACCAATTTCAAAATCAGTTATATCCTCCTCAAGCTGGTCGGCCTCTCCCTCCTCCTCAATAATTTCATTTGGATTCTTCTCATCCTTTGAATCTTTCTCTAGACATGTTCTATATGACAATGGTTCAAATGGTCCCCCATAAACTTCAGATTTTCCCTAAAGCATTTTTAACAATAATTTCTCTTAACTCATTAGCCATAAGAAGACAATTGTAACGATAAAATATTGATGGGAGTGCCCCAATAATGGACCAATGTGTTGACTTAATAGGATGTATTGAAACCAACTCTGGAATTAATATTTGACGTTGAGAACTCCTAGATCCCTTTAGTGGCTTCGATGACTTGGTAGGATACTTAGGAACAAGTAAATTTAATCTATTGCTTGTATAATCAACATCCAAAAGTGGTTGGTCTTTGTTATAAATAGTTATTTTATACTTTTCAAGAAAATATTCTTCAAATGTCTTAAAATTATTATCTGGAAAATCGCTACATGGTTTAACATCATGCATTATCTCTCCTATTATATAGTAATTCCTGTTTTCCTCAGAACGATACCAGGGGTAAACAATAGCATTTTCGTAAAGACTTTCATTGAATGTATAGTTCTTTCTATCTTCTTCTAATGGAGGTTTGAACATTCCTTCTAGTGAATCTAATATGTAATTCATATAGTTGAAGTCAATTTCATAATCGTACTTTTCATCACCATCAATTTTAATTTTCTTTAGTGGCAAAGTAACAATCTTAACAATAGCTTGAGCAGCTGAAAATGTTGCTACATCAGTCACTCTAAGAATATCAGAAAAAATATACTCATGGAATTTAATTGATTTCTCCCAATTTTCCTGGGATATTGAATATTTTCTTGGATGTCTTTTTACAGTAACTTCAGCGAAACCACATCTTAAAAAAATTGGAAATGAAGGCATATTTGGAATGATTTTTTTTGATAAAAACCCAAAGGCACATTCAAAGTCTTGAGGATTATCAATTCTTCTGTTCTTCAAATTCATGTAACTGTGGATTGGTTGCTTTAAGTCAATATCAAATATGTAAAGGTAAGATTCTTCATCTACAGAAGGTAATATATCATATAAATAAATTGAAGACTTCTTATCATACAATTGTTTTCTCTGCGCACTACCTACTATTACTTCTTTAATATCGACTTCATCTTCATAGTCATCGAATTTCGTTTCAATAAGTTTTAATTTCTCTCTTCCATTTGATAGTAAATTGTCATTCAATTCTTTGATTTGGTGGAGAATCTTACATGCCTCTACAGCAGCTGCCATCTGAGCATACTTAGCTCTAGGAAGTGACTTTTTTGTTTGAATTACCTCACGATATGGACAATTTGCAGGAAGTAATAATTTACAACTATAAGTACCATCGTCATTTTCAATAATTTCTGGGGTTGGTGATAAAACTGTAAAATTATCACATGGTAATTTTTGACAATACTTATTTACAATACTAATAGCATTTGACAAAGAAACTTTGGCACCGGTACTCTCAACTACATATGAATCATAAAGATCATCAATATAAAAACGGGGACAACTTAAATTTTTCATATCATCACAACAATTATTTGGAGTTTGAAATCTTTTAATTAACAATGCCTCACATTCATCAAAGTTCTGTAGTTCATTTTCATCATCTTCAATTGATTTTTTATCTGACAATAATAGATATAAACCTTCTTTATGTCTGACACGTCCTCTTCCCTGAACATATGATCGGAAATTTCTAGGGAAATTGATATCTTATAACTAAGTTACATTGTCTTATGTCAATTCCTTCCTCAAGAACATCTGTTGATATAAGAACATTCAGTGAACCTTGACGAAAATTCTGAAGTTTTTTATCTTGTGCCCTACTACTCGCAGTTACAACCTCTTCTGATTTATAATTATTATACCCAACAACATAATCTGCTTTAATGAACCCAAATCTTTCTTTATTAATTTTTTTTAACTCTTTAAATACTTCAAAAATGGCATAAGCTGACGATCTTCTTTCGACAAATATTATGCATGACATACTCTGAGGAAAACCACCATTTTCTGTACATTTTTTATTAAATACCTCCAAAATTTCGATTACTTTAAGTAATTTACCAGGAAGATATTTCACAATACTCTCAAATGTTGTCAATCCAGAAAATATACTTGCATATTCTTTTTTTATACTATCAAATACATCGTATGCCGATTTTATTAAAAAACTAATCTTTTCAGGATATGTCTTATCACTTGACAATTCTTTTAATTCTCTAGTCCAAAGTTCAATAACTCTATAAATAGTAAAAAGGACCTAAAGAGGTAGTAACATAGATAAATTCAGTCGTCTTCTTTCTAACCTCTTTTAATCCAGATTCAAGAAATTTTTCAAAAATTGTATTAGCCATTTCAGTGCTTATATTATTACCAGTAAGATTACTTGATTCAATATCACTTGTATCCTTTAATACTGTTTCCATCTCTCTAACAAGATCATTAAGTTTGTAAACTAAGTTTAACGTCTTTTCACCGATTTTAAAATCTGTTACGTTAAAGTTGTCACACACAACTAACTTTACGCTTGGTCTAGCAGAATACTTTAATATTTGAGAAAAATCGTCGGCTGTAACTACTTCCGAGTGCATTTTATGTTCTAATTTCAATAACAAGTCCTCAATTTGACTCTTTTTTAATCGTTGATTAAATAAACTTGCTGTCAACCCCAGAATTATTGGTTTTTTTTCATTGGGTACACTATCATATTTGGCCAAAATATTTGAATATGGATGAGCCTTTCCCATTGAATGATGACATTCATCAAAAATCAATAATGATACATTTTCTAAGCAAATTCTAGCATGCGAAATTAAATCAACTAATATTTGAGCTGTTAAAACAATAACTTGGTTTTTGTCCAAAAAATCATTGATTTTGTCCAGATTTTCAACTTTAACCGATGAATCACCGTGTAACTCTCCAACAACTAACTCACATTCATTCCTTATGTGCTTCGCTTGCTGTTCTACCAATGCAACTAAAAAAAATAAAAAAATTAATATTAAATTTAAACCCAAACCATTATTAACTATAAAAAATATTCTTTTCCCGCCTTTTGAAATAGTTTCTCTAACTGTATATTGAACTTCTTTTATCATTAAAATCCCAATGTATGTTTTTCCAGAACCTGTTGGCAATTGAACAATTACATTTCTCTTCTTTGCCTTCTCAAGAATTTCAAGCTAAAAAAATTTAAAAAATTACAACTATTTACTTTATTATTTACTTGGTACGGACGTGGAGTAAACTGTTCATCAGAAACTTCGAAGCTCCTGCCTGTCATTGTTTAGTTTCTCCACATTAGTAATACTATATTCAAATAAATAAATATTAGTTTACCTTTTGAATGGAATTTTCACGATATCAAAATGTAGATTGATTTGAATAAACCCTACCCCAAGTTTCTTTCCCCTCAAGAATTTTTAAAATGCTTCCCGAAACGATTTTATGATAATAATGGAGGGGTACGTCTTCCCACTTGTAATTTTAATTTTTGGACATTTTTTACAAAAATGATATGAAAATAAGGGTTATTTTTGTTGTATTATTTTTTTTTGTACTTAGGTATGCTTACTAATTTTTTTGTGACTACTATACTTCAAGTTTTAATCATAATTTTTGTTTTCTATATATTTTATTAAATTTTCGTTTTTATTTTCGTTCACCTCTATACTTTAATAATATATTTGTAAATTTTTAAGGGTAGATAATTATAAAGATGGCAAAAAAGGTTTCTATGCCAAAAAGTGCTGACTATGCTACTGGACTTATGCGTTTTAGTTTAGCTCATCTTGCTAGATGCAATGCCGTTGTCAGTAAGGGAAAAAACCCAAAAAAGAGAACTCCAAAAACAAAGAGATCTCTTAAAGTTCAAAAACTCAACTCAAAAATTACACCAGGAACTGTTGTAGTTATCCTTGCTGGAAGATATGCCGGAAAACGTGTTGTCTTCTTGAAACAAATGGAAAAATCTGGGCTTCTCCTTGTTACCGGTATGTTTTTTAACTAAACACAATATATTATATTTATTTTCATTTTTAGGTCCATTTTCCATTAATGGTGTTCCAGTTAGACGTATTGCTCAAAAATTTGTCCTCCCAACATCAACCAAAATTGATGTTTCTGGAGTCAAGATTCCAGCCACCATGACTGATGATTACTTCAAGAGAACCAAATACTTTGGTAAAGAAAAGAAGGACATCTTCGAGCAAGGTAAGCAAGAATACACTCTTACAGATGCTCGTAAGCTGACCAAAAAACAATTGACACTGCAGTCCTTGGAAGTATCAAAAAGCACACTGATGGTAAACTTCTTGCTGGTTATTTAAGAACTAACTTTGGACTCAGTAAAAGACAATATCCACACAATATGGTCTTCTAAATATCTGTCAAGTTTCTTGTTTCTTGTTGAAGTTGTCATTTTCAAAGTAAACCCTATAAATTTTGTTGTACTATTAAATGTTTTTCTTTTCTTATTTCACTCATTCTATATATAATTGATGGTTAAAAATTATAGGTATGATATTTTAAAAGAGAATGATAAACGAATAAGAATAAGTATTTATTAGTTTTTAAAAACAATTATAAATGTATTCAATGATAATTAAACAAATATGACACATGGGAATAAAAATTAGTAAAGAAATAGCTATTTATAGAATTATATTATTGAAAATAATTAATATATATATTTACCAGCTTTTTTAAAGTATAGAAGATTTTAATAGAATAATTGCTATTATTGATACATGGAAGATAATATATCTTACTGGTGATAGGAAAATGACTTTTGATGCTAAGGACGTTTCTAGTGTTGTACGCATATCTTCATCATTACATAATTTCCCTTCACATGTACACATCAAAACCTAATAAAAAAAAAAGAATATTGAAAATAATGTACAGTGGTAACTTACATATTGAGAATCTTTAGATAAACTAATTAATTGTAAAAGATGGCGATCAGTTGATCTACAACTTTTATGATAAGTTATTATTGCATCTTTGACATCATCATCCATACCAAATAGTAATAATCTATCCACACATCCACGTAGTATTGCCTTTGGTGAAACTGTAAATAAATATTTTTTAAAAAAAAGCTATATAAAACGTACATTCATCTTCAGTATCTTCAATAAGAATAAAGCAAGCTGTTCTACATGGAATTTGTCCAATAGATTTATCTGGAAACCAACAACTATCAGTAAAATTTTTTGGTGGAAAATAATAATGCATTAATTGTGACCAGTATAGTCGATAGATATCTGAAGCACACGAGTAACAATGTGAAATTGAATAATCTTCTTCATTATGTTGTTTTAAGGTAGAAATTTTTGATAAATAAAAAGTTTCGGATTTATTTTTTCCATCTTTTAAATTAGATGTATGTCTTTTCTTATGTTTTATAGAATGAACATTATTTATAAGGCATATAAATAAAAATAATATTGTTAAAAATGATATTTTATTTATTCTTTTTAAAAAATATCCAATATCCATAAACAATAAAATAAAATTCTTCAGAGAACAATATACTTGATCTTTCATAATGTTTCTCATCAACCATTTCCTTAGCATTGAAAGAAATTCTAAAAAAAGGAAATGAATTTGTTAAAAGAAAGATTTATTGCAATATAAAAGTTAAAAATATGGATATTTTAAAAAGTTAAATATGATGTTATCTTAAATGGCGACTCTATACTTTTTATATACCATTTTTAGAAAATATAAATATTTTTAAAAGTATATATTTAACAAAATAGAATTTAATATATCAACAATCTCTTAAAAGTTATATTTAGATAAATTTTTCATATTATATCAAAAGTTCTTTAAGAAAATATTTATGTCGAGAACCTTGTAATAAAGAAGGTACCAATAGGTATATTTTTATACCATGGTATAAGTGTAACATTAAATATCAAGTAACATTGGATTAAGAAAGGTTAGCTTGCTTTAACAAGTTTCTTTAACTAAAATATTTTAATATTATTGAGGAAAATTAAATGTTATTCATTTTAATAATGATTATTAAGTACACCTGATACTTTTACAACTACCATATTGATAAAATCTTATTTTATAGTTGTTAAAGAATTTTATAAACAATTCTAATGACAATTCTTGAACTTTTTGTGTGAAAAAAATATATAAATATGTTTAAAAATAGTATGTTTATAATAATTAAATGCCTTTAAACAATTATACGCTATTTTGCCTATCTACACACCTCAATCATTCTTAAAGCCTTCTTAGCCAAGATAATTACGGAAAAAGATATTATTTAGAATAAAAAATTGCGAAAAGTTAAGAATCATATGTAAATCGTTATGAATTTTTACATATATCTTTTAAAAGAGTGATAAAAATAATTTTGGGGAACGATTATTAGTTTGGATTATATTATTACTAGAACGTTAAATGTTCAAAAATTGACATACTCTTGTATTGGGACCTTTTTATCTTAGATAAGAGACCACTTCTCCTAAATTATGGACTTACAAGGAAAAAATATGTAAGACAAATATTTTAAATTTAATATGATAACAAAAACATAATCTTTTTTACATAAATAATAAGATGTTGTCAAAAAATTAAGTTAAATAAGCATTAACAAGGTATATTTTATATGCATAGAATATCACAAAGAAAAGAATAATTATTTGCTAGAAATGTTGATATATGATAAGATTATAGACATGATACTTCCCAATATATATTTTTCTCTACATGTATTGAATTAAACAATATTTTTTTGTAATGAAAATATACATAAACATATTTTTACTAACAGCTTATATCTATTTTAAATAATAATTTTTATTAAATTAACTATTAAATGTTTAAGTTTTTAACATTACCACAAAAATGGGTATTTTTGCTACATTTTCAAAACTTCAAAACATCTGTAAATATATTATAAATATTTATAGCTGATTAATAAAAGTTTAATGTTATTAGTAGTAATAATTAAATAAATTTTTGACAAATTATATAAACTATCAAAAAGCGCAAGATAATAATTTAAGAATAAATAATATGTAGTACCCCTAGAATGTAATCGTTTAAGTACACATTATATTTTTTATAATTAAATAGATAAATTTTCTATTACTTTATTTTTAATTTAAATAAAATTGAAAAAAACTATACATTTATAAGGAATGTTGTTTCATAAAATATTATGTCAAGTTAAGTCTTATTAATAGGTGTGTTTCAAATATTTCGAATATCAAAAAATGAAAAAAAAAGTAAAAATTACTCATGTATAGCATAAATGTACTTTGAATTTTAAATAACATTACATTACTTTATAATTGAAACAACTTTCATTCTCGAAATAATTTTGTATTTTATACATACACTTTAAACTTGACAAGACTACTAAAATAGAATCATTCAAAGATGGTATATTTTGTTGTGGTATAGATGTAATTAAAATCCTTCTCTTTAAAAACTGTAAAAAGGCAAATGAATATTAAATTTTTTTATTAATATTTATTCACACATGATATGATAAAATCAGAAAAGTTATGATTGTAAATAGATATTAAAAATTAATAATAATAGAAGGAAAAAATATCATTCTTCAATGGTGTATAATCTAATAAATATAATATTATTATAAGTTTACATTAATCATTTCAAAATAATAAAACATTTTTTACTGTTAACGATAATTTATTACGAATGACAAAGTCTTTCTAATTTATCCTGCATCGTAGCACATATTTATTCAAAAATTCATTTAATCTCTTATTATCAAAACCACCTAATTTTTTGGTGCGCAAAACTATAAAGTTCCATACTTTTAAAATTCCTAAACTATTTTTTTATTTTCACTCTTTTAAAATTACACTTTTTATGGTGAAAGATATAGGAATAGATATAAAATCGGGAATGCTAAGAGCGTTAAAATTTCAAATTATATATCTTATAACAAAATTAATAAAATTCAATTTTTAAAAACATCAACGATATAATAATAGTACTTAAGGAATACCAAGTAATCCAATTATAAATCTTTATTAACAAAAAATTTTTATAAAAATCTATTGAAATCATTATTTATAGATAATAATAATCATCAAAAATATACTATAAAATAATTCCACTATATACATTACCATATTTCACAGAACCATCTCTTATCATAAAATACTATATTTGGCTGTTTTAAATTAATTTTACGAAATCACTATTACTATATGGTAAAATTATGGATAAAAGAAGAAGTATAAAAGGAGAATTAATTAGTTATAAAAATTATTTTTACCCTTTTTTATTTCTTTTAACCAATTAAAATGAATATTCGAATATCTTAAAAGCTTATATTTTATTTCTTATGCCATTTTAATCTTCGTGAGCTCTACATCATATTACCTTCTATACTTTTAAGTTTATCTCACTTTAATTTTAAGAAATTGCCTATATTTCCTGGGATTGGAAGTCAAATATTAAATAACATATTTATTATGGTAACTAAATTCAAATAAAACACGGAAAATACTTAATTTAATATTTAAAAATATATCTATACTATCAAAGTGCCATTATTATTAACTATATATATGTGTGTTTACAACATTAATAAAATTAAAGGATAAGTAGAATGTATATAATAAATAAAATTTTTATTTTTAGTGCACACATAATAATATATATAATTTTCAATGCCCATAATTACTTTCTTCATATTTATTTATACATATCTGTTCCGAATAAATTTTTAATTTGATACCTATTCCACTAACAAAAGTTATATAGAAAATAATAAAAAAAATAAGAACATACATTAGGCACGCAAGTATGATGATGCGTAAAAAGATTATTATTTAAATTCTTTAAGCTTAATGTATAGAAAAATGTTTAGATTTATCAGTTGATAGGTTTTTTTTTTTAAAAACCAACAAACATATGCTTATTCTCATTTTACATATATCGTTTATACAATAAAAAGTTGATAAAAAATTGTAATAGATGAATTTTTATATCCACAGGAACAATGAACATAAGTGAGAAAACAATATAATTAATTTTAAAATATCTGATTTAAAAAACATATAAAATTGTTAATTACATAATGTTAAAACACATCATAGTTAAAAATTAATTAATGTAAACCCTATTTATGAGGTAACAAAAGCCATTTTAAATATCACATTTATATACATTTTAATTATAAACTATTATCATAATCATAAAATTAATATACTATACAATTATACATAAGCAAAAGAAAAAAATAAATATGATATACCTTTGGCTAATTAAATATAACTCCAATTAGGTGATTGTTCATTATTAACGAGCCAATTAAAATCTTGAACTTTTGCTTTCTCTATATCAAAAATCTTTTCCTTCTCCAATCCTGCTTTGGGGTAATCACCAATCTTAATGCCATGACAATCTTCAATGATAATATTGCTATTGTTTGATAAAATTGATGTATTTCGAGTATTATGAATACGGATTTGCTGTGCAACAACACCTATGTTACTTCTGCTACAATTTTGAATAAGAATCGATGATTTACATGGTGGAAATAATAATGTACAATTATCGATATCTTTTATAATTACCGATGATGGATGAAATGTAAATCCGAACGAACAGTCTTTTATATTTGATATACGAACATCAGATCCATCGACACCAGAAACTTGACGATCTACACCATTCTAAAAAACTTTTATATCACATATGCAACATTATTTAACTCCTTACCTCATTATTAATACAAACGGCTTTACTTTTATTAAATGAATCTCCGTGGTTATTTAAAATATCATTGTTTTTCAGGAGCTTTTTCGCCTCCACCGAATCAACTCTCTTCGTTTGAGGGGTAGCATTTCGCTTCGTAAAAGAAAATCCTTTGCTAGTTTTTGGGGGCATTGGACAAAGTTTCTGGACTGCTGAATCTATCTTCTTCACCCAATAAGGTGGTAGCTCTACATTTGATTTGAACATTTGCAACTGAAGGGAACTCAGAAGACGATCATTGGATGTTCCGTGGACAGAGGCATCATTCGCTTGTTTTAACATTCTTTCCAGTACTGCTACTGGATCCTCTTCTCCCTCTGCCTTACTCAATGTTGGTGGAGCTTTACTAGGTTCACTCTTTGAAGTACCAGGTTCATCAGCAGCTTCCACTACCTTGCTTATCCGGAGAAGATGACGAACTCTCTTCAGATACTTTTTCAGTACCATTACTATTGGTAGATGAGCCGTCCCCACTACCTAAATCATCTACTCCTTCATCAGAAGACGGTGGAACTACTTGTTCATTTTCATTTCCCATTACTATGCTAGTGAAATGTTTTTACATACAATAGATTCTAATCTAAAAATCCGTATTATTCTCAAAATGAAAAAACAGTAAAAAGTATAAAGGTTATAACCATCGATTACAGTAATTAAGTAAAAATAAAATAAAAAAAATATATTAACTTGTTTACATTTAAAATCATTGGAAAACATTTACAAATTTTTATATCCTAATGCCTATTCATGATGTCAGTTTTCATAAAAACCAATTAATGGCTATTAAAACTTGGTCAAAAGAAACAAACAAGCATACCAACTTAATAATAATTCAAAACTTCCTATTATCAGCCCGTCTTGGGTACCATGGAAGTATAATATCGGCGTATGGTCTTCCATATCCTAAAAAATTTATGCATATTGTTATCAATAAATAAAATGCCAAACTTACTATCATCAACATTAACAAACTCATCACAGTGTAACTCTTGGTAATGTTCCAAAACGGCATCTCTGGTACGATAATGATGTTCTTTGACAGTTCCTAAGAAATACCCACAAGCTCCAATAACACCAAGAGTAGCCAATCGCGGAAGTAAATGAAGATTCCATGGTTTTTTGAATAATGTATTGTGCAAGTTGATTGCCAGGATACCAATTGTAACCATTGTGGCGGCGCTCTTACATGGATAAGACCATGTGAACGGGTCTATTAAAACTCTAGGTCTGTTGTACGCTCTAATATAGGATTCGCGACGGGCAATCTCTGCATCGTCCACTTTTGTGACTTCCGTCATCCTACAATCGTTTTCCCATGTTACAAAACTCTACACATAAAATAAAGTAAAATAATTGGATAAAACCAATAAAAAACAATAAAATAGGCTTTATAAGTTTTTTTATTTTGTATAAACTAAATAAACCAAACTCCAGAGAGTTAAAGTTATAAAAGATGCCACAGTAATAATTTCGTATCAATCCTATTAGAAATGATTAAAACAAAGCTACTTACTCCAGGACAAAATATACATGGAAGACATGTAATACTCTTTCCTTAACGGTCGAAATGGGCTGGAAAACGACCTTCCTCACGGAGTTCATCCCATTTCTCAACCCAGAAGCTTGGACAAAAATCTTTGTAGACATTTCTGAAGAACTTGCATGGTTCGTAATCTTCACCCATTAAATTTTGGCAGCGGAAAAAATCGACGTAGTAAGTAAAGCATTGACGTTGTTTACGAACCTGTGGAAAACGTGCATCATATGGAGTAGCCCATAACATCTCTTTCTTCAATTTCTCATTGTGTTCTTTGTTATACCAAATATCAGATTTTGAATCTGGAAGGAAATGTTCATCCTTTCTAGCATCGACATATTCACCAATGGTCGGATGAATCTCAAAATTTGAAGCCATTAGTTTTCTCTATAAATGTTATATATTAATTAGATTGTGGAAAAAGGATATCTTGTAAAATAATACGTAAATCAAGAATCAAGAAGGACGAATCTAACTCTTGATTTGTGGAAATATACGAGTGTATACTTAGATGTGACCCTATAGTACGCGTCACACCAACAAGCATATTTATTACCAAGAATTCCAACTGAGATTTCCTTTGGATTATTGTTTACTTAAACTTCAAATTTCACTTTTGTCGTAGTTGATTATAAGAATTGTAGAAGTCTAAGATTTTTCGTAAAAAGTTTCATAACTCCTTCGGGAGGAAGGCAAAGAGTGAAAATTATGTTTCAATAATTGTATTTCAAAGATTTTTAGATATCATTTATTCGCTTTAATTATTAAGTTTATGTTGTATGAGTTTGTCTTCTAAGGGGAATGACATGTAGTGAATACCATTATCTTTGTTAATTATGTCGATTAAATGGCTCTAACTATGCGTTGAAACATGTTAGAAGAAGAGTTTCTAGTAATTTACTATGGTTCAACACACTTCTCGCAAATGTAATTGAGTAAACCTAAGTCAACGTTAATAATCATAATAAGGTACCCCTTCGGATATACTACATCAATACAGAAAACTTCGTCTCAACGTTTACCCATTTGAAACAACAAAAGTAAATCATGCCTTTTCCTCCCTCTAAATTGTTGTTCTTTTAAAGCGATAAATTTGTTTCTCAAAATTCTTTTCAAGAAACGGATTGGAGTAATCTACACATAAATTTATTATAAATATATTTTTCGCTCTATCTGAAGTAGTTATCGAGTATGGGGAAAAAGTCGAAGATAAAGACACCAGCACCTGAAGCCTTGTCTAAACCGAAGAAAATCAATCCATTTGACTTAAAATATAATAGAAATAAGCAAAATGTAGGTTGAATCTTTAAGCGTTGTATTATTTTCTAGGTGTTAGGAGCAAGGAAAGCAGCCGTCGGTTGTCCAGGACAATCTAAAAAACGATCATTTGAAATTAGAGAACAAAATCTGGGTGCAGAACTTAATCGTTATGGAAAATCAAACGTAATAAAAGATAAACGTCTTGGAGAGAGGAATCCAACACTTACTGAAGAGCAAAAGTCAGAACTGAGGTTTAGACTACAGAAGGAAAAATTTTTCAAGAAAAAATCTTCGAAATTTAATCTAGAAGAAGGTGTAAATGAGGAATTGACTCACAAGGGATCGAAATTAACAGATATCCAGAAATTTGAAAAGATTGATGAAAGTGACGAGGAAGGAGACCTCGATCCAACTCTACTTGCTAATGCTAATTTTGGTGGAGGTGTTTTCGAAAATGTCAATGAAATTCCACTAGGAGAGAAAGCTAAGACAAGACGAGAGATACTTAATGAAGTTATTGCTAAAAGTAAACAGATAAAGTATGAAAAGCAGAAGGAAAAAGAAGCTTGGGCTGACAAAACAAAAGAATTAGATAGTATGTTGAATGAATTAAGAAGTTCTGGTCAATTGGGAGGAATTGTTATGAGAAAAGGAACTGATGAAGAGAAGCCTGAACAAAGTTCTGGTGATGTGGAGTATGATTCACTATTTAAGTCACTAAAAATGGATGGCGGAAAAATGGCTACCGCAGAAAAAGGAATAAAGTTGAATCCTGATAGAAAGAGAAAAGTAAGTGTAACTGTTGAGGGTGATGAAGATGTAAAGAAGAAAAAAGATGATGAATTTGAGTTGAAGTTTGATGAGCACGGGAAAGTTGTAAATCTTCCAGCAGTAGAAAAGTACTCAATAACAAAAATACGTGCTGTATCAGATACTGAAAGTGAAGATAGCGATGACGGCGAAGACGACGTCAATGAGCTTTTGAATTCAGAGGAAGAGAATGATGACGGAGATACTGTAATTGATGAGGAACAATTAGATGAGGAAGATGAAGATATGATGGATGAAGAGAATATGGAAGACGAGGAGGGCTCTTCCAGTGAAGTGGATGTATCAGAAAGTGAAGAAACAACTGATAATAAAGATGTCCCAAAGTCCTATGAAGAATTGGTAGAAGAACTTGAAGATACTTCTTCCAAGAGAACAGTGCTCCAGTATGTTGAAGAACTTTGCGAGACATATCATCCATCAAAGAAACAGGGAAACAAGGAAAAACTTGGTAGATTATTTGTCTTTCTCCTTAGATATTTCGATAAAACATTTAAAGAAGTTGATGATGAGTCCACCCTTCCTTTTCTCTCTCTTCATATTCGAGCTCTATACAAACTACTCAGATTCGATCCTGATTTTGCACTTCACTGTGTTAGATCGCTTCTTAAACAAAAATTCAAAACACGCCATCAGAAAGACATGTCTGGACCAATTACTTTTGATATAATTGCTTTGTACAAATTGATACCAAGTCTTTTCAGAACAGATTCATATTTACATCTTATTGCGACACCAGCAACTTTAGTTTTTATGGATATTTTAACTACGTGCCACATAAAGAATTCAATTGATGCTGCTAAATCGTCATTTTTTATAACTCTTTATATAACGTCATTTGAAAAAAATGACCTCTATTACCCTGAGATTATTGCTCATCAAAGAGGGCTTCTTATGATGTGTGTTAGAAATAAAGAACACGAAACTTTTCCAACTGTCCAATTTCCTTTACTTTACCCATATAGAACTGCATTATATGTAGAAAAGTCATGTAAGAAGTTGGATGTAAAACCTCTTAGTGTGAGTAGACTTTTTGGAAACACTTACTCAGAGGATGACGTTGAAGTAACTTTATCTACGATTATGGCAATCATTAAAAATCTTCAATTCTTCACTACTGCTTACACAGAATACACCTCATCTTATGCTATTATTTTTAAACCATTTTTGAATTTATTAAAAATGATGCCTGTTGAGAATTATCCTGAATCTTTAGAAAAGTTATGTAATAACACAATAAAATTGCTAGAAAGTGAGATTAGAAAACATTCCTCTGTTACGAAATTAGGAAAACCACAAACAGACATAAAGATGCTTAAAATGTTAGAGCCTGCCTTTGAGGAGAACTTCAATCCAGAACGTAAGAGAGTTGGTAAAGATCCTGCCAGTCAAAATAAGCAACTTAAACAGAAACTCAGGAAAGAAACTAAAGGAGCAATTAAAGAACTCAGAAAGGATGCACAATTCATTGCACGAAAAAGACGTGCTGATCTTGATGCTGTTAACCAAGAAAGAATTCAAAAGACTGCAACTATCATACGCCAACTTCAAGGACAAGAATCAGAAAGTAGGCAGCGCTTCTACAAAAAATAGTTGTTATAATGTTTTATTTTGTTGTTTTTTTTTGTTTATATTACTTTTCTTACTTTGTATAATTGTTATCAATCTACAGAAGAGTGTTATTGTTGAAACTTTCTTTAAACACATATATTTATGACTCCTATCTGGAAAAGTTATGTCATTTTCACCGGCTTGCCACGGGTTCATTATCCCAACCTATCTATCTTGCCAATTTTTAGTTCTACACGCGTTTACCATTGATGTATTATACACAACTAATGTAAACTTTTGACTGACCTTTTTTAGCATTTTAATTGTTTATTGAATGTGGCTATAGATATTCCTGATAAAAAGCTTGACAATACATCCCTTAGGTGTGACGTTATATCAATGATTTTCTCTTAGTATCCATATATATATAATGTTTTATTAGTCAACACATTGTCATTCTGACTATTTCTAAATACAACTTTTTAGCACGTGTTGGGGATTGTCATCTTTTCTATGATGTTTTTTTCGACGGTCTCTAGACTTTTACGTCGTTATTTCTCGTAGATGTCGTGTCATTACTATTTATTCTTTTGCCATCATTACCTAGTACATATGTTTTTATTTTCTTAAACGTTCTCTTTTTTCAGGAAAGCATTTGCCCCTCTTTTATTAGAAAAGAAGAAGCGCTACTGCAAAAAAGTGATAATAAAACTATAATATTTAATAAAAATAAAGTCTACTATTTAAGTACCTACAGCAATTGTCGATAAACGAAAAGAAAACATGTCTGTAGTCAAAAGTGATAATCAAAATGATGAATGGAAAAAAGAGCTCAAATTACCAGCAAAAGATCTCCGTTACAGAACCAAGGTGAGTAGTTGCTTTATTTTTGATGACATTGTATTGATTACCATTTTTAGGATGTAACCGAAACTAAAGGTATTGAGTTTGAGGATTTCTGTTTGAAGAGAGAATTGCTCAAAGGTATCTTTGAGAAAGGTTGGGAGAAACCTTCACCAATCCAAGAAGCCTCAATTGCTGTAGCTCTGTCCGGACAGGATATTCTTGCTCGTGCTAAAAATGGAACTGGAAAGACTGGTGCCTACTGTATACCATGCGTTGAGAAAATTGATCCCGATGTTGATTCTATTCAAGCCATCATAGTCGTACCAACAAGAGAATTGGCACTCCAGACATCCCAAATTTGTGTTGAACTCTGTAAGCATTTACCAATCAAAGTTATGGTTACCACTGGAGGAACTGTTCTGTCTGATGACATTATGAGACTCAATGGCACTGTTCACCTTGTCGTTGCAACACCCGGAAGAATTCTTGATTTAATCGACAAGAAGATCGCCAAAGTTGACAAATGCAACACTATTGTTCTTGACGAGGCAGACAAACTCCTTTCTCAGGATTTCCAAGGAATTCTCGATAGACTTATTGAGTCGCTTCCAAAAGGTCGTCAAATAATGTTGTACTCCGCTACATTCCCATTGACTGTTGAGCAATTCATGAAACAACACATGAAGAGACCATATGAAATCAATCTCATGGATGAATTAACACTTCTTGGAGTAACCCAATACTACGCTTATGTTCAGGAGAAACAAAAAGTTCACTGCTTAAATACGCTCTTTAGAAGACTTCGCATCAACCAATCAATTATCTTCTGTAACTCTACCCAACGTGTTGAACTTTTGGCAAAGAAGATTACTGAGTTGGGTTACTCATGCTATTACATTCACTCTAAGATGGCTCAACAGCATCGTAATCGTATTTTCCACGATTTCCGTCAAGGAAACTGCCGTAATCTTGTTTGTTCGGACCTCTTTACCCGTGGTATTGACATTCAAGCAGTCAACGTTGTTATTAATTTTGACTTCCCAAGAAATGCTGAGACGTATCTCCATAGAATCGGTCGTTCTGGACGTTATGGTCATTTAGGAGTTGCCATTAATCTCATCACGTATGAGGATCGTTACAATTTACGTCGTATTGAGCGTGAGTTGCAAACAACCATTGATCCTGTTCCTAAGAGTATTGATCCAAAGCTTTACGTTGCTGAGTACCAGCTTATTAATGACCTGTCTAATGTAGATATCAATAAGAATGAGGACCAAGATAACAACTAAGGAATTTTTATGGTAGCGCAGCACGGACTCTCTCTCCAGGTTTCTCTCATTTGCATTATCGGCATTTACTGGTGTGTATTTATATTTGATCTCTGGTGTGTATTTCCGTGCTTCATATATTATTCTCTATTTACTACTATACATTCTCGGCATTATTATGTATTTAGTTTTGTCGTTCTATATTATTATTTTCTTACTTGTATACCTAAGGATTTTCTATGTTATTAGTTATGCTACATAATATTCTATAATTAACTTTGTATATATTTTTAACTCTATCTTTTGTTTAATTTTTTACGAGAATTTCAATATTTGGTGTGTGCTGGGGCTTCTATACTAAGCCGTATTTTACATATTATCTCGTAATATAACTATTATTGTTAAACCACCATTATATTTTTTTACTTATATTTGTTAAATAGTTTTTGACTATTGAAATTCTCCGTCATTAATAGAATAGTACTCTCATACAGAAATTGTGAGTTATCATATATTTAAATGTTAAAGAACAATAAATATTAATAATAATGTTCTTTAATCATTAACCACAAAATTTTTTTACACTTTATCATTAAAAACATCCGGTTTTTACAATTGCAATTGTGACTAATATTACTTTTTAACATCTCTCTTTATATTGTATTAGAAACTATTTTGTTATCTCTTATTCAGATTGTGCATGCTTTAAGTGTGAATCTGGTATGTCGTTTTTTTAATATAACTAACATCGCCCCCCATCGATAGTTTTTTCTGATATTTTACACTTATTAGAATCTGGGTGATTTTTATTATGTGACGAAAATTGTTGAGCTATGAAAAAAAAAGTTCCATAGAGATTTCGATTACTTTTCTCTAAATGTGTTAATATCTATTTTTTTATTGTAATTATTGTAATATCACAAGTTAGCTAAACTTCCCTTTCATAGTTTTAGTTGAGTTTTATCATATTTACACTAAGAAATATAGAATTGTGATCTTCATATATTTTTACAATAATTCACTTTTTTTTGCATAATCATTCTGTTGAAGAACTTCTGAATGATTTTTTTTGACCAAGTACTTATATATGTATATTTCTATCAACATCTATAAGAAGTATTTTTTTTATCAGTACTTGGGAAAAAGGTATAATAATTAATTTATTTTTATTATAACTTTGTAATGTTGTCTGGTAAGAAGAAGAATTGTTTTAAATATTAAATTTTCTATTGTTTAAATATTTAATAATAATAATAAGGTAATAAAAGGACAACAACAAACTGTGCACTTTTTTTATGTTTGACAATTGTTAAAAAAATCATTTATTGAAAAAAAAGGTATTTGAATGCATAAAAGTTTTTCGTTCTCTTGTCAAAGCTTCTTCTTTCTCTTTTTCTCCCTTATCAATGACACTATATGATATATAAACATAGAGACAAGATATATATATATATATATAAATGCATTTATATATATGTAGTGCATATTTTATCATCAGGGAGGTTGTTTCTTTTCCATTACATTTATTATTACTCCTTCTCACTCATCGTCATCATGTCAAGACCTTATAAAATAAATTTCCACCGTCCTATGTGTTTTTGGAATGCTAACGAAGTTGAAGCATGGTTAAAAATTAAAAAACCTAAACTAGCGCTACGATATTCAGGGATATTTATTAATAATTATGTTACAGGTAATACTTTTTTCCTTAAAATTTTTCTTTTATCGCTTCTTCTTAATAGGACGTGTGCTGGTCGACTTGACAGAGGCTGACTTAGCTGAGATAGGTGTTAATAATCATGAAGAGAGACAAGAACTTCTGGTGGAAATTAAGAAAGGTCGACTAACCAGTGATCTCGATGAAATGATGAAATTAAAGGATATCTAACCACTACGCTTCTATTTATTTATTTTTTTCTTTTGGAAATTCTTTTATATCTTTTAAGTTAATAAAACTAAAGACTAACTATTATCATTCTTGATAAAGGATGATTAGATATTGGAAAACTTTATTTATTCTTCTATTTACATACTATACTATATTTTTTATTTGTATATATCTTATTAATATGTTTTATCTAACTTTTTTTATTATTCTACTCTTTCAACCACTGAAATCAAAACATAATTGTGCAATTGTTGAAGGAAAATTATTGTGTAATAAAAGGCCTAATACCATTGATGGAATCCAAGTAGATATGTATGACTATGATCGTAAGTCAAACTATCCTTTATCATAAAAGTTATATTTTTAGCTTTTATTTTTGATTTTGATGACAAAATGGGAAGGACATTCACAAATATAACTGGTCACTTTAAAATACTTGGATGTGGGGAAGATTCTGGTGAAAATAATGATCCTGATCCATATTTATATATTAAACATTCATGCACAGATAATGGAAAAATTGGAAAAACTTACATTGGCCTATTACCGATATTTAAACCAAGAAAACAAAATATTGGAAAAATTATCTTAGATAATGAGGACTATGAAAATTAACCTTCCTTCTTATTTTATACTAAAATTATTCATTCATTTTTTTAAACATATATTCATGTAATTAAGATTTTAAATAAAAGTACTTTCCTTTTTATTAATCAATTACATAGGGATTAAATTTGTTTTTGTTACCATCTATCAATATATGTAATTTATATAAACCATATCACAGGATAAAAAAAATGTCATACTATAGCTAGAGAACATATATCTGTTCTGGAGAAAATCGATGACCAACCAAAACACACTAATATATATGCTTACTCTCCTTCAGCAGTGCCGAGAAATATTAATAAAAGCATTAATGTCTCTTATCCTCCCTTAAACTCAATACAATAAATATATCTTTTTTCATATATCTCTAAGAACGGCAAATTTTCATTATTTTAACAATGGATTCATCACCAACTGCTGCTATCACGAAAAATATCCTAAGAAGATGCCTTAGATGTCATTTTAAATTAACTCTTAGACAAAAATTTGGTATTGCTTTAGCTATATTTGTTATTGCTATTTACTCTGTCTACTTCTATGCTCTAATATTTTGGACAAGGAAAGGAATCTTTTCTTATAATAGCAGTTAAAAAATTCGATAATAATTATTATTTGCCGAAGTCACATACATGTGGTTTTCTTCCTTTCCATTCCTGAAACTTGCGTATCAAATTAATGTTTTTTACAGATTATTTCTATCATTAAAATCAAGGGACAAATGCCTTTATAAATTATTATATTATTTCTATTGTAAAATAAGGATGAATAAATTGTTTTATTTCATGTCATTCTTTAATTATATAGTAACTTTAAATTTTAATCAAATTATAAATCCAAATATTGACAACTTTTTGCATATATACTCTTCCTTAAAATAAACTAATAAATATTGTAAAAACAATTAAAAATACGAGAAAAGTTTTAAGGATAATAATTTTTAAGTTGTTGAAGCAAATATTCTAACATAACAAATGGAAAAGTGATATACGCAGTAACTAAATTATCATTAATTAAAATGTAGAAAAAATATAAAACAGCAAAAAGTGGATGTAAACAATTTCACCTTCAAACTTTGAGAAGTACATATACAGCTTCAGTATTTCTAATGAGATCATTTTAATATTCTGCTCACAAAATAGAGTATCAAAAATAAAAAAATCCAAGGGATAAAAAAAGTTAAACTAATAAAAAAAATTTGCTTCTATAGATAAAATACAAACAATGTATGCAAAATTAACATATTAAACAAAACATAACAAAGATAAATTATTGGAAAATGAAAAAAATGTATAAGCGAATAAACAAAATAATAAATTCTACAATTCTATATGATAACAACTAAATTAACAATACAAATAAAATTTTTACAAAGAAAAAATCACCAAAGTTTAGACAGAAGAACGTACTTAAAAAAGCGCCAAATAATTTCGTGTCAAGAATAACCCATTTTTCAGGAGAATTTTACTTGACGGAAATCTACTCCTCCAAACGTGCTGAATTATTATTTTTAACAATTTTCTAAAATAGTTAACTGGTAATTTAGAGCTGGTTTTTCTAGACCATATTGTACAGTAGATCCTGGCATTAAGTTTTGTTTGTACTTAGTTTGTCTTTATCGACATAATTAAGACCATAATCTGCTTTTTTAAGAATCTTCTCAAATTCTCTCTCCCATAAATGTTTTCTATCTTGAACAAAAGTTATCTTTGGTAGTGTTGAATTATGAAACGATTCGCATAATTTTACCCATACACTATAGGCACATGAATCTAATGCCTCCTGTGTTTCTTTATCTGTTTCATCTCCCTTACACAACCAATGGATTTTGATCTTATCAAAGTTTAGTGGAACTTCAACTTTCGAAAAGTTTACTTTATTGTCGGTAATTGCGGGTTCTTCATTTGATATTGAGTACAAATGTTCCTCTATTAATGCTTCGAATTGTCTTTTTTTCTTTGAATCCAACTTCCTAACTTTGTAATTTTTTAAATTCTCCAACATCAACATCTAAAACTTATTATTAAGATAAAAAACAACTTATTTTTACCGTATTACTTAGTGCAACATCTGCACCAAACCTTTGTGCATGTTCTCTTGTATATATACGTTGCATGGTTACATTTAATCTGGAAATATCCTTACATGTAATGGTAGAAGCTCTCCCTCGTCCTGTTTTTGGAAATCTTACCCATCCATTCTTTGAAAATTCCCGTATACTTTGGTAAAATCCTTTAACTCCTAACATGTAGATCTAAATTTATGCAACATAGACGATTCCTTAACTATTTCCGAGTAATTATATAGGATAAAACCCAAAAAAGTCTTTAATAAATTAGTACATATATATTTATCAATACAATAATTTTAAATAAAATTCTGATTAACTTTACATTATTAATACTCTCTTTCCTTCTGTTTAGAATATAAAAAAAATATTATTCAAGTTGTTGTTTAAGATCGTTAATCAGTTTCCTTGATTTTTCTAAATAACCCTTTCTATTTCTTTCAATTAAATCCCATTTACGATCTTCCAATAACCTTCTAACATCTTTTGGCATTTTCAATAATTTTTCTGATAATGTTTTACTTCTAGCATAAGCTTCTTGAGATTCAGCAACCAAACCACCTTTCATAATAATATTTATTGTCTCACCAGGATCTTTCGTCAATCGTAAATTATCTTTCAAAGCTGATAAATGAATTTTAGGATGAGCTTGTTTAATTTTTAATGCCCAACTATTTAAGTTAGCTTCTGTAACATTATTCTTTGCAATCTTTCCAGCTGCAGTTGCTTTGGCATTCCTCGATTCTCTGAATATTCTACGTAATGCTTCATTAACATCTGATGATGTGAATGAGGTTTTCTCTATTTCAAGATAAGCTGATAGAACAGAAGAACATCTATCTGCAAATTCTTCACTACTCTCATCTGGTTTTTTATGCATGGGAGATAGCCAATTTATATGAATAATGGAAACTGGTAATAACATGAAGTAAAATACATCTTCCCACCATGGGGAACCAATAACTGTTGATTTTAACTCTGAAAAGACTGGGCGATGTAAAGTTAAAGCAATGGGTTGAACGGTTTCTGATACTTCAAATGGCCAAGAACTAAACTTGAGTAATCCCTTATTCCCATTCGTAATACATCCCTCGGGAAATGATAATAATGGTAATGAGGTATCTGAAGCATTACACTCTTCAGGTTTATTGGCTAAATATGCCTTAACCTGTTTAACAAATTCTTCTCTTCCTTTTTTAGCTCCAAGATCAACATAACCCAATGTCCACCTCAAAAAATTTGGTATGTCCCATATTGAAGGAAGAGTACATGGTTGAGATAATTCGATTGCAAAATGATCAATTGCTGTTATGTGATTAGCAACCATCAATCTTGTTTTACTGTCCCAATGTTCTACTGGTCCTTTATTTACAATAACCTGAGGAAAATACCAATTTACGATAGATAGTATAATTACTAAATAACTTACGACACCCATTAACGTAGCATACACTCTAAGAATTGCTGAACGAATAACATAACTTTTTCTCAATATGCAAGCAATTAGAAACATTTGCACTCCAAGGCAAAGTCTTAGAAAAAATATTAATAAACCAACAGGTAAATAAATATAAAATAACCATTTCTGATAATGTGCTGATGGTAGACGTTCTTTATCAAACAAATCACTTATCCGAAGACTCATTCCTATTATAAAAAGAGTATAAAACAACAAAATTTCTAAATGAAAAAACTACAACAATAATAATAATAAATATGTAAAAACTCAATAAATTTATTAAAAATACTTATTTCTACAATAAGCCATATGGCTTTAATGATGCAAATGATGTAAACACTCATCTGAAACTCATGTTAAATATTGTCAAATTGGAAAAATGCAACCCATCGTGAGTTTTTCGTCTTAGGAATGTAGGTAGTATATTTACATTTTCTAAAGATAAAAGTTTATCATTAATCAATGTAAAAAGTGTGTTTTATTGTGATTGTTAACAAGTTTTGAATGGTGTTTATAGATGTTGATTGAAAATACTAGTTAAGGTATTCAACAAATATTCTCCCTCACTATAATAAAGTATTTTTTTAGCAGGAAAAATAAATACATCCTTCATTTATGGCTTTATCACAGTTCCTAAGAACAATTTTTTAATTTGAAATTTTTAAATCATGATTACGTGTGTAACTAAAAAATATAAAGTCAAAGGTATTAACGGCTTATTTTATTTTACGATTCCTCAAAGCCGCTTTACACCAACAATTATAAACAATTTTACAAATAACCTTCATGATATTCAATAAACATTGCTCACAACTATTTGTTTTTAAGTGTTACAGGAAAGTTTAAAGTTAAATTAAATAATGAAAAATGTTAAAATATTTAATAGATATAAAGAGATATACAATAACTATCCTTTACAAATTAATTATATACAATTACTATACAAGCATTAAAAAGAATTAAAAAGATAATGTAAGTAATGATATCAGGAACTCAATATGAATTTAGTTATGTTCCTGCCATTGATGTTATCTTTCTTGCGGCTCTCAAATCTCTAGGATAAAGCGTTACCTTTTGTCTGGCTGCCGTCACAACATTAGCCATCTTGAAACAATCAATCATGTATTCCTCTGACACACATTGCAAAATTTCAATAACATCTTTTCCAAGTCTACAATGTTGCTTAGTAATGTCTTGGTAAATTTCTTTTACCAGGCGATGAAATGGTGCCCTTGGTATTTGCAATGCTGAGCTTGAGGAGAATCTATTTATACCTTGAGCATTTTTTCCTTCCTTACGAAGTTTATCAATAAATTTTACATTCTTTGCGATAGCATTTTTATGAAATTTCCTAACACCTTCACGAACACTTTCCAACTCATTATCATCCAAATCTGATGAATCATCTTCACTATAAGCAACTTCTACGTCATCTGCATCGGAAAAGTCGTCGTCATCCTCCTCATCAGAATAGTCCAGATCCTCAGATTCTGGAGATTCCATTAAATTAGGATCACTAATATTTTCAACGCTTTTACTTTTATTTCTTCGCAGATTGTTGATTCCTTGGTGCTTACTTTCAAGTGGTGGTGTATATCTTCGGTCTGAAGGTCTAATCGGTGTGATAAATGCAACTTCTTTGGGGGCCTGGTAATTTCTTTTCGACCCACGTCCATTTCTTGAAGAAGGTACGTCTTCGAAATGAACTACTCCTTTGTTCCCGCTTGTCGATAGCTGTGAAAAAACTGAGCCTTCCTGACAAATTGCGGAAACATCAGGACCACCATAAAAGAAATCACGATCAAAGTCTCGGACACCTCTATCTCTTTTAACAGTTGAACATCGAGGTCCTTCATCTAAATCCAATATAGTATACGGTTCCTCTTCGGTTGGTTCAATATTATAATCATCAGTAATAGTTGTATTATTCATGGTTGTAGACAACCTTTCAACCATGCTCATCTCTTCATCACTAACTATTTCTTCGATAATTGGTCCTGAATCTTGTGGAGCTTGAATTGCAGGTTGGTTTGGAGCTATAAATCTATTAGCAACATTTTGATTATTTTCTTGATTCCCACCTAGAGTTAAAAAAAGGTTATATAGGACGAGTGATTGAAATAACATACCAAGGCTATACCAATTTCTTATTGTAGTGGCAGAAGCATATGTCTCCCCGTATAATTTATACTCTCCTTTTGGACGAGCTGTAAATTTGAATTTTCCCATTGAAAAATCTCCAAATAGTCAGGGCAAACGATAAATGTAATTAGGATAACAATAATGCAATGCCGCGTAAGTATACACAACTCCAACTTTTGTTTACTCAAACTATATAATGTACTGTTAAAGGTTTTGTATGTCGTATCTCTGGAGTTTAAATTTAACACTGCCGTTTACTGTGTTTTAGTAGTATCAACCTACTTTTTATAAATCTTTTTATCTCTAGTATGCTTTGATATAACAGTTGATAAATCTTATTTAAAATTCTTCAAACAATGAGTTTCTAACATAATTCGTAACTTTCTTCTTGATCCTTTTACTTTCTAAGAAGATGTTATCATTTAAATTTTAGAATATTTTTGTCTGCACACTCTTTTCACCTTGTAATATAAGGCAAGACAGCTATAATGAATTTGTTTTCTACTTTTCATATTTATTATTTTCAATAATTATTTTTACAGGTATCACGTTATTTTTCATAGTATAACAAATACATAAGACTAAGTTATTGTTCATGTTTCTAAAGGATATTATAAAAAAGTATATTAACATAATAAAATTAGTCTTATTTACATATTTTTTTTCAGCTTTTGGGAAATTTATTTATGGTAAGATCTCTCTTTATATTAAAAATATATATAAATCTCTTTATTTAAAATTTTTTTTATTTATCACAATGCATTTATTCATATTTTTATCACAACAAGCATTTATACATACAAAATATGGACACGTCTCTTTTAACATGAGGATTTAAAAATTTTTTTGCTACTTCTCTTCGTCACGAGAATAAATTATCAGATTATTTGTTTATCATATGCACATGTTTTAACTTTTCCTATTTTTATATACATATTTTTTGCGGAAAAGTTTCTTTTTCATCACTCTATAAATTATTTTTTTTATGAAATTATTCACATTTAAAAATGCCTTTTTTATCTAACTTTATGTCACGGAAAAAAGTTTTTCCCATGGAATAGATTGAGAAAAAAGATAAAGATACATTTTGTTATCTATATATTTTTGCCCATATTTTAGTACCAAACTTGTGATTATTTTTCATGTGCTTTAGTGTGATATCAAAGGTTTTTCGACGCCAAAATGCTACACAATTAAGTAATAATTGTCGTTCTTTATCAGATAAAAGTTACAATATGACTGCTAAACCGAATCCCGTTGTCATTCCTCCAGAAGGTGAACATTCCTCTACTGTATGTTTCTTTTAAAGTATATCTATTTTATTTTTCTTCTTAGGTAATATTTTTTCATGGACTTGGAGATCAAGGTTATGGATGGGCAGATGCTTTTCAACCTCCAATGAAACCTAAAGGGACTAAAGTAATATGTCCTCATGCTGCTGAAAGACCAGTAACATTAAATATGGGAATGGTAATGCCGGCTTGGTTTGATTTAAAAGGCCTCTCTCCAACAGATCCAGAAGATGAAGCTGGGATTAATAGTGCGACAAAGTACGTTCATAGTCTTATAGATGAAGAAATAAAGAATGGGATTCCATCAAAGAAAATTATTGTAGGTGGATTCTCTATGGGTGGTGCTCTAGCTATTTATGCCGGATTAACATACAACAAACCTCTTGGTGGTATTATTGGTTTATCAACATTCCTTTGCCAAAGAGACAAAATTCAAAGTCAGATGACAGTTAACAAAAACGTTCCAATGTTCCTTGGTCACGGAACTGATGATTTTTTGTTACCCATTCAAATTGGTAGGATGACATATGAGAAGTTAAAAAGTTTTGATCCAAATGTTGAGTTTAAAGCATATGAAGGAATGCAACACTCTTCATGTCAACAGGAAATGGTGGATGTTCAGAACTTTATTAAGAAAACTTTAATCTGAGATTGTTTATTTTATTTGTAGCTGTGTTATGACTATTGTGTGAAATAAATATTTTTATATTTCTTTAAATTTTATAAGTAAATTTACTTTATTTTATCAAAACTAAATATTAAAAGTTATTTAAATGATTGAGATTAAATTGTTTTAAAGAGGAAAATATTTGTCTTGATAGGGAGAAATATATTATATTTAAGTAATGATAGCTATTTTTAGATTCTATTGAAATCTAGTAATTGAAATTAATAAAGAAATTATATGAAGAAAGTAAACATTGAGGTTTCAATTTATAACAAGAATTCTCATGTCAAGAGAGATTTAATTTAGAATGAAGTATAGTAAAAATAGAAGGAATCAGCAAAAAATTACCCTATTTTCCAATGTATATCGTTTAAAATTTTAGTAGCTTCATAAAATTTTATTTAATGTTTTTCTTATTTAACTTCAATAAATGATAATAGATAAGCAATTTCTTAGAATTCAATTTCATTTGTATTTAACAATCATTCATATTCGTTTTAACAGGATTTCTTTTTTTTATCAAATTCTGGTACGAGGATTAATTCTAATTCATAAACAATAGTACTATGAAAATACAGATTCTAACGAGTTAAATATATTTTCCATAAATATTATTTTCTCAATCATAAAAAAACTAGCCATCAAATATTTGATATTTTGATGCACTTAAAATTGTTGACAACAAAAAGGTGCTGAATTGGTAATAAACTTTTTTCAAGAACTACTTTTTATTAATTGCACTATTTTTTATTCAACCATTTCATCTAACGATTTTTTTAACAAGATTCTTAAATTTCATCTTGTGTAATCATAAATTTTTGATAAATATTTTTCATATATATGTTTAAATAAAATATTATCTTACATTTTAATTAATTATTCACATAATGTATAATATTTGATTTCAATTGATAGATATATATAAAATTAAATATTTCTATGTATATTTACATCAAGTCAAAAATAGTTATAAAAAATTTCTAAAAATTAATACCTATTTATTGAAAATTTACACATTTTTCTTTTTAATGTTTTTAATAACTCATTTATTGGATGAATTATTTATTTCTAACTTATACTTAAGAATAATAGATAAGTTGTCTTATAAAATATGTTAATAATATAAATTATAAAATATCCTACTAGATAATTAATTAATTTTTTTTACAATTTTACAAAGTACAAATTTAGTGTATAAATTTATAATTAAAAGTATATTATAAAAAGTTTTATAGATTATTATCTGAGAAAAAAGTATATAATCTTCTAGACATGCTTCTTATGTCATTTCTTGTAATAATTCCTATTTATTTCTTTAATTGGCAATGTATATACATGAATGTCTTGGAAAGACTTAAAGTAAAAAATTACTTTGGTTAATTAATACGAATTTTTAATAAATTAGAAAATTACTAAAATATAGTATCTAAACTGTCTATGATAATCTACTATCTTTAATAATATGTTTACTTCTATTAAAAAAATAATAATTAAATATTAGTCAGCATCAGTAGCCTATAAATTTTTCTTTTTTACTCCTTTTCATGATACCCATCCGTATATTTTATATTATTTTTATTTTATCTAAACATAAGATTCTCATTTTAAAAAGTTGCAATTTCGAGAAATATATTTTAAAAAGTTTTTGTTACTTTCATTAACTTTTTAATTTTCCATTTACTTATTATTTTTATTTTTTCATTATTTATTCTTAATAGATTTTCGTTACGTCAAAACATTCCTAATAAAGTTAAGGATTGGTAATTTATATTACTGTTGAGTTAAAAGCTTCCTATAAATTGTATTAACACAATTTTCTACTTATTTTTAAACTTGATTTTTTTTTTCCATATATTGTAATTTTTTTATATTAAAAAAGATTAAAATATGTATTTATTTTAACGTAATAAATGAATGAAATTTTTAAAATATTGTATAATTGTTAATTTCCTTTTTTAAAACTTTTTATTGAAAATAAAAGTAATTATCTTTTATTAAATATTTTAATTTTGACTTTAAAATTCTTTTTTATTTACCGAAAACATGAACATACCAATATTTATACATTTTCTCCATCATTTAAATAAATATATCAATTTGGATTAATTTTTGATAAAATTTAAACAAAATATGTATGAGATGATCAATTTTAATTTACTCAAATTATATTTCACAGAAGCTTAACAGTATTAACTACATCTTTATATCAATTTTTTTCCTTAAAATACCATTAAAAAATAATCTCTTATTTGGAGATTCAGTTAAAATTTATTATATATATAATTACCATCTTTATTCTTTTTATTTAAATTTTTATTAAAAGCATACCCCTTCATATTAAATGTATCTTATTAAATATTTTCAAGAAAATATAATATACATTAAAATAATTTTCATATACTTTCATTGAATTTTGTCTTACAAATATTAATAATAAAATATTTATCTCTCTTTTTTATTATACTTCATTGATTAAATTAAATTTTATAACTATATCTTTACAATATTTTCATCAAAATTCTACTTGACACTTCTTTTAATATTCACTTACATTTTCTACATACTCTTTTCTATATAGATACTCTAAATTTTATGCCAAATAATATTATTTCTTTTTATTACATTTTTTTCTTACATACCAATATTCTTATTTTTAAAAAGGAAAAAATCTTTTATTTTTTATTAAAAAAACAAACTCCCACAAATGGCATTTTTAATCACTCATTAATGCTAAAAGATTATTTTATCATTATTTTCTTTCTAACAAACATTTTGAAAGGTATTAATTTTTAAATAATGAGTATCAAAGATTAAATATACGAACATCAGTGCAGAAATTATTATTTTGTAATTAAAACAATTATAATATTTATATAGTATATTAGTAATAATTAAGAGGTTTTAAACAATCATCTAAAAAACATATCTTTTTTAATATACATCTTCAAATTCAAAGGGTTAATTAATTCCTATACAAAATATATATAAATTTTTAATTAAAGTAATTATAAATGTTATATATTAAGTGCTATTGTCTTTGATAAGTATTATATCATTAAGCAATATTTTTTAATTATGAAAATGTTCTGATATTTTATCAATGTAATTGTACATATTATTTATTTTTATCTTTTATAAAACATTACATTAATTATTTTAAAAACAGTTTTTTATTTTCCTGTTATTTTATTATTAATAATTCTATTAAATAGATCATTCTATAGATGAAAATAAGTATAATTTTATTAATAATAAAGGATAAGCTATGCTAAAACTTTCCTTTTCCTTATTATGTTCTAACAAAATGAAATTTATTTTTAAAACCATATGTTTGTCTATAATGCAAGAAGTTAATTTCCCCAATTATGAAATATTTATTCAACTATTTTTTTTTATAAAAAAACTTTCTATTCATATGCAAATGATATCTTAAAATGAAATAAATAATTAAAAAAAGGTATTCCCAAATGTATTAGTTACTAACAAGTATAACATAAACTTTTAATAATAAAGTTGAAAACTTTACCATTTTTTTAAAACATTTGTTGTATTATAAAATAAAATTATTTTTAATTATTAAATATCCTTATATTCTTTAATATTTTCCATTATTTATTTCTAATTTTCCATAATTAAAACTTTAAAATATACCTAAAATATTGAAAATAACATTAATTATTAATGTAGTAAAAAAATTGTGAAGTAAAAACAATGCGATATTGTATTAAATAAAATTAATTTACAAACTTTTATGTAAAGTAAGTTTACGTACTTTGTCTAATGTATTTTTTTAGGAATAAAAAAAAGTATCTTTTAAAAAAAATTATCTATCTCATGGAGTAAAAATGCATTTGTCTGGAAGTATATCTCATTGGTATCATAGAAACTAATATTTCTCCATGAAAATTTTAACTTTCTTATACATAACAAATACACACATAAAATTTGACATAATTGATTCTCAAGAATAATACAATATGTCATAAATTATTTTAAATGTTAAACAAAAAAGGGAAATTATATTAATAAATTTATTAATATTTATTAACGTCACAAAACTTTATTAAAAATTTTAAATACCATTAAGTTAAAATTTTCCCCATATATCATATCTTTAACATCATTAAAATTTGACATAATAACTTTAATTAAAATTTAATATTCCATAACAAATATATGTCTTTTTTAATAATTAATATTTTAGTAATTATCATACTTTAAATCTCTCTTCATTTAAATATCGTAATAATTAGCTTATAATACTTCTCTCATTGATAATTCAAACCTATTTCTAAGTATTACTTTTTATCAAATATCAAAGAACATTCGACTATTATAATTATTAACCATTTCCTTCATATAATCTTTTTACCTCATTTACCAATTTTGTTTCACAATTCATGTGATTATCATTTTTTTACGCTTAAACTTATTTTAATATAAGTAAATTATTACAGAGTAACAACAGTCCACAATATATCTATTTAATACGTTAAATATATTTTATATACATATATATATATAGTCTTATGTAACAGTTAAAAAAATTTTTTTCTTCTCTTTATATTAGCTTATATCCTTCACTCTCCACTCCTACGACTCCCCTTTTTTTATTGTTGTGAAGAAAAATTTATGTAGGAAAACCTTTATCATGTGATAAGAGTTTAAATTTAATTATATCCTTTTTTATTGAATTCCTTAATTTATATATTTTTCTCCAGACCTTCTGTAAAATTTTTTCCTCCTAATTCCAATCTCCTTATATATTTTTTATAGTTTATAGTCAAAGAATTGAATAATGACTTTTATTTTAATGATTACTCATTATCCTCAACTAACTTTTATTTTTATAAACATTCATTTATGTACTTTTTTTAATAATAATAGGAAAGACAAAAATTTATTTTACGTTCACAAAAAATGACATTTCGTCTTCTGCTTTCTAACTATTAAAAATATATTATTGTAATGACATTTTTTTATATAAATAAAAATCTTTCTACAAGAACACTCTATTAATATTTATATATATACATATTTTTCTGTATCCAAAAATCAACAAACTTTTTAATGTTAACATTATCATTCATTGAATGTAATATATATTTAACAATAGAAAAAGAAAATAAATATTCAAGTCCTTGTTTCCTTTATTATTTTTTTTTTCATGAAATAGAGCTTCACTTTTTTTAAATATAATATTTTCCTTTTAATTTATATTTTAACATTCAAAATATACTTCTATTTCATTGAAAGTTATAGTTTTGTTTTAAATTAATTTATTATTAAAGATAACTTTTTTCTTCTTTTACCTTATCGAAGTAGACTGTTTTCCTTTTTATTTTATTTTTTACATGATGAAAAAAAAACATTAATATTATTTCGATATTTTCAGTTTAGTACAAATTATTCAACGGCTCTATTATATTTTTACAAACTATTCTATGATATCAAAATGTTTTCATATTTATAATTAAAAATTTTTGTTTTATCATTAATCTTTTTTCAATATTTTTCTTTCCAATTTTCTTATTAATAATTCCACACTCCATATGACTAACACATTCCCTTATATATTTATCTTTAATTTTGTTAATAGAACTTCATTCAAATTTCTTTAATTTTTGTTTTTTTATTATAAATAATATATATTTTCAAAAAAGAGATTAAAGGTGATACAAATACATATATTTAAAACCCTATAAATTTTGAAGATTAACTTTTATATATTTTTAAATTTTCATTCATCTTATCTTTAACTTTCGAAATTCTTCTATTTATATTATAATATACTTCAAATATAAAGGTTTCCCATTTTATATAATCATTCATTTGATATTAAAAACTTTTTTCATCGTCTAAAAATTCTATCATATTTTTTAGATTTCATATTTTCTACATACATAAACATATATTTTATATTAACTATTCATATTTGAAAGCCAATGTGCCTGCTCCTTTTTTAGAAAGGAGCTAAATCAGATTATTCAAACTGACCAAATCTAAATTTATCCAAATGTTATTAAAGCTTCTTCCATGTAACTGTTCCTCAATTAGTGAAAGCCAAACGTATGTTATTGATAAGTCTTTAAAAAAATATGTATAAAATCTTTGATAAAAAAGAAAGCAAATAAAAGGCATTTAAAATAATATATATAGATAAGATAAGTACATTAGACTTTTAATAAATCTACAAACAATTAACGATGATGTGATAAAAAATAGGAAGAAAAAAAAACATACACACACTATATGATAAAATCAAAAAAAGATTGGAGAGACAATGTATTCCTTCTCTAATGAGGCTTCTTAAGCCAATACTAATGGCATAAACCTTTCATAATTAGAGCATTGGAATTCATTAGTTTCTCTCTATCATCGTTATAAAAAATATGCTTCTTTGGCTTATTTTTTTTAGTTAATGAATGCACTTTATAAGATTAAAAATATTTCACCAACTTATATACTAAAATTTTAAAAACAAAAATTTTATCATTTATATTTTATATTTTTTGCATAATGTGTCTCGCTCGTTTTAGATTGGCTTCTCATAAAAATGAAGGTATGAATCAAGGCTCCACAGGTATTGATAGAGTTACCGACAGGTAGGTTTTCATTTTATTTTTTTAAAACTTTTTATGAAATAATTGTTAAAAGAAATTTTTCTATAATTATCTTTTAACTTTTAGTTTGCAAACTTTTTTTGTAAAATATAAAAATTTTCAATCCAATTTTCTTTATTATATCTAAACCTATTATCATAAAACACTTTTTCCCTTGTTAAAATGAAATTATTAATTAATAATTTGAAAAAATAGCATGCTAAATATTGCATTTACAGTATAAAAGTATATGAACACCTGAAATAAAATAATATTTTTATTGGTTACGTCAAACAAATAGTATAAAATATTTTATTACTTCTAATAAATTTTATATATTACATTTTAATACACTTGTATATAGAGGTAGAAAAAAAAAGATTTTCATAGAATTGGTAAAACTTTGTTGTATTGAAAATACAATTTTTGTAATAATTAATTACATTTATGAAAATTATACTATAAACAATATTTCTATTTTTAAGTATAATGATGAGGTTAATTAAAGAAATTATTGCAAAACGTCCAGGTTGTTTATTAAAAATTACTATTAAAAGCATGCCAAGCATACACTAACATCATATTTTAGAATGTCTTATGATGAAGTACAAGCTTGGGGACAATCGTTTGAAAGATTAATGAACAATAAAAGTAAGCTTTGATATTTAATTTATTTTTTTCTTTCCCTTAAGTATAATAACAAAAAAGACTATTTCTTAACTCAAATATTCTTTTACTTTCAGTTGGACAGAAATATTTTGCTGAATTTTTAAAATCTGAATTCTCTGATGAAAATATTCTTTTTTATCAGGCATGCGAGGAACTAAAACGTGAAAAAAATGTTGAAAAAATTGAGGAAAAGGCTCGTATTATTTATGAAGATTTTATTTCAATTTTATCACCAAAAGAGGTTTCTTTAGATTCACGGGTTAGAGAAATTATCAACAATAATATGGTCCACCCTACAGCACATACTTTTGATGAGGCACAAGCACAGATTTTTACGTTAATGCAAAGAGATTCATACCCAAGGTTTATTGCTGGACCTGTTTACAAAAGTCTAATTAGTAGTTACGGACATATGGAAGAGCTTTAAATAAACAAACACCAACAACAACCAAATATGACTACTAAAATTGTACAAAAAACACAAGAAGTCAACCTTTGATAATTATAATGGCATTCCTAAGTTTATAATAATTGTATAAAAACTTTTATTATTAACTGAAATATTATATTTGATATAATATCATATATTAATCAAATATTTAAATAATTTTTTTTGTTGTTAATTGTAAAGAAACAAAATATCTCAAAGATATTTTAATTCCCTCATCAATTTTAATCATTAGAATATAATATGTAAATTGTTAAAATTATCAAGATTTATTGTAGAAAAAAATATTATATTAAATGGATCTCTTGTTTTTTTTTTTTACTTTTATCAAATGAAATCGTTGTTGGATGACTAAAAAATGATTATCTATATCAATTTATTATAAATAATTAATATTATTAATATTCAAGAATTATTTCTCAATTAAATTTAAAGTATTATACTCATTATATTAAACTTTTATATATATATACATACTAATTTTTTTATTCCTCATATACTAGTTTTGGTTATAATGTTAATATTTGTGTGATTAGATAGAAGTTTCTACAAAAAATAATAATTATATATCTATCATATTGATGTTTTTCTTTACCTTATTGTATATTTCTCTTAAAATAATTCCCTGGCCAAATTATCTATCAAAAACTTCTTCAAATTCCATTTAATTTTCTCTTGATTCATCTAATATTGCATATGAACTAGTTTTCCTTATAAATTTATATACGTTCAAATTATATATATTTTCAAATGAATATTATATTATTATTTATTTAATTTTACATTTTTATATATCCTTACAATTTTATGATTTAAGATATTCTTTTATTATTGATGATATAACATATATTAATTTTCTTTAAACAATTCCTCTCCAAAATCTAATAAACATAAATAATTTGACCTGGAGAAATCCTAGATATCATATATATTAATAAAAATATATCTTCCCTATCATCAAAAAGACTTTCCATATCACTGTGAATTTTTATATTTGGGGATAAACAAAATTTTACATCAAAAGGTGATATGATATATCAAATAATTTGTCAAAGATGAATGAATATTTTGGTTTTATGTATTTTCCACAAACTTTTTATTGACATGATTATTACAAAATTTGATAATATATTTTTAAATATATAGGACAACCCAAAAGACACAACATAACTACTACTACTATAATCATTTTGAATGGGAAATTTTTATTGTTGTCATAATTAAACATTTAATAAGGCATTCACGACACATTCAAATTCTCCATTTTTATGTGAAAAATCAAAAACAATACCTTTAAGTTCAGGAAAAAGATATTAAATATATATACATATATATATAATCAAAAATATTATTACATAAATTTTATAATAATTATTTATTTTGTAATATAGAATTTTTCGAAAAAAGAAAACCCCTCTATAATAAAAATATATACCGTTTCAATCAAAACTTACATTTATCCTCCATTTTCTCCAATAAACATTAATTATCCCCCTTTTTAAACTAAAAATTTATGTGTTCACAAATTATATACAATTCATTTAAAATCCCCCATCAGACATCAAAAATATAAATTTACAATAACTTTTAAATAAAATACTTATTTGAAAATGTTATGACATAAACTGTAAATTTTCATAGAAGTGTCTGAACTTTCTCTATATTTTCAATTCACCTTTGTACAAGAAAAATAAGAAGGTAGAAGAAGAAAAGATGACGAGTAGGTAAAAAAAAGATAAACTAGTTTGAGGAATCACAATAATACACAATATTCTTTTTTATTCATCATTTTCTTTAATGTCAATACAATAATAATATTACATTTTCTGACCATTGGAGAAAAGAAGAATATAATAAGTATGAAGATGGAGAGAGAAGAAAGATGATGATGGTAAATGAAAAATATATATAATAAGTGTGGGCATATATCTTTCAATAATATATATTGTATTTATATATGTATATGTAACATACTTCAAAATCTTTTTCTAAAGATAACTGATTAAAGTTGATTGTTGCGTAATCTTTTATTCATTTAATTATATTTATATGTATATTAAACATATTTTAAGTAAATACCTTTTCTTCAAAATTTCTATATAATAAATCTCCTTCAAAATCAATTATATGGTTCTGTGTTTTGTGCTAATCGGATCTCTCTCTCATTGACTTATTATAATCAAAATTTTTGTCCTCAACTGTATTTTATTTTAAAGTATTTTTATCTTCAAATATTTATGTCGTTCTCTTTCTTTATTATTATTTTTAAACTTTTGTACATACATTTTAAGTTCTATTTATATCAAAATTCTTTTGGTCAAGTGACTCGTTATGCACGATTTCTTACCAGCATGATCCTATTATTTTATTACTTTTATTTACCAAAGTAATTGATTTTTTTTATGAAAATAATTATTCTATTTTTACAAAAATAGAAGAACAATTACAATTTATATCAATATTAATTTCTTATATATGTCTTTTTTATTATACATTTTTTTTTATTAATATTTAATTATATTCTGTAATCACAAACTAATAAATTTTCCTCTCTTTACCGTAATAAGCTAACAAAAAAAAATATTACGATCAAAAAAGGGAATAAAAAAATGTTTGAATAAATGATAGGAAAAATGTTTGTAAAGATATTTTAAATTAAATTCTTCTCATAATTCTCCATATTTTTATTTATATTTGAATGTTACTTTTTGATTGAAATTGAAAGCAATTATAATCGTAAACAACTATATATTTTAAAGTTCATTGTATTTTACAAAATTTTGGTCATCCTCACAACTAACTTTTTACCTTTTTGATAATAACTTTTCAATCACCATACATTGATAATATCCTCTTCATCAAATAGGAAGTGGAGCAATCTTTACTATAACTATATCTTCATGGTATTCTGGCTATATATATTCATCCATATAAATATATATACAAATATTACTATCTTCTTTTTCTTTCTTTTTACCATTCTTATATCCAATCCCACAATTATAATACCCTTATTAACTATTTTAAAGTGTTTCTTTCAAAATTACATATTCTTACCTATATTTTTCAATTGATCTATATATTAATACTTTTATATTATTCATTTACATTTTATTACTCCTCTTTTCCATAAACATGGATAATAATTATTTACACTTTCTATAATTATATATACCTTAAATTAAGTAATCTACCTCTTTTTCTTTTCTTTAACTTTTTCTTTTTTTTTTATTTATTTATATTGTCTAATGGTCATTCTTATATCTAATATATATCAAATTTCTGTTTCGTTACTTTTATCATTTATAAATCTTTTGTTTCAATATTCTATTTTAATCTATTTTTTTTATTTTTACAATGAAACATATTACTCTTATTTCTTTTTTTGTATATCTACAAAAAATACAATATTATAATCACAATTTTTTTTTCATATTTCTGTCTCATTCATAACCTATCACTTCTGGTTGTTTTTATTTTTCATCAAATTATTTATTATAATTCCAATAAATGTCTTTTTTTTAAAAGATACCAATTCAATTTTGTTTATTGGAAAATATTATATATATTTCATTATATATCTTCAAAAAATTGTATTGTATAAATTACACCATATCATATATTATTTTTAATGATAACTATCTCTTCATTGATTCCTTACCATGATTTTAATTGTTAAAACTAAATTTATACTTTCTTTTAATTGATCATTTTATTAACTTATTATCAATTTTAAAATATAAGTTCTTTTATTACAGCAAATATATATTAAAATCTTTTATTATGACATGATATTTAATTGAGTTAAATAATGATAATAGTATTGAAAAAGGGGTTTATTTCATATTAAGATAGTTGTTTAATATTAGATATCTAAAAGTATTTTAATTAACCTTTTTTAAAAATTGATATTTCTATTTATTATATTGTATTATATGTAATATATATAATTTATGTCGTCATTCAAATTTATTTTTATAAAAAGAATTACCATAAATGATATTTTTATCAAAATAACGAAGTTTATTTTATATTAAATAGTAAAAAAATTAGTGATAACTTAAAATTTATAATTTTTCCTACATGTGACTTTAATTTTTCCATGTATAATCAGATGTAACTTTTTCATAACATCAAAAACATCTTATTTATTTGTGATGGTAAATTTTCTATCATGCACATACCTTTTATTTTGTTATAAAATTTCTATTAAAATAATCTTAAAATATCTTTGATTTTAAGATATTTTCTTTTATATACAAATCATACCCTTAGGCCCTTCTAATAACAATTATTTTATTTCCCCCCTTTCCTTCTATAAACTTTATTATCAAACACTTCAATTATCATGAAAAATAAAAACATAAAGCGAAATTAATTGCAACTTTTAAATTTTATCAATGATCATCAAAGATACTACAAATTATACTCTATCTATCTCCTCTTCTCATCATAAATCACATTCACCGACCGAATTTTAAAATCACCTGTTTTGTAAGATACTTATTTTCATAATTTTTATCATCTTAATCTTCTTATATATATTAGAATATTCTACAACAATATTAAAAAATATATATAATGCATCATCATCTTAAATAATTTCTATTTTTTTATTCTTTCCTCAAGAAATAATATGGTATTATGGACTATTTAGAAAAATACCATATCTATATTTTATAAATTTAATAAAAATAAATTCTTTTTCACTATTCCATTGATACAAAAACAATTTATATTATATAATAGTATTTAGTTATTATATATCACATATTGTTATAAAAGAAGTTAGATATGAACTGTCATCAGTATGCAATTTGTCGGTCCTGAAAATAGTAAGAGTGTTTTTTTATACAATCATTAACTCCTCCTACTCATCCATCTCCCCCGATCTCCCAAAGACCATAAGTAATAATAAAATAAAAATTTTTATTTAATGGAAGCTCTTTTACTTATAGACATGTTTGTCTGATTGTCTTCTCTCAAAATCGTGACCACCTTTTTATCGCTTCTTCGTGTGTGCCCACCCTTCATCTGTGTTCTGCCCAATGAAAACCGGTCTTCTGATGCGTTGATTTGCTCCTGCGTCGTAGTTTTTAATTCTTCACCTTTTCTTCTATATATTGTGTCCAGCTGCCAAACCATCGCTCCTTGATAATAAAAATATAATAAAATTATATAATTTATTTTCGCAAAACTTTTATATAAGCATTTTCTATCTACAAATTTTTACAATAATACTACATATCATACATACATACACTCATACACGTACATACAAATAAATTTTTCATATACAGAGTGTTATGAAGGATTTTTGAAGAAAATTTACTCTCCTCTTTTTCTTCTTTCTTCAAACATCCCAATATATTTGTGTGTATGTGTGCGCAGAAATAAATACATATCTATACATACCACATCTAAATATTATTATATATATATTATATATAATATATCTTTGCGCACAAAATACACACCTTTAAATATAAAATATAAAACTAGAGGAATGATCAAAACCGCTCTCTCTTCTAATATATATAAAATTTCGCACAAATAATATAGTATGACAACTGAAGGAGAAGAAGAACATACACTTACTCTACTGGTTTTTCGAGTTTAGTCTCTTCTCTACTACCACCAACCGTCTACAGGGTTCTCTCCTTCGGCACCAAAAGGACCGGATCATCTAGTAATTGTAGTAGTTTCTATAAGCCTGTTTTGCCTCCCAACACTTCATGATACATGAACCTTCTCCATTTGACCTTTAACTATCCTTTTCTTTATATTTTTTATTATTGTTATTATCATTACCTGTCCTTGCCATACTTAGATTGATCTATCTTTCTATTTTTACTGCTATTTTTATTATACATATTTAATTTATATATATTTTTTCTAAAGTACTAATAATGCCCTATCACTATCTACAATTATTCTTCTATAATGCTTCATCAACATACATATTTCATCATCTATCCATATTTTCATTTCATCATTTTTAATTAAAATTCTTTCTATAATCAATTAATATATCATGGTCCTACAAATATATTAACAATATTATGCCAAATATCATATACAATACGAAATCGATGTTAAAACAAAATAAAAAAATGTTTAATGAAAAAGTTATTTTTATCAAGTATAATAATCTTTTATATAATATCATTATTATTCTATTAATTGCAGCATTCAATAAAAAATTTATATTATAAATCTATATACATAATTTAATATTAATTTTTTCTTGACTTCTACACAATACTATTATATTTATATATTTATTTATCTAATATATTCTCTTGACTGTCTACTAATTTTCTTTTTTTTTAAAAAAAAGAAGAAATCTACTTGGCAATCATTAGGCCAACAATAAGGATAATGAAGTTTGGTGCTTACGAATCATCTACGGTACTTGCACCAACATCAACAATGTCTTCACAATTTCAACTAGAACCATCATCTGTTATCAAAACAGCACCTCCAGGTTCAAGGCACCTTGATTTGATGTCTGGTAAGGGTGATGGATTTGAGTTAACACAATTATCTAATCAAAATCTTTCTGATCTGTCAAAAATGCAACCAATTGAACATTATTATCAAATGCCAAATTATTCTCGTGTATATACTGATTATGCTATAGCTGGTCTTGCCACGGGACAACAACAAAATACAGTTCTTCAGGGTGGTAATCCAAATCAAGGTCATAATACTATTTATTATCCAGCTGCAGTATTTCCATCTAATGCTGCAGCAGTTGTTGGTGGTGGTCTTGGTGGTGGTGGACAACAGGACTGGCAAAGAGTTACAGCACCAACAATGGTTGATCAATACACAACAAATGTCGTCTATCCAAGAACATCAACAATACAATATCATCATCAGACTCAGGATCTCAATCAACAAGATCGTTTATTTAAACAAGAATTACCATCACCTGTTGATTCTGGTATTGGTACAGATTTATCGTTATTATGTCCAAAGGATGATTTTTATATAACATCACAACCACAAATACAACATGTCATCCAAAATAATGTACAAACATCAGATTGCCATCAACAAAATGGAATTGATAGAACTTCAGATCGATTGATGTCACATCGTGAAAGTCCTGTTAATATTCCTAAATTACATAATACCTTAGGTTTTCAGTATGTTTTAGAGGCACCTATTAGTACATCAATTAGAAAAGAGGACGATAGAATGACTTATGTTAATAAGGGACAATTTTATACTATCTCTTTAGACTATCTCCATGATCCATCTAAACCATTAAAAAGTTCAACAGTCAAAGTAAGTCAATTTATCTTTTTTTATTTATTACATATCTATTATCCTATATATTTCTTTGTCAAAAACTTTTTTTTTCCATGTTGTTCTAATTTTATTATAAATTACGTATACAATATAAATTTCTAATCATTTATAGAGTATATTGATGGTTGTCTTTAGAGAAGATAAAACATATGATGAAGAAATTAAAACATGGCAATTTTGGCATGGACGTCAACATTCCTCTAAACAAAGAATAATGGAAGTTGATTCAAAAAATTCATCTGGTATCATTGGACAAATAGAGGAGGTTGCCCATAATGCTGTTCAATTTTATTGGAATCCATCAGAGACTTCTGTTAAAGTATGATTTTAAATTATAATATAAAAATTTAAACTTATTAAAATGTTTTTATTTTTAAGATTAGTATTGCTGTACAATGCCTTTCAACGGATTTTTCAAATCAAAAAGGTGTCAAAGGTCTACCACTTCATATACAAATTGATACATATGATGAAGGTGATGATGGTAAGATACCTTTTCATAGAGGTTTTTGTCAGATAAAAGTTTTTTGTGATAAGGTAAGTTTTAAATTAATATCCTTATTTTTTTCTTTTTTCCCTTTGCCTTTTTGCACACCAATTTTTCTTATTTTGGTTTGTCATATTTAAAAAGAGACAATTATAATATCATATTTTACCATCAATTTCAAAAAGGAGTAAATATATATAATGTATTTTGACAATCTTAATATACTACTTAAATTAATATTAGTATTATATAAATATATGTATTTAGGGAGCTGAAAGAAAACTTCGTGATGAAGATAAAAGAGCGCAAAAGCGCAAAATTACAGGTAGTTAAGAGTTTAAAATTTTTATTAAATACTTTATAATATAAACGGTTTAGAAAATGTCTTGTCTTTATCACTACATACTAACTTATGTCCAAAAATTATTATAAATAATAATGTAATTGAAGTATAAAAAAGTTTTATTTATTACAATTATATGTATAAATGTAAGATGAAGTGAAAAGTTAAATCAATAAATGAAAAATAAAAGTAACATCAATAAAATATAATTTAGTAATAAAATATGATAAAGAATTAAAATATAAAGAGTATATTAATTCAATTAACCCAGCTTTTTTGTACAATCCAACCTTTGAACTGGTTAATTTTTTCCATTTCCTGTCCCTTTTTACACCTTCATGTCAACTAAACTAGTCTAATATTTGCTTTTATCAAGTTTTCAATTATGTAACTAGATTCTCCATCAATAGCATTTGAACATGTTTAAGTAAAACAACATATAACCTATCTTTTTTTGCAACCTGTATCTGTAATATTATGTTATATTACGTAACGGAGAAGAATAATGCTTGTTTGACCTCTTCAAAAATTAATATATCCTGTCCAAATCAAATTTTAAAGGTTAAATATAGAAAAAAACAACCTTGTCTTGTCTTATCATTTTCACTTTTTATTTTTACCCCTTCCATTCCATTCCATTTATTTATTTATTATTATTATTATTAATAATTATTACTAACATTATATGTTTTATTTAGGGAGCTAATAGAAAGATGTTACATGAAACTAGAAGAGATGAAAAACGGAGAATGCAAGGTTTGTTTATTAAACGTCTTCTTATACTACTTACTAATATTTTATGTCTATTTACACTATTAATTAACATTTATGTTATATCATTATGTAAAAAAAAACCGTTAAAACTATTATATTTATAAAAAAATCTTTAAAAAAATTTTTCTTAAACAAAATCTTATCATTTTTTTTGCTGGTTTTCTAGGAAGAAAAAAATCTGACGGTGAATATCATGAACCATGTGATCGAAGTGAATTCTATCATATGAGTGATTTAGAAAAACCTGCGGCACTCTTTGTGGCGTCAGATGACTTTGATGCCTCATATCTGGATAATAGCTCTCTTAACTATGATGGTCTCTCAGATATGGAACCAATGGCAAAAAGGCCGCGAACAGCTGAAAGAGGTATGTTTACATCTATATCTATATAGTATTTTTATTTTATTTTTCTTTCTTTTCTCTATCATATACTTACCGTATACCCACATCTTTTTTTTATTTTATTACAATTTTTTTGATAAATACTTTCCTTTGACAAATATACACATTATTATCTATATGTTTGTCTCTTCTTCGTCAAACATAATAGTATAATATTTCATATATTTGTATTGGAAAAATAAAACAGTTATTTTAATTTCAATTTTATACAATACAAAGAATGTACAATATTGATAAAATAATAACAATTTTATATATCATTATCAAATTATATTTAAATTTTTTTGTTATTATTAACAATAAAATTTTTTTTAGTTATGATATATGTTCGGAAACGTGATGAAGCAATATATACACCATTACATATTGTTCCACCATCATTAGTTGGTTTGGTTAGAGCAATAGGTGAAAAATTTGGTATTGATAGTGAAAAAGTGACAGCACTCTATAAACAATGCCTAAAAGGTGTTACTGTTAAAATGGATGATGATATGTTAAAGCATTATTGTAATGAGGATACCTTTGTTATTGATATTGAAAATACTCAAGAAGATCATAATTATTATGCTGTAACGTTAACTGAAGTTCAAACAAATAATCAGTTTGTCAATCAATCGTAGAAGTATATATGTATATGTTAATATTTTTATTAATTTTAATAATTTTATGTGTTATCAATCGTTTTTTTTGTGGAAAAAATAATCTCTCAGTGTCTTTCTCCTGGCTTCAGAAAAATGTTTATTAAATGTAAAAGAAGTGTTTATCAAAATACTACTATTGAATGTAAAGAAATGAAAGAAAGTACTTCATTATCATTATTAGAAGACGGGTCGCAAAATGGCCCTTCAGGATTTGTAGAAAAAAATGTTCGTGTTTTTTTAAAGGAATCAAAGATGTTTTGTATTCTTTTTACTCATGATTTACAATTTTCCTTATATATACATTAAATGTTACCAGTCTCTCTAATCAAAACAAACTAATATTTTAATTATACATATTTGAAAAACAATTTATATATATATAAATACAAAAATTTGGTGAAAAATCGCCACCCTGTGAATAATAACAAAATTTAACTCTACATTATAAAGAAATTATCATTTATTTATTTTTTTAATTATTAATTGATAAAAAATAATTAAAGTGAAAAATATATAGTTTTATTGTGTGTATGTGTCTTTGGATCAAAAGTTTTTTTTTATCATTGTTGTAAATAATTGTGTTTTGGAGGAAAAAATCAATTAATTGTAAATTGTAGTCTCTTTTTTATTAATATATATTTTTTTATATTATCACTTAATATGTTTTAACTAGATTTATTTAAAAAGTAAATTTCTATATTTGTATCTTTTTTGTTGTATATAATATATATCATTAAAAATCAAATCATATGATCTTTAAAAGGATTTATTTTTCATTTTTGACAAATAACTATTGAAGATGTAATATTTTTGAGATATAAAAATAAATTTTCCTTTATCATTATACAAATATTTTTATTTTCTGATATTTTTCATAAACAGGATTTAGTTGATCATATTGATGTTTAAGCTTCATTAAACAGGTTTCTGGGAAAAAATTTCTAAATAACAACACACCATCATTCTTATAATGGTCATTTCAAAACAAAAATATACAAATAACTTTACGTAACATAATGTAAATAACAAGGGATTGACAAAAATAATATTTCTATTTATTATTATAAAAAAGTTTTTCAATATCCATAAATAAACATACAATAAGTTTTTTTTATCCTTTACTAAAATTCAATCCATTACTTTATCGTTATTATCTCCTTCCATTATATCACTTTCCATCTCTTTTAAATCAGGAATTAACCTATTTATGATGCTTTCTTTTTCACTCAACTCATCATTTACCAAATCAAAAGGCTCAAATATTTTGAGCTCCCTTTCAGTGGAATGAATACTATCACTACCATGACCTACATTTCTTGTATCCGATAATGAAAAGGAATTTCGTAAACTTTCACTATTACCACTTTCTATCCAATTTTTAAATAATTTCGAGGGACCTAATATATTTCTCCATAATTTAACGGGATCATCCAATGATTCATTTGTTGTTGTTAATTTTAATGCAATCACGGGTCCACTATAAAAATAAAATAAAATATTATTATGGAGTATATTTTATTATTATTAATTGATGATAACGTTTTTATTGGGAAAAAAAAAGATAATTCAACTATCATAACATTATTAAATAAATTTAATATATCGCAAATTTTTTCATTTCTTATTAGTATAAAGTTTCCATAGAAATTTATGTTATCTTAGTCAAGATACTGTAGTAACGTCCTAAATTATTCTTCTCTATCCAAGAGATTAGGATGATTTTTGATGGATAAATATATTTATATTGATATATAACATATATTTAAATACCTTTTCATACTTTAAACAAATAAAATTAATTTTTAGAATTAAAAGATTTATCAAATCATACATAATTATTATTATGTATAGATATTTAATCTCAGATAACAATTTTCTTTCTATCCTGAACTATTTTAAATTTACAAATAAACGATAAAAGGTAAAGAGGATTACAATAATGAAACTTTTTACATTACTTTCATTTCTATACATACATAATCATCATCCTAATATACCTATTGAGGCATATCCTAAAGGATGATGTTAACAATTAAAATCTTTTATCTAAAACTCTTTGTTATATTAAAATTACTTAAATACAAATAAAAAATATTAGTCAAATTATTTCATATGACTAATCATTTTACTTATTTTAAAATAAAAATTAATGACTCATCAAATAGATTCTATCAATTGTTCTACATTCCATAGTATTTTTTTTACTTGAATTTGGTAAATTATAATAAAAGAATTAGATGTAAAGAAGTACATATAAAATAATTAATATTTCTTTTTTTAACTGTTTAATTTATTAGTTACATTATTTTTTTATGATGTCAAAAAGAAAGTAATTATAATTGAGAAAAAAGGAATTTCAAATTGAATTGTATATTCCTTAAAAGGCATATTATGTATATTTTGAATGACAAATAAAGTTTTAGTAAAAAGAAAATTATTTTGTTTATCATCTCTTTTCATTCAGGAAGTAATATAGTTATTTAAAAAAGATATTTACAATTAGAAAATGAATTACTTTCATTTACATATATACTTTCTTTTATGTATAAAAGTATAAAAATAACTAAACTATCACAATTAATTTTTAAAAATAAAAATTTTTGAAAAAGAAGAAAGGAAAGGAGAGAGAAAGAGTGAAAAAATTAAAGAAAATTATATATGTCTAATTATTCTTTCATAAATGTTATACTGTCTATTCACCATATATGTACATATTTTCCTTGATGTCACTTTGATAACAATCAAAGGATTTTTAATGTTATACTTGAAGTTAAAAGAAAATATTATGCATATATATTTATTTTTGTTAAAAAGAAATAAATATTTTCTTCTTCATCTCCTTTTCTTTACTCTCTCTCTCTATCTTTTTTTCCATTTTTAATAAATGTAGGGATCATCAATAGTAGAAATTTTTCATATTTATATACTCTTACCTGCATACATGTGTAATTAATCTGTTGTAAAAAAATTTACCTATACACAAACAAAAATATAATTACTACTTTTTTGCCTTCTTAATAAGTGATAAAAAATACTTTCATCTACTTTTCGACTCTTACCTTTATGTTCTTCATATAATTTTCCAGCTTCATCTCTCGATAATGTTAATCTCTTTCCTCCAACAATTGAAAGTCCTTCTCTCTCAATTCTTTCTATTACCTTCTAACAAAAAAAAATTAAAATTATTTTTTTAAATACAAAAAAAAGAATCATTTATTTAAGTGATCAACGAAAAAAGTCAAAAAGATATCTTCTTCTAAATGTACAAAAAGTTAACTACTTAAGAAATCTTAAAAATTTTTACCTCTTTGATCTTTTATATAATATACACAAACTCATTCTTCTTCTTTTGTCCATTAAATAATATTTTTATATCTCTTACTCCTATTCTTAACTTTTTAACCTTTCGCAATCCCTCTATACAATGAATTATATACTCAATTATAGTATATTATTATCTTTTTCAATTAAAAACTTTTTATATAACTAAAGAAAAGAAAATACCATTATATGGCTATTCATATGAATAATATAATACCATTTACTAACTACTAATATTTATAAAATTTTAAAAAGTAATAATACTTACCTTTAAAATAATAGGATTTGATGTGATGTCGGGTTTTAAAAGTGCAAACGTGTGACCACGACTGGGCAGTTGTCGAGATACCATTGATAATTTAACTCCAAGATGCATTATTTGTTGGTGCTGTCTTTATATCTCTCTATTGAAGAAAAAGAAAGAAAATGAAAAGTAGATAATTTGAGAAATACTTTATAATACAAAATTATATAGACAAACTTCTTATGTAAGAAATTTTATAATATAATTCAATGCACAAATAAGAGGGACCTTTTCTTTTTAAATAATTTTAATATTTAGTATATCATTGATAAGGAAAATTAATTGTTTAGGATAGTAAAAAAATTGATATATCAATTGGTAGAATGTTTATCATATTCTATTTATAAATATAAAATATAAGTATAAATCTTATATATTATTATAAATAATAAAAAAAAAAAGATATCTTTTTAAACTAAATTAAAACCTTCTTGTCCATGTTCCATACTTATTAGTAATCTTTTATACATCTCTTGAGTATCCTCAATTTTCGGTAAATCTAAAATATTAAAACACGTATGAGCTACAGGTAGTAAATTTTCAGGAATTGGTTGGATAGTCATTTTAATTGACCCTATACCTTGGATTGGTATCCTTGTTGATCCCATAAGAAATTGGAGGAATTTCTTTCTTTGTTCCAAATTAAATTCAAAAAATGCTTCCCAAAATGCTTTAATTGTTGGGTGATTAGGATGAAAAACATCTTTGTAAACTGTTGTATCTTTGAAGACCTGCCAATCATAACATTCATTACCAACAACTAATTCTTGTAATTCTTTTGGTTGGAAAAAGGGTAGTAAATTTAATGACATTACTGTTTTAAAGCCTTCTAAAAATTTCTCAAACTGTTTTCTTATCATTTCATCATTACCACCAATAGTTAATTTTCTTTTAACATACAAATTAACAAATTCATTCTTGTTTAGTTGTGTTACCGGTGTCCTGGCTCCATCGGGTTTTAATTCAACTTCAATCACCTCATCGAAAACTTCAAAATTAATTAAAAAATATACATTAAATACTTCCTCAAAATCATCTCCTTCATACTCCAACATTGATTGCATTGCTCTTCCCTCTGAGGGATGTAATTGTAAAAGATCATCTAAGTTAACTTCTTTACCAAGAATTAATTTGTATAATGCTAATGGAAAAGGAAAATCAACCAACACTTGATTGTATATTGATAATGCACAAAGGATTCCACAAAGTTTAAAGTTACTTAAGTCAGTTGGGTACCCTGAAAACCATACTAAATGACTTTCACTATCCTCTTTAAACATTCCAAAATAAGGTTGGAAAAGTTCTTTAAATACTAAAATGAAAAATTCCTTCTTTAGACCACCAGCATCTTCTCCTGGTTCACCTTCAAATGTTACGCGAAGTCCTTTAACTAACTGTTCTCTAGTTTTTGAGGCAATAAAATTAAGAGCGTCTTCTAATATATGTGTCCTTCGAATTTTCATCTCTAAAAATCTATCGTCTTCTATGAAGACAGGCAATGTTCCGACAAGTGGATTGAAAATATAATGTATTGTAGGTCCTGCATCATTTGCTGCTTGAATCCTTGAGAATTCTGACTCCAATTGAAGTAACTCAGATTTAGCAAGGGCATTCATGACGAAAGGAAATTGTGTCCAAAAGAAATGTCCATTGACTGGTTGACCGGAACCAGTTAAGAAATTAAAATAATCTCTCTTTATATCAACATAATCAGCTAAGTTATCAATGTAAAACTTTTCTATTGGAACTTTCGAGGTTTTATCGTTAACTTGTCTTAGAATATCTAAAACACCCAACATTTGTGGGATTCTGTGAACATATTTTTTATCGTCGTTGCAAACTAAACAAAATCCTATTGCACTAAGAATAACATGGATAATTCTCCTAAAATGTCGAGCCTGAACTTGGGACCACCATGACATTAAAATCTCTTTTGATTCATGTTCCTCTGTATATTGATAAAGAGCTCTCAAAAATGGTAATGTAACTGTAGCGAAAAGTTCATGATCTTTATCAACCATAACATGAAACCATGGAAGATATAAAAATAACCTTAAACTTTCAGCTGGTATATGACCATCAAAACTATAAATTCTCTCAGATTCCCAAAATTCTATTTGACACAAACTACTAACAATTGCATCAACAACACTATGATTAGCATCACGAAGTTTTGTTATTAAGTCAAAACTTTCCATAGCCTCATCTAAATTAATTCCATGGTTCTTAGCAGAACAATTAAATTTTCTGTCATCACTAAAAAGAAAACTACCATTCATTGCTGATATAGATGTAAAAATATTTTCAAGGACACCAATTAATTCAATGTTGTCGTTTTTTCTAATTAACTCTCTAACAGTAACAATATTTAAAAATCTAGGGACTTTTAGACAATTCGTCGCTGTATCAACAAGGGTACTTTGACATAGTGGATCTTCAATCATAAAACTTTGATCAACTCCAGCAAATATTGATGCAATATTGTTGTAATTTTTTAATCTCCTTGGCGTTATTTGTGTATTGAAACTATTTAAACCTAATTGACCATTGTTATTGGTCCCAAATGACCACACCTGTCCATTGACTAATGCAAGAGAATGTCGCCTTCCACAAGCGATAGCTGAAACATGTGATCCTAAAAATTCAGGGATTGATATTGGTACATCTTCACGTTCCTTTTTCCTTCCCAATCCACATTGTCCTGAGGAATCATTACCAAATGCAAAAACTTTGCCATCTTTTGATAAAGCTAATGTATGGCTGGAACCACAAGTAACATAAACAATATTCATTGAATCTAAATGTTTAATTCTTTCTGGTAAAGTCCTATTTCTGTAATCTTTATGTCCTAATTGTCCAAATTCATTATTACCCCATGAATAAACACCACCACTTGCAGTTAAAGCAATATAATATGTATCACCAGCAGCAATTTGTACAATAGGTAAAAATCCAATTAAATCAACAATTATGGGTTCTCTTAGTACTTTAGACATATATTCTCCCCATATCCATACAGTTCCAGCTTCAGATAAAGCCATAGAGGAAGATTTTCCACATGGAAGATTGGACAACCTCCGTAAAACTACATAATTTTCTTGGTAAAACTATTGTTTCATTGGGAAAATTGGATAAAATCTGTCCTCTTGAATTATCACCCCATCCAAGAAGTCTACCATCCTCCACAACAGCTAAATTATGATAAAATCCCACTGATATTGAAATTATTTTAGCTCCGACTCCTAAATTTACCGGATATATTGTATATGAGCCTAAAAAAAGATTGTTTGTTGTTTTTAAAAAAAACTCTCTAACCTTCTTCACTACATTCTCTACCTAATTGAGCATAGTGATTAGCACCAACACTCCAAACAGTACCATCATGACATAAAAAAAGAGTATGATCTATACCACATGCAATAGAAATAACTTTAACACCATGTTCATCAACAGGAACACCTATAACACGATTAGGTTCAATAAAACATTCAGTATCATCACGTATCTTAACACCGAATTGTCCATTATCACCATTACCAAAAGCATATAAACTTTTCCTTCTATAAGACATTTTCTTAAACTACCTTCATAAAAATGAATATATTTTGATATAAAAGTGTAACTAAGAAGTATTATGGATTCGTATAAACTTCTTATTCCTTCCTCCTGTTATAATTAACCACTAGAAGTATTGAAAAAATTAAATAAGCATAGTTTAAAACACGTTGTGTAAATGCTAAAATATCTTTAAACGAAAAATATCGTCGATAAGGGTGATTTCTGAAATTAAATGATCATGTAAACATGATATGAATGGTATCCTATTACTGATAAGTATAGAAATAGAATGTATGTTGTTATGGAACTTTTTTCACCCTTCTTTTTACAATTTTTTGGAAAAAAATGTTAGGAAAAAAATATTAAAAGTGGTTATTTTCAATAGGAACTTTTTAGGGCCCTTCAGTATTATTCAGAAGAAACAAAGGAATGTTGTTGCAAAATATGTTGTTGTTTTATTGGAATAAAGCCTCACACTTGAAAACACGTTAATGCTGTAGAAAACAAGCAATAAAAATAAAAATTTAACTTACTTTGTTTCTTATTTTAAATTTATATGGAATAATGATAAGCTATTCTTAGTAAAATTTGTTTACATGTTTGAAATTACATGAATTTAATTGTGATAGTGACTAACAAAAGTAAAGTGTGCTTGTTTCCCCTTGCAAAGGAAATATCATTTTGTTTTCAATTCTTTAAACATGATTTCAAATAATATGACTTATTGGTATTTTAAAGAGTTTAGTTATCTCTATCTCACATCGATTAGCCCTTTGCAAACATTAAAGCAAATTTTTATTTTTTATGTAGTTGCACTTTGTTAAGGTTAAATTTCATTGTTAAAATGTTGTTTATTCATGAATACATTGGATTTTGAGATTGTAATCTTCCAATAGTAATGGACAATAGGAGATTCAAAGAAAAGTGAGAAGTTGTGTTATCAATTTTGTGGTGATTTTAGGTAATAAAAATTTTTTTCGTTTATGTTCATTATGCCTATTTTTCTAATTTTCTTATTCAAGGAGATTTCATTCATAATAAGAACACTAAGGATTTTATCAGTACGCATGCTATGCAGATGACAAGGCTAGTAGTATATATTTATTTAGATTAATCATATATTTTTCTTCATTTAGCAATTGGCTTAAATTATTTATTTTATATTAGACTTGTAAATGCCTATTTTGCACCACTAGGGAGTTATATCCTAAAATACATTTGGTGTACTATTGAAAATGAATTTTTTTACTATATTTATTTATTATTTATATAATTATATTGTATATAATAAGCTAAATGATATTGGAATATGAATTAATGAATCAATTATGTAGTTTATTCTTGTTTTCTATAAATTTTACTTACGCCGACCTTTCGGTGCAGGTCTTGGTTTTAATTTGCCTTTTGGAGGAACTTTTCTTGGAATCCCCTTTCTACCACCTGCTGCTTTTTTTCCTTTTAGTTTTGATGCAGCTTTCTTTCCTCCAGGGGTAGTCTTCTTTTTCTGAGGAGTTTTTTTATTTCCAGCTTTTTTAACACCTTTCGTTGGTGCTTGTTTTTTATCTTTTCCTCCTTCATTATCATCTTCACATTCGCCATCATGGCCTTCATTATTGTGGTTTTCTCCCTCGTTGTAATTAGCTCTCTCACTACTCTCAAGTTTTTTATAGTTACTTTTATGATAATTTCCATTTTGTTTACTTTCTTCTTTATTAATATCTTTCTGTTCCTCTCCATCAGATGGATTTTCTTCATCCACGATATTTAAATCCGCAACTTCATTTTTACCTTTTTTACTACTTCTCTCCTGAATATCAAAGTCATCATCATCATTTTCAGATTTCTTATATCTTCTAATAATCAAGAATATAATAACTATAAGAATAACCGTTTCAATTAAACCAATAGAGAGGCAAATATAAAATATTATTGCATAAATGTGTGATTTTGGACAAATTTCTAATTTATTATTATTTTTTAAATCAACTGGATCTACCAGTATTAATTCCTCGTTTTGACTATTAAAACTCCAAGATCTGTTGACATTTAAAGATACCGATGTATTTCTATTTGAAGTGTATAGAGCATACGTTTTGGCAAATTCAATATTTTGAGAATCTTGAAAAGCAATTTCATGTTCTGTTTTGACATTATTCAAATTTTTTAAATTACCCTTCAACAAAGTTAAAATTTTGACGTATTTTAAGCTAAGATTCTCACAGGTTTCGTTATTTCCAATCATAAAAGTAACTTTTATTGCATTACCAATTGGAGAGCAATCGTTAATATTGGTACAATTTTTGTCTACAAAATATAGTTGATTTGTTTTTAAATAAATTATTCCTTTTTTATTTAAATATTTTTCTTGATCAAATTCTATTATTCCACCATACAATTCCAACATTATCTTTCCACTTTTATTAAAGTTTATAATAAAAATTTCCATATAAACTTTACATGTTGATTGTGTGATTTTTGTAAACTCAAAAGTAATTTCATAGTAATTGTTGTACTTATAATTTATTGTTTTATGTTTTTTATTATAACCATAGATTTGAATATCGTTATTTGAGACAAGCAAATTTGGAAATCCTACTTTTTCCATGATACTCTCTTTCTCAATAACTTCTCCATTATTACATGATGAACGTTGATTATCCTTTGAGTATACACAATTTAATTCTTCTTTATTTAGCTCACTAATAAAATTTTTTCCTGTATATAATCTCAAAATACCAATTTTACTATGTTTTTTTATACCATGTTTTGCGTTTAATTCCCAATTTTTATGACCAATATAAGTAGTTATTACTTTACCACTTAGCAAGCTAAAAAAATCTATAGTAGATTGCATTTTGAAACTTACTCAAATGCAGTGAAACTATAATTTAAACTTGTAATATAAATATAATCATTTATACTATCGTTATTTCCAAAATTGATTAGAAGTTGAAGAGTGTTCATCCAGCAATCTTTGTGAAGCTTCTTCAAACAAACTGGTTCATAAAACATTCCATTAAATTTATCCTCGTCTTTGGATGTCTTAAATGCATCTTCTACAGTACACTGAAAATATTTTATTTTTTCATTTTTACTACAAAAGCAAAACTTACATTGATTTGTTTGGAAACGATGTCATTAGGATTCCTATGCTTAGGTATAGAATTTTTATCTAACTTAATCATAGTGCATGGTTTCCCTATCCATGTTAAGAAATTATTAATTTTATCTCCTTTTAAGATTTTTCTTGAGAATGCAGGGAAAAAATTTATTGTTGAAGTTATACTATTTAAAGTTAACTTAATATCAATGTTGACATTATATCCAACTCCTTTTTGGATGTATGAATTAAGAGTATAGTCTATATGTTTTTCAGTGGCTCCATCGCCGATTTCCTCCGGATCCAATATATCTTCTCTCATTGATATTGTAAATACTTTTTCGTTAAAAGTGTATGATTTATAATAATAAATTTTATTATTTGAATACGTTCCCCTCCAACTAAGAGCTTGTTTTTTACCTGTTGAAGGATTTTTAATATTTGATAGAACAGTTAAGGAAAATATATTTAATGAAATGTCTTTCGAAATGAAAGAATTATGTTGTAAGAAGGTTATCTTGACTAGATTGGGAACAGGAATACATGATTCTGTAAAATATTGGTCATTATTTCTTTCTCCTTCAATCCTTAATCTTAAACATTTATTGGAAATATAATGAACTTTTTTTGTTTTTAATAGAATTTTTTCTCCAGATTTTTTAAATTCTACAATTCCACCAAACATTTTAATAGAATGTTTTTTATTTTTATCTGTAGTAACAAAAAATATTTCACTAAATAAAGATGAATTGTCTGGGGGATTTTTTTGAAAGTTAAGTGTAAGTTCATATTCGATTTCCTCTTCATCAGTTTCAGGAATTTTTAATCCATAATTAGCATCAATATTGTTCTCATAAGTTTGATTATATTGATGAAATTTTAAAAATCTCTCTGACTCATTTGGATCTGTTATATTAGAATTATCACAATTTACTTTCTTTTTGGTTTCATCATAATTACATAAAATGCCATCTGAGTAATCATTTATGTAAGTTTCATTTATAGAATTAGTTGTTATAAGTCTCAGCATCTTAGGTTTCCTGTTTTTTTGATCTTCATTTTTAGTAAATTTTGTTTCTAATGAATTTCCATGTACTATAAAAGTGTTTACTTCATTAGTTCCTTTGTAGTGATTAATATACTGTATTCTACATTTTATTCTGTTAAATTTAATAGTGCCATATTTATAATCATTAATATTTAACAAATAAACATTTGGTTTAGGATAACAGTTTGGATGAAGTGATTCTAAGCATTTTTTATTATAAAATATTCCATTAAAATACTTTTTGTCATCATTTACGTTACACTTTAAACTTTTTTAAATATTAAAAAATTTATAAACTTACAGAAAAAGTACCTTCTTTACTTTTAGTTTTTGATACTGGTTTGAAAATTGAAGTTGATTCATAAGTACATGGCAAGCCAATCCATCTAAAGGATTTGTTAACATCATGATTTATTTCATATGCTGGATAAAAAAGCACCTTTACATTTGTACCTGTTATTATATAAGAATCTTCTGGAATTTCAATTGTTATATTTAATTGATATTTGAATGATTTCTGAAGAATTGCATTAAATGTATAGTCCGTGATATTTCCTACCACACAATGTGACAATAAAAATATAAAAGAAAAAATATTTAATACTTTTAAAAACATTTTTATTTGACTACCATTTTAAATATATCTCAATTTATTATTTTTAAATCATTGGAAATTTAAATACCATATTGAATTATCCTTTAAAATATGGAAAAATTTTTAGTTAATTTTTAAGGTTTCTCTTTGAAAAATTGATAAGCATTAAAATATTTATGATCCAATAATTATTTTAAAGAATTTTTATGCAAAAAAATTTTAGTGTCAATTCGTATAAAATGTATAAGACAAAGTGAAGGCATGATCTTTGATTGGTTTAACAAAAGTATTCTCTGGAATTCCAATTCAAAAATTAAGATAATTGAACATTTGAATAAAATATTTAATCATATCATTATGTGTTTTGAATATCGATAAAAATAATTGTCTGAATCATTTCATCTCAATAAAAATTTTTCCATACACTAATTAATTGAATTAGGATTACATAACATATAGACTTCTGTTGTAGATATTACAAACAATTAGATAACGTTTATATCAAATCGTTTTGTTTTACCGAAGAAAAATAAAAACTGCATTATTCTTCACACATTCAAGAGTGCAATGAAATTATTTACTCTTTAAAGGATTTTTTCCAACATAAGGTTATTGAAGTTGGTATTAGACATAATATTTCATTCCTTAATAAATTGTTTGCACAAGTGATTAAAATATGAACCATATAATAATATCCGTATTAGTAATATTCTTGAATACATCATTTTGTTTTCGTCGGTCATTAGTTCCACCAGCTTTTGACTAGTTTTCATATTTAAATGTAAAATAATTATTTATTACAAACTTACAAGATATCTATTTAAGAATTTAAAAGATATATACACATAACTCACTTACCTTTGTTTAATATTCCAAAAAAAAAAAAATAAGCACATTCACAGTACAATATATCTAAAGAATTAAAAAATTATAAAAATTATTTTGTTAGTAAATTGGTTCAATTATGAGATTGTAGTACTAGATTTTTAGTTTATATAAAGTATTGATAATCTTTAAAATTTTATGTACTTTCAAACAATGATTTATCTAAACTAATCTTTAATCTAATTTATTTCATTTTTTGATTCATTCATCAAAACTGAATTTTTATTATTAAATTTTTCTCTATGTTGTTTTGGAGCTTCTGCTTTGGTATGTATACACAATTCTGAATCCATCTCTTTAATTAATGCAGATAATACTATTTTTTGGAACTTCAAATATCCTTCGTATGTATTTTCAGCTTCAAGATACTTTTCTGTTAACTCTGAATGACGTTTAAGATGACGTACAGCTAATAAAATATATTTCATTTTTGATTTATAAGGGATTGATTTTTTTTTTAATTTTTCAAGTTCTCTGATCCAAGCAGTGATTTTATTGATGTAAATGTTTGGAGTATCTTTAGCAAATGGGGCTGCAGTTGCAAGTATCTGTTCAAGTTTAATTAAGCGTCTTTGAGGGGCCATATTTGGGTCATAACGTGAAATCCATTCTTTAAGAATCTCATCAAATATAACCACCTTATCTGTTTCAATGGCCTTATAAGCTATCAATGCAGGTCCTTCTAAGAATTCAGGAAATAATGCAATGCATTCTTGTTCTGTCAGTCCTGAGAATCTATTTTTAAATTTTTCTATAAAGGTGATAGGATTTTCTTTTTGTTGTAATATCGGTAAAGGTGGTAATTTTGGTTTGGTAGTACTCACATTTCCTATAGTTGATGTGACCTGAACTGAAATCTTAGTCAATGTTCTTATAGTTTCCATGAGCAGTTGAGATAACTTTTGTAGAGTGAGAGTGTTTTCATTTTCCTCATTTGTTGTTTCATCTGAGTCCATAGTTGAAGTTTTAAGATCAGCATATTCTTTTGCCAACACTATAGTAATTGCTTTGAATATAGTGACGTCGTTGTCGGGTAGTATCGTTTTTATAGTAGTTAGGAGACTGTTAAGATCCAAGTGTCCTTTTGCATCTTTTTTTAGAGAATTTAGAATCGGTGGAACCTCCATTTCATCTATTAGTTCCATTAACTTCTGACTAATAGTCATATTGAAGTATAGAATAAGTATTTATTACAAATTTATAGGATATTTATTTAATAATTTAAAAAATATATAAAATAATAATTTATATTAAAATTTACTTGACATGTTAACTTTTATAGGTGGTTGATACAATGCTTCAAGTGCCGACAATTTTATTAGAGAGTAATGGCATAACAATTTTAATTTTATAAATTAAATCATCTTTATAAATCTTAAGATTTCTTTCTTATCTTGGTTATCTATAAATAGATAAAAATAATGGAATATATGAATATGTTTAATGTACTATAAAATAAAATTTGAATAATTTTTGTTTTGTTACAACTGGAAAATGATTAATGATCATTGGTGGAATACATAATTCTTAAGATTCTGTTTTTTTATGTTATCAAAAATAGGATTATTGTTTGATGTTAAATTTATATGCAGATTCATATTCCTTGATAATTTATTGAAGGAATCATCTTTTTAATACATGTATAGTTTATTTTTCTTGAAAAAATGCCCTTTCTTACAATGTTATCAGTTCTAAAAGTATTTTAAGTGGGAATAAATCTAAAGGAGCTTATGAGAAGTTATAATTCTTTCAGATTAGTTTTTTGTAAACACTTTTAAAACCACCTCCATAAATTTCTACATTATTTTTATATAAATAACGCTCTAGAAAAATCTTTAAAATTCATTAACCATAAAAATATGTTTTATTATTTTTAAAGATATAAACAAGTTTTGTATTCATTATAAATCTAATTAATAAATCATAAAAACAGATTTTGTACGAACACCTGGAGGGGTATATTGGTTATTCATGTTGTGGTCCCTAAAGATATTTTAAATAACATTCTTAAGATTTATTAGATATATCTACATTGCCAGAGACTTCTTTTGAAGGTATATACATCTATTTTTCTCTCTCACTAATTATTATTATGATTTCCCTCCATAGATACGTAAGGTGAGAATAATAATATTGTAGGCTTGGTCATATATCATTTCTAATTATAACTAGCTATTACTTAGCATCTCACAATACATATTTTATTTGTAGAAGGTGATTGATGATCCTCAAACAGTAAACTTTGTTTTTATCTTGGAGTTTCGTTTATGTTTTTTGATACATTCAAATTCGTTTATTTAATTACCCTTTATACTAACAATATTAAATTAATAAATTATTATCTTGATATAGACTAAATTTTTTTTACTCACTTTTTTTTGTCTTTACACATATAGACATAGAGATATAGTTTATATATACAATTCAATGGCATCACGACAATTTGAAGATGCCTTCAAAAATGTACCTAATAGATATGTACCTCAGAGACCTAAATTTGTTGATAGTAACCGGTATAATAATTATCCTGAACAATATGTTATAAGTGGTAATGAGAATGATAGAAGGTACTATAGTAGGCCTCCATCATACAATGATTCTCATGTTAATGAAGAATACCATCGATCACAGACTCGTTCTCCTTACCCTCAACAATTCCGTCGGATTGTGGTACCTTCTAATAGTCAACAACAAACTTTTACTGAAATTGGTGATAGAAAACGTCCAAGAATGGAGTATTATTATAGAGGTAATGAAAGCCAACAACAACATCCAATACCACAAATTCAAAGAAATTATCCAATCAAAAGGCCATGTTTTGATCCTAGAGTAAATCCACCAACAACTTCTGTAAATCAAAATACAAAACCACCAGTTGTCCTAAGGCCCATAACACGTGTCAGTAAACCCCAATATCCACCTCATAAAGTTATTCAAAGGTACGTTGATCGTCACCCAAATACAATTATTATGAGGGGTCCTAATATAACATATGGTGGAAATAACTTAAATCTCCAACAAACACTTGTGAAACCGCGGAATTCAAGAGATGATGGTTATGTAAATAAATTAAAGTTAATAAAAAAAAATTGTAGAAATATTATATTTGTAAGTTTTTTATTATATAAAATTGATAAGTATCTGTTTTTTATATTCCTCATTTTGTATTTTTTTAATAAAATTTATCTTTAGATGAATGCAGCAATGGTTGATGAGATCTCAAGAGTTAATTTTGTTATCCAAACAATAACTGAAGAGGTGCAAATGTTAGCTAAGAAAGTCCAACATTTAGAGAGGAATAAATTAAGACGATATCAGCAATTATTAAAAAGGGAAGCATTAATTGACTGTAAAGAAAAAAATGATAGTGATAAAATAGTACCTAGTCATGAGATTGACGTTTATTACGATAATAAGACGTTAGATAAAAGTAATAATGAGGAAGTTTCTGATATGGAGGCAATGAATATTACAATTCTAGAGGACCAGAATATATCTGATATGGATGTTATACAATATGAAAACCATGGGGATGAATCTAATGACGTATTTCCAAATTATGATATGGATAATGATATGTTACTTAGAAATGAGCAGCTATCAGCTGAGAATGAATATTATCAGAATCCTTTTGGACAATACACCAATGAACATAGTATAATACTATAAGAAAGAATAACGATAGGAACTTTAGAAAAGCAGAATCTCAAGAGCTATAGGTATTATTTTTTTGGTTATTTGGAGACGTGCAAAATAACTTTATTATTTCTTTTCAATGATTTTGTAAATATGATAAAAACTGTTACATTTAGAAAAGAGGTAGATATTGAATATTTTTTTGTAATCTTATAAAAAAATTTTTATTTTAACATTAAAATTATTATTTATTTTTTAATGGTTAAATTCAAACATTGTATTCTAAAATTATTTTTAAATTTTACTAATATATTTTAAAATTATTCAAAAAAACTAGACACAGAGCTGCACTATTACAACGACATTTATATAAACACATTTAAAAATGAATCATTCTATCATCGTATTTGCATAGAATCTTTATTCAAAAGATAAGAAAGTTATTAATAAATTAAAAATTTTATGTATTTGTTGGTTGTTTATCTAAAATAAGCAATTTTTATGCTATTTATTTCACCCTGTATAAATGATAAAATATTATGATACTGTATCAGAAAATAATTATATATATTTTCTTTGTAAAAAGTAATTGATGTTAGATATTTTATAGGTTATATAATACATTACATCATATTATAGTGAAATTCTAATTTATCAAAAATGAAAGATATAATATTATTTACACTAATTATTATTGCTATACTTATTATTAATGTTAGTACATCTTGGGTAAGTGAAGATGGGATGTTTTATGATAAGGAACTAGATGTCCTAATACCATATTGTAATCCGTTGGGAGGAAAATGGAATGTTACATTAAATTTATGTTTGTGTTATGGACATTATAGTGGATCAAGATGTGAATATGTATCCATGTGTCTTCATGGTCAATTAATGAATGGAAAATGTGATTGTGCATATGGTTGGAAAGGTGATCTTTGTAATAGAATAAAATGTTTCCATGGTAAAGCAGTAACATCAAACCGATGTATTTGTGATAATAATTTTGGTGGAATGTATTGTGATAGTTGTAAAGATAGGAATACTAATGGTCCCCCAGACTGTATAACGAATTCATTTGACAACGATGATTATGATGATATTGATGAGAGTAAATCTAGAATGACGTATTTTTATTTATTCCTCCTACGTTTTCTTGTATGTTTTGGAGTTTTTATGTGTTTCGTCATTCTAAAACAGACGATTATTCTCCTAAAACAGAGGTACATTGAAAGGAGAAGTGATGATAATTTGGACAGTATAAGTGTGATAAGTGAAAGAGTAATACTAAAGAGGAAAGCTGAAGTGGTTGATGGTATTAAATTTCCTCCAACATATGAGGAATCAGAAAAAAATAATTTGATTGATGGTGAAAAAAATATTTACAAAATTCCTGATGGTGTTGGACCACCATCATATGATGAAAGTATGTATATAAAAAATAATTTTTCTTACCATCAGAGTTTAATAAAAGATTTTAATATTTAAAAATTAAATTCCAAATTTCGATATTAAACAGTAAGAAATTAAGAGGTTATATAATCTCTACTCATATTCTCATATATCTTAACTCTGACAAAACGTAGAGATTATATAACCTCAAAATTAATATTTTCTTCAATCTTTAAATATATATTAAGAATTATAAAATATATATTTTTAAATAATACTGACATGTCTTCAAATAATCGCGACACATTTCTAAATAATTTTTTATATTTCGAATAAGTGTGAAACGGGTACTTTTTTACCATAAATTTTAAAATTTTTATTATTTTTTTCAAATTTTTGTTCTGTTTTCGAAATATAATCTTTGATGATTACTTAAAATGTTTATAATAGTAAAATAGTTTTTTTTCGACAGACGTTTTGTTATGAATCATACCTTTTAATATTTTTATTTATCAAATATCAAGACTTATTTTTTTAAAAAAATGAGGTGGAAATGTTCTTATCATATTATAAATGATAAACTTAAAGTATCAACAAATATTAATAATAATACATAGTGTAATCTAGTTTTTTTCAAAAAAAAAATTAAATTTTTTAACAATTCAATAACATAGGACATGAATGTTTCCTTGTACAAAAAAATAATATAACAATAAAAGAGAAGTAATGTATAAAATTTATTGGCTATGATATAAAAAAAGAAACATTCAATTATGATAATTCTTTTTTTTTATAAGAGAGTAGAGAAAATTATATTAAATAGAAATATATAAATATAAATTATTCATTGATATTTGTTTAAAAGATATATACTTTCATATTGAAAATGTCTAAAAAAATTTTAATGATTTTTTATTTATTTATTGGGACTGTCTTTTTACCATCTATAGGTGGGTTATTTATTTACCGTGATTCTCGAGATGCTGAAACTTTAATGCCTACTCCTGATGTTAATGAGAAGGATGAGGTTATATATGGTGATATGGTTAATATTGTTCTGAAGAAGACAAATAATTATAATAATGATAATAAATATTGCTTTCATGGACAGATGGATGTTGAAGGTATTTGTATTTGTAGTCCTGGATGGTATGGAAATAGGTGTAATATTAAAAAATGTAGTGAAGATATGAATCAAGGTAAAAATAGCTTATGTATGTATGTTGATGTCAATGAATTTGATAATATTATAAGAATTGAACAGTACAGAGAGATATATTACTACATTTCAAATATTATTGTTTTTATTTGCCTTTGTGTTATTGTAATTTTGATGGTAAAATGCTTCTGTAACTGTGGTGATAAAGAAAATTTTGATAATGATAGATGTATTGACGATGAGAATCAGATAATATGTAAAAATTGTGGAAAACCAAAGGTTTGTACTTTTTGTAATGAAAAAAATTACCAAGCACCACCTCAGTATAGAGAACTTTTTGAGAATGGAAAATCATCACTTTAATGAATTGAAATTTATCAAATTAGATAAATTACTATACATGATTCTCTAATAATATTTTTTTTAAATATATTTTTAAAAAAAATTCATATTAGTAATGATAAAATAAATAGAAAAGTATTATATCATTCGTATCACAAATATAAATAAAATATAAAGTTTTTTTTTTATGATCACATAACTTTGATAAATTATATTTCTTCATCCTATATCATTACATTATTCATTATTTACTTTTCATATTTTTTTTTCAAAACACAAAAAAATATTTATCAATTTATTTGTTTTGTTATTTGAAAGTGAAAAATGATGAAACAATTTAAAAAAAAGGTAAATTCCTCCTAAACAAGAGTTTTCATAATTTTCAAAATATAAATTGATAAGACTTATTAAATATTTATTATACAAAAACAAATAATGTACACATACAAAAATATAAAATGAAATATCATTTAGATAATAAATCTAATTTCTACTATAGTACGGCTAATAAATGATAAAGGAAAAGAAAGATAATTGCTAAGAAAAACTTCTAATACTAGTAGTACCACTAGATTCAGATGTGTTATCTGATAATTTTGTAGTACCTTTTCTAAAAACTTGTGGATTTTTTAGATTATCGTAAAAATAAGAAAAAGAGTCCTTGAATGTGGAGGTATTAAGAACACCGGGACTTGGTAAGAAAGAACCGTTCAAAAAAGAATTATTGAAGCCTGATATTCCTGTTTGTAATAAAAAATTATCTAATTGTGATGAGCTGTAATCAAATTGTGTATTAAAAGTTGGAGGTGAGGGACTTCTTTGTTCTTCTTTTATACTAGGATTCAGTGGAGGTACTATAATAGGTGGAAATACAGGAATTGAAGAGGTAAGATACATAGGTAAAGACATTCCCCTATAATCATTACTAACTAATGGAGATAAAGGATTAAATGATGGAAGAATATTGGTTGGTGATATCAAATTTTTACGTCTAGGTGGTGGACGGTATGTTCCATTGATAATAGAAAGTTCCACTAATTGTTTCCTCTTCAATTCATCAGATCCTTCAGGTAATGGTAAAATAAGTTTCTCCACCTGTTTCACGGCATGTTTAATTTTAATTTTTGCCCGATTTGGTGTATCCTCACATTGAATTAAGACATGCAAATCTTCATCTAAATGTTCCCAATTTGGTTTACCATAATTGGCTTCCTCCTTTTTCTTATCTCTAACAGATCCTTTTCCTCTAACCATAATTCTACACCCAGTTTCTTGTTCCAATTGTTTGGTTGTCATCCCACGGGGACCAAGAATCCGACCAACAAAATTACAATCAGGAAACTCTTTAACTGGTACATAAACTTTCTCAAAAAGCAATGTTACATCACCTTCGGGTTTGGGTAACTCTGATTCAATACTAGAAAAATCACATTGAAATAAAGCCATACGTACACGAGATATCTCCTCGTCCAGGAGACGATCAACATTAGAAAATAATTGTGGAAATAGCATAAGTTTCTTTTTTTCTACAAGAAGAGATATAAGATATTCTATTGTCACATTTGGTGGTCTTATGTTTTTATTTATTATCTCTATCTCACTGACAGTAGATGAGGTAGTTTTATTTTTTGGTGTTAAGGTATCAGTCTAAAAAATGTTAGTTATAAAGTTAGTTAAAGATAAATTTAAAAAAACAAACTTACGTAATCCACAGGGTAGTTTTCAAATTTTCTACCTACCATATTAGGTTTTAGAGTGGTTTGCATGATTATATTAGAACTTAATGAAGTTCGAGAGTTACTACTGACTGACTAACTAAAAATAGTAAAAGATAGATGTAAAAAGTAAGAAAAGAATTGGTATTAAAAATAATATATTATTTGATATGTCAAAAATAGTATACACAATAAAGAAGAGTTAAAAGCTATCATTTTAATACCTTCTATCCCAATGATGTCATGACGAGAAAATGAGTATTATACTTAGAAGAACTATGATATATTAAGTTATATTAATTAGGCTATATTAATAATAAAAAACTATCGATAATCGTATTATTGATATCTAAGAGTAAAAGAAGTCTTTAATCAATTACGATTGAAATACATTGATATATTAAGTATCTCATGAACGTCTCATTTATAAAAAAGAATCTGCCTTATCATTTAAAATTTAAGACAACAGATTTTGTAAATTTTACAATAAAGACGCAATTTTCTTATTATAAAACTTAAAAAATGTTCACAATCTTTGTTTTTACTATCAGTACTTTCATGAGAAACTAAATACCTGAACATCCAATCTTCCAAAATTACCGTGCACTGTGCATTATAACATAGCGTGTTAAATCACACCATGTGATAGTTATTTTAAAACTGATTCTCTCTTGACTCTTTTTATAAGGTTAAAACATTGGGAAACAAAGATAAAAGTTGCAATATTCCTTAGGAAATTGAAACCCCCCACAATATAGGCAATCAAACAACTTTAATAAAAACATCAATAGGAAAAAAATAAATAAAGGCTTTTATTTAAAATTGATAGATAAAAGTAATAATAGAATATATAATCATATTTAAATAGAATTATATCGGCCAGTATTCCTAGCAGAAACATCTTCCAAATACACATGGTAATCCATGGCAAGTGTCGGATGTAGCATTACAAAATTCACTGAAGCAGAATTTTGTCAAGACACTGGCAAAAGTTTTATAACCTAAGGCACTGAAGGCTGATTGGCAGTTGCAGCGTTTGACTTTCATATCACAAGCTCCTCTTAATCCTCCACATTGCTCATCACTAAGACATGGTTTGAAATCGTGACAGGCATTGCAGTTACATGTTCCAGTAAACATTCCAATACATTTTCCGCCGTTACAGTCAGAGTCAGAATAGCATTTTGATTGGACTTGGCATGTAGAGTTAGAGGAGGTTTCTTTTTGTTCGCATAAAGCAGCTGCAGCTGTAGCGTTCAAGCATTCTTGGGATTCAATTGGCTTAGATTCAGTGGCGTTGGTTGCTGTTTCTCCGTTTTCTACTTCTGTGTTTTCCATAGTAGCAGTAGTAGTTTCAGTTGCGTTTCCACTTTCCTCTGCACTTGGTGAAACAGTAGTTGTGGCAGTTGTAGTGGTGTTAGTAACATCGTCAACGGCACCTTCACTAGTCATCTCAGATCCTTCAGTAGCCTTTGGTTCTTCAGAACTGGTCTCATTTAGTCTTGCTGCGGTGGTTGTTGCAGTAACTGGAGCTTCGGTTGTTGTAGTTGTTGTAACTGAGGCTCCGGCTGTTGTAGTTGTTGTAACTGAGGCTTCGGTTGTTGTTTCATTGACAAGAGATCCACTGGCAGTTGATGAGGTGTTAGCGGCGTCTGCTGCGTTGGTATCGTCTCTTTTGTAACGGTATCCATTAGAATGACTAACTCTTCTTCTTCCCCAGTTTTCAGAGTCACGACCTGCAACGTTATAACGGACTTTAACATTTCCACAATCAACAGCATTTCCATCAACATCTTTGCAAGTAATTACAACCATCTCCATGTCATTTGAAACAGCATCTTGTCCGAAACGACGTCCTTGTCTGTCAGAGTTATCTAATCTACCTGAATTTTTGTTCATTCCGCGACCCATTTGTTTGCGTCCACCCATCATTGGTTGTCTTCTTCCACCATGGTTGCGTCTTCTTTGTCCACAAGTTCCAAAAACAACACAATCAGGAACAACTGGAGCTTCGGTAGTAAAAACAGTAGTTTCATCAGTAGATGATAGATCAGTTGGTTCATCAGCTGCAACAGAAGTGTAGTACATCTCAGTTGATGGAGCTTTAGTAGAAGTAACATCCATACCAGTTGATGGGGTTTCAGATGGAGCATAGTATACTTTAGTTGTTGGAGCCTCAGATGGAGCTTCGTATGGAGCGTAGTAAGATTTGGTTGTTGGAGCCTCAGTAGAAGTAACATCCATTTCAGTTGATGGAGCCTCAGTAGAAGTGTAGTACATTTCAGTTGATGGGGTCTCAGATGGAGCATAGTAGACTTTGGTTGTTGGAGCTTCGTATGGAGCGTAGTAAGCCTTAGTTGTTGGAGCCTCAGTAGAAGTAACATCCATTTCAGTTGATGGAGCTTCAGTAGAAGTGTAATACATTCCAGTTGATGGGGTCTCAGATGGAGCATAGTATACTTTGGTTGTTGGAGCTTCAGATGGAGTATAGTATACTTTGGTTGTTGGAGCTTCAGATGGAGCGAAGTAAGCTTTGCTTGATGGAGCTTCGTATGGAGCGTAGTAAGCTTTGGTCGTTGGGGCCTCAGTAGAAGTAACATCCATTTCAGTTGATGGAGCTTCTGTAGAAGTGTAGTACATTTCAGTTGATGGAGTCTCAGATGGAGCATAGTATACTTTGGTTGTTGGAGCTTCAGATGGAGCGAAGTAAGCTTTGCTTGATGGAGCTTCGTATGGAGCGTAGTAAGCTTTGGTCGTTGGGGCCTCAGTAGAAGTAACATCCATTCCAGTTGATGGAGTTTCAGATGGAGCTTCGTATGGAGCGTAGTAAGCTTTGGTTGTTGGAGCCTCAGTAGAAGTAACATCCATTTCAGTTGATGGAGCCTCAGTAGAAGTGTAGTACATTTCAGTTGATGGGGTCTCAGATGGAGCATAGTATACTTTGGTTGTTGGAGCTTCGTATGGAGCGTAGTAAGCTTTGGTCGTCGAGGCCTCAGTAGAAGTAACATCCATTTCGGTTGATGGGGCTTCAGTAGAAGTGTAGTACATTTCAGTTGATGGAGCAAAGTATACTTTGCTTGATGGAGCTTCATATGGAGCGTAGTAAGCTTTGGTCGTTGGGGCCTCAGTAGAAGTAACATCCATTTCAGTTGATGGAGCTTCAGTAGTGGTATAGTACATCTCAGTTGTTGGAGCTTCGGTAGAGTAATCATAGTACATTCCATTGGATTGGGCTTTGGTTTCTTCAGCTACATGAAGCATATCGGATGCAGGAAGTGGGTAAAGCTCTGGTTGTTGTGCCCTCTGTTCTTCAACATCGTATGTCTCTGGAAGCTCAGTAGATGCAGGGACATGGTAGAATCCTTCCATCTCTACTGGGTCGTTATTCATTGGTTGCATAACATGTGAAGGAGGAACTGGGTATCTATTTGGTTGTCCTCCCTGGAAATTAACAGCGCCAGCTGCAATACCTCCGAATGAGCCATGGAATTGATTTCCATCATGATTGAAGTTTCCTCCAACAACAGCACCACCAAGTCCTCTTGCACTGTGTGGCAATGCTAAAAATCCACCATTTAATAATAAGACAGAAATGAAAGCTAAACTTACATGTAGCACCAGGTGCAAGTAGAAGTAAAAGTGCAGCAGCAACAGGACCAGCCTTATCGGTTATTATCATGTTAGTAAAATAGTAGAAGAAGAAAGCAGCAGAATAAACAACAAAAAAATGAATGTCAGCTTTTCTGTAATTTTCTAACCCTTATATACATTATTTCAGTATTGATGATTATGTCTTTTGATGCCTTAAGGGGAAAATATTGGGTAATTTAGAAATGTCTAGAAGTTTTCTTTTACATTATCATCGTTATAATCATAATATTTCTTAAAGGTAGTTATTCTAGAATGGCTAAAAGAGTCATTTTGTGATGAAAAGTTTGAATGTCTTTTTGATTAGAAAAAATCATCATTTGGACGTTTTATCATTTTGATGACTTGCTACTATGTTTGTCATAGTTCGTTATTAAAGTCAAAAATACTTCATTTTTTTTAATTACATTGGTAGTAGAAGGGATTAACTTTGAAGTTGATGAATCAAAGAGTAGAAAGCTCCTGCTTTTCATTGTCCTATGTAGACTACATATCTACACATATTTTTTTTTTGATTCAGTTGTTTTATTGATGATTTTACAGTCATGTTATGACGTTTACCAATCTACGTATGATAGAAGTTGATAAATAAATTTTTTTTCATGCTTAGTAGTTTTTAATTGTCACTCCGTAACTGTGATTCTTTGAATTGTAAATTTTCGTAAAAATTCTGGAAACTTTATATGTTTAACAAGATAAATAAGAATAAGAATTTAAAAGAACTTATTTTAATATTTCATGTAGGTATTTGTAAGATTATGAATGTTTTAAAACGGATTTATTCATAATTATTATTAATATTATATTTAGTAGTTTTTAATCTATTTGTTCACTCTTCTGAGACACTGAATCTTGTTCTCTACCGTTTTCCTTAGTTTTCAAAGATTGAAATTGTTTCCTTATGTTGGTGAGTGTTTTGTAATCTCCTATCAAATCTTTTACACCTTCCAAAACTTTATCATCTATCCTATCTTCCTCTACATCTTCATTTTTCTGTATCTTTTCCCTGAATATATCATTGAATAGTTTATTTTTCATTTCTGTTACTTTTATGAAGTCAATGTTTTTCAATTTCCTCTCCTCATTTTGTAAGGTAATTAATTTAGAGTATTCTTTGAATAGAGGAGAATAAGCTGTTTCTCTAATAACCATTTGAACAAATAACATGACACCTGGTATATAAAATGTATTTAACAACAGTTTTGATTCTTCACTGGTCCAGATATTTTCTTCTAAATCGTAACCATTTTGTTTATCCAATCTACCCATAAAATAAGCAAAGAATGACCAAGAAGTGAAGATAAATACTACAACAATTGACATAAATGTATGAAACACCATATTTTTCATTACTGTTTCAGGACTGTTTGTAAAGTAAAAATATATTAAATGTCCAATTATTACCAATTGAAGAATCATGCCCGTTATATATAGAAACATGAAAATACTACCTAATATAACATAATTCTCGTGAATTAATTTATATATATCTATTTCTTCAACTTCGACAAATTTATAATAGCTAACAGTCACTTCATGTATTTGAACTGTAAAAAAATTGTATTTAAAATAATAATATAATAACTTACACATATGAAAAAAAATTGAGATACTTAAAATAATGATAACAATGTTTACAAAAATTGAAAATTTTAATTGGGTTAGAAACTTAATTCTTAAGGACATAACTGATCTAAAAAAGAATGACCGTTTATACCTCAAGGATATTTATAGCAATAATTATTAAATATCCAAATTTTATGTAAACAAAATTTTATTATAATTTTTTCACAAATTTACATAATTTTTTTGATCATTACTTAATAGTTATTGTTGAGATATTTTGAGTGATAAAGTATATAAGAATAATGAATTAGAATAGATAAAAAGTCCTAAATCATTTTAATTCATTATAAAGCTAAGAAGGTTAATTGATTTAAAAGGATATTATACTAATGCAAACTTTTTTATTAGTAACAAGATTGCGGCACAAAATACATAAGGTTAAAAGAATCTCGACAATCAAAACAAATATCAAACTACAATCTATTGAAAAAGATAGTTTTATAAGATACATCGTTTCAAGAACAATCTCATATTGCATTCTATTACTTTTTTTATGTAAATATCGTTTTATTTTAAGTTTATAATATTTTAGCATCATTCTGTTAAACTAATAATGGTTAATTCAAGTAATGTTATGGTTATTGAAAAAGTTAAAGAAAACTTGAAGATAATCTTTGAGGATGGTATTGAGAAAAAGAAAGTTGTCAGGATGTGGTATTAAATTGTCCAGAATTAATAAGAATACTATTTGAACATTTAATAATGCCTGTAGATAAACTAAATTTTAGGTTAACGTGCAGAAAATTTTATGAATCTATTAAAAATAATGTTCATTATAAGCAGGAATCAATATTAACAGATAAATTTCACACCTCATTTACAATGCTTATCAAAGGTATAGCTTTTAAATTTCTAAGAGGCTCGTTGAAAATATACTTAATACGACCACCTAATTGGGATGAAATAAATTTCAACATTATAAGCCAGAAGATTCAAAATAATTTGGGGAATGTTAATAAACTTTTCATTGAATTTGACTCTTTTATTAAAGTAGAAATCTTTAATCAATTTAATTGTTTTAGAAATATCAAAATCCTAGAATTTGGTGGAGATATTCAATCACAACATCTGTTTCTTTTCAATTATTCAATATCACTACGTCCACACACAATAATATTCAGTAATTTTGTTAACTTCTTAAGTATCAATGATACCAGTTTAGATAAAGAATGGTCGTTTCCCAAAAGTATGAAGTATTTATCATTTAAGTGTGATAATCAAAATTGTTTACATGTATTGGAAGAAGGATTGAAATATTTTTCATGGAATGAAATTGATACATTAGATATTGTTATATCATTTCTATTTCCATCTAATTTAACATCAATTGAAAGCTTTTACAAAGTGATCAAATACTTTTAAGAAGGTTAATATTGTATATTCAGGAAAACATGAGAATAGTGACTTTATAGAATTTTCAAAATCAATCTTTAATAACGATCTTAGCTCAAGATATTCAATGTTCTTAAAGTTTTCAGTATACACTGATTTGTCGTTTCACGATATGTCATATGTTGGAAAATGTTTAAAATATTTGATAGTAGAATCTACTGTATATATACCTTCCAGTAGAAGAATATTGGTGGAGGAGGAAGTTAACAAAATATACTATAATCTATATATGATGAAAAGTATAGAAACTTTAATAATTGATTTTTGGATTATTAATTCAGGAATATCATTTGAGAAATTTATTTTGTCAATAAACAAAAACTTTAAAGAATCTCCAAGGTAATAAATTGTCAACAATTGAAATTAATGGACTTAAGACATATATCCACTAATTTAAGAAATCTTGAGATTCTATCATTACATGAAATTGAGTCAGAAGAAGTAACATTGGTAGAAATATTTGAACTTTTCCCAAAAATAAAATGTTTGGAAGTTTTCTTCTCAAAATCATTTAATTCCTGTAAGCTCATTGAAGTTATGACCAATAAGGAGGATGATAAATTAAAATGGCCAAAAACAACAATCTTGAATATTTTTACACTTTATTGTGAAGATAATGAATTGAATAAATTAAGAAAAATTGTAAGCAACACCCCACTTAAGAGTGGTCAAGCAAATTTGGCAATACAAAGTTATCGTAAATTCTGTGGAACTTCATTGTTAAGGCTTATAAGAATGACTTTCCAAAAATGTTCTGGATGTTCTGATTACTTCAAAGTTTTTAAGGTTAGATACTTTCCTTACCGTTACCGTATTTTCATGTATGAGGAGACATAATTATCGTTTTACTGAAGTTGTTCATCAAAATTGTATGTCATCACGTTAATGTTAAAACAATATACGATAATAACCACGAATTATCGATAAAAAGTAATCAAAAAAAGTAATTAAAATGTTTGAAATGTCGTTTACAGAAGTCATCATTGGTGATATTTATTTTGCTTAATTTACTCTTACAATTCTTTCACCAATTTTTCTTTTTACAACACATTATATTCATGAAGTTAAATAACAATACTTTGGTTGGGAAAAAATCTCAAATAAGGCTGGTAAGTTTTTGTGATTTATTTTCAAGAATATAAACTTTTTTTAGAAAGATTTGGTATTTCAAATATTTTTAATGTTTCTTGTTATCGCAGGAAATATTGTCGTCTTCCTTTACCAAAAAGGTATATGTAGACCTGTTGTACAATTTCTATTTAGAATTTTATATAAACTTGATTCTCTTCTTCGAAAAGAAGCTTCTGAAATGGATTACCAACATTCTGGTGTTGTGTTTTTTTCTACTCCAATAAATCCTGCAAGTAAAACTCTTAGACGTAACTTTATTGGAAATGCTATTTCACCAATTGTTGATAAAAGTGATAACTCGTGGACTCCTAGCAACGTTACTGGAATATCATTATAAAGAGATATTTTTTATTCTTATGTATATTTAAAGATGTATATTATAACCAGATAATTTAAAATTGATTTATTTTTAATGAATAAACATTGTTTATCATCTTCTTGTTATACTTTTGTTTTATTTAGTAGATATTTCATCAGATCTTACTATGGTGTCTCAAAATGTTATTCTATAGGCTATGAAGTTTTTTTTAATTGTCCACATTTTGTATAATTTTACAGTAGGAGAGAAACTTGAAAGGTTATAGGAATAATATGAGTGTAAATTTTATTGTGTTTCTCATACTAAGGAATTTGGTAAAAAACTCATTTTAAATTATAAAGAAGTAAAGAATATATGTTACATGAATGCTTATCAACAAAAATGACTTATATTTTAGCATATAACTGATAAATAAATGTAGTTATAAATTTAAGACAACTTTTTATTTCTAAAATTTGATGATAGTGACTTAGTTTGATAAACTTTACAAACTGCTTTTTAGTCAATGCATATAATATACTAAGAAAAATAGACAACATAGTAATTTTCTAAACATAACGAAATAACTTTTCGAAAGTACATGTTTTTTTAATCCAATTATCATAATCATCCTTCAAAGTACCGTTAAAAAAAGCTAGAAAAAAGTTTTATAATTTTAGCACATCTTTGGTGAAACATCTATTTTTATTTTCCAAATTAACAGTCCCTTAAAAAGATCGTTATAATGAAAAAATTTGAAAATATTAATCATTGATAAATGTCATCAAACCAAAGAATATTAGCTAACATTAAAAATAATTTTCTTTTTTTTTATTATTATTTTATTGTTATACTAGTGAATGTAAAAATCATTGACTGTTTAATAGAATTTTCTCATATTTCTATTAATATATATGCGAACTTTATATAAACAATTTAGTTTAATTTTTTTTACCACCAACTTCCAACAAAATTTAAACATCTACATTTTTTATAGTATATTTAATTGACTTTTAACTTGACTTTTTGTATTATTTAATGGATGGAGAGTATTTTTACTTTAGTATTAAGTTATATGATGCTTTGAAATTTTCAATTGACAAATGTTTCTTAAAACCCAACTTCTTAGAGGCATATATGAGAAATTAGAAACAATTTTCGAAATAAACTGTTATATTTAATGAGTTCCTTTAACTAAAAGTGCGTAAATGATTTTATTCTCTCATGATTATTGTATGCATATTGTATTAAATATTAATAGTCAATGTAATAGTATTAAATTGTTTTTTTAAATATTATCAGATAATATATTTTAAATTTTGTTATTTTACAATTTATGATTTCGATAAAATTAAATATATAAGTTGAAGATTAAAGATTGTGATAGTTTTAAGATGGAGCAAGAAAATATTACATTAGAAGAAGCAATATCTAATGTTGATGTAAGTTTATAAATTTATTTATTTTATACTATATTTTTAGATATTAAATGATCTAATAATTAAATCGGATGGCCCTCTAATTGAGGGAGCATCTCTACCAATACATTGTTTTACAATTTTTGATACCAGTTTTGAGGATAAAAATGCTTATATAACAGGATATTCAAAATTTATTGAAGAAGCTACTAGGCACGGTGAATTAAATAAGTTATTAAATGATGGTTTCAAATACGCTGGGATTCTTTATACATGGCGTTGCTGCACCAGATCAATACCTATGGCAAAATCAAATGATCAAGAAAATAGGAATGATATAAATAAAAAGATCATAGATGTTCTTGGGCCAGAAGTTGAGAAACTATATAATTTTTTAAATTTTACCAAAAAATCAATATCAAACTTTTTGGAAGAAGTTAAAAGACTATGTATTAGTGGTCATATAAAAGATTTCATCTCTGAAGACTATCTTATTCTATTGGGACGGTTGTTAGACATGTTTGTCGTTCTTGATGAGTTAAAAAATATGAAAGCAAGTATAAAAAATGATTTCTCAACATTTAAAAGGTCAATACAATTTTTACAATTGACCTCAACTTCGGATAGTCTTCAACAGATGCAAGAACTTTCGATGTTCCTAGCTATGCAAAATAAAATAAAAGAGGATTTAAAGATTGAGTTACAGGAAATTAATGGTTATGAAGAATTGTTATGTGATATAATAAATGTTTGTGTTCATCATTTCGAAAATCAAATGTATATGACACCAGATGAAAAGTATATGCTTGTGAAAGTTATAGCATTTTCATTATATTTGATTGACTCTCCAAATGTGGTTATATCTAAATTAGATTCCAAAAAACGAATATCTATAACGTCAATTGATAAAGTCTTTAAAACATTAAATGTAGTGACACTTTTTGGTGATATGCAGATAGAACCTTTTTCATTTATTAAGCGATGTCATAACTATGATTCATCTAAATGGTCACTCTCAAATAAGGAGAATTCTAAATGTCAGGTTGATATAGTTGATAAGGTAAAAATTATTCGTCAGAGACATGACGAATATATTGCAAATATAATGAAAATAAAAATTGAAATAACTCCGGGTAGTGAAAATTCTGTTAATAATGACGAAAAGTGTCAAGAAATTACAAATTTAGTGATATCAGGTTTACAACTACTTTGTTCATGGACATGCGATGTTCTGGAGACAGTCTCGTGGAAATTATTGAATCCAACAAATGAAGAAAAAAATAAAGAATGCCCCAGTGATGCCGAGGAATATGAAAGAGCAACAAGATATAATTATAATTATGATGAAAAAAGTGCACTTGTAGCAATCATTGGAATGATAAAAGGGTTACAAAGACTATTAGTTGATGAAATCAGATATTTTACATCATTAATTAATTGTAATTTATATGGAGAGTTGCAAGATTTTGTTCAAATAACGGTAAAAGATCTTCTCATGAAGTCTATAAAAGGGAAAAAAGATATGGTAAAAGGAATATTAATGGGAATAGTTGAAAGTTGTATTGATAATTCACTGAAACAGTATGACCAAATTAATGATCAATTACCAGGGGTATCTAAAACTAAAAGTAAGAAGAAATTAATTTCTTCTGAGGGTGTAGATTGTAATGAAAATTTACCTTCTATTAGAAAGAGTGTTCCTCCAAGTTTGACACAGCTTTACATGGTAAGAGGAATGTTAGAAAATTTAACCTCTGAACGTTGTGGTTATGGAAAAAGAGGATTGAAGAAGGATATAGATAGTAAATATATTGAAAAAATAAATACATTTCTGGAGAAATCATTTTATTGGTCTTATTTAATAAACATTGATAAATATTTATTTGAGTCTTGTGATTTAAGTCAATTATGGTTTAGAGAATTCTACTTAGAAATGACAATGGGTAAGAGAATTCAATTCCCAATAGAAATGAGTCTTCCATGGATTTTGACGAATCACATTTTATTAAATTTTGATCAATCGCAGCTAATGCAATATATTTTATATCAATTGGATCTTTACAATGATGCAGCAAATTTTGCACTCATAAAGTTCAAAACGCAATTTTTGTATGACGAAGTGGAAGCTGAGTTTAATTTGTGTTTTGATCAATTTATTTTCAAATTGTCAGAAGGTGTTTTTACTCACTACAAACAACTTGCTTCATCATACCTTTTAGATAAACAATTTAAAAGTAAATGTGAAAGTCTTGGGATATTCTTGAGATCACCAGAAGCATTAAGATTTGAATTATTATTAGGACAAAGGCGTGTTCAATTATTGGGAAGAAGTATTGATATCAACAAACTTATTTCACAAAGAATAAATATTGCAATATTGAATTCATTGGATGTAGCAATTTCAAAATTTGAATCAGAATCTCTTGTAGAAATAGTAAAATTAGAATATTTACTTGATGTCAATAGACTTTGTTATGATTTATTGAAAAAACACCTTTTTTCTTTAGGTAATTATCGAGATTTGTTTATAGAGGCTAATAGTAGTGTTTCAAATAATATTGGCAGAATTGGACTCCATATATTTTTTGAATTAAATTATGATGTTTTCCCTAATTATTGTTATTGTACATCAACGAGAAGATTCATTAGAGGTAATATAAGATTTAACAAAGTTCCAGATCGTATGAAACCAACACCATGCGATTATCGATATGAATTTGGTAGTAAAACTTTAGGTGCTGCTGCCGAAAATATTACAAAAATGTACTCTGGTTATATTGGTTTCCATCATCTTAGAGTTATAGTACGCCTTCTAGGATATCATGAAATCAGTATTTTATTAAGAGAATTTATTGATATAATTAAATTACTTTTATCAGGGAAACTGAAAGAAGGTGTCAATGAATGTGTAAAACGTATGCCAAAGGTATGTAAATTACCTTTAAGTACTTATGGATCATCAGCTGTTATGGAATACTATCTTCATCATACAAAAGATATTCGTAATTACGAGAATCTTAATAGTAAATTTGGTCAACAATTCCGTATATTTGGAAATATTTTTCTATTTATTCAATTATTGGAGGATGCCTTACATCAAGAAGAGATTTTTGATTTACACCATGGAAGTACATTTCTTTTCAATGTCCCAACTACTGGAGGTGTTGATAAAAATGAACATGAAAAGAGATTTCGACAATTGGAGATAGAGTATGAATCATTGCATTTTTCTGAGATAGTTAATCTCTATGGAACTAAAGAACAGATTGAAGCAGCTAATGAAGCGGAATTATATACAAAAGAGAAACTTTCATTAGGATTCAGTATTTTCGAATACTTTTTACAGTACACAAGAGATATTTTAATTAATGACACATTATTTACGGGAAACTTTCCATTAAATAGTGTGATGTCTGTTGAAGAATGTAGTGAATTTCATAGATTATGGAGTGCAATACAATTTGTAACTTGTTTACCATCTAATGAAGAAGACAATAATGATAGTAACGATAAAAAAAGTAATAATAAAAAACGAAAAGTATATTGTGAGGAGATGTTTGGTGATGGAATCATTTGGACAGGTTGTATTTTTATTAAAGTTCTTGATCAGGAGAAACGTTTTAATGTTCTAGATTTCTGTTATCATTTGAATAAAATCCATAAAGGAGAATCAAAAAGTGTATCACGTGGAGATGATTATCTAAATAAAATGATTTCTCGTATACATGGTATAGAATTATTAAATAATCAAATTTTTACATTCTTAAGAAAATTTATCGATTCTGGTGAGAATGGGTATAAATATATTAAAGAATATAATCCACCGCAACATGAAAAATATTCTTTATCTCAAGAAAGTTGTTAAATTTTTTATAATTTTGTTTATAAATTTAATGTATATATTTTAATTCATTAATAAATATAATAAGTCTCCTCTAAAATGTAACATTAAGATAATATTTTTCCTCCTTACAGAAACCATATTTTGAATCTTATGCATAACATCAACAAATGATATTACATTTGATTTAAGTTATCTAATAACAAAATAGAATTTAAGAATGTTTGATTTCAAGCTTCTATCAGGACATTTAAAAATATCCCTTGATTAGATATTTTTGTTTGCAGATAAAAAGAAGAATTTAATTGAGCAACAAATGTTTGTATTACTTGTAGCTCAATAATTTGATTACAAGCATAAAGTTTGCATTTAATAACGCAAACATTTATTTATATTATAAATACATTTACGAAGTACTTTTTTCCACATTTACTAGTATATTTTCCTTCTAACTACATCTATTTTTATACAACTATGGGGATTGAAAGAGGTGCATCAATTTATGATGCTATGAGAATAGGATTGGTTAGGAAGAAGATTCTTCAAAATATTGTATCGTTTAATGATATATATAATCTCTCCAAAACATGTAAAAGGATAAATTTATATATCGATGAAGAATCAATAAGAAGGAGAATGATGTGGTTGAGGAATTCTAAAAGCATATTTATTAAACTAAAAGAAAAAGGTTATGTTGATTCAGATGTAAATTTATTATCATTAGAAGAAGTTGAATTTGAAAAAAGAAAAAGAATTAATAGTGAATCACGTGAAGGTGATCAATTTCCAGGAGATATCATTAATATCAATAACCGAGTAAATTTTCGTTTCACCAATGCAATAAGAAAGTTAAATGATAATGAATATGACATTTTTGCTGGAAAGCTTGCAGAAACTATGGATTTAAATTGTATTTCATTTAAAGATATGCAATATCTTTCTCTCTGGAGTGATATATTTAATAGAGATATCAGTATATATATTATAGGTTATCTGAAGCATAATAATGTAAGGTGTATTGAGATACCATTTGCATATTTGATTACTGATATCAATAAATTAAAAGAAATTAACCATAATATTTTTGATGGCCTACCAAAATTGTCTAAACTTATAGTTAATGTTTCAGCACCCTTCATGGATTTCGAAGAAATTGTTAAAAACAAAGATACGATAGAATATATTTTTAATGATTTATCAAAGGTAAAAGATTCCTCACTGGTGTTACTCCAAACATCTATCGGAGATAATATGCTCATTGAATACGTGAAAATGATATACAAAATCGCTAGGAAATACAAGATTACAGTCAGATATAAAATAGAATGTAGCCTAGAGACAAGTGGTAAATTAATTCCAATTCTTAAGAAGTGTAATTATTTTTCACTGGGAAAAACTATAACTTCCCTCTACTCTTCCTTAAATAATTCAATCGAATTCTATGGCATATTGAGAAATGTGCAGCATTTTGTCAATCTAGAAAAATTTCAAATAGAATTTCATTTTTTTGATATTAGAAAGGATCTCGAAGACATTTGTGGAAGTAATTTTAAAGATTTATCTTTTAAGCATTGTAAAAAATTGAAGAATGTCTTCATTACAGTGGATTATTATAAATTGTCACAAATCGACAGTTTAGAAAAAGAAAAAATTATCAATAATAATCTAAGATATTTGGTTTCATTGATGCCAAGTACTGTTGAAATATTAAAAATAGAAAATTTTACTAATTTAACTAAGGATCTTCTTGAGATGATAAATAATTTCATGCCAAATATAAAATTACTAGAATCTCTATATGTTTCCTACAAAAATTCTGATTCTCTTAATGTTTTCAAGAATTTGCAATATTTAAAATGTATAAACAAGGATTTCATCAAAGTTCCAGAGACAGTAAAACTTTTTTCAATAAAACAATTTGAATGTAGATGGAACGAAGATAGTAAACATGAGAATGAAAGAAATTTAAAAGCTTATTTCAAGAAATTTTCAAAATCACTGAAAACAAAGAATGAAGAATATATCTTTTTTAATAATATTATTCATTGGGATCATTATAAATGTATATAATTCAAAATTGTGATTGGCATTTATCATAATAATTCACTCTCTTAGTTTATTTAAACTTTTTATGATTTTAAGGAAAACAATTAAATGACATTCTAAAAAATATATTTCTTATTTTACCACACTACTAGATATAACTGATTCTAATGTAGTATTTAGTTTTTGCGTTTTGATTGGATTAGAGGAATCCGAAAAACATGTTCCATTGATACATTTACCCATATAACAGACTTCTCGAATATCTTCTAAACCTGTGCAATTTCCTGAAGATTTCACTTTGGCTGTACATTTGCCAACTCCATTTGAAACTTTTGCAAAACAAAAATTCGCTTCCACAGGATGTGTTTTCAGGTGAACATGTAGGTCTTGGAGCATATTCATACATATTATCAGTATATTTATTACTAAAGCCATCAATATTTCTCATTTCTTCAAAGGGTTGCATTAAACTTGTTCTAAAATGAGAAGATGGAAAACATTCTCCCCTATCCTCAGGATATATTTTTTCTCTCTCCTCTCTATTTTGATTTTTTTTCCTCCACATCTCCCATATGCTATCGACAAAAGAGTGGTGATTCCAAAATATGGGGTCATTTCCGGCACTTACCGTTAAAAACATATGACCTCCTATAAAGTTATGTATGTTGGCATGGACGTATTCTAGACTTCTACTATCAGTTTTAACAGGACATTTCCCAGTTCGATCTAGAAATATTAAAGCTTCATCAATTGATTTTTGATTTAAAATATAATCAATTTCCGAGTCCTTGAAAACATATCCAATTTTTCCTATTTCTCTTACAATATATGGATCACCATTAATTGTAGTAAAGTTTTTAAATGGTCCTGTGATAACATTACCATAATTGTCTGTAGTACCAAAAAATAAATCAGTAAATATTATTGAATCGGAGGGTGTTGGAAGTTCACATTCTAATGTTGAATCCCAATATGGCACAGTGATAGAAGGGATCAATTTGTTTCAATATAATTTCATATCTCTTTAAGAATTCTCGATGCCAAGGGAGGAAACTAGGTCCTCCATGTGCCGAACCGTTTTCAGCGACTTGGGAATGAATGATAGCTAAGTTTGTGAAATCACCATAATCTTTTATCTGTTTTACAGCTTTATGATAACGTTCTCTCTCTCTGTTGTCAACATTCTTAATTCTTTTCTAACAGATTTTGTTAGATTTTTTCCGTTTGACAATAAACAATAGTCAGTAATTTGTGTATTGGTATTATTAGTACCAAGAAAATAACATAAACAATTAATATCCATACATTGATTAATTGTCTCAACAGTTGGTGTTACTTTGTTACCAAAAATTTTAGGTAACTCCTTAGTAATCATTATTAATAAAAGAATATCGAAAATATTATCAAATCTTCCATTGTATTTCTTGATTTTTAAATGAATTATAATCAATAGTAATGAACAAAAGTTATAGCACTCTAAGCATGTTAATTGAAGTTTATAACAATAAAAAAATGTACAAACAAAAAATATGAAACTACTTTTTACAAACATACCAATAAAATAATAAAAACTTCACTATAGCCATATAAAAAGCATATTATTGCATGTATTAATTAATCTTTACTCCCCAACATTTTTCTAATATTAGTAAAATATCTTCATTGGTATTATGCATGTATATTAAAAATTACAATTACAATAATATTTTTTGATAAAATTACCTTACTAGTACAAAGTACTTATCTTAAAAACAACCTTATAGCTTATACAAAATAAAATACTTACAACCCCTAAAAAATATAACAATTAGGATAGAATATAAAATATTAATTGATTATGAAATACTAAAATGAATTTAACTCAGGTTGACTACTGTTTACATAGTAAAATCTTTTGGGATTTAGTACTCCCGCCATAAAAATCTTTTTGAGAAATAAATAAAAGATCAAACATCAAAATTATTATTAATAATACATTTTTACTTATTTCGTACTTTTAATTACATTCAATATATGTTATTATAAACCTTTTTTTTACATAAATAACATGTTGATTCATTATATTTGTTTATAATGATAATTTCTACATTATATATTCTAAACATTTAAAAATAACTTGTTTTCATATCTTATTTAGTGAATACTGCTGTTATCTTTCTCTTTTTTAGTGGAAACAAATTATTTTGGACATTAATTTTATTATCATTGAAATTGCTTCAGAAACAAAAATGATTTTCTTACCAGTTAGTAAATAATATGGCTGTTAAAATTTTTGATTTTAAAGCTTATGTTTACTTTTTTTAATGAGGAATGTTACTATTCATATTACGAGGAAACAATTAATAATATTATCATTTATTTAGAAAAATATATAAATTATAAAAATCCATAAAAGACAAAATGAATTAATGAATGAATTTTAAAATTTTATACCAAAATGTTTAATTTTCAACGTCAATCCTAAAAGTATACGAAAAAATAGACTCAATGAATTCATTATCAGAAATTATTCAATAATACATAGTTATTACTAAAACAGTACAAAATAGCAGGAAAATATAGTACAAATAAATATTAAGTACACATTCTTATTGGTTTAAATATTTTTTTGTAGTTTTGAAGGTGTCTACGAAATTCTATTTTTTTATCAAACATTTAGGGAGATCATCAAGTACATAAAAATGTTGACACTCTAAATAAAATTGATAGAGAGCAATTTTAATTATTTGAAATCAAATCTGATAAGAAGCTTCTTATATAGAATATTATTATTTAAATATCTTCCCATTAATAAATAAATAAAAATATTTCTTTACACACATAAAATTTGCACAAAAAAATCGTTCTATGTTTTTAAATTTTCGTCTCAAGTTTAATTTTTTTGTATGTATCTCTAATTTGGGAACAAAAAATTATGATACTAGGGTGTTTTTTGTGTAAATATCTCTATGTGTATAATATAATTCTTTAACGTGTTGAATACTTTTATGGAATTTAGATGATGAGACGGTGGATACTCGCTTGTCCATGGTTACCCATACATTTTTTTTAAAAATGCCATTTGGCTTACCCATTGACAAGCGAAATGGTAAATTTTTTTTCATACAAAATTTGGGTAAGCGGATTTTTTCAAGTATCATTCGTGGACTGTTTATATTCATTCCATATATCGGTAATTTATTACAGCAACGCATTCTTCTGAAATCTAATGCACTAGTTCTATATAAAAATGAATTAAATTAGTGTATACTTTTCGAAAAAATTAAAAAAATAAGTAGTTATACTATGAAACTATGTTAATACAAGTTAAAAAACCCCTTTGGGCTTGTAAATATTTTGTATGCTACACAAGCCATTTTGCTTACCCAATGGACAAGTTGTAACAAAAAAAAATGCTGTTTCGCTTACTCACGGATAAGTGAATGTTCCCTTTCCTATAAAATAGTTTTGCTTTAATTAACAAATAAATAAAAATGTTTGACTATAATATACTATATTCTTCAATGTGATGAAAACTTTTATGCCATTAGATGATTCATTAATTATTACGAATTTAAGTGACTTCTTTATTCATTGAAATTAAAACGTATTTAATATCGATGATGTCGGAATTAGGTAACCAAAAATAGAAATTTATTTAAAATATTTTATAAATTTATAGTGATTGTTCTTTAATTCTCTTTTTTTTATTTTAAATATTTACTTTTTGATAATTTACTTGGTAACATTTTGTATATAATGAAATTTCTTTTAATTACTACTATAGTATTTTGAAATGATATCATTTAGATTACTTTTGGTTTTTTTGTTCCTCAAAACAGCTGCAATTCGCCTTTTTAGAAAGAAACTTTATCAAACTTGTGTTGCAGGAATCATTACATGTAAATATCTACCAAACAGAAATTATGTAATTTCAATTGTCGAAGGTTCACCCAATTTAAGAGAAAGTTTCACCCTTATTAAAGAAACTGTACCATATGGGCATAAGGTTTTATTATGTGGATCAATTTATAAACATAAGAAACCAGGTAAATAAGGACACAAATAAATTAAAATATATTTATAAGGTCTGTTCGTTAAAATTATTCATACTTGTACCAGTACTAATCGTCAATTCTACAAACTATTTTTACAGGATATTGATCAAAAGTTTATCAAAGGAGTGAAACGTAATAAATTCAAATTGCGAGAACCATATATTTTGGGAAAAGTTGAATTATCGAATTATCCATCAGTATATTTAAGTCGTTATATAAATAGAAGAGCTTCACAATAGCAATTTTTTTGACAAGATAAAAAATTAAGGGGGTCAAAAATGCTGTCGTTGCATTTTTCGTTCTATATATACGTCAACAAATTATTATAACATTATATAAAACATACAAAAAAAATTATCCTTTAAATATTAGAGAAGATGCTAACGGCGAGTAATAATTTTCGTTTTTTGAACTTTTTTAATCCAAATATATATATTCTCTTGAACTTAAAACAAAAAAATAAATCTTAGCTTCATTTTAATTTTTTTCCTTGAATACATCAATTTAAGTATGAATAATCTTGAAACTTGTGACCACCTAAAAAGTTTTTTAAAGTGATCCTATTAGGTTGACATTCCACAGCTACATATAGTTTCATATGTTTATTACGTACAAACAATGAAAGTTAACGATCAATGCAGCAATAGTGAAATTTGATGCATTAAATGGAACATCATTTTTTACCATATATTTTGAAGCTTCAAGATGATATATCTCTGTTTTGGAAAAAAAATCGAGAAAAATAAAAAATATCTATAAGTTTTTTAATTCCCCAAGTTTGAAGAGTAATTCCAAGAAATGTCAACAAGATTAAGTATATTAAGAATTCACCGCAAAATTTCTATTTTTGGAAAAATAATATATCAGGTACAATAAAAAAACTAAATTTTTATATGTACTCATTGTCATATCTATTGAGACTTTCAAGTATCTAAAAATTGAGATTTTATACTAATTCAAAAAACTGCTAGTGGGAAAATTGCTACCATTTTTTTTAAATATAAAACTTTTTCGATATCCTTTTCTCATCTCGAGATATATTAAAAAAATACAAACGATATTTTATAGAAATTTTTCATATTTTTTAAGTAAAAAATGCCGAAAATGGTTTGTTTACGTACTTAATGGGAAAACTTTCATTAGTCATTAAAAGTGCTACATTTTAATCACCGTAATGGAATAACATTAAGCTGAGTTATAACCAAATATCAGTTATCAACTGATATTTGGTATATAATTATTAAAAAATACAAAAACACTGATAAATTATGCATATTTATGTTTACCAAACAAGTTTCTATTTATAAAACTTTAATAATGTTTTATTTTCGGATATTTATCATATTAATTGAACAACAACAAATTTTTGATTTGGTAATGCTTTGCTAAACAATATATATATAAGACTTATTTTATTAACGAAAAAAGTAATAAAAATAAACTTTTGATTAAACAGATGATTTAAAAAAAATAATATTCATGGGATACTTTTATAGTTTTAACTAAAATTAATTTATATTAAATATTTTGAATAATTAAAATAAAGAAATTATTGAGAGATTTTTTATTAATGTACTATAGTTTTGCACATCAATTAGCAGTAAAAAATGTTATATAATGGTAAAATAAAATAAATATAATTTAAATTGGTAGTGATTTTTATTAACAACTATATATAGACAAAAAATATAAAAATGCTTTAGTTTTTTTTTTAATTTTAATATTTAGTTTAATGAACTAAGTTATATAAATCAGATTTGGATTTATTTTAAATAGTATACAAATGATTTATTATTATAAACAACTCAAATTTTATAGTAATCACCTTTGTGATTTAAAGAGTACAGGAACGCACAATGAAAATTTAAAATAATTATTTATTAATTAAATATTTAAAATGCCATTTTGTAAACCAAAAATATTGAGTTTATTGTTTAAAATTATACTAATGCATGTTAAAAATCAAGAAAATAATTGTTATATCTTTTAGTTCTTTATTAATCAAAAAAATATGTATAAAATATAAATCAAAGTTGGGAAATATTTAATGTTTCTTGTTACATTTTATAAATTAATAAAAACTTTTTTATGATATTAAAATATCTTGACATATTCTCTATTATAATTAGATTATTTATGATTTAATATTTCTGTCACTATTAATAATAAGTATAATTAAAAAGTATTCAATATTTTGTGTTTTGAAAAAAATGATAACATTTATATAAAGGTGGAAAAAATTAATTAAAATTTCTTTAATAAATAGTATTTTTAGTAATTCATATTTTTGTTTATTTAATACCATTTATTGAATTTTGCACTGATATAGAAACGGTCAGCCCGTGGTCAACCAGATCACAAGCAAAGAGAGTAGGTTGCTTATAATATTATTAGGTAAATAAAATATTATTTTATACATTTTTTGACCAAAAAAAATGCATATAGGATTTTAATTTTGTAGATAACATGACTTCAACAGTTAGTACTTATTATAACTGTGTTAGGATTCTCATAAGTTCATCAATTAAATTTACTTAGATTGAATTAATAAATATTCTTAATATTAGGTGCCCTAATATGTGTGGTTTTTCCTGAAATCCTTTTCAGAAAGAGTAAAGAGTTGTGTAGTGTCTCTAGTGTAATGGAAATGTGGTAAAATTTTTTATTAATACTCATAGATGCCTCTCACGATAAAATTACTTATAATCTTGGGACATTCTTGGAACACTTAGTGTAATTGCCGGTCAGTTTTCTTTCAATTATTCATTTTTTTCAAACTGTGGAAACTTTTCTATTAGAAAATGAAGCACATTTTCTGCTTACATTTGAATAACCGCTAAATTGATAAGGAAGTACACGACTCCCTTTTATATTACTTGTTGGATCTATAGTATATCTTTGACTCGATATAATAAAAGGTTCACTTATATTACTTAAAGATTTTCTTTGGAGAGTGTTCTTAACAATTAAAAAGAACTTATTTCTATTTTTAGATGTCAAAAAGATATACAATATAGCATTTATTGATGGAACTGCGCACATGAATTTTACTAGAATGTCTCCGAGAAAGGGAATCTTATTAGAGTAACCAAGTTGAGTATAAATTAAAAATATAAAAATCGATGGGAAAGTTATCATAAACGGTACGATTGATTGGAGAATGATGATTTTTAAGAAATCTAAATGTAATTTTTTAGTGACTTCTGACATTTTTGAAGATACTTTTTTCATGTATTTATAATAATTATATATTGAAACAATTATTGTTGTACTATATATTGTGGAATTTATGAAAACATCAACTAATACGAGTTTCCAATTTTCTAAAGTCTGAAGAATATTAATTTAGATTATCAATATTGTTATATTACTTACGGCTAATGTTCCCATTATTATATGATCCCATTTAAATAAAGAATTGTTAATTTTGCATGCATCAAGAAAATCTTCATAAATGGAATATGGTAACTCTTGTGATGCTACCTCAAAAGAAGCATGAACTAAAAAAGAAGAAACTAAGAAACATGACAATGTTGATAGAAATATTATAAATTTAGTGACTATGATATTTTTACACAATATCAAGCACCTAACGACTAATATTCCAACAGGAAACGTTATTGTACCATACATGAAAAAGGATTCCAATTAGAAATAAAATTTGATGGAAAACAAAATTAGAAGGTAACCATTTAATAAACACCAAAGCAATCATCATGTAATTATTATAAAAATATATAGTCATTCCGATGAGTGAAGTTAAGATAGATGTTATGATGCCAACAATGAATTGTATTATCAATAAAGTACTGATTTCTGATAAGTGATTTTCAGTAGATGATTTATATGTTATGGATATTGCAATACTGTTAAAAAATATTCCAAAGAATAGGTTGATAGCATTAGTACCATATTCATAAATATCCATTTTCTGTTGTGAAATTCTTTATTAAAATTTTTTATTTTATAATAAATTTTTGTGGGGGAAATAATTAGCCACTATAATAACAACATAATAAACAAACATATCATTCTATGGTTTCTGTTTTTCAAATATAAATGTGACGTTTTGTCTGTTATGGAAAAATAATTTTTAATAATATTTATTTAAAACTTTATGATAATTAGCCATAGAAGAGTTAAAAGATTTAATTACAGTAAAATATAAAAAGTTTTAGATTCGTGCAATGGTAATTGCTGATACATTTCCAAGATTATTCTTAGCAAATGGGACAATACGGCTTCCTTTCCTGTTACCAAAATGTTTGTTGTAATTTATTGGACATAATTCAATAGTATTATTAATTTTCTTTCTATTACACTTAATTTTACGGAAAAATTTGAAAATTGAAAAAAATTTATCTCTATTATTTTTTGATAAAAAAATATATAGCATAGGATTGATAGCTGGTATGGAGGTTAATAATTTAGACAATATATCACCAAGAAATGATAATTCACTGTTGCATCCACAAATAAGGAAGATTAAGAATACTATAATGGTAGTAAAAATAATAATAAACGGAAGACACATTTGAAATAATGAAACTCTTAAGAATTCTACGTGTAATTTTCTTGTTGCTTTAGATATTTTTGAAGATACACTCTTCATATATTTTAAGTAATTATAAATGGAAAATATAACAGAGAAACTATATATAGACATATATATTGAACCATCAAGAATAGAAATTTTCCAATTGTTTAAATCCTTGAAAAATAAGAAAATTTATTAGAAATCCTTGTATTTTGTTTACTTACAGCATAAGATCCCAATAATATAACATCCTCATCAATTAGGTTACTTTTAATTTCAAATTTAGCAATAAACTTTCTAAAAACATAAACTGGAATATCTCCATCTGTTACATAAAAAATTGAATGAACCATTAGTAAAGAAATCATGAAAGAGATTATCGTTATCATGAATAAATAAATTCTAGTGATTTTAAAGCTCTTACACAACGCCATATATCTTACAACTAATATTTCAACAGGAAATATGATTGTCGTATACAACATAAGAGATATTACCAAGAGAATTACTTTATGAAGAGTAGAATTTTGTGGCAACCATTTAAGGAATGCTAACATGATAATCAAATGATCATCATAAAATACTGTTACAGACCCAACAATTGAAGTTAGTATTAATGTTAACATGCCAATGGTAAATTGAGTTATCAATAAAATACCTATTTCTGAAGAATTTTTCTTACAGGATAGTATGTATATTGATATGGCATTGAATAATATACCAGTAACTAGGTTGATAATATTAAAACCATATTGATAAATATCCATCATTTTGAAAAAGATAAAAATGATTTTTTACAATATTTTCCTTATTTATATATAATATTATTCTTAAAAAAAGTTTTCAATAATTTAGTTGCCCGACATAATATTGTTTTGTTTATTTTTATTACATTATATGTTTTATAAATTTTAAATACAGTAAATCTCTTATAGGTAAACATCTTTAATTTCAGGAAATTCATTTACATCCTATTTTTATATTTAACTCTTCTGAAGATGTAAATAGATGTGTTTTTATTTAAAAAGAATGACATAATTGAAAAATTTCATGCTTAATGCATATTTCTTCATCTAAAAATAGGAAAGAATGCAGAATTTAATATATTAATAAAATATATTTTCTCCGTGATAATATAGTTGAATAACTTTTTTAATTTATATATATCTATATACAAGATAAGGAGAAAGGTAAATAAATATTTTATACATGACTAAGGCTTATCCTTCTCAGGAGTTTCTTTAATCTTATTATACAAATCTCTGAATCCATCGACACCGTTAATAAAATCAATACTATCAACAGTAGCTAACATCTCAAGTGTTTGTTTGTAATCAGAAGGTAACGTTTGATTTGAAAAACTTTTACATGGACTAAAAAGTCCTATTAATGACGACATTTGGGTTGTATTACCATTATCAAAACAGTCAAATGAAGAATTTGTGGTACTGTTAAATATGGATGGTTGTAATTTATCTATACAATCTGTTACCTTTATTGGGGTTGAATTCTAGAAGAAAATGAAAGTTTTAATATAGATGAGTTATTTAACTTACAGTAACTTTTATTGGTGACGTTATTAGTGGATTCCTATATGTTGCTGACATTGATTTCACTGGAACGTATTTCTTCGGTTTGGTCGGTGTATATTTGGGTAAAATACTACTACTACATTCTTTTGAAGATTCTTTACATTTTAGTGAGTCATCAAATATTGTATCATCAAATTTAGTTCCTTGTTCAATCCAATTATCGCTTTTGTTGGAAAAGTCATCTTCAGTGGTGCTTTCTGGTTCACCTTCACTATCAACCTCTTTACTACTTTCAATCGTGCAATTATTAGTTTTACCTTCTTGACATATCTTCTCACCATACTTTCTACAAATGAATGTTCTAAAGGTTGCCCATACTTCAGCTCTATTGTCAGGTACATTCATAGCATAATAAAGTTCTATGTGTTGTTGTCTATTACATAGATAATAATATTCGGATATTTTAGCATCTGGTGATACCTCAAAATTACATATACCTTTAGACATACTCTGAAGATTGTATACAAAAACATTATTATTTTCAAGATTATTGTCTTTTGTAGTATTAGTGTTGTCTTTTCCTGAAGCTCCATCTAGTGATGAATTAAAAGGAGACAAATTATTTCTTGATAATATTTTATTTAATGACATTTTCTTAATAGATCCATCTAGGTGGGTTGATGTTGTATAGTCAATAAGATTCATCTTCTCCGTTGGAGCTATTCGTATTTCAACTCTTCTTCTCTCTTTATTATAGTATAATTTCCACCTTTTTTCGAGAATCTCAAAAATTGTTGTCATTTTCTCATCCATCTTAAATCTAATAACAATCTTTGGATTTTGACGAAGTGTATTTTTAATATAATTATAATCAATACTCCTTTTAGGCGATAAATGAAAATATATAAACTCTGGATTGTTGCTTTCAATTTGATATTCTGGTAGTAATTTCAAAAAAGCACTACATATTGGAGTTTTTATTGATATGGCTAAATTTCGCTTCCTAACATTAACCTGACCATCAGCCAGTAGTTTCCTAAATTTCTCTATATTCCACCTTGGAGATTCACCAGTTTTCTTTTTCCATTCATAACCATTAATAATAATAAAGAGCTCAAAAATATTTCTTGGTATATGGGATATCTCTTCATCAGTAATTTTTGCATTACCTTTATACAATCTGATGGCATTATGATATTGTACACGTATCTGTTGGAGATCTTTTTGATACTTTCTTTTTCTCATATATCTGGCAATTCCTTCAAAGTCTTTGCCTACAGCTTTTATAGCTTCATAAAATACGTTATGCTCAGAGGGAGTCCAGATATTTTTTTGTTTAGCTTTTTCTGTTGTTTCCTGTAACTCTGTAGGTAAAATGTTCGATGGTCCTGGAATTATTTGAATATCTTCACTTATCTCCATAGTATCGTTATTTTCTAGTTGTTGTGGTGGAGGCACACTTACCTCCTCTGATATCATTATTCTTCTTTCTTCATTTATCATTGTGTTTGTATTTTTAATGATTGATAATTCTGTATCACATTTATTTTCGTTTTGTTGTTTTATTTGCTTTTCTTTGATGCGTTGTAGCATAAATGAAGGGCTTTTACCGGAAGCCGATTTAAATACTTTCCGCCTCCTAGATACACCCTCTGTATCAGCCATTTTTATTTTTAAATATTAATAAATAATAGATATAAAAGTTTGAAAAATAAATATCTTTCCTTTAAATATAGATTAAATGGTTAAAGTTGTACCATCGAATAGTAATTAAATTAAGATTTGTGTTATGTTTATGTTTAAATATTTTAGTGTTGTTGTGTGGCGCAAGCAAAATCTTGTTTGGAGGGATGTAGCTTCAGATCGCTTCAAGATCTCAGTTTAAGAATCTAGGGTTTTTACCTTTACTTATTTCAATAATTTATCGCTTGTAAAGATTATTAAAATATACCTTGAATATTTTAAATACATAATTTTTTATATTAGAAAAGCAAACTTTAACAGTTGACAATGTTTGCATTTTATTGTTATCATGCACTATATCATTCCATAAAATCAGTGTAAAAATTTAAAAAAAACGTTTAATATTTATACTTCAAACTAATATTATTTTTTTAAATTAAAAATATTTTATGAATGACTTTCTTTATACTCTTCATACTTTTGTTTTTGTAATTTGTAGTCTTCCATGTTACTTTGTTGTTGTTGATTTAAAATTCTATATTTTACAGAAACTTGACGACGTTCTCTTTGTTGTTTTTCATCCCACATAACGAGTGCTTAAAAATTATATACAAAATAACTATTAATATCAATTACCTATAGTTATAGCTGAAAAGATGCAAGTAGCAAAGAAAACTCTCTTTCCATACATCTTTGTTGGTGGTGGTGGTGGAATTGATGTTGTACCTGACATTTCTCTTAAATTTTTTTCTAAACACATAATTTTAGAAGAAATTACAATATTTAATGGGAGAGAAAAGTATTAAAATGTAAAATAACAACTTTTATACTCAAACATAACAAATATTTAATGTTATCACAAAAATGTACAGAAATATACAAAAGTATCTATGAAAAAAATATAACGTTATTAATGCCACATTTTGCTTCGCTTAAATCTAGACATAGGTTTATATGGTTCAGCTTCAGGTATCTCAGTAACTTGTTGTGGTTCCTCAGGAATCATTGGAATAGATGATCTTTCAATTATATTTTGTGTAAATGCTTCTTTTGACATAGGTTTAAGCTCATATACCTCTTCAGAATCTTGATCCATACGCTTAACTGCCTCATAATCGACAGGTGACGGATCTTTATTTGTTAAGATTCCTTTTCCGGTACTATTTGCTTTAATTTCAAGTTGTTTATTTGATAATTCATCAATCTTCTCTATTGTTTGGACATCATTCTCAGCTCCCCAACTAACTCCTCTCTTAAGCTTCTTTCTTATACCGAAACTTTCATCAGATGGTTTTTCTTTTATTTCATCGATTTTCATCACCTTGTTAGGAATATTTTCTTTAGTACAAAGTTCAGAGAGATCTCTACCTTTCTTCAATATTTCTATTAACTGTTCTCTTTTATCTTGGAGACCTAAAAAGTTTGCCAAATCATCAACAACTTCATTGTGAAAAACTGCTTCCTCTTCTGATATATCATCATCTGAATCCAAATTACTGTCATTCTTTTTAACTTTAGAATCTTCTTCAATAACAACATCAGGTTCATCGTCAGAATCCAATTCTTCCTCCTCATCATCTTCTTCTTCGGATTCACCACATTCTAACAATTCTAATTCGTCCAGTTTAGCCATCAACTTATTATACTCATCTTCTGGTACAGAAGGCATCTTAGATTCCATGGCTCTCTTCTTTTTAGTCTCCTCATCAGATTCAACGTACTCTTCAATAATTTCAACTGTCCCATCAGCATTTTGAAAAAATTGTCCTCCAAATTTCATTTCTTCCTCAACGTTCTTTATGGCTGTCTTAAATTTCTCTACCCGTTCATTTAATAATTTTAATCTCCTATCGATAATACCACATGCCTCATATCCACTGACATCAGCAAAATAATTGTCTCCCAATAAAACTTTATATTTGTTAGTGTTGTATATTTTACCTGGAAAAAAAGCTACATTTCCAAAAGGCACAAATACGTCATGAGTCAATTTCTTCCCATATTCTGTAATTTGCTTCTTGATATTCTCGAGGTTCTTTATTTGCTTCTCCTCCTCAGCCAATGAATCTTGTAGTCCTTTTATTTTTGTTTCTCGGTACCTTTTAAATGTTTCAAAATTATTTGGATCGAGGTTATTTGGTGTTCTCGAGGTATATGGAGACCTTGAGGACATTCTTAAAGATAAAAAACCTCAAGGAAATTTTAAATAAGAAAAATAAGATATAGACTAAAGTTGTAAATAAAAATTAATAAAATGATATTATTTTCCCAATGTAACACTAAATTTTATTAACAAAAGACATTTTACTCCAAATATGTTGCAATGTTTCATGGTAAGATATAAAGAAAAGATTAATGAGGTATGAATGTTTTGAAATATGAAATTATATTTTACTCTTTAATTTATTCTCAATAAACTCAACAACTTTCATAGCACAGCCCCAATGAAGTGTAAAACCATTTCCCCCATGTCCATAATTGTGAATCAAAAGGTAATTTTTACCACTGTCAAGCTTTCTAATCTCACTTTCAAGTCTTAGGTTTTTTCTTCCGGGTCTTACATGACACCACTCACTTATTATTTTGGCATCCTTAATGGTAGGATGAATTTTCAGATAGTTTTCCCAAATTTCCTTTCTATCCTCATCAGTTATTTCCGTGTCATTTCTATAATCTTGTTTAACGGTCCCCAAAACAACAGAATTTGACATTGGAATTGTAAAAGTAGAAAAATCTTTGTAGTTAAAATGCTTATGCCATATACTGTCAATCTCAAGAGCTACACCACGTATAGGATATACTGAGTCATCATCACCACTAATCTTTCCTCCATTCAACCCTCCACAGTTAACGACAACATCATAATCTTTTCCTATCTCATTAACGTTATTTATATCTTTTTGAGTAAATGTAATACCTTTCTTGAGAAGGATGTTTTTCATCCATGGTACAAATTTTTTTCCCTCTGACGCATATGCTGTATAGTGGATGCAATACTTTGATGGATTAACGAATAGTGAAGTTTTTTCTCGATCTGTTAACCATCTAAAGTTATAGACGATATCGGCCATATTTCTTTCCTGGTGTTTTAATCTTTCTTCATCATCAGATTGGATATGTCCACTTAGAAGTTTTATTCCTGTTTCTGGACCTATAGTTTTTTCAAGATAAGCCATTCTTTCAAATGTTACTTTTGCTAGTGGTTTTAAATTCCCGTCATCGAGACGGAAAAGTCCTGCTGGCCCATAACTACATGTCTTAGTGAATGGACGATCATGGAAAATGGTGATCTAAAAAGTTTAAGGTAATTGATGAAAAGAAAATTAATGATACCGTTGATTGGGGAAATTTTTCACTGATAGCCAGGGCAGAGGATACTCCAATGACGCCTTCGCCAATGATAGCAATATTCTTAGGAAACATGGTGATTAAAAGGAAAATAATGAAAACAGTAATTGATATTTCTTTCGAAACGATTTTATAGTAATCTAAAGTAATGGAATGTCTCGATATCAAATATTTTCCAATCAATTTTTCAAGAACATTACCTATTTTATTAATAGATTTTTGTTTATATGTCGTGATAAGATAATGTCAATAAATTAAGAGCTCCAAAAGATGTCAAAGTGCATTGGTTACCATATTCTTGAAAGATATTTGAAATTATTTTTAGGAAATACCTCTAACGTTTGCATGAGAGCATTTAAAATTACTAATCTATTTATAAATGAACACCTTTAAATTTACAAAAATTAAACGACAGATTAAAAAATGTGTTTTTTATTATCTACCAAAGCAAAAACCTTTTACTTGAAGTGAAAAATCATTCATCTATGAAATATCTGCATACTAATAATTCTTTAACAAATCTATTTATAGAATCTATTAAAATTCTTATAAAGTTATGTCAAAAAAATTTTTGAAAATATAAATTTACCAACTGTTAACAAGGCATTTGATTAAAAAACTTACATGTGATATATTTATTACTTTACTTTCAAGGAATTTTGGTGTAAAGTAATCCACCTATCGTTAAAAAAATAAAATTATGTCTTTAAATGACTTAATTTTATAAATTATTTATATGCCTTCAAAAGAATTGGATTTTTTAATTACTATATCTGTTTTTATTTTATTTTTACTTTCTTTTAATGTTATTAGTAAAGTTTTGTTGTCATTCAAAAGCATACGCAATATTTTGTGTTGTTCTGAATTTTTATGGATGGGATGGTTAGAAATAATTATTTATTATTACCGTACTTCACTTGAATTTTAATGACAAACAAAATTCTCTTCATAATGATATTTATTAAATCTACATTTTCTTCGTATTTTTAAGTAAATATTTTAAAAGTTGTCTACAAAATTGAAATTTTCATAAGAAACTATTTCATTAAAAATATTTTTTTCACTATCTATTATATACTTTCACTATTTTATTACCAAAAAATACAAAACTTTTATTTAACGGAACAAATATAGCAAAAATCTTATTCCTTTATAATTATTTCTTTTCAACGAGACCAATTAACGAATAATTGATAACATTATTTACCTTTATTGATAAATATTTATAATTTTACCATCATTTTTCCCTCGATCATTGAAATATATTTTTAAAAAAAGGAAACCAGCAACTTTAAAAATATCCTATAATCAATACCCTAATCTCAAAAATGAAATTTATCTAAAAAACTAATTATTCTAAAAATAATTTAATCTGTTTGGCGTCATTTTTAATTTAGAAAAAAGCTTGAAAATATTAAAATTATTTTACAGCTAGAAGGCAAACAGAAAATTTTTTTCCACACTTCTTAGTAAGAGGAGTAATAATAAATCATTAGGGAGATGATAAAAAAACTTTGTTCTACAAAGTTGTTAAATTGATACTTTTTTTTTTGATATTTACATATTTTTTATATTATAAACTTTTTTGAATTATCCTCACTATATCATTTCACGTTTCAAATACCACTTTTTTATAAAATTTAATAATTCTAATTCTTGATCATCTCTAGAAAAATATTTTTCCGATATTCTAAAAATATTTTTACATATCATGTGGTTACAAGTAAAAATAAATTTAGAAAATTTGTAGTAAGAAGCAAGAAAAAAAATATTCTAGAAATTTTGTTAATGCATAATTATAATTGTTTTTTCTACAATTTAACGAAAGGTACATACTACAAGTTTTACGTGATTATGTTTTAATACCCAAAATTTACACTTTCATCAAAACAAAATAATTCTTTTTCAAAGTAATACTAAAAATTACATGGATCCTTCCCACACCTTCTAGTTTTTTTTTTATTTTCTTGATGCAAGAAAAAAATTTTATCATACTTCCATAATTTTATTTGAAGTTAACCTTGCAAGTATAAAATTTTTACACACATTAATAAGTATTATTAATGCGTGAATGAAATGTAGTCTAAAATTATGTGATAATACTAAACATTTTTTATTTATTAAATTGAATTAACAAAAAATAAAACTACTCCATTAATTAAAATGATTTAAAGAAAAAATGATTACAGGGTAAACAAATTTAAAAAAGTTATAAAAATTAATTTGATAATTTTTTAATAGAAAAAAACAGTGGAATGTATATTGTTACGGAAAAATGACAATTATGATAATTTTATTAAAAAACATTATTATACTCCTTTTTTTAGGTGTATCAGTGGAAAAAAAGAGTATTTGTGATAGATTAGTCGAGAAAATGTGTATTTTAATACGCATACACCATAGAAGTGTTCCTCTTCGTGGAACAATATCCTTGATCAATGTTCATATACTTAAGGTAATAGTATACCCTATATATATATACATGTGGAATTTTAAAAGTAAATATATAATTGGAAAGTGCAAATTTTTATTAATTAACATCGATACGTCTATATGTCAGCTAATACACAATTCAATACACTTCTTATTAATTTTATCCTTAATATTTTTATTATACAAGAGATATTCTTTAACTATAATTCATTTATTATTTCTAATAAATGTAATATTTTTCATAATTATTTCATAAATATTTCTTATTATATAATTTTTATGATTCTAAACTCAAAATAATTTTCCACACGACTATATGATATTTTTTAATTTTAATATTTTTAAGAAGAATATAAAATTAAATAACAGGACGTTAAAGGAATGTTTTTTGTTCATTAAAATATTATTATTTTCTATAATGAATATATTAACTTTAAATGCTTTAATAGGCATAAAAAATGATAAATTTTACTACTGTTTGAAAGAAATTTTTTTCTTCAAATTACATATTAATTATTTATTTGTTTTTTCAATTTAAGTATAACTTTTACTAATTTTATATGCAAATTATTTCCAGTATTAATTTTACCTTAAAATTAGTTAATAATATTAAAAACTAATATAATAATATCACCAGTTTAAAGAGAAAAACTGTATTTATTATCAAATATTTATATGATAATTATTTAATTAAACTTATAGGTATACAAAACTATTTGCACAAGTAATATTTTGATTATCTTTATTATGGTACCTACAAAACTTTCTACTATAATCTTTTATCAGTATTTACTGCTTAAGTTTTACAATTATTACCAATGAATGTCCAAATTAATTTTTTTTTCTTTTTACCTTCTCCTTATCATATTACATTGTATTTTAACATAGAAAGCATTGTTAAAATTATTTGATATATCAATTATTTTCATTAATTAATTGGTATATGATAATGACATGATTAAAAATGGGAGAAAAGTGATTAAAAATTTATCAATCATTTAATATTATTTTTCTTTTTATTACTTTAATTTTATTATAGTTGTTCCTCGATAAGATTTAATTTTGTTTCCTCATGATAAGGAAGATGATCTTTAATCAGATGCCATAAATTTAAAAATCGTTTACAATTAAACTTACATTAATTTTTTTACTTTTAATATGAATTTAATCTCTCATCACAAGATAAGATTTTTTCTTTTATGAAGTTAATAACAAAATATATGAGCTTTTTTTAGTTTATTTATTTGTATAATTATCAAAGTTTCAGCCACTTCAAAAAATATAAATAACTTATTATTAAATCATTTACCTTAATGATATTTGACACTTTAAAAAACCCTAAAGATAAGAAGGGGAAAAGAAATTTATTGTGAGGTATTTTGAAAATTAAATTTAGGAAAATATTAATAGTTCAAAAGTTATTTAATCCCGAGAAAAATTAAAAATCACACTTATTATAAATATCTCTATAATACCTTTAACTCCTATTCCCATAAACTTACTTTATTATAAAGTTAATCATGCTTATGCAATAATAAATATTTGATTATTTCTTAACCAAAGTATAATATATTTGTATATCTGTTTCTATATTTATCATATCGTTATAAAAAATTTCATTATAACCTAAATTTTCCCTTCACCAATCTCTCTCTCTCTCTTTCATTTACCCCTTAAAATATATGGAATTTTTAAAAAATTAAATATATTTCGGTAATATATTTATAATTAACTTCTTATAACAATCTATTTTATCTAAAAATATTAAAACGTAGGCGTCCATGAATGTTATTAAAATAATAAATAAGATATTATACGTAATCACAGAAGACAACTTCTAAAAATAAAATATTTTAAAATATTTGTTTGTAAACAAAACAATTATTACATTTTTACAAAAGATTGGCACTTTTTGGTGTATGACATCACAAAGTTTTTAAAATTTCTTTTTTTTAAAATAATTTATTGAGTAATGTAATTTTAAAAGTAACAAACGAAATATCAATCATATTTTAAGGTCGGTGGTGGGTGATTTAAAAATATTAGATGAATGAATCATATATACATCCACGCGAAAGCCTGTACATATCATAAACATTCTCATTTTTTTTGGACGTATGAAATATTTTAATAAAATTCCTGGAGTAGTAATTGATATAATAGATAGGTGAGAGGAGAGGTTTATTAATAGAAAGTGCAAAGATTTCTTTATATATAAAATATCATGAAGAGTGAGGAGAAGGTTAATTATAAAAATTTGAAAGAATGATTCAATGATCATCTTTCATCTCTTACTACCTCTCTCTCTTTCCTTAATATACTTATCCTATAAGAAAGGATTCTTATTTTGTACTTCTTCTGTCCCATCCAATGGTAGCTTATTCCATTTATATTTCTTTATCAAAGTCTTGTCAAATCTTTTTAAATTATTATATTTATTTAATTATTCTTATCATTTTAAGTTAATTCCTTTTTATTTGTAATATAAAAGGGTGGAGCTCCTTATATTAATAATTTTACTTTTAAATTTTTCCTATTATTAAACATTTCCTTCTATCCAATTCTAGAACGAACGTATCTATTAAGTTTTTTTGATAAGATACCCCATTATAATATATATCATCTTTAGGTAAACTCATTTACTTTTCATATCATTTTAAGATCTTTCTTAACTATAAAAATGCAAACTACGCTATACGAACCGTTATTTAAAATTCATTAAACTCCTTAATTAATATATTTATTGGAAAAATAATGGCAATTCATTAAAATATCAGAACCTATCCATAATGGCGTGATAAAGACATCAAATTAACTTGTTCATTCTTTTTCTTATAATAATAATAACATCGTTTAAAATACACACATCAAACAGCAAAAACCTCCATCCATCATTTTATTTTTTTGGGGGGTGGTAGGAGGGGAAGAGTATCATGTATTAAATTACACTTCATTTATTTAGGGGGAGTATTCGAAATTACTATATAATAGGTGGATTTTGTAATAAAGTATTAAAAAGATTTGAGATTTAGTAATTATCCATGTTCCATGTTTTCGTTAAATTAACAATTTTATAGTATAAATATTTATAAATAGGGTACTTTATCTGATAAGGGGGATGAAAATATGATTGTACTAGTGTTTTTTAAATACTTTTTTTTGATATCTTGTAGAAAATGTTTTCAATTAATAATCCATTAAATATTCACTTCATATAATGTTATGCTGATTAATTTAATAAATCTACTTCATTTTAAAGTTTCTATTTTTGTTAAACTTTTTTGTATATAATTATTTTATCATTTTAGTTTCTTCATAAATTACAAAAATATTATTTTTTGTTTTCAAAAACTCTTTAGGCGGAGATAATAATTCTATATTTTATTATTTAAGTTATCAAAAAGAAGATAAACTTATAGTATATAAAAATGACAAAATTTTCTATTTTCTTTCAACTAGTATTTCTTATTCTTATCTTTGAGGTGAGTTTAAAAAGGGATTATAGTTTATTAAATTAATTAATATCTTTTATAGGGCGTCAGGTATTCTTTACAGAAACCAGCATTCTCAACTGATAATTTAATATTATCTTTAAATGGTGAGGAGATTCAAGATGAGGATGTAAATAGCAATTTTAATGGAGATAATCAAATAATTGTAATCAAAAGAAGTATACCAGTTGTCTTGTTTCACCGTCTACCGACAGATGATGATTATGATGACGATAGTACTAGGAAGGCACCACTCACAAAAAGAGCATTTGACCGTGTCGACTCAGGGTATTTTGGACTTGGAGCTAAAAAAAGAAAACGTTCATTTGATCGTGTTGATTCTGGTTATTTCGGTTTATACAAAAAAGCATTTGATCGTGTAGATTCTGGATATTTTGGATTGAAAAGAAAATAGTATAGGAGGCAATATAATATAATATAATTTTATTTAAAAAAACTTCAAAATGATAATCATATTTCTCAGCATCACTTACAAATTCAATTATATTTGTAAAAATCCAAAAAATAATCGCATCAGAGGATTCAATTATTTAATATATATTTTCTTTTTTATGCCCAGAAATCTCAAAATACAAAGATCTTTGTTAATATTAATATTATTATATATAGAGAGAAGTTCAAAGATATAACGAAAATCATGTAAAAAATTAAAAATTAGTTATCTAATTTGTCTTCGTATCACTATTCTAAATTTTTAATTAATAAACTTTTCTCCTTTTATTTTATCTTTTAAAATATATTTTGAAATTTTTCTTAATTTATTAAATAAACTTTTTTATAATTAGTAGATTAATAATTTATGGTTTATGGTTGGAATGTTATATTCTTGGAGGTGTGATGGTATGATAAATCTTGTTCTTAATTCTTTTTCCCCACCAAACCACATTTTTTAAATATTACCTACAAAAAAGTTAAATATTTATTCTATTTTTCTCATAATACCTTCTCCTTCTTCCACCATTATCGCAATAAAAGAAACACATTTTCTGAAATATAAATTTTTGCATATAGATTTTTTTAAAAAGTTTATAAATAGTTTTAAACACGTGAGTAATCAAGTTATATATTTATAATGTACAATAATATTTTCTTGGTCTTTTGATTTACCAATTATTAGTCAAATTTTTGAACATTATTCTAATCTTTTAATAGAGTGTTTGTATACCAAAGATATATCTAACAAATTATGAGTTATTTTATAGAAATGGGCTCATGAGAAGAGATCGAAAGTAATCATATCACTTTAATAACATTTTAAGTAAAAATATTTATCTTTACATTAATATATACATATAAATATATATTTATCTTTCACATTTCCAACTATTCAATGTAGGCATTATAATTTTATCAAAATCTTTCCAAAGATAAGATAATCAAAACAAAGAAAAAAACCATTTTTTTTGTTTACAATAAAACTACATAAAATATAAACAAATTTATAATGAGTACCATATATTGATAGGAAAATTCTTAATAACATTTTTATTTTTTAAAATGACTGATGTAATAAAGTTTAAGTGTCAACAACTATATAATAATAAATAAAAAACCGACATATTTTTTTAATATTTTTAAAAATGTGTATATATTAAAAATGAAAATTAATTATTGTATTATTGCTTCAAAAATTAATTTTTGACTAGTTTCTTGATGTATTTTAATTACTTCAAATATATCATAGATTTCGAAATTCGTCATTTTATTATATTATCAAGAACGGAAGTCATTGTAAATGTATACATATAAAATATATAAAACTTTAGATGACTATTAAATAATTTGTAAAGATGATGCAATCTTATTATCATTAGATATAAATAAAAAAATATAAAGAAAAAGGAATAAAATAATTTTTAAAAAAAGTTTATTTAATATATATGGTACTTAGTATGATTACATTTCAATATAATAATGATGACGTAATAGTAATAAAAAACTATTTATTACCAATGTAATATCTATATTAAAATAAATTCTCTCATATATTTAGGGGTATATTTTAGGTACATCTCACGAGAATCGTTATCTTTTCTTATTGTTATATCAGAAATGATATTGTATAAAGCATAACCTATGTCATTGTAACCACTTCTAAATAATTTGTTGATCTAGAAATATAAATATATAAAGAAAATGACTAGAATTTTTAACTTACATAATTTAAATCAAGATTGATATAATAAGTTCTCCAGAAATATTTTATTATCTCTGGGACACTCATTTCACCATTCTCCGTTAACATGTCTATTACTTCTCCTACAAATGCTTCTCTTGTTGAGGGGTACCTCTTTAAATGGTATGGTTTATATTTATCATTTAAGATACATATTCTTCTGTGGTTTCTATTTACTGGATCAACATATCCAACGGGTTTTGCTTTATCATTAATATACAATCCTCTTCTGTTATTAGATTTAAAGGTACGACTATGGTGATATTCCTTATTATTATCATTAGTAATAAAATAATATTTACGTTCTTCAAAGACAACCTCAGGATTGTGTTTTTCTCTATCCTCTAAATGATTATGACTATGATTTTTGAAAGACTTTGGTTCCTCATAAATATGAATATTTTTTTCACTAGACAAATGTGAAAAATCCTTTTCAGTAATCTTAATTGATTCAGGTTGAACCTGTGAATAGCATTTATCATTCCTTTTTATTCTAACAATATCTGGTACTCCATTTTTGTCATAACTTTTAACCATAATAACATCATTCTTAATCAATTCACTAACAAGTTTGTTTACAGTAACTTTGTCAATATTATACTTCTTATCAATCTTCTTTAAATTATATTTTGGCATAACTTCCAAAAATAGCTCTCTTATATGTATATAATCAGAGGGGTAACTTCTTAAAACTTCAGCAACTTCCAATGCAGCATCTTCCACCTCAAATTTTTCATTAATCTTCTGAATGTTTGATACAGTCATAACGTTGTATTATTAAAAATATGTCAAAATTATAGGAGAGGTAAATAATAAGGTATTTGAAAAAGTTTCAATTTTAACTTTTTTAATTTTTCAGGCTGGGCTTATACATATATATTTATTTATTGATACCATAGAATATATTAATTGCTCATATATTAATAATGAATCTTCCATTTATTGACAAAATTTTATATGTACTAATAAAATGTCGTCTCATAAGAAGGTTAGAAAAAATTTATTTAATTTAAAAGATTTTTTACACAACCTCCTGATGACACATTCTTATCTCATCAATTTTTAATATTGTTGTGTAAACAAAAAAAATTTTATTAAAGAATAAATTATTTTTTGATTGCTGCTTATATGGATATTGAAAAATTAAAATTGTGTAAAGTGTGATGTCTGTGTACTTTAATATTTTATAAATCTTGATTACGGGTAAAATATTTTGTTATTTAATTTTAAAAACAAAGATCTATAAATTTGATAAATGATAAGAAAAATAGCCAATTTTGGTATTATAAATAACAAAAGTACATGAATATATATGTTTTTATTTAAAAATAAAAGAATATTTCAATTTTGGGTAAACATTTTATCATATGTTTTTAAAAAAAATAATGTCTGGTGTGTGGGATTGATATATTTTTAAAAAAACATTAATGTAATTTCAAGTTTATTTTTTATTTTAATGAAAATAAAAATTTAATACAAAATATGCTTTTTTTAAGTAAAATGAATTTTTGAAATAATTACTTAGAATTTTTGTGTTGTACTTTCAAGATTGTAATCGAAGTTAATCACAGAATTTATTGCCTTTTGAACATTATCATATATTGGTAGTTTTCTTTTTAAAATACCTGTCTTTTTGAATGATTTTGATATGGAATCTTAAGAAAGTGATTAAATTATCGAGATTAAATTACTTACGGTTTAATGAGGTAATAATTAATTGAATATTCAATACTTCTGCATGACTTATAATCTAAAAAAAAGATTTATATTGAAATAATTTAAAAAATATGCACATACTTCATTGAGAACTTTGATACCAGCTAAATCAATTTGTGTTATCCTTGAAAAATCAAGAATCAGAACAATAGTTGATGAGACTAATGTAGTATCCCTTAAAACAGTTGAACTCTTATTCTTAAGCCTCTCCTTCAGCTCTTCCATTGAGCTATAACAAGAATCTCTATATATCTCTCCATTAGTAAAGACTAGTGGTCCTTCAAATCTATGGACAGCAAAAATTGGATAGCACAAATTATCGCAATCCCAATCTTCTAAACTATTTACCTTATCACCAATACTTTTACTCCTCTTTTTCATTGATGGTGCAACGAAATTTAGAGAAACAGGGAAAAGTAAGAACCATTTAGGTTTTTGGGTCCTTAAAACTATTGTAAAAAGTGCAAATACAATTGATATAACCAAACCATAAACAATGTCAGTAAAGACAGTTGCCAGAAATGAGGTAATCCATATCATTCCGTCGTACCTACTACTTATCCAGATGTTTTTTATTAACAATAGATTTCTAAATATTGATCGTAAGGCGAAAGCAATTATTGATGAAAGAATACACTAAAAAATATTAATTATAATTAAAAGTTTTAAAAAAGTACCATTGGTAAGTGATAAAGGAATGGTCCAATAAAAAGGAATAACAAAAAGTAGGAGTGATGCAGAAAAAAAGTTTGTTAATTGTGTCCTACCCCCTGATGAAACAAGGACCATCGTCCTTCCGATTGCTAAAGCATTAGGATAAACGGGAAAGAAAGATGATAAAATTGAGGTAAAACTGATAGCATACAACTCCTGTCCACTTTTTAAATCTTTTTCATAATTCATATTTGTTGCTAACATTTTTGTCATTGATAAGTGGACGGTCATAATAACAATACTTATCATAATACCATTTATAATGATATCAGGGATGATCTTAAGATTTGGAACCTCTGGTTTAGGAAGGGTATTTGAGACTTCCCCAACAATATTAACATTGAAATTTTGATTAAAATAAAAAAAATTTGATATTACTATAAAGAAAGCCATAATTATCATTTCAAAGGGAATAACTAATTTCGGGCTAACTTTTCTTTTGACAAAAGGCGTTATAAATATATCACCTATCCATAAGAATGCTATAGTAAAGATACTGCAAAGAAGAGTGATAAAATTAACATTAGGTATTTGTTGTGTTAGAGCAATTAATTTTAAGATAACATTCCCGAATCCTGAAATTCTAGGAATATCAACACCAAGTATATCATCTAATTGTGATAATAAAACATGAACAGCAGCACCAGTTGTGAATCCTTTTATCAATGAATCAGGCATGTATGTTGTTAATACTTTTAATTTTAATATTGACGATAACAGGAGAATGATACCAATTGTACAAGTTAATGTTGTTGTTATTTGAATCGGAGTTACACTCTCTTTCCATTCTTCACCTTCTTTATAGATTAATGTACCATTATTTAAAGGTTCAAAGATCCCGATTTTATATTTCTCTTGTACCATCTCATTGGTAACCCCTGTCATGAGGGCAATAAAAGATACACTCCCAATACTAGCATGACGTGAGGTACCGAGAAATAAATAAAAAAAAGGTGCTAAAAAGCTAACATATAAACCATATACAGGAGGTACACCTGAAAGTTTAGCATATGCTATTCCTTGTGGAACATGTATTATCCCAGTTGTCAAGCCAGAAACTATATCAGAGATAAGGTTTTCTTTTACATTGTATTTTGGTAACCAGTTAATGATAGGAAAGAATGAAATGAATCTTTGGAGTAACCTTACAACAAGTAATCTTTTTTTACTATTATTATAATTACTATTCTTAAGATCATATTTACATAACTATAAAATATAGTAAAATAAATATTTTAAAAGTGTAAATAAATAAACATACACAAATATCAGGGTAATTTTTTTTCCCACTACTAAAAACTTCTTCTTTAAAAGAATTCCTCCTCCAAAATTCTTCCTCCATATTATATCTTTAATTGAATATATTAAAGATTATTAGGTCAGGTAAAAAAGCAATGATTCAATTAAAAATATAACTTTTAATTTATATATAGGTGGATGAAGTAAAAAAAGCGGTAATAAAACAAACTATAGTCTAACAATATATTCATGTGTACATATTTGTTGAAAGCTTCTTATGAAAATATACTTTTAATAAGCTTAAAGGAAAACTCTTTTTAGCGGTTATGCATACTTTTATTGAAATCATTTTGATTTCCGAGCTTTCTTCATTTTTTGTTAAACTTCATACTACTTTAATAATTTTTATATTTTAAATGGGAAAGTATATTCTTAATGAAACAAAGTAATATAATAATGTAAAAACAAAAAAAAGTTGTATTAATCTTTAGACGATTGTTTTATATAGGCATTTAGAAAAACATAATTACATTGTTATTGAAAATATGTAGAGATTGTACTTTTTTTCAAAAATAATAATAAATTATTTCCTTAAACTTTTTTAATACCTTAAAAAGACACTAATTAATGTATATTTTTTGCATAATATTAATGTAGGACAATTGAAATTTAATTAATGATTTTGTTTTTTATAATATCATTGTTTAAAAGTTCACTACTTTTTGATAAAAATTTTATGATATCAAAAACAAGATTTGTAAAATGTTCCTTCTTTTTTATCACACTCTTTTTCTTATTCTTTCTTTTTTCATAATAATAATAATAAATCATTCATGTGGTAGGCAATGGTGGTGAAGGATGAAAAAGATTTATTATAAAAAATTATGATAAGATATAATTGATGATTTCTTAATGAAATAATGTATAATTAAATGTTTCCTTGAAAAAAGATATAACTTATAATTGTATAGTATTTTTTCAAAGAATAAAATTAAATTCTAATTAAATTGTCAATAATTTATCATGAAACATTAATTTTTATTCCTCCACACTATGAAAGTAATTGAAATGTAGTATAAAAATAAAATGAAAAATAGAATCTATATAGATTTATATATATTCTTTTATTCTCAATAAGAATACACAATATCTATTTATTTATTTTTATCATTAAACATTAAAATGAATAAGAAAAATCAGTATAAATGCCTTCTTTTTGCGTTACCTCTTTTTCAAAGAATGTATGTATTGAATTTTTATTTATTATCAAGAAATATAGCATTACATTCCTCACTTTCTATTACTCTCGTCAATATTTTCTATTATTATCAAGTTGATTTTAATATACATAATATAACTAACAAGAATATTCTTATCCTCTTAGACAATTGCCATCAGATTTTGAACAAAATATATGTATATTCATAATGTTAGTAAAAGAAACTTATTATAATATCTGTTATAACTGTTTCATTATATTTATTTTATTGAATTGTTGTTTCTATTAATTTTTACATTTTATTTTCTATACAAATTAAATGATATTTAGCATCTTAAATATTTTTATTTAATTTTGTTTTAAAAAAGTTTGTTTATGTATGATTAATAACGAGAGAGAAAAGTTTTTCCCACACTTTCGTTATTCTTATATCGATAGCTTTACATCAAAACTCTTTCTTTCTATCAATTTATAATGATTTTTTCATTTTTCAGAAACGATATTAAAAACATCTACTCGAATTAGTGATATTTTAATTTAACATATCTCGAAGTTTGTTTTTATTTGTTCTTTTTTTATTTCTATTGTTTTTTACATGAAGAATGGTGGAGACCTCCAATAGAATATGTTGCTGTAATTTAAGAGTAATATTATATTCTTTTTTATAAATTATTAAAATAAAATAAAACAATTTCCTCATTTTAGACAGCTGGTTACATTGTAGCGTTTGTTGAATTTATCTTATGTATACTAGCCATATATGGAATGATAAAAAATTTTCAAATTTTTGGAGCTACCTATTTGGTATGGTTTATTGTTGGAATCATCTCAATTATCATTATCCTTATAGCAATAGCTATATTGATTTATGGAATTAGAAAAGATAAAGCGAGATATGTTTTACCGCACCTATCAGCACAGATCTTCTTGATTGCCTTCCTCCTTCTTGTGGCATTAATTGTTGCTTTACTTCTTATCTTTGGAAGATATCAAGGTATCAGAAGTTTACTTGGACGTGGTGATTATATTATGTCAGATGAGTGTATGCTTTTTTATTATTCTTTGAACTTTACTAATATAATATTTTTTTAGCTACAAAATGGGTTGGAATCCTCCTAGTTATTGTTTATTTTTGCTTGGCAATTCTTGAAATTTTTTTCTTATGGATAATTTGGAAGTTATACAAATATCTAAATGAATATCATAAGCTTTATAATAAAGATCCATTTGTAACAACTGCATACGGTGGGCAAAATTTCAGGACAGCTCCATTAAATATTAATAACTACCACGGAAACCCTCATGCTGGAGATATCTACCCATACACAACATAAAGATAACAAACTACAATCTAATCAAAAGTACAACAAATTAATCTGATGTAATAATTTTTATCTACTATCTTATCAAAGAGATACATACATAGGCAAAAAATACAAAATTAAACAGCCTTATTATCAATATCTCACATAAAAGCTTTCTTATTATCTACCAATCAACGAATTCATTTTTTTTACAACTATTATAAAACACATATATTCTCGTTAAATATAATATATTTACATATACTACTATCATTTTTGAGAATACAAAAATGACCTGTTCATTTATAATTTACCTTATAAAATTTTTTTTATTCAAATGTCAAAACTGTAATATTTTACACACTTTATCACATACAAAATTATATTGCATCTCTCCTACAAATAAAAACATTTTAATCTAACATAATAATGATTTTTCCTATCGATGAATATTACATTGTATAAGTGATGAAAATGTTTGTGTTGTATGTAAAAATGCATCTCTCTCTCAATTTGTCTTTCTTTTTTTATTCTATCATTTATTTATTTCAATCTTGTATGATATATATATGTATAAATTTTTTATATTCATACTTTATTGTTTTTAAAATATACATATGAGAGTATAATTGTAATTTTTTCTTCATATCCTTTTATATCATAAAGAAATTTTATTTTTCTTAATAATTTTCTAATAGAGTTTATATAATGTTGATGATAAAAAATGTTGAAAATGAGATATACATATTATACTATTATTTTTTTTGGAAATAAAAAGTACATTTTCAAGCTTTTATAACATAACGTTTTAATAATACATATATTTGTAAATCGATTATGAATATACATTTCTTCATTTATAAATATATTTCATTAATGTATCTCTAGCATTTAATATTATTAATCAAGATTATACACTAATTTGTTATACAGTTTAATATCTCCATTACAAGTACGTACAACTTTTTGTTACTCTGATTCTCTTATAAGTTTAAATATTAATATTATATACTTTTAATGATGACATTGTTTTCCAAATTATTAATTTGTACTTTTTATTATAGCTTCAACTTTTAATATTAAATTATTGTTTTAGTTCCTTTTTTGTGAAGATGCCCCTTAAAATATGTATCATTGGAGGGACAGGACTTGAGAATATGGATATAATGAAGAATAAGACACTTCTTAAGTTTAACACACCTTATGGGGAACCATCATGTCCATTTGTACAAGGTGAAGTTGATGGTGTAACTGTTATTATATTATCAAGACATGGTGATAAACATCAATATGCTCCAAGTGATATAAATTATCGTGCCAATATATGGGGTATCAAGGAACTAAAATGCGACATAATTGTTGCATCATGTGCCAGTGGATCATTAAGAGAGTATATCTCTCCTGGTCATATGGTTGTTGTGGATGATTTTATTGACAGAACCACAAAACGTCAGCAAACATTTTATGATGGTAAAGAAAATCACTCTGCTGGTGTTTGTCATATACCTATGCATCCACCATTTAATGAAAAATTGAGAGGACTTTTAATTGATTGTTGTAAGGAGATAAATTTACAATATCATGATAAAGGAACAATTGTATGTATTGAAGGTCCAAGATTTAGTTCCCGTGCTGAAAGTAATATGTATCGTATGATGGGTGGTGATATAATTAATATGACAGTTGTTCCGGAGGTTGTTTTAGCAAAAGAACTAGGAATACCCTATGCTGTATTAGGATTGATAACTGATTATGATTGTTGGAAGGATGCTGATAAACATGTCTCTGTTGAGATGGTAGCTGAACAGATGAAGATTAATTCTATTAATAGCTTAAAAGTATTTATTAAGTTATTAGAGAAGCTTAAGGATGTTGACTTTACCGAAGAATGTGAGAAACTTCATATAATGGCTAGGAATTCTGTTATGTAAAGAATTAGTAAAAAAAGCAACAAAAAACAAAAGAATATATATTTATTATTTTATTTAGGAATTAAGAAAGAAGGAAAGAGAACAGAAATAAATTATTTTTATCATAAAATATCATTAAAAAGCCTTTTTAATATATACACTATTTAATTTCACTTTTAAAAGGTTTTTTTATTATCAATTTACATGGTACAGTAGCACTTTAAATTACTAACACTTATATAAAATATCTAGGCAAAAAAAACCTTATACATCTACTACAAAATACATTTATCTTGAATTTAAAGAAGTATAATACATTAATGATTAAGAAAAATTTATTTAATCTGGTTACCATTCTTGAGAACAGAAATTTCATTTTATTAATATTATAATCTATTGTTAAGTGTAATAAAAAACAAAGCCATATAAAAAATTAACATTATTAGCAAATATAAAGTGCACTTAATGAATAATAGAAAATAGTTTGGTTTTTAGTTTAATAAAGATTCTTCCTTATATTTTTACTTTTTATAATTAATATAATAATGTTATATTAAATGATGATGAATAAAATAAATATATATATATATTCATCTCTTTTTATCTTCTATAATCCAATTAATGCATGTATTTTTAGACATTTTTTTGTTTAGCATAATAAAATATCAAAATAAATATAATTAATATATTTTTTTTGAAGACCGTTAAGGTTATCAAAACTGATATTCAAATTTAACTCCACCTACAAATATTTGTAAACCAAACAAATGTATTTTTTTAAAATAAGTACATTTTTTTACATGATAGTCAAACACTTTCAAAGCTTTATTATAAAAATCGTTCCAACAATATTTTTGCCACACAAAATGGTGAAATGGTTATTGCTCTATCTTACTACACTCGTTTTTTTCTTAAGTTATGCTAAAAAAAAGCCAGAAGAAAAAATTATTAAAACGAATTATGGTTCTGTAAAAGGAAGATCATTTGTAAAGTTTTATTCTTTGTAGTTTGATTTATAATTATCAATTATAGAGTTATTATAATAATACTATTACTGAATACCTTGGAATTCCATTTGCAAAACCTCCTGTGGGTAATTTAAGATTTAGACCACCAAAAGAATTAGACATTCCTGCATGGAATGGAACTTTTAATGCACATATTATGGCAAATTCTTGTTCAGCCGAAGTATTTATGACAAATTTTACGGGTTACGATTTTTGGAATCCAACAAATACTATCTCAGAGGATTGTCTTCAATTGAATATGTGGGTACCAAAGAAAAAACATGGCGGAGTTCTCGTCTATATATACGGAGGAGCATTCTATTCTGGATCAGCTTCATTAGATGTTTATAATGGCTCGGTTCTTGCTGCAATGACTAATACAATAGTTGTTAATCTTAACTATCGTCTTGGAGTTTTAGGTTTTGCATTTTTAGCTAATAGTAATATCCCGGGAAACATGGGACTCTTAGATCAACAAATGGGTATGAAGTGGGTTTATGAAAATATAGAATATTTTGGTGGTGATAAAAAAAGAATTACTATATGGGGTGAAAGTGCAGGTTCAGTTTCTGTTACTTCACATTTGTATGCTCCAGGTAGTCACAAATATTTTAATCGTATTATATCCAAACTCTGGAGTTGTTGATAGTATATGGGGCAAATTTACGCCTGATTACATGGAACAGGCTACAAGGAATGTAGCACATAAATTAGGGTGTAATGTTACGGATAATATAAGGGCTATCGAGAAATGTTTAACTGATGCCAAGATAAATGATGTTGTGACAGCAGGATCAGAAGTTCAGGCTTCAAGTCCATTAGTTTTCGGTTTTGTTTTTTCACCAATTGAACTAGATTACAGTTTTTACAAGGGAAATGTAACTTCCAAAATTAGAAGCAATGACATGAAAAGGGATATCGATTTATTTATAGGAAAAACTTCTAATGAATTTACGTACTTTATGCCAATTTACTTCTCAGGTAAGAAATACGGCTGTAATTATGATACCAAATATTCTGCATCATCAAGAAAAAATGCATGCCGTATTAATAAAAAAAATTACGATAATATATTTAAGAAGGTCGCCAAACAAATTGGATTAAAGAAGAGTGTTAGGAATTCACTAAAAAAGTTGTTTTTAAAGTATAAGAACAATTACCGTGATGCTGCCTCAAAATTTCTATCAGAAGTTTACTTTGAATGTGACATATTAAATTTTACAACAAAAGCATCTCGAGTCATTGATGGAAATGTATTTTATTATAAATTTTCTGTGGTATCTAGTGCTAATCCCTGGCCAAAGTGGATGGGGGCCATGCATGGTTATGAACTTGAGTATGAATTTGGTATGCCATTTAGAAGACCAAATATGTATAAAAAAAGTAGGTTGGAAAAAGAAAAGAAATTTTCCAAACACTTTATGGAATTAATTGGAAATTTTGTTAATACAGGTATTCCATCACGGAAGTGGATAAAATTCTTATCCACATACTAAAATCGGAATGTATTTGCAACTTCAAAAAGATTTTAACTATCTTATAAATAAACAAAGAATGTTCACAAAAACGTGTAAAAAATTAGGCCCTTACATACCAAGAAGAATGGCTTGATGATATATATGAAATAAATTTATAGTTGCAAGCCTTTTATATTAAAAAATCATCCACAGCCAAAAGCATTTTTTTATTTTAATTCAAAATAAATTTAATTTTTATTCGTAACATTTTAAAAAAATTTTCTTTTACTCCTTATCATTTTTTTCCCAATAATAAAATGGTTCTATCATTTTAAATTTGGGGTTATAATGATTTTTAATATTCTCAATTTTTTTCTTTAGTTTATACTTTTTCTAAAGTACATTAACAAAATTAATTTGTGTTCCATTGTAGTGTTATTATATTTGTTAATGATCACTTTAGTTTTTTTGTATTGTTGTCTAGGAGGGCTTGCATTTTGATTTCCATGACCATATCAGTGGATACTTTTACTAACGTAACCCCTGAACACACGATAACTATTAATTTATGATATTGATTAAATAATTATTTAAGTATTTACTTTTGTTTTAGACATTTCTTTAAGATAACAAATATACCAAAATTAAATTGATCAATTTGAAATTATTATTTAGAGTATTGATTCTCTTAGCAATGAAATAAATAATGGTATTATTTTCCCTATCATTATTTTAACTTTATAATTCGTTACAAATTCAATTAATATACAGGAAAATTTTTACCAATGTTAAGGTATTTCTATGATCTTATATTTATCTGAAATCTTAAAATCTAACTTAAAAATATTTCAAAATAGATATAAGAATTATAATTTAATGTATTGTTGTAATTTATTTACATTACCTTTATTTTTTTCAATAATTTTAAGATTTTTTGATCTCTCAAAACATAAGATTTTTTACAATATTATATTAATCTGATAAACAGATTTTGTTTACAAAAGATTAAAAGATTCAATATTAAATATTGATTTTTATCAAAGTTTTAAAGCATCAAACGGTACTCATGTTTTTAGTGTGAGAATAACTTTTCATTACTTTTAATTATTTTTATAAAAAAACTAACGGCAAATATGTAACCTCTATATCTAAT